>CAMRHE010000194.1:1947551-2596734 GCA_947044405.1 Leptodactylus fallax
GATTTTGACCCCATTGGGTGAGCTCTTGCATGGAGCCCCTGATCGAGGGAGATTATCAGTGGCCTTGTATGTCTTCCATTTTCTAATTATTGCTCCCGTAGTTGATTTCTTCACACCAAGCTGCTTGCCTATTGCAGATTCATTCTTCCCAGCCTGGTGCAGGTCTACAATTTTGTTTCTGGTGTCCTTCCACAGCTCTTTGGTCTTCACCATAGTGGAGTTTGGAGTGTGACTGTCTGAGGTTGTGGACAGGTATCTTTTATACTGATAACAATGTCAAACAGGAGCCATTACTACAGGTAATGAGTGGAGGGCAGAGGAGCCTCTTAAAGAAGAAGTTACAGGTCTGTGAGAGCCAGAAATCTTGCTTGTTTATAGGTGACCAAATACTTATTTTCCACCATAATTTGCAAATAAATTCTTTAAAAATCAGACAATGTGATTTTCTGGATTTGTTTTCTCATTTTGTCTCTCATAGTTGAGGTCTACCTATGATGACAATTACAGGCCGGCCTCATCTTTCTAAGTGGGAGAACTTGCACAATTGGAGGCTTACTAAATACTTTTTCCCCCCACTGTATTGGGGTGGGGGGTGCAGTAATGGGGGCCGATATCCTGTGGGGGACATTAAAGGGTAACATTTTTTTTTTAATTAGGACAGGGGAGGTGAAAAAAAACAACCACCCCATAACACTCTCCTGACCCCATTGTCTCCCAGCGCAGTTCAGTCCTGCACTTCCGTTGTTTTCTTCCACTGGAAGTCCCTGCTGCACGTGACTACCAGTGAGGACTTCGGGCAAAAGACGACAGCAGAGCTGCAAGACCGGACCGTGCTGGTAGAACACCGTAGCATCAGGGGACAGGTGAGTATGTTTTTTTTGCTTTTTGGGTTTTTTTTTTTTTCACCTCCCACAGACTAATTATAAAAGAAAAAATTATGCTGGACAAAATCTTTAAAGTGTGGAGTATTGGGGGGGGGGGGGGGTGTATTAAAGGTGTTGTCCAGGCATAATTCTTTTTATGGTTTATCCTCAAGATAGGCCATAAATACTTGATCAGTAGGGGCAGACACTTCCGGCCCCCTTCCTGCACACAATACGAGGCTAGAAGCAGAAAGCTCTGTCCGCTGTATATTAGCTGGGCACCTTCACTGCATCTCAGCACATATTGATGTCAGTGGGAGATGAGCTGCAATGAAGGCGTTGGGCTGCTATACAGCGGATGGAGCTATCTGCTTCCGGCCCTGTATTGTGTACAGAACGAGTGCTGGAAGTGGTTCCGTACAGCTGATGGGGCCGTGTGTAAGCCCCCTATCGATCAGGTATTTATGGCCTAGGAAAATAGGCCATAATAAAAATTAAGCCTGGACAACCCCTTTAATATGCCCCACACAGGAAATAAGCCCCCAACACTGCCCCTGCACAATATAATGGACCCATCACTGTTTCCCATACAGTATGGGGGACCAGTGAAGTGGCCATAAAAAAAATTTGGCCCAGACAACCACTTTAAAGAGGTTGGCTATAATTTGGTGCAACCCCTCCAATATAAAAAAAAAAAAAGCATACTCACGTGTCCCTGCCCGTGTCTGTTCGCTCTCATGGCTGTGCCTCATTTGTGGAAATCCTGTACCTAATTGGTATTAGAACTCACATGAGGTGCAGGACTCCCAGGAAGAAGGCGCCAGTATAAGACTGAATGGACACTGGTGGTGGACAACGCAGTGACGGCGACAGGTGAGCATGTTTTTTTATTTTATTATTTTATTTTACACCTCCCGTTCACCACATGGGTTGCTCCAGTTCCTGGATAACCTCTTTAAAGGATTTATCAGTTTTTCTAATATTGATGGCCTGTCCTTAGGATAAGCCATCAATATTACATCTGTAAGAGTCCAACAGCCAGGACCTCTGCAGATCAGCTTTTCCTGGACAGTGCGGCTACAGGTAATGTTAACAATTCCAGGAGCCACGATGTTCACTTGCCATACAGGGTGTAGTGGTGGGTTTAGGTAGTGCAGTGGTACACATCGCATAGCGGCTGAGCAGCATGGCATTGTTATTACCTGTAGCCATGCTATCTCAGTACAACTGATCTGCAGGGGTCCTGGCAGTGGGCCCCTAGAAACAATTCCACTGGTGGCCCCAAGATATCCCAGTCCGACACTGATTGCAGATAACTTGTTTTAAGTGGATTACAGATCAGTATTTGTGGACAATAAAAACCACAATGGTTGTGCTCAGGAGACCTTAGTTTGTACTGTCTAGCTTTTAGAAAGTATCAGTAAATCTGCCCCATATTGTGAGACATTTCCTATTATGGTGTTTTTAGAAATTGATGGAATGGGATGTAAAATGATTTCATGTAGGTACAGTGCTGGCCAAAAGTATTGGCACCCCTGCAATTCTGTCAGATAATACTCAATTTCTTCCAGAAAATGATTGCAATCACAAATGCTTTGGTAATAATATCTTCATTTAATTTATCTTCAATGGAAAACCACAAAAAGAATTGTCAAAAAGCCAAATTGGACATAATTCCACACCAAACATAAAAAAGGGGGTGGACAAAAGTATTGGCACCCTTTGAAAAATCATGTGATGCTTCTCTAATTTGTGTAATTAACAGCACCTGTTACTTACCTGTGGCACATAACAGGTGGTGGCAATAACTAAATCACACTTGCAGCCAGTTGAAATGGATTAAAGTTGACTCAACCTCTGTCCTGTGTCCTTGTGTGTACCACATTAAGCATGGAGAAAAGAAAGAAGACCAAAGAACTGTCTGAGGACTTGAGAAGCAAAATTGTGAGGAAGCATGAGCAATCTCAAGGCTACAAGTCCATCTCCAAAGACCTGAATGTTCCTGTGTCTACCGTGCGCAGTGTCATCAAGAAGTTTAAAGCCCATGGCACTGTGGTTAACCTCCCTAGATGTGGACGGAAAAGAAAAATTGACGAGAGATTTCAACGAAAGATTGTGCGGATGGTGGCTAAAGAACCTCGACTAACATCCAAACAAGTTCTAGCTGCCCTGCAGTCCGAGGGTACAACAGTGTCAACCCGTACCATCCGTCGGCGTCTGAATGAAAAGGGACTCTATGGTAGGATACCCAGGAAGACCCCACTTCTGACCCAGAGACATAAAAAAGCCAGGCTGGAGTTTGCCAAAACTTACCTGAGAAAGCCAAAAACTTTTTGGAAGAATGTTCTCTGGTCAGATGAGACAAAAGTAGAGCTTTTGGGGAAAAGGCATCAACATAGAGTTTACAGGAAAAAAAAAAAAAGAGGCCTTCAAAGAAAAGAACACGGTCCCTACAGTCAAACATGGCGGAGGTTCCCTGATGTTTTGGGGTTGCTTTGCTGCCTCTGGCACTGGACTGCTTGACTGTGTGCATGGCATTATGAAGTCTGAAGACTACCAACAAATTTTGCAGCATAATGTAGGGCCCAGTGTGAGAAAGCTGGGTCTCCTTCAGAGGTCATGGGTCTTCCAGCAGGACAATGACCCAAAACACACTTCAAAAATCACTAGAAAATGGTTTGAGAGAAAGCACTGGAGACTTCTAAAGTGTCCAGCAATGAGTCCAGACCTGAATCCCATAGAACACCTGTGGAGAGATCTCAAAATGGCAGTTTGGAGAAGGCACCCTTCAAATCTCAGGGACCTGGAGAAATTTGCCAAAGAAGAATGGTCTAAAATTCCAGCAGAGCATTGTAAGAAACTCATTGATGCTTACCGAAAGCGGTTGTTCACAGTTATTTTGTCTAAAGGTTGTGCTACCAAGTATTAGGCTGAGGGCGCCAATACTTTTGTCCGGCCCATTTTTGGAGTTGTGTGTAAAATGATCAATGATTTGACTTTTTTTTCATTCTCTTTTGTGTTTTTTCATTGCAAGCAAAATAAATGAAGATCTTATTACCAAAGCATTTGTGATTGCAATCATTTTCTGGAAGAAATTGAGTATTATCTGACAGAATTGCAGGAGTGCCAATACTTTTGGCCAGCACTGTATACATTTATGTGTCATTGTCAAGATTATGCTGTGGCTTTCTACAGGAATTGCAGATCTGCTTTGAATCCGTTATGTAAGAGATTGTTACATTAAGTGGAATATATTCTTAATTACATCGAGCCTTTACTTGCTGCTTTTCCAATTGTTTTTCAAAGCCCTGATTATATCTTGCAGTTCTGTGTTGAACTTGGTCGCTCTCTTCATTAAGCCCGAGTTTCTGTGTTCTCTTATCTCAAGGGTGGCTGTAGATGTAGGGGGAGGCTGATAGGCTATTTATATCATTGGTAATTAGCAGATGATGCCGACATCTGCATCACATAATTAAACCTGCAAACCATATCTTGTAATTTGGAAAAATAGATTTACATACTGAAAAAGGGTTAATTTCCTGTAACTATAGAAGTATACACTTATACTATACTCAAACAAAAGTATATATCTCTGGGGTATGCAAAGTGAATGTAGCTATCAGACATGATGATATATGTTATAGAAATTTATCACTATATCAAGTTGTAGCCGAATGATTAGCAGCAGATACAATAAACCAGTCCATGCAGCAATTTCTTAGCTTTTGATTTTAAAAGCCATTTCTTCTGTCCCAAACACTTGTACCACTCTGTCATCTTGGTTCCATTGTTGACATTCCTAATTGTTTGTAGATTCATTGGGCACTAAAACACTTATCCGGCAAGCATCTTCCCTTCTCACATTCTGCTTGGTACCATCAAAGCTACAGGAAGTTCATCACATTTAACCATTATGCTTCCAAATCCCAGAGGAAGGCATAAAAATACCTTTAAGGCCGGGGCCCCATGTGGCGTAAACACCGCGGTTCGGCTGTGGCAGAAATGCCTCTGAAAAAAACGCAGTGTTTTACAGTCACTGCATATTCCAGCGAATCCCAACCACACATTGTGAAAAAAATACATGCAGCAGACATGCAGAGGAAGTCCGCATTGGAAATGGGAGTGCCAGAGATAGCCAAGTGCCAACGATCTGTTTTCTTATCGGCTGTTTGGCATTCGTCTGGTACTCCACTGTATTCCTCCATTTTCACAGATCCCTCAGTCTAATGACAGATCCATGAAACCAGGCAGTGATAGGACAAGCTCTATTTTTTGATGGTCCATTAAAACAGACCATCAAAACACCAGACATGTGAATAGATACATCAAAAGCAATGTGTTCTACAATGACCATGTCACGGCTGTTACAGAAAAGACTGTCGCACATACATTTTTTACGTTCATGTGAATATAGACTTAGGGTTCCTATGCATTTCAGAGAGGTTGCTGGCAGGCACAACATGGATGTAAAATATGGCAATACATGCAGGTTTCAAACAAAACATAGGTCCTCTTGCATAAGTACCCCTTTATTACAAGGTTTTTCCACCACAATAATATTTACTCCATATCTACAGGATAGGGGATACATGTCTGATCACTTATGGGCCAAACTCTGAAATTCCTACTGTTCACAAGAATGGGGGTTCACAAATGCCCCCAAGTGTTCCATCTAATGCTTGACTGTCGCTCCATTTACTTCTGTGGGACTAATAGGGATGGCTCCTATTGATGACACACTTATCCCCTATCCTGCAAGCTCTTCGCTCTAGATAACTGTCCCTAACTGCATAGTGTGAAAAAATGGAAGATGTCCCTCAAGCAATGGGGGAAGCTGCAATGCAGAATAAGAAAGGCAACTTTGGAAAGTGTAGAAGCCGCCCTATTAGCCTGATACTGATTTTCCTGCTGACAGAGTCCCTTTAACAAGTATTACAGGAAACTTTGAACAAATAATTGTATATACAATGTGAGGATCTACAGTAAAGTTTTATGTAGAGAAAAGTTCTACACACCATGGTGATTTCATATAGATACTGTTAGAAAAGAATCGCAAGCACAATATCCAATTAGTCCATTGAAAAAAAAAAAAATCTTTGCAAAATTATTTCTCCGTGCTGACAGGCAGGTTTTCAACATAAGTCAGGAACAGGTATTTACATCGAGCTAGAAACAGCCAATGGTAATCTAATCACTCTAATGAGGCTACATCTGAACTTTTAGAACATGTGACACTGTCATACTGCCGACCTTCCAGAAACATGCCACTGTAGTTTTCAATCTGTGGGCTGGCTGTGTGGGATGTAGAATATATCTGATATTCTGTACTATCAATGTGGGCGTTTGCAAATCACACCACCATGAGGACTGTAACCAGACACTAACTACTTTAACTCCTTCTCTGCCAAGTATGGTTTTAACAATAAAAACTGACTTGGTCTTCTAAAATATCCCACAAGAAGCCAAACGACTAAAGTCATTTGCATTTTATTTTGTCCTTGTTATTGGTTTGTAAAAATTGTATGCAATCTATCGTTCAGTGTTTTAAAATCAGTTTTCCAAATCTTAAAGGGATTTTTCTCATGAACATCACCATACTGAAATTTGTAGATTATTAAAAGTTAAACATTTTTTGCACAATATAAATAATTAAAAAGTCTGCAAAGTTTTAAACCCCTTCCCGACATCTGCCGTAATAGTACGGCGGATGCTGGGTCTTTAAAGATGGGGGCCACTCTGCTGCAGAGCAGCTACCATAGCTACCGGGGCTCTGCTGTATTCTACACTGGGGACCCCGGCAGTAATGCCCATGGTCAGAGTTCACTCAGATCGCGGGCATTGCAGGCCAGGACCCCCTTCCCAAATAAAAAAAAAAATGGCCTCCGGTACCTTTATCGTTGCGACCTGTTCACCCTGTATCCGAAAACGCCCGGTCTGCAAACTTATAAAAATATTTTTCCCATACAGTGAACGCTGTAGTGCGAAAAATAAAAATAAAAAAATGCAGAACCGCTGTTTTTTCACTATTTCGCCTCTGATAAAAATTTGAATAAAAAATTATCAAAGCGATAGACCTTTCCGAAAATGATATAACTAAAAAGTACACCTGGCCCCACAAAAAAAGATGCCCTATGCATCAGAAAAGTGTAAAAAAGTTACCTATGTCAGAATATGGCAATTTTTTTGCAAAGTTTTAGATTTTTGTTAAGGAGTGTGAGAAGGTAACTGGTAAGAAAAGTGAAGTGTAGATAGCACTCTATCAAGTAGTGAAGTAGGGTCCCACTCCAGTAGTATAATCAAGGAAAAGACTTCACACTTCAGACTGTATATGTCTTGCAATTCCAGTGTTTTATTACACACGTAACAAGGTGTAGAGTAACGTTTCGGCCATATTATATGGCTTTCATCAGACTCTACGCTACAAAATATTACAATATAAGTAGAGTACAAAATTGCACACAAATGCATAAACACACCCATCTCTATGTTACGTATAGGCGCTTAAATCCAAAACATAACTATGCATATATACAACATTATTTAATGCCACATAAGGATTAGTACAAATAGAGTAGGGATAACGGGTCCTACTATTAACTTTATTTTCACTTTATACTGAAGTTTCTATACCCCTTTGGATTGGTAACCTGTTCCCGTTATCCCTACTCTATTAGTACCAATCTTATGTGGCATTAAATAATGTTGTATATATGCATAGTTATGTTTTGGATTTAAGCACCTATACGTAACATAGAGATGGGTGTGTTTATGCATTTGTGTGCAATTTTGTACTCTACTTATATTGTAATTAATTTGAAATATTTTGTACCGTAGAGTCTGATGAAGGATATTTAATACGGTCGAAACGTCACTCTACACCTTGTTACGTGTGTAATAAAACACTGGAATTGCAAGACATATACAGTCTGAAGTGTGAAGTCTTTTCCTTGATTAAGGTGACTGGTAAGGTTCTGGAAGGTTGCTATGTCGCTTGCAGATTCCTCACTTGTGTGGTAAATGGGGTTACAACACAGGTAACAAAACCTCAGCTGTGAAAAGTCTTTCTGTTAACCACTTCTTGTCCTACTAGGGAGGGGCCTTCGAGCACAGGTGGGACCAGTGGTGAACCTAGCCTCTTTGCTGCCTGAGGCGAACTATGGAAAGACGTCCCCCCAAAAAAAAAAATAAATTTCCATGCTACTAGTTTAACACACTGTTATCGTCACACAATATACACAATACACAAAGTTATAAAACAGTTTTTAAGAATTCTTCTTCCTGTATTACTTCAGTATCAGATCAACAACACAGTATTAACAATGACAATAACTTCACACATCTTCTGCTTGGTGGATGGACGAGCCCACGTGGCCCTCATTCTCTATAATAGGAGCGCCGCAGATAGCTGAGTACTGGACTTCGGCTATCTTTGGCACTCCCATTGAAGTGAATGAGAGCCACGCAGGTTCGTCCATCCACCAAGCGACACACCTATATATATGGCTGCGGTCAGGCTGAATTCCCACCCAGTGGGGGGAAAAAACCCAATTCTCAGGTTCAGTGGGGGACTCAGCAGACAGACCCCCATCAATCAAATATTTATCCTCTATCATTTAGGTGAATACAGGGCAGTAACATTTAGTGACTTATAGGTGACGTCTCTGACTAATCCTTCACATTTCCCTTCTCTTCCCTTTGGACCACCATGACCACTTCTTCCAGCTGTGACTTCTCTCTGTAAAGTTTGCAACACAGAAATCTTTGGCTCCTCACTTTTCCAGGCATCCAAACCACATTGTCCTCACCTGCACCCCCATCCTGCTGCTGTTTGAATGGTACCTGTGTAAGCGCCATGACCGCTTCTCTGTTTACATAGTGTCATTCATCTCATAGCGGCCATGTAATGTAACTACAGCCTCGTCCTATACATGTCTACAGTATGTGACAAGGCTGGAATTGCATCACACGGCCACTATAAACAGACAGCATATAATATAAACAGGCGCCATAGCCCCTGTTTATAGCGCCCCATTTACACACACTATAATGTTCCACAGCAGCCCCTGCACACAGTATTACGGCCCGCAGCTGCCCCTGCACACAGTATTATGCTCCATAGTGGCCCCTGCACACTGTATTATGCCCCGCAGTGGCCACTGCACACGGTATTATGTTCCGCACCAACCTCTACACACAGTTTTATGCTTCCTAGTGGCCCCTGCACACGGTATTATGCCCCATATTGGCCCCTGCACACGGTATTATGCCCCATATTGGCCCCTGCACACGGTATTATGCTCCATATTGGCCCCTGCACACGGTATTATGCTCCACAGTGGACCCTGCACTGGTATTATGCTCCATAGTGGCCCCTGCACTGGTATTATGCTCCATAGTTGCCCCTGTACTGGTATTATGCTCCATAGTGGCCCCTGCAATTGTATTATGCTCCATAGTGGCCCCTGCAATTGTATTATGCTCCATAGTGGCCCCTGCACAGGGTATTATGCTCCATAGTGGCCCCTGCACTTGTATTATGCTCCACAGTGGCCCCTGCACACGGTATTATGCCCCATAGTGGCCCACCCATGAACTATTATTATACTCTGGGCTCTTTTCAGACCCCAGAGTATAATGATTGGAGACCCAGGGGAGGGGACAAACATAAAAACCAGTATTACTTACCTATCCTGGACGCCGGTGCACTCCTTGCAGCTTTCGGCCCTGTTTAATTGCACGCACACGTCACGTGATCAGGCCGGCGACGCGACCTGATGACGTCACCAGAGGCCCCAAGCCTGCTCGGAGTAACATCGGATCGCAGGAGAGGTGAGTAGCATTGGTTTTTATGTTCCCTCACCTCCCCTGGGTCTCGAATTATTATACTCCGGGGTCTGAAAAGACCCCGGAGTATAATAATAGTAGTATTTGAGGCCCACGGCCTCACTTACCGATGCCCGCAGCTGCTCACGGTGGCATCCACTTCCCCTTCTGCGTCCCATAGCAAAAGAGGAAGTGGGGGCGGCCACAAGCAGACGCGGGATAGGTAAATAAATAGGCCATTACCTGCTGGGGTTACGGCCTTGATGCAGCCGCCGCCTCCTCTTCTTGTCCGCAACGTCTGTGTCTCAGCGTAGGAGGCGCGATGATGCATTGTATCGCCGCCTGCGCTGAGATGCGACGTCTCGTAAACCAGCCCAGGACAGGCCCCGCTCAGCTTTGTTTTTTTTTTTTTTTTAAAGCGGCCTGTCCTGGGCTGGCTTACATTGAAAGTAGTAAAAATGCCGCCCCCCAGACAGTGACGGACAGTGCCGCCTGAGGCGGCCGCCTCACTTCGCCTCATTAGCGGTGCGCCCCTGCGTGGGAGCTGGGACTCATTAAAGGCCTATAAAAGGTTGCTAAGTCCTCAGTCCTGGGCAGTTCCTGGAGGAAAGAGGAGGATCCGGGTTCTGTCCAAACCTTGTGAAAACTTGTGAGACTCCAGTGTGAACTGCTTCCATTGTTTTGCCCTGCATGTTGACCGTGTGGCTGAAGCAAGCCACATGTACAGTTAGTATATTACCTGTATTTATTTTCTGCCATTTTTTGAGAAATAAACATACAGGGTAAAAACTGTTGGAACTTGATTTTTGCGTCCGTCTCTGACTGTCTGGGTCCGCTGCTGCTACCACAGAGCCTATCTTCCCACAGGGCTTAAAATGTAAAATAAAACTATATAAAATTTGGTATTCCTGGAATCGTACCAAAACATAGAATACAGGTGACATGTTATTTTGGCTGCAGAGTGAACGCCTTAAAAACAAAGCCTGTAAAAAGTCGCACAATGCGACTGAATTTTTTTCCAGTACATTGTACAGAATAATAAATGGTAGCATCATGAAGTACAATTTGTCCCTCAAACATTAAGCCCTCATATGGCTCTGTGAACGAAAAAAAAAAAAAAAAAAAAGTTATGGGGTTTGGAAGGCCGGGAGTCAAAAACGAAAATTGAAAATCAAAAAATTCCTCCGGTGAAAAGGGGTTAAATATTTTTTGTAACCACCTTAGTGGTGACAATCTGTTGTCTTTATTGGTTGCTAATGGATATGGCCGTGAATGCAGGAATTGATCTGGCACTTGTCAGAAATCCAGCCATGATTTCCTTATTGTGGACAGGTTATCGTCTCGGGCATGTAGTATCCCTGACTAATAACCTGTCTACAATAAAGAAATTATGACTGGGTTTCAGAGTATAGGTTTCATAATTTATCCAGGTCTGGGTTTGCCAAAGTTTTGTCTAGGGCCCCTCTAATACTGCCCCCTTAGTGTCCAGATACACAGTTAATGCCCCTTATTGGTCCCTGTACTAGCATGTCATGGTGGGGGATAGGGAGGGGGGTGTTTTGTATTCTTTTTGTAAAATGCAAAAAAGTTTAATAATGACTTGAATTAAAAAAAAAAAAACACATATTTCAGATATTCCTTAATCTGTAGCCTGTATAATTTTGACTACGTTAATTTTCATGGTAAGATCCCTTTATTACAGACTATTAAACACAGGTGCAGTATGACCGACTGAATGCAGCCTTACCCATGTAGTTTCTGTACTTTCTATTCAGTATGTTACTCAGAAAAAAAAATACCTTCACATTAGCTAAACCACCTTCTATTATCTATAATATATTATATTATAAAAAAGGTAAAAACAGATGAATAGACCTTTTCTACTCTATTTGAAAAGAATAATTTCCATTAGATAGAAATAAACGAGTCCAAAAGGCCATATTATTATATTAATCTGCAGTATTTAGAATTATTTTCAGGTTCTCTGTGCTCATAGTAAGACTTCTAAGGTTTTTATGTGCATTTCCATTGTGACACTGATGCTATAGTCTAAGAACAGCGCAGTCTAAGTCGAACTTTGGTCTGCGATTATATAGTGATATCTTTTTGTAGTATTTATAGTTAAAGGCAGTCTACCACCACCAAACCACTTTTTAACCACTTATATGCTTTTGTAGGGATTGTTAGTTACTTGGTAAAAAACCTTTTTTTTTGCGTTATTTGTGACATTAATACATTTTTGTAATATATTTTATTGACAAATTTTGTCTCTTTTCTATGAAATCCAGCATCTCTTTATTTTTCCCCTTGTTCCTCTATTGGGAACTCAAATCTGTACACTACTTTCAGTATAAAGGCAAGGAAGCTGGGGAGGGGGGGTGACTTGAAACAGATATATGTTGGGTATTTTAAAACTTATGATATTGTTCTGGTATTGTCCTTAAAATATAAAACTCATTAAAAACAAATGTATAAAAAGATAAATCTAGAACAGATTTTGTTTTCTTATCTTTGCTTTGACACCAAGATCACTGTAGCCATATTGTTTCCAGAGATACCATCAGTTTGGAATAGGAGTAGCTGCACTAGCTCCCAATTGAGTTTTCAACTGATTATACACCCGGATATAATACAGGTACTGTGATCTTAGTGTTATATCTCAAAAATTCTAAAACATAGAACAGTGCTTTTAGTGTCATATATTTCACATAACTGTTTTAAGTGACACCCCATTCCTAGCCTCAGCGTCCCCGCATTACACAAGAACCGTAAGAAAGAAACTAAAGAGGGTACAGAAAGTCAATTTCATTACAGGATTTCATGGAAAAAAGCCAAAATCTGTTAATGAAGCATATCACAACATTTATTAATGTCACAAATGCTGCCAGAAAATCAAAAGTTGTTTGAAAGTTTAGTCTGCTTTTTTTTCCGCTCCTTTCTGTATGGCCTTAGCCTTAATCCATATGCAAATTAATTGGTCAGTGCACCCGATGTGTGAGTAGGACTGAACTATGCAAGATCTGCAACCCTGTTTTCTTACTTTTGGGAAAATGTTGTAGGTGGTGAGATCACATACATATTACAGTATGGGACAGTATGTCACTGGGACGTATCTATATCTAACTACATACGTATCTGTCTACATAGAGAGTAGTATATTACACTGAACGGGTGATGCAACAGCATGTAGCACCTATTGACCAACACTGGTCTGCACCTGCAGACACTTGAGGCCTAGCTTGCATATGATGTGAGAGCTTTTTTTTTTTTTTATAGCTATCACTTTAGAAAGGTCTTTCCATCACATACATTCTGGTCACCTATAGGCATCTGTGTACTTTGCCTATAGATAAATCTATTCTTGTAATAAAATGACAATGCTATTCCACTCCAGCACATTACTAAAATCTTCCATCTAATTGACCATTACACCCCAGTCCTTGCATATAATTCTATCTGAAAGATACAGTCATGACATTGTGTTTAATAGTACAGAATAGCAATGGATTGCACTAGCTATATGACAGTAATGAAGCCTCTCCAGCCATCATATGCAGAAATACGCTGATTGTTTGATATATTTTCTTAATACATTGTTACTCAATTTGACACTCTTCAATATTAAGTAGAAAGCTGTTATTCTCACCTTAGCAGCAGTGACACAGATGGGACTATGTCCTATTAATTATTTTACATGTCAAATGTAATTTGTATCCTGGCAGGTGCATTGGAATGGGGAGATAAACTGTAGGGGACAAGATCTGCTTTATATGTGATAGAAATCCATAACTCTGTAGCATTAAAATGTGAATAGATATTATACAATTTATAAATATAATATAATAAAATATAATGAGTAACCATACATATCTATATGCCACAAGTAAACTGGAAGTGTTCCCTGTGTGCTCTAAATAATGTAAACTAGATCCAATAATATTTCTATAAATCAGGCCTACAATTTCAATCAATTTCTAATTTCTATTCATCCAAAATAGACGAGGAATTGGCATCAGCCTGATGGGGTTTGTAACCTTCCTCTGGATCAATACTGTAGGGTAGTTGGTTGGACTTGATGGAACCTGTGACATCATCCAATCTCATCTACTATGTTACTATTATGTTAAAATTATTATTGTCATTTAGGAACAGATTTTGTTGCCCATAGCAACCATTCCTAGTTCAGCTTTTATATCTCCAAAGTCCTTTAAGAAATGAAAGTTTCTTATTGGTTATTCATCCTCAACAACGCTGAAAGTCCTAAAAGTTAGATGTTATACCCTGTTAATAGTGTATAAAAGTAAAGTAGAACTATGCTGGAACAAGCTCTTTAAGAACTTGAAGCTGAGGTCTGTTTTGTTGCTGTAGGAGGCCACGCTAGTTTTTCTTTTGTACAATTTTTTTTTTTATAAATGAGGGCAAAGGACTTCTCTAAAAGTATACTAAAAAAATTTCACTCCATGATATCCTCGCTCACCTTTCATTAGAAACACATAATAAAAACAAAATTATAGCAATAGCTTGAGCAAGTGATAGTTGTGATAAAGTTTTATTGGGGCAGATTTGTTAAAATTGTCTAAAAGCAAAAAGGTCTTTGTTGCCCATAGCAACCAGTCACAGCACAGATTTCATTTTTCAGGAGTAGAATATGAAAGCTGCAAAGTGATTGGTTGCTATGGGCAACTACAACAGATTTAGACCACTTAAATAAATTTGCCACAATAAGTTGCCTTAAATGCATCATTATAGTAGTGTAACAAAAAACTAAAGGCAGACGACTGTAAAAAAAACAATACATTGTTATCGCCAGGTCATTGTTACAAAATAATCCAACAAATATTGCTGACATCCATAGGAGCTATTCCTCCATGTCCAGATCAAGCAAAAGAATATTTACTTCACTTTCAGTCAACTTTACAACTCATGTAAACTGCGCTTTTAGAAGTCCATTTTTGTTTTTAGTGCTACTATAGCATACAATCTATGGGGAAGACAATCACCAGTAGGCAGCATCTTCGATACCACCAGAAAGATGGTGGTATGTCCTGCACGGTAGGGTCACTGCTTGTCTGGCCTGTAACACTTTGAGGGGGGAAGGAAACAGACTCCATCTGTGGTACTGACCACCAGGTGCTCAACCTCCTTATACACCACTGTGCAGTGTTCCTTCCACTACTGATGGTGTAGTACAGTCTTGATGGCAAGAAACCACCGCTCATATACTGCAACTGAGTAGAGATTAGCGTATAAAATGTTACAGTGCATTTCACAAGCACTTTAGTTACAAGACAATGCTCCCATGTGCACTCATGGATAAGGCGTCAGCTTCTTCTTGATGTGGTAGCTGCTTTCTAGGGCACAGTCATCCACTATACAGTGGGTTCGGAAAGTATTCAGACCCCTTTTTTTCACTCTTTGTTTCATTGCAGCCATTTGCTAAAAGCAAAAAAGTTCATTTTATTTCTCATTAATGTACACTCAGCACCCCATCTTGACAGAAAAAAAAAACAGAAATGTAGATATTTTTGCAAATTTATTAAAAAAGAAAAACTGAAATATCATATGGTCATAAGTATTCAGACCCTTTGCTGTGACACTCATATTTAACTCACATGCTGTCCATTTCCTTCTGATCCTCCTTGAGATGGTTCTACTCCTTCATTGTGTTTAATTAAACTGATTGGACTTGATAAGGAAAGGCACACACCTGTCTATATAAGACCTCACAGCTCACAGTGCATGTCAGAGCAAATGAGAATCATGAGGTCAAAGGAACTGCCCAAGGAGTTCAGAGACAGAATTGTGGCAAGGCACAGATCTGGTCAAGATTACAAAAGAATTTCTGCAGCACTTAAGGTTCCTAAGAGCACAGTGGCCTCCATAATCCTTAAATGGAAGAGGTTTTGAACGACCAGAACTCTTCCTAGACCTGGCCATCCAGCCAAACTGAGCAATCGTGCGAGAAGAGCCTTGGTGAGAGAGGTAAAGAAGAACCCAAAGATCACTGTGGCTGAGCTCCAGAGATGCAGTAGGGAGATGGGAGAAAGTTCCACAAAGTCAACTACCACTGCAGCCCTCCACCAGTCAGGGCTTTATGGCAGAGTGGCCCGAAGGAAGCCTCTCCTCAGTGCAAGACATATGAAAGCCCGCATAGAGTTTGCAAAAAACACATGAAGGACTCCCAGACTATGAGAAATAAGATTCTCTGGTCTGACGAGATGAAGATTGAACTTTTTGGCGTTAATTCTAAGCGGTATGTGTGGAGAAAACCAGGCACTGCTCATCACCTGCCCAATACAATCCCAACAGTGAAACATGGTGGTGGCAGCATCATGCTATGGCGGTGTTTTTCAGCTGCAGGGACAGGTGACTGGTTGCAATCGAAGGAAATATGTATGCGGCCAAGTACAGAGATATGCTGGAAGAAATCTGGAGAGGATCTGGAGAGCATCTGCAAGGAAGAATGGCAGAGGATCCCCAAATGCAGATGTGAAAAACTTGTTGCATCATTCCCAAGAAGACTCATGGCTGTACTAGCTCAAAAGGAAGGGTGCTTCTACTCAATACTGAGCAAACCCCTTTACATACAGCACTTGCTAACGCTGGTATGGCAGTGACAGGAGGCCATGCAACCCATAATAAGGTACACACCGGCTACATGTCTGTGTGCATGAGCTGTTACTTGCTGCAAAAACAAGCAAAGTGACAAAACAATCAGCATCTGAAGAAAGCAGTCACTGTGTCATAGATGGCTCTTGCTCTTAAAAAGTTATTAATTTATAATGTAATGCAGATATCAAGTAGCATCTGACTCTGACTGACAAGCACAGGATTAGCCTGGCCTCACCTCTCTGGCCCCTGAGTCATCTCTCTTCAGAGCAGGCTCTATGCAGAATGAAATTAGATTTTACATCAAGCAGCTGCCTGGTGTCTGTCACTCAGCGGACTCCGACTATTAATGGGATAGGGCTTCAATTTAAAATTCCATATACTGGAAACCATAATAGACCAGTGGGTCCATTTTATAGAAAGTAGCATTAAGAGGTAGAATTGCAGCCATCATCTTTTGATAAAACATACAATTATATCAAGTAAAATAGTATTACACAAAACCACTGCACAAACCTCACGCAGTTTGAAAAAGTTCATAGATTCACCCAGAGGCGTAACTTGAAGTTCCTGAGCCCCAGTGCAAAATCTGTAAAGGGTCCTCTATCTTCTATCATTTAGAATGGTGGTATATAATGTGACAGAGAGCCCATTGGGGTCCTTTCAGGGTCCACAGCCTGGTGTAAAATACTACCACTGCACCCCCTATAGCTATGCCCATGGATATACCCAACCTCAGCAGAGCTTTCTGTATACAGCCTGAAGTAAACTGTGTATCTAATAAGAGTGTAACATACTCATCCACACTCTACCCTGTCAGTTGCCATGCTGGTTCCATGGTTTGCGTTGGTAGGGCTGCCGGAGGCGTGTAGACAGGACAAGACCATTCGACAAATTGCTTCTTTTGGCCATGCATTGGCCATGGTCAATTTAAAGGTTGAAGATGACAATCTAGTCTGCAGGTCAGTGGACCAAAGAGGGGACTGATTGGGCAACCAACCAGGTCACTCAACTTTCCCTAAAAAATTTATACAGGACCTATATGGTCCCGATTAAATTACATTGTATAAATCCTATAGTTTCCCAATTTTGTTATAGGGGCTGCCAGACCACTGGAGATACCCTCCATGTTTTGTGGACTTCCCTCTTGTCATATGGTTCGGTCTGTCCCTGCATCGGGTGCTACAGTGGCTGCTGAGTCAGTCTGTGCCCTTTACACCGCCTGTCTTTCTATTGGACCCCCAACTGCCAAGCTTACGCCATGCTCCTTATAAATTGCTTCAGTATTTCCTGATGTCAGCTAGAATTCACATAGCATCCAAATGGAGGACCCCAGCCCCACTGATGTCAGAAGTCATTACATGGGTTGACAGCGTTATGCTGTTTGAAAAGATCATTGCTTCTATAACTGATACACCATTACATTTTGATAAGGTTTGGTCCCCTTGGATTAACAGATCACATGTCCCTGTTGTGTCAGATTATTTACAATTATAATTCCTGGGATTAGTAATTTTGGCTTTACATTTTCCCCTCGAGGTTTAATTTCCAAAGTTGGAAGCCATGCTCTCTTCCTTGTTTATTAATTGTTGTATTTCTTTTCTTTTTATTTTGTCCTTTTACTTGAATTGTATTGCTTTTTCAATTTTTTCATGTATGTTTAATAGGTAATCTTGTTACATATATTGATGCGTACACTTGACTATAGAGACTAATTTCATGATAATTATGTAATATCACTTGTTATTTTTTCTTTGTACTTGCCATTGTTCTGTAATGTGCTATACCTTGTTATTGATGTGCACTTTCATTTAATGATACCTTTGAAACTAAACTTGTCTATTGCTGTAACCTGTGCTAGTTACTGTGTCCTACATTCCAGCCCACTATTTGGATTGCTATTACTGTGCATTGATTGTTGTTGTTTAATCTGTTCTTCTGTTCTGTTGTAGGAATAGAAAAGTGGATTAAATAATAAAGATGGATCCGTTTAAGAACAGATCCCGAGGAACCCCATTGACTATAGTGGGGTCCATTTGGTATCTGCTGATATGAGCATATGAAAAAGTCATGTTGGCATGACTTATTTGGCCTCAATTTTATGTTTAATCATAGTTTATTAAGCTTTTGTATTGATAAGAAAATACAAACAAACAATTATAACAGTAATAACAAAAACAGACAGTGTATGGAAAAGGAACCGAGGCCAAGATGAAGTGCAAGATATATGGCAGTGCAAATGGTACACTTAGTTTGAGAACACCAAGTAACGAGGAGTAGGGCACCGCCCATGGCCCTGTAGGGGGCTAAAAAGCCACGGGAGTGGCACTGTATCAAGGTACATTTGTGTCTAGGTCAGTGGTTTGAACCGAAAATACATCTATAAGGACAGTCAAAGGATATAATGAGGCAAGGCTGCAGTCCCACCAGGAGACCCTGAGGAGGTATAATTGAGGGCAAAGACAAACAAGAACAGAAACAAGACAAGGGGGGGGAGGAGGACAGAAACAATAGGCGGGGGAGAGCATCGGAATAGTGGAATGTTGAGGAGGTAGGAAAGGGTGTGTCCAGGACAAGGGGAGTCAAGGGAAGAGGCTATTACTCTTGGAACACCACCCACAGCTACCAAAGGGCATCCTCCGCAACCTGGGTCTCCATCCTACATATCTGAAGGAACTCCATCAGGGATGGGGCAGCCATGAGGAAGTGATGCAAGAGGTCTCCCTTTACCTTAGTTTACCAGGGATGATGAGGGGCACCAAGGAGCGTCCACTGACCTTAGTATACAGGGCAAGCACAGAGACCTAAAAGGGACAAAGCGCCTTGCCAGCCCACCAGATATGGGTGATGGTACCCCTCTCGGAACCACAGCGCCAGCAGTGATCTGAAACTCCAGAATAGAATTTATGCAGAAGGTCCAGGCAGCGATACCAGCAGATTAATATATTAAAATTTTTCTCCTATGCGCTGCACAGAAGTGGCCGTTTATGAGCAAATAAAAAGGATCTAGACCAATCAGCAAGAGAGAGGCCAAGATGGAGGTCAGTTTCCCAGACCCTAGTATAGGGAGGGGCGGCTGACGTCAACATCTCCAAGAAGGCACCATACAGAAGGGATAGGGCATGGGGGGGGGGGGGGGTGTCTGACACTTTTGAGTGTAGTAGGGCTAGACGAGAGAATTGAGATGAAGGACAACTTGGGGAGAAAGCCGAGTAGCAACATTCCAACCAGGAGAGGGGGAGCTCGGGACTAGAGGCTTGCAACTGCTCCAGGGAAGGGTCGTCACGTCTGTCCCAACAAAAAAACCGTCGGACAGAACATCCTGGTGGGAACATAGGATTGTGAAACAGGGGACCCGGGATTCTGGCAACTGTCACATCGTGACATACAGAGTCCCACACAGTCAGAAAATGCGTTGGCCTCAATTTAATATGGACTCTGATTCAGATGTGGATGTACCCACATTGATCCAAGCTACTTTCAGTTACATTCTCTTCCATCCTAATCCATGTATGGGGGTTAGAAAGGTAAAAAGTATGGCCCCCAAAGCTATACATACAAACAGACAATTATGTTTTCTAATAGTCTAATGTAGCCATTCCTTAATTAGCTATGGCTACATAGTGTCATCCTTTAAATTTCAAAAATTGAATTTGTCACTTTCCACAAACATCCAGGAAAGCAAAGGTTACACAGCTTTTCAACTTGTAAATTCTTGAAGGAACTGGATGTGATTCTCTTTATCAATCTCATCAGTTTTGTCCATACCTACAGTAGTTGGGAAGGTATCATGGTCATCCCTAACTTTAAAAGTCAAATTTAAAGGGCAACATCTGAGTTTTTCCAGCATGATTCCTTTTTCATTATTTAATAAAATGACCCTGTAACTGAACAAGTCAGCAATCACTGCAGTCTGTGTAATCGTCTCTCTGTTCACTTGTATCCCCTGTTCTGTTCTTCCGTTGATTTCCATTGAGAGGCTCCTAAATTTTAACAGGCAGGAGCCAAGGAATTAAAGACTCAGAGCAGATGTTCTTACTGCTACAGAACTGCCATACTGAACACTAAAGGCTAGCTGCTATTGTAGTGAGAATATCTATCAGGAACTATTTTATTAACACTTTCTACATATATGATCATTACACAGTAGGCTTCATATTTCCTTCATTTAATATGCATTTTTAGTAAAACTGCAAAAATAACTGTAATAAACCTGAACAAAACAGTCAATAAAGTCTCTTCAAACAATAGATTTGTTGCAAATATTAGGTGGAGATTCTGCACATGAAAATCTGCTAATGGGGACATTTCTGTAGCATGCATCTGGATTTTTGCAAGTCCCATCTGCTTAACGGATATAAAAAAAGAAATGTGATGTGACTATACCCTTAGGTGGGTGACCATAAATGGCTATATACAGTGTCCCTACTCAAGATCGGATAGCTTCATCAAGGGACCAATTCCATACAGAAAGAATCTGTTCAGGCAGGAGAAAGTATTCAATGCTCACCAGGTCTTGAAGAAATGTTTTCTTTGTTGAGGTCCACAATACACAACGCATCAATGTATCTCTTGTAATAAACAATATAATGTGACATTGGATAAATATTATACAGAAAGGTTTCTTCAAATTTCCCCAAAATAAGTTCTGCCCCCAGCTCATGGTGCAGATCATCAGCATTCTGTTGCAATCAGCTGCAGAATCTGCGGCAAGATCCAGCAGGACACTTTTTTTTCCAGTTTCCTGCTCCAATTAATTTCAATAGGAGGCAGAATGAGGGAGGAATCTGCTGAAACATCAGTGCCAGATTCTACCATGTGAACAGGGCCTGATACTGCTAAAAGTGGCCCCCACACAGTATTATATGTTGCACTTCCCTACATTTCCTCCCTCATCTCTGTCTATCGCCAAACCCGTACTCTCCGTTCACTCAATGACCTAAGACTAACATCCTCTATTATCAGAACCTCCCATGCTCGTATACAAGACTTCTCCCGAGTTGCACCTTTTCTCTGGAATGCTCTATCCCGGACTATTAGATTAACCCCCAATTTCCACAGCGTCAAGCGTAAACTAAAGACATATCTTTTCAGACAGGCCTATCACAACTCCTAATGTAAACCCTTCCGTAGTTAGAATCCCTAAAATGTACCCTCCTCTGTTTACGCTCCAACATTACCTCACAGGATATGATGCCGTATCAGACTAGCTTTATATGTCCAGGCATCATCTGCACGTTAAAGGACACGACTGGTGACGGCTCATACAGCTTTATATATGTGTAATGACAGTAACCTCTATTACAGAATTGTCTGACCATTGTACAAGCAATGCTACCTCCGTTGCCGCCCCTGCTACCTCTTGTTTCACCCCCTCTACCTCATAGATTGTAAGCTCTTGCGAGCAGGGCCCTCAGTCCCAGTGTGTGAATTGACTATTTCTTTGTAATGTATCTTTTTTGTCAGTACTTGAACCCTTCAAATTGTACAGTGCTGCGGAATATGTTGGCGCTATATAAATAAAATTTATTATTATTATTATTATTATTATAGATGAGAGCGGTGAAATAGGCTTGTTTGGCTATGTAAAGGGCAGAATTATAGGTTTTAAGAATAAATTTAAAGTGGAGGAAGTCTGCAGGTGTACGTGATTTTCTCCACAGACGTTCAGCACACCTAGAGCACCGCTGAAGAAAACGTGTCTGTGGCATGTGCCAGGGTTGCTGCCTCCTGCATCTAACTTTTCGAGTGGAGGGGGGAGCCGCTCATCCAATGCACTCTTAAGGGTTTCGTCCATCCTCAGTAGCCCCATTGTAATGGTCCCCAGTGGCCCCACCATATGGAATAACAGTTGCTCCTACACATGGTATAATGGTCCCCAGTGGCCCCTACACATCTTATAATGGACCTCAGTAACCCCTACACATGATATAATAGTCCCTAGTAGCCCTAACACATGGTACTGTATAACGTTCCCCAGTGACTGCGCCACACGGTATAATGATCCCCAGTGGCCCCTACACACAATAAAATGCTTTGCAGGGGCTCCTACATAGTGTGATGATCCCCAGTGGCCCCTACACATGGTATGATGGACCACAGAGGATCCTACACACAGTATAATGATATTATGCTAGGTTCAGATCCATTGGGGAACTGGAATGACAGAGACCCAGACCCCATTGACTCTAATGGGGTTCACCCGGTGTCTGCCGTTTCAAAACTAAAAACAGCAGAGAAAAAAGTCCTCCATGCAGGAATTTTTTCTCCACCGATTTTCGGCAGATTCTGTGACAGAGTCTACAACAGACTCCAATGCAGATGTGAACCCAGCCTGATATGGTACATGCTGCTATGGAAATCCTCTGCCAGCTGAAGCACCATGTTTTTAGTCTAAATCATTTTCTCCTAGCACTCCGCAAGAAGTCTGAAGCAGGCTATTTGTAGCTATTTGTAGCCTGCATCATAACTCCACTAAAATTTGCGCATGTTCTGACAGCTCCACATCCAGCACATGCACAGAACGGTCTGTTTTCCTGGTTGCATCATCAAACAGATGGTACTGTGCAAGTGCCAGCCATTGAGCAGACAGTGCCTTTGTAAATTTCAGTGAAGGAGACATGATGCAGATTCCATGTAGGAATGTCTAGGCGGCAACCCAAAGACCTACTTTGTTTATAAATTAAAAGTAGTTTTTGTTCCCCTTCCCACTAAGGGCCCCTCCAACACCATATTAGCGCTTCCGACTTCTGGAATTAGATTTCCACTGAATTCCACTAAATCCCTAGTGTATTCAGCTTGGTCATTTGTTATTCTTACTCATTTTATGTTTTATCTATGCAGACAAATCGCGTCGAAAAGTGTCTTTTAGATGAATTAGCTATTATGCTCTGTTTTGTCATATTCCAGACACATTACATTGTGAGGATCCCATAGTGACTGGGATTTTTTTTTTATTATTCTGAGCTGTACCTCACTAGGAATCTTCTTTTTGAGCAGTTGGTCGTATTAAATTGCTCTGTCAATTCTAGCTTACAAAATACCGATTCAGCAGCTGAGTTGAGTGGAAGCCCAGCATTATAATTACCATTTACCTGCTCACGCTGCACCTCTCCAGTACAACGTCACTGGGGAACACTATAATGAGAGTTAGCATGCTGAATGTTCATCCAGAAGTCTAACCTTCAAGCCTAAACTACTCCTAATGCAGTAAAGCGACAAGGGAAATAGCCTGAATATATATATATAGATGTTGTGTAATGTTCACTAAAGAATCATGGAAATCAGAAAATGCAACTGCAAGAAAAGTTACGGATTAAATTCAACTTCTTAGAATCTCAGAGCTGCTTACAACTCTGTTTCTGCATGTGTGACTATATAATGAGATCAAAGAGACGCATAGAAGATGGAAGTAGATCTGCATAGAAGTGCGTAAAAGGTTTATTTAAATAGTGAAATATAATATTAAAGAATTTATTATAATAGTCAAATTGGAAACTATTTTGCATAAAGTATAAGCATGAGAAAAAGATCTCCTATAGAATTAAATCCAAGTAACAGAAGTCCTCTAAGCCCCCAGGACAATACCATTATACATTCTGCTTATTAATAGTGATAGTTGTTTAGGATTGGTTAGCATAGCAATTTATACCATGGTATTGCCTTTAAATCCTTCCTTGCTAACCCTAGTAGCAAACATTTCTGTTCCCTAGTTGTAGTGTGTTGCCATGATCCAACTACAGCAAGTAGACTCCCAAAGTCTGGATAACATGTTTATATTTGACAGTCAAAAATGCAATTATTAAAAAAAATAATAAATTGTGGTGCATACATTCTTTGTTTAAAAAGACCTTTCATGTCCTTGGAGATGGGCGTTACGATATACCGCTAGAAAGCTGACCGTGCGCTGAAGTCAGCTTTGCTGGTGTGCACTGGGCAGTCAGGAACGCCCCCCTGACACTACAAAGAAGAAGGAAGAATACTGTGGGGGCATGGGGGGAGGGGGGCATTCCTCACAACCCAGCAATGACACTGAGATGTAAGGTCCACCTACATCTCACCAGTGGAGGGATATCAGTGTCGAAACTAACGGCACCGATATCTCCAGCACCCAGGCGCATAGCGACAAATATGAATTCGGTGCACTGTCAGCTTTCTAGCAGTATATAATACAGCCCATCTCTGAGGACATGAAAGATCCTCTTTAGGCTACGGCCCCACGTTGTGGAAACGCAGCTTTTTTTGTTGCAGATTTTGTTGCGTTTTTTGAGTCAAAGCCAGAAGTGGATTGAACAGAAGGTAGAAATTTTAGTACTTCCTATATATTTTCCATTCCTTTTGTAGCCATTCATGGTTTTGGCTCAAAAAACGCAAAAAAAAAAAAAAAAACTGCAACAAAAAAAGCAGCGTTTCCACAACGTAGGTCCTTAGCCTTAAAGAGGTTGCCATTAACTCCAATTTTGCATCCAGATGATTCTGGTGCAGTTGGAATTATTTTTCTAGCTCCTACCATTCCCAAGCAATAAGTGCTGTTATTTTCAGCACCCAATATGCTAACTAGACTACACTGTCAGATGCTCCGGCCAGATTGCTGAAACTACCAGCACAGGTTGCTTAAGAATGATGGGGGCTAGAAAAAAATTACAATTGCATTGGAATCAGTGGAGTGGTGCCTATTGAAGGATGCAAAAAGTTGGAGTTGTGGTGGTGTTGAAAGGTGCTTATTAAAATTATTGTCAAAAAATAGCACAGAAAGTTGTTTTTTTTTATTGTTTCAGAAACAGCACCTCTCTTCAGGATAGACAGCGTTTGAAATGTGCTGTCATACCTGACACAGCCAAAAGACCGATGCAGTGCTGATCCTGGGAAAAAAAATGCAGGCAACCTTTTTAAAGAATTACTGAATACCAATTTACTAAAAAAAAAAAAAAAAATAAAAAATAAAAAAAAAAAGGAAAAATATTTCCAGAAATGTTTATTTAATCTTCTTCCTTCTTTTGATCCTATATTTTATATAATATAATAATATTGAGAAATATAAAAGAAATCTGCTTTATGTGTCCCATGAGATCAGCTATGTCCCTCCTCCTCATTGTCCTGTGCCTGGCTGTAAAGCTGGCCATACATATAAGCTAAAAAGTAACCATGAAGCTGCCGAGCATTTGATGCTCATACTAACAATACCACCATCAACATAACCTACTAAACTGCCTGATTGCAGTGTATTTTAGAAAAAAAATTGCTCCAAGTCTTCGCAAAATGGCAAATGATTGACCAAAATGGCCAACTCACGGATGAAAATTCCCAAGACAATGGATTGTTTTTTGGGAGACAGAAGGCGTAACGATGACCATCATGACGATTGTTGTTCATGGTAATTTTTTAATGGCCAAAATTACGTTTAAGTGTATGACCAGACTAAGACAACCTGTTGGAGTAGGAGTCTCGTCCTTCTGCCTTGTCTGCAGCAGGACAAAAAATACCTACTTTAGCTAAACTTTTTTTCCGTCCCTGCCATTCCCTAGGAGAACATGGAACAGATCAACAGGAAATTATTCCCTGTGTTCTGTTAAGGATTTCTACTGTTTCATGTATATACAGAGAATGCTGCAGATTGACAAACAGCGTGCGGCAAGATTATCTCCTGTTTGCTTTTATCACTAATATTCTAGGCTTAGTGTTCCTTTAAATGCTCTTATCACTATGTTTAGATATATGAAATGGATTACTGTAAATTTGTAGCTGTGATATGTATGAAAACAGAATATGAGTCATGGGATTAAAGGTGGGTGAGGAGATTTGAAGCTTATTAGAAAGACATTTTGCCCTTAGCCGTGGGATGACTTTTATGTTAAGTAAATATGTGACAAGAACATGGAACGTAGAGGTCACCTACAGACAGGAGAGGTTCTTCAGTTCATAATGTGTGACCTAAAGTATAGACTGTATTAAAAGTGATGCAATGAAAATGTTCTATTAAAACGCAGTTACATGAGGCTCATATTCTCTGAAGCTAACCTTGTGACATGTGTACTTGGTCCATCTACCATTACAACCACAGGTTTAATGTAGTAAAACATTATATCTGCGCCAAATGCTCAAGAACGATATTTATGTGGAAATATTCGATATGAAATGATTCTCCTTTTCCAGAGTCTAGAGAGGGGTTGGGCAGGATGGGGGCGGTGACCCTGGGCTCACTGACTTTCAACTATACAATAGAGAGTTGAAGCAGGAAGCCTTTAGTTTCCTGCTCCACCACTCTGGTGCTCAGTACAGAGCTGCTGTGTCGAGCTGCAGACAAGAAGAGAGCAGCAGAGAGCTCTGGGGGGGAACAAAAAAAATGGTAAGTATGACATTTTTAAAAAATTTATATGGCACAACTACTGTGTGTAGCGGCCACAGGGAACCATTATACTGTGTGCAATGGCTACTGGGGACCATTATACTGTGTGTAAGGGCCACTGGGGACCATTATACTGGATGTAGGGACTATTATATTGTGTGCAGAGGCCACTTAGGACCATTATACTGTCTTTTTCTAGGCATCTAGATCATTTTAAGATAACCTACATTGTATTGTTACTTTTTACATTTTTTTGCTGGTAAACTTACTTTAAATTAGAACTGGAACCCCAGCCAAATGGAGAAGTGACTATACAGTATTTGTTATGTTAAGCCTCTGCAGGGGTAAAGATTGGAACACCTCTTTTAATATGATCAGGAAGGATAGAGCGGCCATTATTGGAATGCAGATCACAATGAAACATAACTACAGTATTCCTTATTCCCACTATCTCTATCTCCTTTATAAAAACCAAAGTTTACTGAAGTTTTCAGAAATTCTTTATATTTTATGATGACCTCTGCACCAACAGAAGGTAAATGAAAAAAAAAAAAAAAAAAATCAATACATGAATACATGGCCTGCACATTCTCTCAATGCTTATAAACCAGATAGGTCACTTATTGCAGTTTTGATCAGTGAAAAGACTGTAAAATGCTCTGTTACGGCTGACCACTGCTTCTTTCTTCCAGCTATTGATCACTTTTATACGGGTCCTCCAAGGCCTTCTGTGATAAAATCACCATAAAGTATGTAAGATCATCAGAGCACAATACTAAATATCGAACTTTAATTGATACCTGTTTTCTCAGTCCCCCTGCTATACCACTGGCACTGCAGTCCAGTTAACACATATAATTTTATATATAAATATATATACACACACATATACACACACACACCAGCATGTTGTGCTCTTTAATATTGAGACTATTTTACAAAAATGTTGGACAGTCACATATTAAAAATATCTGCATTTTCTGGATAGGATTGGGGGAATGGGAAAGAAACGAAAATGGATTCTATCAGATGTTTCTATTTTGTCTTGCTTGTACCAACAATCTGTTTAGCACATTATTTATTACAGAGCCAATAGTGTTAAAACATGAAAAAAGTAACAGGGCGTCTGAGTTTCTATGAGGTTGTCACATAGTATTTGTTTCCTTGGTAATAAGAAATGATATGAATTGTTGATTTTTGCGGGCAGGCACATATTGCAATAGGTCGTATCAAAATCTTTTCCAGCAGAAGAAAGAAATTAAGGACAATGTTGGCGTTTTCTATTCCATGTTTGCTCACGAACTTACTACCTCAAGTTTGTTGTGCAGTTTTTTTCTGCAGAAACCAAAATGCATGGAACGAGAACATATAGGATAATTCTTGGGTGTAACTAAAGGACCATGAGCTCTGGTGCTAAATTTTATCTTGTGCCTCTTGCCCCCCCCAAGTTTTTTTTTTTTTTTTTTTTTATTAGGGCAGCACTGTTACCTTACTAGGGTACACTATTACTTTGCTGGGGGCACTATTATCTTGTAGGGGCCACTACAAACTTGTAAGATGGCCACAAATAACTTGTGGGCTCCTCTTGTGCCCCCACACAAGGGAATAGTGCCACCCTTATGCCCTCACATAAGCAATAGTGATCTTTCCACATAGGCAATAGTGACCCCTCTGACATAAGCAATAGGTAATAGTGCCCCATTAACAACCATAGGTAACAGTGCCCCCACATCATGTCCAGGCCCCCTTGCCACACTACCTGTCTGCTGTATAGAATTTTATAACTGCTCTAACCCTACACAATGCTGATGTGACATGTGTTAGAGTGTGTGCGTCTTCTATTCTCCTCCCCTGTCTGCTACTCTAAGAACCAGCGGCTACAGAGAGGTGGAAACAGATATAGAATAGATGGACAGCACGGTGGCTCAGTGGTTAGCACTGCAGCCTTGCAGCGCTGGAGTCCTGGGTTTGAATACTGCCAAGGACAACGTCTGCAAGGAGTTTGTATGTTGTGTTTGTGTGGGTTTCCTCCCACACTCAAAAGACATACTATTGGGAATGTAGATTGTGAGCCCTATATGGGACAGTGACCACAATGTCTGTAAAGCGCTGTGGAATATGATGGCACTATATAAGTAAGCATAATAATATAGAATAGCTATATAATAGAAGACAAACACACAGCTGCATGCCACATTGGTGCTGTGTAGAGAGAAGACAGTTATAAAATTTGGTACAGCAGTAGTGTGGCAAGGATTGCCTGTGGGCCCCACTGGTATAGGGTCCTAGTCGGAAGTATGACTGCTGCTACACCACTAATTATATTTTATTTCTTCAAATGTTCTAGGCAACAGGACTGCAGGCCACTGTGCCAGTCTACTGATCAGCCCCAATAATCTGAGTGTAATCAGTGGGTGAAGGCCATGGTGGAAAGACAGAGGAGAAATGGAAGAGGAATTTGACACGGAAGACCACCTCAAATTCATCTTCCATTTCCACTGTGTGAAAATACCCCAAATCTCGTTCTGTTGCTTTAGAACATATCTAATACATTCAATGCCATATTTGCAAACACAAAGCTAGCTAATCCTTCTTGTAAATGTGCCTTTTAGTTTATAACTAGAGATGAGCGAATCGAAGCTGACGAAGTGGAATTCGATCCGAGTTTCAAGAAATATTCGATTCGCCTCGAATCCGGATTTCCTCATGCTTCGTGGTAACGAATCACATTTTTTTTAAAATGGCTGCTGCACATGTTAGGACATGGGGCAAGGAACTCTGGGAACGCGGGATCACGCACAATGCCATGCGTGCAGCCAATCAGCAGCCAGCCCTGTGATGTCACAGCTCTTTAACTCCGCCACGAGCGCCCACGGCATGTTTGACCGCAGGATCCAAGGTGTTAAAACCCCGATCGGTCATGGAGCAGGGTGTTAGCTGTAACTGACAGCTAACACCCTTCTCCATAACCGATAGGGAGTTTTAGCACCTTGGATGCCGCGATCAAACATGACCCCAGCATCCAAGGGGTTCCGCCATTTTGCCACCTAACCCGGCTCTCTGCAGCCAGGAAATAGCTGGTTTTTTTTAACGTGATTCGCCGCCATTTAATTCGGATTGAATAGAATCGTATCGGAAAATTTGGCAAAGTTGCCGAATCGAATTTTTGAAAACTTTGCTCCTCTCTATTTATAACTCTTGGTCGCTCTTCAGATTACCATCATCTTCCAAAGTCCTGATTCTACAGGATTTTCTTTCAAACTGCCCATTAAATAAGATGACAAAAAAAGGCAATACATTTCTTTTTTCATAAGAATTCATTACAGTATATCTTGCTACTTTAAAGCAAAACTGACCTTCGTGGCAAATTCTATCTTTTCTATCATTGTATGCTATGTTTTCCTTATTTGCCATCCAGTTCTTTTCCTGACCTATTATACCACTTAGCTAGTACATAGCTAGTTCCAGGAAATAATGAAGATAAGCTTCAATCCTTTTATCAATTATAGTGCTACAGTACCATTTTGGACAATCTACGAGGTAGATAGGGGTGACAGAAGAAGTAGATGGGGGTGACAGAAGAGGCCGACGTGCTTATGCAGTGGACCAGCCATTTTGTATGAAAAAGGGTTACTACAATTATATATATATATATATATATATATATATATATATATGTATAAAAAATACAATTATAAAGCTGCGCGAGCTGTCACCAGCACTAGGTGTCCTTTTATGAACAGATCAAAAGTGCCTTAGCATACAGGAAATGTGATAGGCCTGCCTGAAGAGACGTGTGTTTAGGATGCACTTGATGCTGTTGAAGTTGGGAGTTAATCTGATTATCCAGGGTAGCGCATTCTAAAGAAGTGGTGCAACTCGGGAGAAATCTTGGTGACAGGAGCGAGAGGTTCTGATAACAGAATGTTAGTCTTAGGTCATTGGCCAAATGGAGAGCACAGATTGGGTGCTAGACAGGAATGAGGGAGGAAATGTACAACATAATGGAGAGCTTTGTGGATGAGGGTGATGAGTTTATATTGTACTCTATAGTGAATAGGCAGCCAGTGCAGTGACTGACATGGACCAGAGGCATCACTGTAACGTGTAGACTGATAGATGAGCCTGGCTCCCACATTCAGAATAGATTGTAGAGGGGAGACTTAAGTGAGAAGAAGACCAATTAGTAAGCAGTTACAGTAGTCAAGTCTAGACATGCTGCCTCGGTGCTATGGCAAGACCACAGACTAAAATGGAAATATAAGAGTTAGGTTCGTTAGTAGATGGTGGAAACAGCAGTGGTTCAGTCTTTGAAATATTCAGTCTAGTACAGTCTAAACAAAACTGTAGATGTAATACTTTATTCTAGAGGACCTGCACATGCTGGTTGAGATCCCCTTTTTGTGTAATCATTTTTATTTTAGAAATGACTCAGTATCTCCCATAACTCACCTTGTGTACACCCCCCAATTGTTCATAAACATAAGAGGGTTATGCCATCAGTACAAATGGAATTGCATTTTTCATGTTACTGATACTCAAAACTTAAAGGCGTTGTTCAAATCTCCATATTTATTGCCTATCTTTAGGGTAGGTCTTTGATATGGAATTGGTCGGGGTCCAAAACCCAGCAACCCAGTTCAAGGAAATGGGAGAAGCAATAGTTTTTGCCCTTTATTTATTTTGATGACAGCTCATTCTCAGCTTGATAGTCAAGTGGGCGGTCCTTCACAGTGATCAATGGCATGGTGATCTGACATAAATGACAGGTTTTACTGAATTTTCTTTTCCCATTAAACTATATATGACTCTGCTCAGCCCCACCTGCTCTATAACACACTGCCTGCAGATTGCATTGCATTGTCATGTGACAGGTTCTCTTTAAATGTAACATAAACTAGTATTTTAATAATTTATGTTTTTATTATCTAGTCATGCCAGGCTTAGATGTTTAGCATAGCAGAAGATTCAGACTTAGACCTGCTGTGTGTGAGATAATTCTTCACTTGTCCACCCAATTAGATCACTTTGTGTTACTGCAGATTTACAGACAAAATCCTCAAATTATTACATACTGATTGTCATGTATAAAATCAGCGACTGACAGCAATTACCACACATGGAGACATGAAACGTACATGACAGGCCGCATATTGGAGAGGAAATTGGCTGCGCACTCATTAGGCTAATGACAAACACCCCAGCATGTTATTACATCTGTTCGCATGTAGCCATTTTTTGTTACATGAGCATCAGATATATAGAGAATCTGAATGGAGCAATGCTTCTACATGGTTAGTTAGACTAGTTGGGATACAGACAGTAGAGGGCCCTGTGCAGAAACAGCATATTGGCCCCTTGTTAGTCCATATCTTATCAAAGTACCACCCATAGGTCTCTGTAACAATGCCTTAGGGCTTATTCACATGACTGCAAAAAAAAAAATGGATGTGTGATGGCCGTTTCAGCAACGACCTTTACATATCCGTTTTGACAACACATTACATTCAGTAGGTCTAGTCACATGTTTTTTTTTTTTTTTTTTAACAGTCTGTTTTTCACAAGTGTCAAAAAAACTGACATGCATAATTTTTGTCTGTGAAAACGGTCATAGATAATGCCATGTGAATAGACCCTTTGAAATTCATGTGTCTATTCACCGCCATATGAACAATGGCTGTCTGTGCATTTGCAAAAACACACACGCTTATTTTTCATGGACATTTGATCCGTGAAAAATGGCTTGGTTATGTGCATAAGGCATTATTAATTGTTAGCCATGAAATTCAATAGCTCTTCAATAGCACTCCCAGGCCAGTCTTCAATACATGTCTATCACAGGCTGCTGTAGTAGAAATTAATGGATTTCTCAACAAAATTGAATAAAAAAAAAAAACTATCAAAACATCAGACGTTCCTCAAAAATAGGATTATTAAAAGGTAAAACTGGCCCTACAAAAAAAACGATGTTTTACACAGGCATAAAAAAAGAAGTTAACGGTGTCAGAATATGGCAACAAGAATTTATTTTTTTTTAAAGTTTTGGATTTTCGTAAACCCTTTCGTGCCCCATCATGTAGTATTACATCAGGACTGAGTGCCTGTTCCCGGGGCACTGATGTGATAGTACAGTGGCTTGTAAAAGTATTCATACCCCTTGAACTTTTTCACATTTTGTCACTTTACATACAGCCAGAGCTACAGTGGAATGGTTTAGATCAAGGATATTCATGTATTAGAATGGCCCAGTCAAAGTCCAGACCTAAATTCCATTGAGCATCTGTGGCAAGACATGAAAATTGCTGTTCACAGAATCTCTCCATCCAATCTGGCTGAGCTTCAGCTATTTTGCAAAGAATGGACAAAAATCTCAGTGTCTAGAAGCACAAAGCTGGTAGAGCCATACCTCAAAAGACTTGCAGCTGTAATTGCAGCGAAAGGTGACTCTACAAAGTATTGATATAGGGGGGCTGAATACTTTTGCATGGCACATTTTTCAGATTTTTATTTGATTAAAATTTTGAAAACCATGTATCATTTTCATTCCACTTCATAATTATCTGCTACTTTGTGCTGGTCTATCACTTAAAATCTCAATAAAATACATTTAAGTTTGTGGTTGTGAGATGACAAAATGAGAAAAAGTTCAAGAGGTATGAACACTTTTGCAAGGCACTGTACTGTCATGAAGATGGTGACATTGGGAGAGGATGTCAACAGTAACACAAAGCTGACATCCTGCTCTAATGGCTGCAAGCGGTGTAAGGCTGGGTTCACACTAGCACTTGAAATCCGTTTGGGATTTCTGTCCCTGAACCTGCTTAAAAAAATGCAGAGAAAAGTCCTGCAAACAGCACTTTTCTCTCCGCATTTTTCGCTCTTTTCGGGCAGAAACCGGGGTTTGCGGGTTTCCGAGGGTAACCGCTTTTTTAAGCAGATTAGGTTTTCATTTGGAGGGTCCCCAAGCGGACCCCCGAATGAAAACCTGAATGCAGGTGTGAACCTAACGTAAACAATTTGTGGCCGTTTAAACCCGTAACTACCATCATCATAATCTTTGTTTGTCCCTCTATAGGCACCCCCTGTTGCGTCATCATGGTGATTGGTGCCTTTTTGCCCCCCCCCGTCTCATCTTCATAATTAAAATTTGATCAGTAATGGTGCAATAGAGAACTACAAGTCATTACCAAAAAACCAAGCCCTCATATAGCTATGTTGACTTTAAAATTAAAAAAATTCTGACTTTTACAGTGTGACATTGAAAAAAAAAAAACATAAAAAGGACAATGTTATTAAAGGAGTTCTCTGGGGGCTGTTATAAATGACTATTAAATGCATGCTATTTACCTGCATGTGCTGCAATGTTGGGAGGTTAGTTTTCCCTCTATATGTAAATGTTTGGTATTTTCCATGCCCCTTGTGCTGAGTGCATTGCCACTGGACTTCCTGATACAGAGGAGGGACTTTTTTTTTTTCCTGTCAAGTTCCAGCATTCTCCATTTACCCAGGTTTCTTTGCTGTATCCACCTACTTCCCCTCTACCATCTTCTATAGTTCACCACTTCATTTTTACTGGCCCTTGTCATCTCTTTGATTCCTGCCTAAAGTGCCTTGTATTCCTCCACCCTTCTTCTTTACCAACTTCCCTGCAACTCCAGTCACACACCACTGTGTCTGACTATTCCCCTCCACACATGGCAGAAAAATATCTGCAGCGGACATGCTGCGATTTCAAAAACCGTTGCGTTTTTGTAAATCGCAGCATGTCAATTATATCTACGGAAAAGCTTGCATTTTTCCATATAGTGTGGTAGTGCAGCTAGTCAAATGGCTGGTTTGCTGGAGTGGGAAGAAGTGAAGAGCAGGTTCCACTCTGTATAGCAGAGCAGTCCAGGGTTTGTTTAATGAACCTCATTAGGTGTCAGCTGGGAGGACTCCTGAAGAAAAGGGGAACATCACTATGACTGGGCTGACTCTGGAGAAGACTGGCTGAGCCGAGGGCCTGGAGAGCTGCACCTAAGCTGCTATGAACACTGATTTGTTTTGGAAGTTCTAGGTGCTAGGCCTATACCCTGACAGTAAGGGACACTATATTGTGTAGTTAGTGGTCAGTCAACTGGAATTTGTTTTGTTGTTCGAACTGTTTGGTGAACCTGTGTATTATCTCTGCACGCTGTGGGTGGACAAATAAAGCTGCTGAGGTCAGTTGTAAAGCTGAAAGTTCTCGGATGTGGTAACCCTCTTAGGCTGGAGACCCCTGAGTTGTCACAATAGGTATAATATAAGAGAGAGAGAGAGAGATCTTATAATAAATATATTTTGGAAATTAGCAAAGCTTGAACATAGGGAAGTAAATTACAATAAGCTCATTTTAGTGATACACTTTATTAAATGACCAAAGCAAGTTACAGACATATTTGGTATCACTGTAACTGAGATGAACTTCACAATATAGTATATACACAATATTTCTAATGATCACTAAATGGTGTAATTATTTAGCCTGTAAAAATCTGGGGGTCTGATATTATTATATGGAGTCTGAATATATGTGTCCTTTTATAAAGCCATGTCACATGAAATGTGTTCACCTGTGAGGGGCTCTCGCGGTTCTTACCGCAGCACTTTGCACAGAAAGTTCACAGAGGTTTCCACTGTGGACTTTCCCTATAGGCGCTTTCTTCACCTATAGAGAAACCGCCGGCGTTTCTGTAGGTATAACTGACATGCTGTGATTTCCAAAACCGCAATGTTGCGCGTATTTTATTGCAAAGTGGAGATGGGGATTTGCTAGATTCCCATCCACTTTGCTGTGACTGTAAAACTCTGTGTTTTTTTTTTTTTCTGTGGCGTTTATGCCACATGGGGCCCCTGGCCTTATATGGTTTTATCCTTGTTTTATACAGGTACAAATACAATGAAAGTATCTGATGTATCAAGGTATCTCTATCTATCTATTCTATCTATCTATCTATATATCTAGCTGTGTGTGTGTTGTATATATATATATATATATATATATATATATATCCTTATGAGTGTAATGTACTGTATAGTTATATTTGTAGAAATGTCTGTAATCAGTGACTATTTACAAAGAACATAAAGAAAAAAAAATTATATATATCGATCAGTCATGTCTGAAATTAACATACACTTACGTAATACATATTCTGAATTTCCCCATTGTGGGACTATTATTATTATTATTATTATTCTATATACAAGGGGGGAATTTATCAATCTCTCTACACCAATTTTCTGGCGTAGAACGATGATATTGTTGCATACGTTTGGCACTAGTCCCTTACTTGCATCAAATGTGTGCCACAACCCCCATTCTACGCCTCACTCAACACATTGTGCAAATTTGGTTGGAGCAGGGTGTGCCAAGAATATACTCAATATAACTCATGCCAGTTTTCTTGTTGCATGTCTGTTTTGCAGCAAAAACTGTGCCGCTTTATCAATTCTCTGACGCCTGTGCCACTTTTGAGAGAAGTTGCCAAAGTAGAGCAAAGCTCAAACTGGGCTGGAGTGACAACGTCTTTGCCTGTCAGATTTACTATAACTCACACTAGGAAGTTGAAATTATGGAATGCATATCTCCATATACAGTATGTGTAAGGTGTGTATATGTATGTGTGTGTGTGTATGTATATATATATATATATATATGTATATATATATATATACTGTATTATAACACACACACACACACCTTGCATTTAGTATACGTAAGGTGTGTATGGTATGAAATATGTATCTTTAGATGTTAAGATGTAGCAAATATTAAATAGGTTGTGCAGTTAAGGACACTTATTACCTATACATAGGATAGGGGGATAAGTGTTTGATCGCTGGAGGTATGATTCACCGATCAAGAGAACAGGAGACCAAAAGTCCCCCATGCCTCCTCCTTGTGAATGGAGCACCAGTGCACTTCTGCGAGCTGCGCTCCATTCATTGCTATGAGGCTGCGGACCCCAGTGATCGATCACTTGTCCCCTATACTGTATGTATAAACGTATATATTTTCTATAGTCACATATAAGTATATTTATTTTCATATTTCTAGATACAGTATGTGTAAGGTGAGTGTACATGTACTATATATAGTATATTATTAGGATATTCCATAATTTGCTGATCAGTGAGGGTAAGATTGCTTGTATCCTCCACTTATCACTAGAATGAAGGAGCTTGAGCCTGACGCTAGGTTCACATTAGCTCTAGGCGTTCCATCCCTCAGGTCTGCTGGGGGACCCAAACAATGGAGAGCTGGACCTCTAAAATAAGTTACCCACGGACACCGGCAGTCCCCAATGTCTATAATGGGGTCCGCCATTTTAGGAATGAAAGCTGCAGAGAAACCATTCCTTCGTGCAGGACTTTTCTCTTTGCCAATTTTCGGCGGTTTAGGTGACATAGACTCTGGTGCAGATGCGAATCCAGCCTTAGTAAAGCACATCTGTAGATTTTCTTCTTACACATCAGCACTCTTGACCCAGAACTGTGTAGGTCCTGCATCCCCTTCTTTAATGACTTATTGGGTTGCAGTTCTTTTGGTTCAGTTGTTTGGTTGGGAGTTGAAATGTGCAAAAAATGGGCCATGGGCATATATGGAAAATACTATTATGTGGCGTATGCGGAAAATTGTATAAATAAAACCCCATTAACCATGAGTAAAATCTAGTTAAGTATTTTATATGTTAACTCTTTACCTATAGAGTAGTAGTGGTAGTAATAATTAGTTATCCCTATGGGCTTAGCCACATGTCTGCTTCCAGTATACCTGTGATCTCCATGTAAATCATGGACTGCAGGCATACCCTTTGATTTTAATGGAAACATGCTGTTCCTTTTGTATGATCTGTTTATCACACACCTGAAAAATGGATCATCCACAGGCCGCACACAACCTGAAAATAACACAAAATTGCATGTTGTCCATTATTACACAGATATGACATGTGAATAAGCCCTAACAGTGACACCTTGTAAAATAAATGTCAATTTTAAAGAGAACTTTCAGAAGAAATAGTGCTTAGTTATTATGGTATTGTAACAGACAATACAGGGTATAAGTTATCCCAATAGGTTATCCATTGCAATCTTATTGTAAATGTAAACATAGATTTTCTAGAACGGGGTATATAACCGCCACATGTGACCGCAAAGCTGGCATTGCTATGTAGGATAATGTGGAGCTGGCACTACTAGACATAAACCGTCTAGATGCCATGTATTTTCAAGATGGCGATACCCCTCTATGTTTTATTGCAGTCCTTGAAAATGTTACAAGATAACAAAATGGCCTTTGGACCACACAAGGTTGTGTATTCCTGTTCTAGAATGAAAAAAAAAAAAAACGTTATGAAGGATATATTTTATTGTACAGAAAACGGTGATAAGTAACAGTGTACAGTTATTGTAGGATGTTATTGGGTGTCTAAAAATGACTGTCCCATTAAAGCAGCCTAAATTCTGAGAGCTACACCAGCAACCAGCAGATAACTAACATCTCCTAAGCTAACCATTGCAGGAAGAAAGTACATAGTATTATTGTACATGCCAGTAATGATCAACTAACATGGATGTATGAGGTCTGCCAGAGTGGAAGGTGTTAGGTATATGGATAGAAGTTATATTCCTGAGACAACCTTTTTTACATTATTGCTAGCAGACACCTGTACGAAATAGTGGAATAAAAATTTCTAATACATTTACCATCAAAATTTTGCTCTGAGTCTTATGCTGCTGCCACCATAAATCCAGTATATAAACTAGGTCTCAGTGATATTTAGCCTAGTTACTGTATGTTGTTGCACAAATTTGACATGACCTTTTTGAGCCCATCAGCCTTATTATGATGGGTCCCTACACTAACACTTTATATATACACTGACAAGCAAAAGGATAACAATGTTTTGAACTTCTGACTTTCAGGCTCCATATCTCACCATCCACTACAGCTTCCAAAGTGAGGCTACCATCATTTTATAGACAATCATCTTGGCTATCTCATACATAAATTTGACTTGAAACTATTTAGCATATGACTAGTTATGCAGATTCTTCTCATGTAACTGCATTGTTTAAGTTTTTCTCCTAAAAATTTAAATTTTTATTATTTTATAAATCCACCTTTTGGCTTTCAACACTGCCTGAACCCTTCTGGGCATGCTCTCAATCAGATTCAAGCATGTCTTGACCGATATCTGATCCCAAGTCTCTTCAACACATTTCTAATTTTGGTGCATACTGGTCAACTCACTTGGGTACGAATACAGCTTTTTCTTCAACTCTACCCACAAGTGTTCGATTGGGTTGAGATCAGGGGACTGTGGGGGCCAATTCAGAACCTCTACTTCATTGTCATTGAACCATTTTTCGCTTATCTCGATGTATGTTTGGGGTTGTTGTCCTGCTGGAACACTATGTTGCCCTTTTCCATACCCATAGTATTTTTGCTTGTCAATCTAGGACAGGAGATTACCTTCTTATATACTACTCTGTTACGGTGCAGTCTATAAGAACTTGATCTCTGGGGTTTTGACTTCAGAGGGAGTTCAGAATTTATTATACAAGTAAAGTCTTAGTGTAGGGACCCATCCGAATGAGGTCGCCTTGACATGGCAGATGGGCTTGCACAATTTAACAAACTGTGCACTAAGAACCTCACAGCAGTCAATGATACATGAAAGTATAGTCAAACAATTTTATTATTTTGTAACAGAGTGCCCGTTTCTTTAGTAGTCAGGTCTCCCATAGTTATCTTCACTATCCAAGGTTCAGGGTACCTGTCACCCCGCTCTCACTCTATACTTCTTACTGTAATGTGGCCAGAAAAAACACAAAGACTTGCAGGATATGGTTGCACTGGGCACTTGAGGTAGATACAGATACAAGTGCATCTCAATAAATTAGAATATCTTTGAAACGTTTATTTCAGTAATTAAATTAAAAAAGTGACCTCCTATATTTTCTAGATTCTTTACACAGAGTGTTCTATTTCAAGTGTTTTATTTCTGTAAATGTTGATTATGGATTACAGGTAATGAAAACCCAAATCTAAGAAAATTAGAATATTGTTCAGTATTGTAAATTCAGTGTGTCACCTGCCAAGGTTTCCTAAGCCTTTAAATGGTCCCTCAGTCTGGTTCAGTAGGACACACAATCATGGAAGACGCTGATTATGAATTGAATCACTGAAATGAATGAACTTTTCAAAGATATTCTAATTTATTGAGATGCACCTGTGCAAATACAGTTCACAGTAGTTTTGCAATAGGCCCACAGAAAAACAGCAAGCTTCATGTTCATACAGGGAATACATGCAGGCTCACATGGACCCCACTGCTCAAGACAGTTACTCCGTTCACTTCACTAGCTTTTAGGAAAGTAGTTTGGGCCTACTGCTCGATAACTTTGAACCACTGCAAGCACCCGGTACAGAGTGAAACTCTAGAACCAGACCCTTGAAATACATGGGAAAACTCCTAATAAGGTGACTTTTTACCAACCCTGTGTGACAAGAAGCTTGCAGCGTGCTTAGCCTGTACTTTAGGAAGTGCAATAAGATCACGCCTACCGCATAGAAATGCAACACCGTTTTGCCTGTGGGGGAATCCTCACACAGTAACGCAATACAGTTAGGCCGGGACTCCACGGCAGAAACGCTGCAGAATAAACCGTGGTGTTTTACAGTCATACCACAGCAAAGTGGGGATGGGATTGTAGCGAATCCCATCCCCGCTTTGCAGAAAAATACATGCAGCGAACACACCGTGATTTCCAAAACCGTTGCGGTTTTGGAAATTGCAGCATGTCAATTATACCTACGGAAATGCTGGCGGTTTCTGTATAGGTATAATTGAAGCAGAAAGTTTCTGTGAAAAGCACTGCAGGAAAAACCACGATGCGTTGCCGCTGTGGTTTTTACCGCAGCGCTTTTTTGCTAAGGACGCTACGTGGGTCCTTAGCCTTAAACAGTATTAGAAATAATAATTAAAATAAAAATACAACACACAGTGGTAAAACCTACAGCTTCATGCATGTAAATACTAGTACTAGGCCTATCTTGAGAGATATAACTGTGGAAGGGGGTGGCTACCACCATTATGCAACATAAAGCTCTGCACCAGAAGTATAATCTCTAATAATCTAATCTCTGGTTCCTGTAAAAACTATTGTGGGTGCATCAGTCCTCATAGGATTTACTTGGCCTTTTACTATCACTCCATTAATTTACTTCAACTTGACTAAAAAGATTATTCCAGCAAGAAACATTTATCAACTATATACGATTTATCTAACAATCTGGAAATATTTGATTGTTTGCGGCCCAGGTAGCACTGCTACTAGAACAGTAAATTACTGCTCCTTCCGATATTACTTTTTGGAGACCAGGGACAGTATTTAATTTCTATCAGCCATGTTAAATTCTGGTTATTTTTAGAAGATATGCCTTTAGCAACCTGACTAATTGTGGGAAGGGAGGGCTTGATTTGCCATTCCTCATGACAACCTGGACAGGCACACTGTGTGTTCAGAGGAGCCATTCAGCTCTACCTTGCCTTCCCAAAAAGTGAGCCAAGTGAATTGACATGAAATGCTAACATGACTACTGCAGTGGTGACATTCTGTGCGTGCCTATATTACCACTGTGACCTGTGATTGGCTGCACTGGTCACATGTCATTGCACCTTGTCATTGATTCAGTGATGTAAAGTGAGATCGGAAAGGAACCATGGAGCACTGTGGGATTTAAACTGTATGTCTTTATGCACCATAGGCAGCTGCTAGATTTTTTTTTTTTTTTTTGGCTGTTACTTTTGATGATGCTAGCTGTGTGAGCTATAGTACTGTACATACATAGGTTGTCCAAGAAGTTCTATCCCACTACAACATTTTCAGAGCCTTTGAGTCACATGTCTTCTGATCATGCTCGCATGGATAGTTTGAAAAGGTGGCAACCCTAGCTGGAGGAGAGCTACAGACTCCCGCTGGGGAACAGAGCCAGGTGACTTTTTTGTTTGTTTGTTTTACTTTCTGACATGACATCAGAGTGGTGGGTCACTGAGAGGGTATTATAATGTGTGGGGGCCACTGATGGGGCTTTATAATGTGGGGGGCACTGTACTGTGTCTACTAAGAAAGCACTCAACTGTGAGACTCACTTAAGGGCATTATACTTTGTGGGGGGCACTAATGGGGCATACTGTGTACATCCGCTAAGATGCACAGTTTCTGCAACAAGATGAGTGCTATGTGAAGCTGAGGAGTGGGACATTCAAAATAAACAGAATCCAGGAGTTCCAGCCAGAGAAAGCAGAAGGAGCTGTAGCTGTATTACATTGTAGTCAGTCCCTATGCAGAGGGCCTGGAGCTGGTAGGCACATTACAGTCCTTGCATCAACTTCTAGTATCTACGTTAGTAGAGCTGAACTGACCAGAGGATTCTCTGGTCCTCTGCAGGGCCAGTCCAACACTGCTTCTATTTTCTTAAGGTTGTAACCAAATACTCTGCACCATGAAGACCTCACCACTTGACGTGTACCTAGTAGCTGGTGCTGCTTTGGCTCCTGGCATATTAGTTGTGTGGTCTGGCAGCTCTGACCACAAGCCCATCACAGCTAACATACTTGGCATTGCTTATTGCAGCATGGTCCAAGATACAATACGCATGTTCCCTAAGGGTGTGTGTGTGTGTGTGTGTGTGTGTGTGTGTGTGTGTGTGTGTGTGTTATTATATATATATATATATATATATATATATATATATGTGTAAAATCTCCTCTCTTAAATGCCTGGTTTGACATGGCCACAGGGGCTGACCTGTCATGTGATATTCTGAGGTCGGAAGGTCTACTGAGTCCCTAGCTACTACCGTTTTCTCAACCCTGCAGTCCATAATGATGGATAAATGGAAAGTATTGCCACCGCGTTTACTTTCACCTGTTGCTATGAGGACAGTGCTACACTGCGGTTTTTGGCCATGTGGTGTATGTAGCAGCCAAAGTGTATCCATAAACTAATGGCAGAAATGTTATCATGGCTGAGGTGGTAAATGAACATTGTGTAAATTCATAGCAAAAAAAGCAAGAATAATCTTCATTATGAAAAATTCAGTAAAGCCAAAGTAATTAAAACACACATTTTGTACACTAATATAATGAGTTTGTGTTAAAACCCAATATGCTAATTATGATATTTTCTCTGCCCACACACCATTATAGGATTGCTGTAATTATTGCTTATTTTTCATTTTCTAACTCAATCGCATTAAAATGCCCTATATATTTGTATCCTATTTTCATTTTTCTTATAGAGGTTTTCGTATTATACAGTGGGGAAAAAAAAGTATTTAGTCAGCCACCAATTGTGCAAGTTCTCCCACTTAAAAAGATGAGAGAGGCTTGTAATTGTCATCATAGGTAGACCTCAACTATGAGAGACGAAATGAGAAAAAATATCTAGAAAATCACATTGTCTGATTTTTTAAGAATTTATTTGCAAATTATGGTGGAAAATAAGTATTTGGTCACCTACAAACAAGCAAGATTTCTGGCTCTCACAGACCTGTAACTTCTTCTTTAAGAGGCTTCTCTGTCCTCCACTCATTACCTGTAGTAATGGCACCTGTTTGAAATTGTTATCAGTATAAAAGACACCTGTCCACAACCTCAAACAGTCACACTCCAAACTCCACTATGGTGAAGACCAATGAGCTGTGGAAGGACACCAGAAACAAAATTGTAGACCTGCACCAGGCTGGGAAGACTGAATCTGCAATAGGCAAGCAGCTTGGTATGAAGAAATCAACTGTGGGAGCAATAATTAGAAAATGGAAGACATACAAGACCACTGATAATCTCCACCGATCAGGGGCTCCATGCAAGATCTCACCCCGTGGGGTCAAAATGATCACAAGAACGGTGAGCAAAAATCCCAGAACCACACGGGGGGACCTAGTGAATGACCTGCAGAGAGCTGGGACTAACATAACAAAGGCTACCGTCAGTAACACACTACGCCGCCAGGGACTCAGATCCTGCAGTGCTAGACGTGTCCCCCTGCTTAAGCCAGTACATATCCGGGTTCGTCTGAAGTTTGCTAGAGAGCATTTGGATGTTCCAGAAGAGTATTGGGAGAATGTCATATGGTCAGATGAAACCAAAATAGAACTGTTTGGTAGAAATACAACTCGTCGTGTTTGGAGGAGAGTGAATGCTGAGTTGCATCCAAAGAACACCATACCTACTGTGAAGCATGGGGGTGGCAACATCATGCTTTGGGGCTGTTTCTCTGTAAAGGGACCAGGACAACTGATCTGTGTACATGAAAGAATGAATGGGGCCATGTATCGTGAGATTTTTAGTGCAAACCTCCTTCCATCAGCAAAGGCATTGAAGATGAAACATGGCTGGGTCTTTCAGCATGACAGTGATCCCAAGCACACCGCCAGGGCAACAAAGGAGTGGCTTTGTAAGAAGCATTTCAAGGTCCTGGAGTGGCCTAGCCAGTCTCCAGATCTCAACCCCATAGAAAACATTTGGAGGGAGTTGAAAGTCCATGTTGCCCAGCGACAGCCCCAAAACATCACTGCTCTAGAGGAGATCTGCATGGAGGAATGGGCCAACATACCAGCAACAGTGTGTGCCAACCTTGTGAAGACTTACAGAAAACGTTTGACCTCTGTCATTGCCAACAAAGGATATATAACAAAGGATTGAGATGAACTTTTGTTATTGACCAAATACTTATTTTCCCCCATAATTTGCAAATAAATTCTTTAAAAATCAGACAATGGGATTTTCTGGATTTGTTTTCTAATTTTATCTCCTATAGTTGAGGTCTACCTATGATGACAATTACAGGCCTCTCTCATCTTCTTAAGTGGGAGAACGTGCACAATTGGTGGCTGACTAAATACTTTTTTTCCCCACTGTATATACTAGCAGAAGGACCCAGCTTCGCACGGGTACATTTCATTTTTTGTTTGTGTAGTGGCCCCATAAGAATTGGCCAGTTTTGCACTTGACATCCAGTATGGCAGTTCAGTATAGGTATAGTCCCCGCTCCTGCTCACGGCCGCCCGCGCTTCAACTTCTGTAGATGCGGCTGTGAGCAGGAGCGGGGATCGGTAAGTAAGGCCTGCGGGCCATGAACCCAACAAACACTGCTATCATTATACTCTGGGGTCTTTTCAGACCCCAGAGTATAATGATTGGAGGCCCCGAGATGTTGAGGGAAAATAAAAAACACTGTTACTTACCTCTCCTGCGCTCCAGCAGGCTTCGAGCCTCCTTGGTGACGTCCCAGATGTCGGTGGGCCAGTCCAACGTCATTATGTGTTGCGATGCATGCCTGGCTCGGGTGACATCTGGTCCAACATTGAAGAGGTATCGGGAAGTGCGCATAATACTATATGAAGGGGCCACTATGGGGCATAATAGTGTGTGCAGGGGCCACTATGGGTCATAATAGTGTGTGCAGGGGCCACTATGGGTCATAATAGTGTGTGCAGGGGCCACTATGGGGCATAATAGTGTGTGTAGGAATGCAGTTTGTACGGGAGGGGTCCCATGTCAAATGTTCGCCTTGGGGCCCAGCCATTCCTAGTTACGCCACTGAGTCCAGTATAGGTACAGTCTATTTATGGCTGTGTTGTTATGGAAACCTGGTAAATTAAATGTGAACTTATATTGGCTGATACACATGATATGACTGAATATTTAAGGACCTGCGAACTGCTATTGACTAATACAGGTCATAAATAGCTTGGTTGCTATGGAAACCTGTGTGCCTAAGCGCCTGCGAGCTTCTATTGGCTGATAAGGGACATGTGACCGTGTGTATGGCAGTTGGAATATGAGTGAGAGACTTGCAGGCTTGTATTAGCTAATGCTGGTCATTTTTTTGGGAATACTATATCTCAGGAATGGTACATCCTTTAGAACTGAGACCTAGTCTAAAATATTCCCGGACATCTGATGTACATGTGTGCAAAATTTGGTGATGATCGGTCCAGTCGTTTGGTCGCGAATAAAGAACAGTCAGACAGAAACTCATATATATATCTATATATATAGATATAGATATAGATATATACACACACACACACACACGTGGACAAAATTGCTGGTACACCTCATTTAATGAAAGAAAAACACACAATGGTCACAGAAATAACTTGAATCTGACAAAAGTAATAATATATAAAAATTCTATGAAATTGACATTGCTTTTCAACCATGCTTCAACAAAATTTTTAAAAAAAAGAAAACCCATGAAAGAGGCCTGGACAGAAATGATGGTTCCCTGAAAATAATGTGACCAAAGAGACATGTTAAATCAAGGTGTGTCCACTAATTAGCATCACAGGGGTCTACAATCTTGTAATCAGTCAGTGGGCCTGTATATAGGTCTACAGATACTCACTGTGCTGTTTGGTGACATGGGAGGCGGGACCAGAGGAAGGAACACGCAGGGGAGCGGGGGCAACAGCGCGACGTCACGGTCCGGGCACGGGGCGCAGCGCGGGCGCCCACAACCACCACGGACCGGGAGAGGGGGCGCACAAAGGGGGGAGTCCCCCGGGGCGCCCCCAACGGCCGACGGGGGGGGGCGCCCGATGTGCGGGCGAGCAGACACGAAACGGGAAAGGAACTTTACTCCAGGGGGGAGGCACAAAGCAAACAGTTCCAAACAACAACGGGGACGCCGGGACACAGCAAAGCCGGGGGAGGGAGACGGAAAGGGCCAGCCCCATACTCAGGACAGCCCGAGGGCACGGGCCCATTTGGCACAGGGGGCCCACCAGATACAGACAAATTCCCCACACGAGGGCCGAGCCAGGGGGGGAAAGTCAGGGGGAGGAATTCCACAGGCGGCCTGGCCCCGGACCTGGACGCAGGGCACGGCCAGAAGTTCTCTCCACAGCCGGACAAGAAGGCGACCCCAGGGGGGAGGCAGACAGGGGCAGGATCGAAAGCGGAAGAGCTCCCAACCGGGCCGCAGGAAGGATCCGCACAAACCACGCTCACAGGACACACACAACCCCCAACACCCACACAACCCAGGGCCCGCAGGGGGCCGGGGACCCAGGGGGACCCCCCCTCCCAGGCGGCCCCCGGACATGGACACAATCCAGGGAGGGAAGCAGTGGAGGCCACAGGGGCGCGGGGGGACCAGGACCCCCGATGTCACACAGGCGAAGCAACAGGAAAAACAAGACAGGCACCCCAGCCCAGCAAGCCAGCGGGGCCACAACCCCCCTCCACGGCCGACCGGGGGGCGGGGGAGGGGAAAGAACTAACGAAAAAACGAAAAAGGCAAGCACAACAAAGAAAAAAAAACAGAAACGAGGAGACCTCCCGGCAAGTCCGGAATGTCCAGAGAAGCGAAGGGACGGGGAAAAAGAGACAGGAACCGGCGGACCAAGACAGCCAAGAAACAACAGAGGCAAATGGGCAGAGGCTCCGGCACAAATGGAGGCCAACAGAGAGTCCGGAAACAAAAACAGTCCCGAAGGAGGAGGCACAGCGGCCAACCGCAAGGGGAACAGAACCCGGCGGGAGCCAGGCACAGGGGTGTGAAAAAGAAATACAACAGGAAGAAAAAGAAACACACAGGAAAAAAAGAAGGAGGAAAAGAAGGGAGAACCTCACCCAAGGAAGCCAGGCATCACAGGGGGGGGCCGGGACGAGAAGCCAAGGGGGGAAGGAACAGAGCACGAAAAAAAAGGAGGTCGAGGCGGGGGAGCAAAGGAGGAGGGCCAGAGACGGGGGGCCGCGAAGGGCAAGAGACCGGTCCAGGGGGGCACCGGGGAGCCCAGGAAGCAGGGGGGACCGGGGCGCCCCAGGGGAACACGCGGAGGAGGGGGAGACACGGGTTCTTTCTCCCAGAAGGCCAACCCACCGGGACCAACCAACACGGGCCAACCAGGGGGCGCAGGGCGGGGGAACCTCCTGTGTCTCCACGAACCCACCAGGCGCAACACTCAGCTTCCCCAACGCGGGGGCAACAACCCAGTCGTATGGGAGGGGTGGGCAGGGACCTCACACCAAGGGAAGCGAAGGAAGGACCTTGTCCCAAACAAGAAAAAGGGCGACCCGAGGGGGGGGGGAAAAAGGCCAAGTCCGATACGCAGGCCACCAACACCAGGGAAGCGGCGCAGCAGCCGGACACGATGCCTCCGCACAACCACCCGGGGGAACGCGGGCGCAACCGCAGCGGAACGACACAGCACGGACAAGGGCAAAGCCGATCCACGGCGGGAGGAGCCAGGACAACCGAAGGGGACAAACCGCGAGAGGCAGCCGAGCGCGAAGATCCGACAGGCACGGACAAGGAACGGGAAGATCCACCAGCAGAGCGAGCGGCCGGACGGGGGACCCAACCACAGGCCAGAGAACAAACAGGGAGCAGGGGGGGGCCCGACGACCTCCGGGACACAGGCGGGACACCCGGCACCAACCCAAGTCACTCCCACCCAACCCAAGAGGACGCGGGGAGGGCGACCGAAGGACAGAGCAGACGCCGAAGGGCCGGACGAGGGGAAGCCCACCGGCAGGAAGGGAAGAGAAGACCGGGACAAACAGGCGCCCCGCGCCAAAGGGAACCACGCAGAAGACCTCCACACGGGGGATCTCCGAAGCAGGAAAGACAACTCCAAAACCGCTCTCCGGAAGCCACAGGGGCGGAGGGGGAGGTGAGAGATTCTCCCACAGCGACCAAGAACCGTGGGCAAACGGAGAAGGGGACCACCCCCCGGCCCGGGGGGCCCCCACAGGCAACCGAGAGGACAGCGAGCGGGACGCCACGCGAACGACAGAGAACGGGAGCGGGCCACCGGCAAGGGCCCCAGGAGCAGGCCAGAGGCCAACGGGAGGACACGGAAAGGGGGGAGCCAGGAGAAACCGAGGCCCAGACAGGAGAAGGAGGAAAGAAAAGGGGCGGCCCCAGACGGGGGGCGAGACGCGTGCCGAACCGGGACAACACGCACCCAAACCGGGACGCAGGACAGGGGGGACGAGGGGAGGCAGAAGGGGGCGCAGAAGGCAGCGCGAAAGGCTCCGGGGCCAGCCGGAGGGGAGGGGACAAGGCAACAACCAAGGGGGACGGGGAGGGGGAAGGGAGAACCGCGAACAAGGAAGGGACGAGGAGGGCGAGGGACGCAGGATCAGGAGGGGACGCCGGGAGAAGCCCAAGGAGGAACGGGGAACAGGAGCACGGAGGGCAACAGGCCGGCGAAAGACCGAAACGGACGGGACGAAGGGGGAGGGGAGAAACAAAACAGCCAGGACAGAGCACACCGGAAATAGGGGGCACCAAAGCGGGAAGGGGGGGAACAAGCCCAAAGGAACAAAAAAGAGCCCAGGGGGAAAGCAGCCACGCAGGGCAGGGACGCCAGAACGGAAGCAGGGGGAAACAGGAGCGACCCAAAGCGGGAAGGGAAGGGGGGGGGACGGGGTACGAAGCCACACAAAAGAGGGGCCGACAAGGACAGCGGGGGCCCAGGGGCGACCCCCGGGACAAGAGCATTGGATCAACTCACGGGGACAGGGGGAGAGGGGGGGGGGGGCAGAGAAGGGGAGGGGGCACCAAAGCCAAGGGGGGAAGCCGGGAAGCGGACAGGAACCCCAGATGGCTCTATAGGGGAGGGCCCCACACAACATCCCACCAGGACCGGGCCCATTCGAAGTTCCAGCAGCTGGGGGCGCGGGGGGAGAACACCAGAGAGAATGTCTCGGGCAACCGGGAGCAGGGCCACAGAGGGAACGGGAGGCAGGGAGCAGCCAAGGACAGCGGACAGGAACACGCCAGGAAAGGACAAGGGGGAGCCAGACAAGGGGGCCATCTACCGAGGGGAGCAAAGCCCGAGTCCGTCAGCCCGGAGGGCAGGCACCACACCAAGTGAGGCGAGGGACGGAGGGATCGGACCGGACCGACCAATCACCGGTGGCGAACGGCGGGCAGAGTACACGAAGGCCCGCGAAGGTCGCTGGTCACGGGGAGGAAGGAGAGAGGAGAAGGCATCCAACACCGCAAAGCAAGGCGAAAACAAGCCAAAACAACGCAAACCTATCACCCACAAGGACAAACACCCGAGGCAGCAAGCCCCAAGGATAGTGGGTCCCAAAACCCGCCGTGGAGGGCTGTCCATTGCTGGCACACAGATTTATCCATGTGTCAGGTGTTCTATTCAACACACCTAAGTCCCAATGTTCAAGGAACACCTGCTTGCGCAGGGTTGTACCGAGATCCAGGTCCACCAACGCGTCAGAGGGACGCCGTTCACCGGATTGTGATGTGGGGCAGGCTGAGACGAAGCGTGACAATGGCACTGAAGATTCACCTGGGCCCTTCTCTTTCCTCCCGAGGGGGGCCCGCGCCCCGGGGGGCCCGTTAACTGAAAACACTGAGGCCTGGTGTGTCCATATCTATGGCAATAGGTACAGTAGGCCTCTCACTCTGCGGAGGTTTCACGAAGACGGACGTCTGGGGGCGACCAGGTGAGATGTTGAGACTTCGCAAAGGATCACGGACGATGAAGACGGCTGGGCAGACGATCTAGACGGACGGTGATCTGTTCCATGGCACGGGTCAGATGATCCACCGGGCCAGAAGGTCATCCGGAGTCTGCTGGGTAGTCGCGCAGTTGGGCAGCAGGTGAGGTACCCAGAGGTAGTGGCAGGACAACGGAGAGATGCTTGTAGAGGGTCCAGGTGAGGGAGCACAGATGACTGGGCTCGGCTGGGGCTGCTCCTGTCCCAAGACCTGGATGGCAAGGGCCTTGAAGTCAGCAAATGTGATGCTGGGATGTTGTGCAGCAAGCATCGCAACTGACCTGGAGCAATGTGGTACCCGCCCCTTCTATGAAGCGGTCAAGCAAGATTTATCAGAGTCCACACCACGTGGATCCACTTGCACCACAGCTCTGAATGCCTCTTGGAGGGATAAAGCATAGTCCCGCAGGGTCTCACCAGGTAGTTGTCGTCTGGAAAAGAAGTACATCTTTACCTCGGAGACAGATCGCACGTCAAAGTTCACCTGGAGTTTGTCCAGAATTTGCCCAGGGGTTCTTTTGTCAGAGGCAGGCCAGGATTTGAACTCCCTAGCTGCAGCACCCTCAAGCTGGCCCAGCAAGATCTGTATCTGCTGTTCTGTATTCAGAGGATAGAACTGGAAGAGAGACAGCATCTTCTCACGAAAGTCCCTGAGGGTATGCGCCTCCCCTTTGTAGCGCGGCAGCCATGGTGCGCCAGGGTAAAATGGCATGGAGAATGGTAGGCTGCTCGCCATGGGCACTGCTGGATCACTAGAAACAGATGGCACAATGTCACTTTGCTCAGTCATGTTGTTTGCAGGTATGACTGAAATTAGGTCGCCGTCTCTTTAAGAAACTCAACTGCTTGCTGGCAGGGAATGGAGACTACAACTTGGAATGCTGTCCCTTTAAGAATGCTGTAGCTATAACAGAGTCACTGTGATGCAGGCTGACGGTGTCCTCCCCTCTCAATGGTGGCACTCCCCACGGACACGGTACACGGAAAACACTCGCTGGGGCCGTGGGAGGACTGAAGACAAGGACAGGGAGGCACAGTACTCACTGACAGCAACTGCAGCGTGGACCAGAGATCAGCGGTGCACAGCAGGGACGGTGATGCGGCACCGGAGAGTCAGAAATGGCGCCGGCACGTTCGCCTTTCACTTCTTGTATGGGTGCGCTGGAGCATTGCGCTCAGCATTCTGGGCTCTCCTAAGATGGCGGCAGATGGGTCTCCTGGCCTCATGGGCAGTGCTAAAAATCTCCCGCACTTTTGCAAGGTACAGTTAACCCTTTGTGGGCGTTCTTACACAGCGATGTGGCGCAGCAAACAAGTCCTGGGCGTTTTAACTCTTCCAGGGCTGTAACACACTGAGAGGACAGTCTTTAGGGCTTACTTCAGGGGTATAGGGCTCCCCCTCTTGTGGCAAGCACTCTCAGGGAATAAACTTGATCTTAGCAAAGTCCACAATAAAGACCGATGCTCTGGAGACAATTGGCGCACTTTTCGTGGCGACTTTCTCAAAATGGCACACACCCGTATCCTGTTCGTGACGCCAGTTTTCTTGCGGTGACCAGATGGAAGGTAACACTGCAGTTGGGATTGCGGGGTGCAAACAGCGCAGACTTGTCACGGCTCTGGGCACGAGGGCGCAGCGCTGGTGCTGTCCCACATACCACCACTGGTACCGGTGATGAGGGGGCTGCACAAATGTTGGTGGTGATTGTTCCCCCGGGGCGCTTCCCCTATACTGTGCCGACTGGTGGTGTTTGGGGCGCCCTGATGTTGTCGGTGCAGAGTCAGACACAGAAACGGTTGTAAAGTTGAACTACTTCCATGGGTGTGGAGGCACAAATGCTTAAACAGTTTCTTCAATACAAAACAACGGGGTACGCCTGGTGACACAGCAAAGTCCTGGGGTGCAGGGTAGACTTGATGAAAGGTGTTCCTAGCCCCTTATACTTCAGTGTTACAGCCCTGAGGTGCATCTGGGCTCCTATTTGGCACATAGGAGGATGCCCACCATGATACTAGTACATAATATTCCCCACTCACGTTATGTGGTCCTGATAGCTCAGAGTTTCGGGGTGCAATAGTCAGGGTGGCAGGATATTCCACAGGTCTGGCCTTGGCCCCTGGATCCTGTGATACTTGCTATGGAGCACGTGTTCCAGAATGTTCTCTCCACAGTCTCATGCTGACAAGATAATGATGCTTGACTCCTTCAGGGCGATGGCTAGGCAGACAGGGGACAGGATCTTCTGAATAGCTGGAATATGTCAGCTCTCCAACCTTCCTGGGCCTGTCTAGGAATTGAGATTCCTGCACTAAACTCACTGCTTCTTCACAGGACATCACACTTACTCCTCACCTCCTCCTAACACTCCACACTTCTAACTCCTCACATGCAGGACCCCTGCAGGGGGTACCATGGGGACCCAGTGATCGGCTGACTCCTCCCCTTTCCCAGGCGATGTCCTCCCATTGGACATTTGGTTACTATTCAATCCTATGGGAGGTGTAATGCATGTGTGAGGCTCACTAGGTGGCGCTGTGTTGTGTGAGACTCAGGACCCCCTGCTATGTCACACAGGCTATGAAGCAACAGGAAATAATACAATGCACAGTATCACCCTCAGCCCACCATAGCCAGCTCTGGGATGCCACTGAGTACCACACTCAACATGGACCAGAGGAAGCGAAGGAAAGAGTTGTCTCAGGAGCTTAGAAAGAAAATTATAGACAAGTATGTTAAAGGTAAAGGTTATAAGACCATCTCCAAGAAGCTTGATGTTCCTGTGACTACAGTTGCACATATTCAGAAATTTAAGATCCATGGGCCTGTAGCCAACCTCCCTGGACATGGCCGCAGGAGGAAAATTGATGACAAATCAAAGAGAAGATAATACGAATGGTAACAAAAGAGCCCAGAAAAACTCCTAAAGAGATTAACCCCTTAAGGACCCAGCCCAAAAGTGCGTTAAGGACCAGGCCTCGTTTTTCAAAACTGACATGTGTCATTTTATATGGCAATAACTTTGAGACGTCTTAACTTACACAAGTGATTTTGAGATTGTTTTTTCGTGACACATTGTACTTCATGTTAGTGGTAAACACTAATGAATATTTTTGTATTTATTTATAGAAAAATAGGAAATTTGATGGAAATTTTGAAAAAAATCTCAATTTTCAAAATGTGAAATGCTCTGCTTTTCAGATAGATAGTCATACCACCCAAATACATTAATACATATTATCTACCATATCTCTGCTTTATATCGGCATCATCTTTTAATCGTCCTGTAATTTATTTTGGATGTTAGAAGGCTTACAAGTGTAACAGCGATTTTGCAGATTTACAAGAAAATTTCCCAAACTAATTTTTTAGGGACCACTTCAGTTCTGAAGAGGATTATAAAGGCCTATATATTAGAAACCCCCATAAATCACCCCATTTTCAAAACTGCACCCCTCAAATAATTCAAAATAACATTTGGGAAGTTTGTTAACCCTTTAAGAATTTCACTGGAATTAAAACAATATGGAGGTGAAATTTAGACATTTAATTTTTTCCCACTAATTCCTTAATTTAGCCCTAAAATTAACACATTCACAAAGGGTTAAAGGAAAAAATGCATCTCACAGTTCGTTATGCAATTTCTCCCGAGCACGGAAATACCCCACAAGTGGGTGTAAACTGATGTTTGTGCGAATGGCAGTGCACGGAAGGGAAGGAGCGACACTGGGCGTCTGAAAAGCAGATTTTGCTGGAATAGTTTTCAGGTGCCATGTCTCATTTGCAAAGCCCCTAGAGTACCAATACAAAGGAAAACCCCAAAAAGTGACCCCCATTTTGCAAACTACACCCCTCACAGAATTCATATAGGGGTATAGTGAGCATTTTGACCTTACATTCGTTTCACAGATTTTGCTAACACTGGGATGTATAAATGAAACATTACTAAAATGTCACTTTATCCCCAAAGTTTTCATTTTCACAATGGGTTAAAGGAGAAAAAGCACCCCACAGTTTGCAAAATAATTGCTCCTAAACACAGCAATACCCCATATGTGGTCGTAATCTGCTGTATGGGTACATGGCAGGGCTCAGAATGGAAAAAGCACTATTTAGCTTTTGGAGAGCAGATTTTGCTGGAATAGTTTTCAGGTGCCATGTCGCATTTGCAGAGCCCCCAAAGTACCAATACAGTGGAAACCCCCTAAAAGTGACCCCATTTTGGAAACTACACCCCTCACAGAACATATCAAGGGACATAATGAGCATTTTGACCCTACAGTTGTTTCACAGATTTTATTAACATTGGGACATTAAAATGAAAAATTACTTTTTTTCCAATAAACCGTCAATTTAGCCCCAAATTTTTCATTTTCACAAGAGGACAAAGGAGAAAAAGCACCCCAAAGTTCGTTACACAATTTCTCCTGAACACAGAAATGCCCCATATGTGGTTGTAATCTGCTGCATGGGTAAATGGCAGGGCTAAAAATGGAAAGAGCGCTATTTAGCTTTTGGAGGGCAGATTTTGCTGGAATAGTTTTTGGATGCCATGTCGCATTTGCAGAACCCCTAAAGTACCAATATAATGGAAACCTCTCAAAAGTGACCCCATTTTAGAAACTACACCCCTCAAGGAATGTATCAAGGGGTATTATCATTTAGAGCCTAAAAATGCTTCCCAAAAATTAATGTACAAAGTGAAAATTAAAGTTTTTAAAGAAATATCCAATTTCAGTGCCTAATACGTTGCGGCCACTTTGTGGCATCAGAGACATGAACTCCTAAAACTATTAAGTGGGCTATCCCAGGGACAAAAAAATTATATATGTGGGTATAAACTGCTGCTTGGGCACGCAGCAGGGCTCAGAAGGGAAGGAGCACTGTGTTTTTTTTAGCTTTTGGAGCACAGATTTAGAGGGACTTTCTGGTCACCATGATATTTTTGCAGAGCCCTGGAGGTGCCAGTAAATTGGAATTCCCCAAGAAGTGACCCCCATTTTGTAGGGGCAATTTTAGGGTCTCTGCAAATGTGACATGGCGTCCAAAAAAACAACAATCTAAATATGCGCTCCAAAAGCACATAGCGCTCCTTCACATTTGCGCCCTGCTGTGTGCCCAAATGACAGTTTATGCCCACACGTATGACACTGGTGTACCCAGGATAACGTACTTAACAATGCCATATGTGGGTATAAACTGCTGTTTGGGCACAGCCGGGCACAGAAGGGAAAGAGCGCTATTTTGGTTTTTGGAGCACAGTTTGCTTTTTGGACACCATGCCACTTTTGCAGAGACCATGAATTGTCAGTAAAGTGGAATCCGCAGACATGTCACCTCATTTTGGATACTATACCCTTCAAGGGATTTATCAAGTGGGGTAGCGAGCATTATTAACCCTTAAGTGTTGCATTCTTTTAATTTCCAAAAATGAATGCGCAGCTGATAATGAAAAGTTCAAAATGAAATTTTTCTATAGATATGCCATTTCAGTGCCCGATATGTTGTGCCCAGCTTATGTCTGCACAGACACACACTCCAAAAACTGGTGATCGGGGATCCCGGGCACAACAGCTTTTGGAGCGTTCATCTCTGATACAAGCCGGGCACAACATATTACGCACAGAAATGTCGTATTCCTGGAATAATTGTCATTTTCACCTTTCATCATCAGCTGCCTATTCATTTACGGATAATAAATTATAGCAACACTTGGGGGTTAAAAATGCTCACTGTACCCCTGGATAAATTCCTTCAGGGGTGCAGTTTCCAAAATGGGGTGACATGTCAGGGGATTCCACTGTACTGGCATTTCAGCTCTGCAAAAGTGCAATGGCGTCCAAAAACCAAATAGCGCTCCTTCCCTTCTGTGCCCGGCTGTGCCCAAACAGGAGTTTATACCCATATATCACATTAAGTACCTTATCCTGGGTACACCAGTGTCATACATGTGGGTATAAACTGCGGTTTGGGCACACAGTAGGGCACAGAAGGGAAGGAACGCTATGTGGCTTTTGGAGCGCAGATTCAGATGTTTGGGATCTGGACGCCATGTCATGTTTGCAGAGCCTCTAAAGTACCAGTAAAGTGGAATGACCCCATTTTGAAAACTGCACCCCTCAAAGAATTTATCAAGGGGTGTAGCGAGCATTAGTATCCCAGACGTGACTGCACAGCGGATGGGGAAAAGTGAATATGTAATCTGTGCGTAGTACATTGGGTACACTAAATTCCCTACTATTTCCCCAGTAGTTCCTATTATTGGGGGGTCACTCTGGGGGTCACTTCTGGTTTATTATCCCTCGTAAGCTCTAAATCTGGGGTGTACCCTAATATACGCTCGCACAGCTTATACATTCCCTTCCTGCCGCAGCCAGTTATGCTCTAATGATTTGGCGATTTTTGGGGTTTTTGTCTTCACATTGTACGAGTTATATTTTCTTTATTTCTCTGGTGATGTAGCCATATGAGGGCTTGTTGTTTTCAGGGTGAGATGTATTTTTTAATGACATCATTTTTAGGTGCTTACAACTTATTAAATAAATTTTATTAACTCTTTCTTGGTGGATTAAAAAACAACCCCATCAATTCTGGCACTGCGTTTTATCTTTTAAATTTTTCACCATGCAGCGTAGAGCATAAGTAACATGTTATCTTTATTCTGCGGGTCGGTACGATTACGGCGATACCTCATTTATACTGTTTTTTTATGCAATACCAATTTTGCAGAACAAAAACCCATTTGGGGACATAAATTAATTTTTTTTGCATCGCCATCTTCTAAGATGCGTAGCATGTTTATTTTTCAGTTTAGAGAGTTGGTTTAGGGCTTATTTTTTGCGGTACAACCTGTGCTTTTTATTGGTACTGTTTTGGGGTACATATGACTTTTTGATCACTTTTTATGGCATATTTTGTAAGGTGAGATGGCGAAAAATCGTTACTTTTGGCGGTTTTTTTGCGTTTTTTTTTCCCCGAAGTTCACCGTGTACATAAAATATGGTTTCAGTTTTATTGTACAGGTTGTTACGGACGCAACGATACCAAATATGTATTGTTTTTATTAATTTTTAGGTTTATTTTTTATATAATTCATTTTATATAGGAAAAGGGAATTTTTGGGGCTTTATTCTTTTATTAATTTTTTTTCACATACTTTATTTTTTTTTTCACTTTTTCTTGTGTCCCATTAGGACACCTGAGCCAGCAATGCTTTGATTGCTGGCTCAGCACTATAGACTGCAAGACACGAGCATACACGTGTCTTGCAGCCTATACAGGAAGTCAGCGCTATGGAAACACAGCGCTGACTTCCTGATGTCTCGGCAGGATCAACCAGGTACTGGGGGCTCCAGGCAGCCTGGGGTCACTTGGCAGACCCCGGGCTGCAGATTATACATATCGGCACCCCCCGATCTCGCCGCGGGGGGTGCCGGGGGGTCGGAAAGACGGCGGAACCCCTTGGATGCCGCGGTCATGTTTGACCGCGGCATCCAAGGGGTTAAAACCGCCGATCGGAAGTTATGGCCAACCGGGGGTTATGGAGCAGGGTGTTAGCTGTCAGATACAGCTAACACCCGGTTCCGATACCGCCCGCTCAGATAGTGAGCGGGCGGCCGGCCTCGGGCGTAGTATTACGTCCTGGTGCGCGAAGTACCTAGCGCCCAGGACGTAATAGTACGTCCAAGGTCGTTAAGGGGTTAAAGGTGAACTTCAAGCTCAAGGAACATCAGTATTAGATTGCATCATCCGTCGTTGTTTGAGCCAAAGTGGACTTCATGGGCGATGACCATTGTTGAAAGCAAATCATAAAAAAAAAAAAACAGACTGGAATTTGCCAAACTACTTGTTGACAAGCCACAAAGCTTCTGGGAGAATGTCATATGGACAGATGAGACAAAAATCGAAATTTTTGGCAAGGCACATCAACTCTATGTTCACAGATGGAAAAATGAACCATATCTTGAAAAGAACACTGTCCCTACTGTGAAACATGGAGGAGGCTCTGTTATGTTCTGGGGCTGCTTTGCTGCATCTGGCACAGGGTGTCTTGAATCTGTGCAGGGTACAATGAAATCTCAAGACTATCAAGGGATTCTAGAGAGAAATGTGCTGCCCAGTGTCAGATAGCTTGGTCTCAGTCGCAGGTCATGGGTCTTGCAACAGGATAAAGACCCAAAACACACAGCTAAAAACACCCAAGAATGGCTAAGAGGAAAACATTGGACTATTCTGAAGTGGCCTTCTATGAGCCCTGACCTAAATTCTATTGAGCATCTTTGTAAGGGGCTGAAACATGCCGTCTGGAAAAGGCACCCTTCAAACCCGAGACAACTGGAGCAGTTTGTTCATGAGGAGTGGGCCAAAATACCTGTTGAGAGATGCAGAAGTCTCATTGACAGTTACAGAAATCGTTTGATTGGGGGGGGGGGTAACGCTGCCGTTGGGATTGCGGGGTGCAAACAGCGCAGACTTGTCACGGTCTCTGGGCACGAGGGCGCAGCGCTGGTGCTGTCCCACGTTACCACCACTGGTACCGGTGATGAGGGGGCTGCACAAATGTTGGTGGTGATTGTTCCCCCGGGGCGTTTCTCCTATTCTGTGCCGACTGGTGGTGTTTGATGATGTTGGTGCAGATTCAGACACAGAAACAGTTGTAAAGTTAAACGTTTACTTCCATGGGTGTGGAGGCACAAATGCTTAAACGGTTTCTTCAATACAACATAACGGGGTACGCCTGGTGACACAGCAAAGTCCTGGGGTGCAGGGTAGACTTGATGAAAGGTGTTCCTAGCCCTTTATACTTCAGTGTTACAGCCCTAAGGTGCGTCTGGGCTCCTATTTGGCTCATACGAGGATGCCCACCACCATACTAGCACATAATATTCTCCACTCACGTTATGTGGTCTTGATAGTTCAGAGTTTCATGTGCAATAGTCAGGGTGGCGGGATGTTCCACAGGTCTGGCCTTGGCCCCTGTGATACTTGCTATGGAGCACGTGTTCCAGAATGTTCTCTCCAGTCTCATGCTGACAAGATGATGACGCTTGACTTCCTTCTGGGCAATGGCTAGGCAGCTCTCCAACCTTCCATGGCCTGTCTAGGACTTGAGATACCTGCACTAAGCACACTGTTTTCTTCACAGGACATCACACTTATCTCCTCACCTCCTCCTCCTAACACTCCACACTTGTAACTACTCACACAGGACCTTCCTGCAGGGGTGTTACCATGGGGACCCAGTGATCAGCTGACTCCTCCCCTTTACCCAGGTGATGTCCTCCCATTGGACATTTGGTTACTATTCAATCCTATGGGAGGTGTAATGCATCTGTGAGGCTCACTAGGTGGCGCTGTGCTGTGTGAGGCTCAGGACCCCCTGCTATGTCACACAGGCTATAAAGCAACAGGAAATAATACAATGCACAGAGATCACCCTCAGCCCAGCCACAGCCAGCTCTGGGATGCCACAAAAGGAGGAGCCAGATTCTGTCTAAACCTTCTGAAGACTGGTGAGACTCCAGTGTGAACTGCTGCCATTTCTTTGCCCTGCATGTTGACCGTGTGGCTGAAGCAAGCCACACGTACAGTTAGTGTTACCTGTGTTTAGTTAGTAGCTCGGACGAGCAGGAGTTTTGTTCTTGTTTTTGCCTGAAGTTAAGACTTATTTATTTTCCGCTGCTTTTTTTTTTTTTTTTTGAGAAATAAACGTACAGGGTAAAACCTGTTTACACCTGAACTTTTGTGTTTGTCTCTGACTGTCTGGGTCCGCTGCTGCTGCCACTGAGCCTATCCTCATACACTATGTATAGCAACACACTGGGCAGCCATTTGCCAACTTGGCTACATAGCCTATAGCTCTGAGGAAAGCCAATGATAACATGTTATAAAGGTTAAATAACACCACACTTGTTTGCAAATTTCTAAAATGTCACTGACCTATCTGTATATATCTGATTGTTTCTGTCCTGAGGTCCTGTTAGTAGTCTGCTGACTGGCTCTTGCCTTGAACTTGAGCCCTGTAAACTGCATGAGATAGCGGTATGTGCCCACACAGTAGTAGGAAGCCACTGCAGGATGTCTGGGGCCCGTACAGTGTGATTGAGAAGATGGAGCCCAGGGAGGAAGGATACTGGTTGGCCTGACTCTGCACCAAGATGTCATTCTCAGTCACCCAGTGTGTCTACATTATATAAAAATAAACTGGGTAATTGTTGAAATAATCTACCCATTATATTATACTGACACACAGCCTGGTTGACATGCTGTATAATGAGTATCTGTATGAAGTACTATGATATATACACTGTGCCCTGCCACAGTAAGCTGGGGGACCACCTAGCTCAGGGGCCCACCAGGTGATTCACCTGTCCAAGCCTGGGAGCTTTGCAGGAGTGGCTTAAATTGTAGTTCTTCCCCTCCTATAATTCAGTGCATCAGTGTTGTCATATTGTGTCTCATAGATATCATTCAGACCACATATTTCATCTTTTAGCCTGTGCTAGAAAAAGTACATTTGGAGTATGTTAGGTGAACAATGGTTTTCAGACATAAGATAGATGCAGGTATAACTCACACCAATTTTCTAGAATTATAGTAATGCTATTGGGCCAAGGCATTCCTTCTCCTGATTCCCTTGATCCTCATCTTCTCAACTCACTTCTCAAAAGTGAACAACCTTTTTGGAATATACAGACGTGTGGCAAAAATGTGCTACTTTTGTGCCAGAAAACTGGAATGACCTCATTTATTCCCCCCCGATGTTCTTGGTCCACAAGAGAACTTTTCAATGGTGACCTAGCTAAATCATTATTCTACCATGCGCTGATGAAGGGCAACCAGACTGAAACTTCTGTCTGTAGATGAGTGTCTGCTTTGGCGCTTATCCAAGTTATGTTCCAAGGTCAGACAATAACTTATAGGATTTCTAACTTCCAACAAGTCAAGCTGGAGAAAAAACTTTCTTTTATTTCAATATAAAACAGCAAGGCCATACTATAGGGCTTATTAAAAGGAACCTGTCAGCAGGAAAATGATGCCTGACCAGAGGACACCATTTAATAGTTATGGACATGCTGAGTGTAGAGATTTATTTATTCTCTTGCTTATATAGTGCCAACATATTCCTAGTGAGTGATGACATTTTTATCACTCCCTATCCCAAGTAGGACTCACAGTCTAAACTCCCTATCAGTATGTGCAGAACATGCAAATGTTGTCCTTGGTCGGACCTCAACACTGCAAGGCAACACTGCTAACCACTGAGCCACCATGCTGCCCATTCAGTGATTTTAGTATTCCATGTGTCAGTGTCTGCTGTACCACATCACGCTTCAGTCTGGTGATCTCCCATTAGCTCTATAGTGAGTTAATCTGTCAATCCCAGGCAGCGGGAACTGTAAGGAAGGAGTAACCAATACATCTTATGAATACGTTGGACCCTTGCTCATGATCACCAGCACAAGGCACAAAGCGGCTCTGCAGAGAAATTAAACCTCATTTGACACAGGGCAGACTAAGATCATTAAATGATTATATCCCTACATTCAGTGTCCCAAGAGCTATTAATCTGTGGTGTCCTCAGATCACGTACCCTTTTCCTACTGACAGGTTCCCTTTAAGCACACATTTTTATACAAATATATGAAGTATTTGCATGTAAAATTCAATGTTCGTGCAGTACCCAGTAATAGTAATAGGGGTAGGACAGGGTTAATGCTCTTTGGAAGAGAACACTGCCCTTTGTCGTATGAGCGCTCTTATATCTCACATTGTTACCTATGTAATTAGTCGGAGGTTTGATGTAGCACCACTGAAGGGCCACAGGCAGGGAAGAAATGAAGAATAATAAGGCCATTTTGCCACTCAGTTCAGATCACTCACATCATCCATCATATCAAAACCCCCGTTTTGAGTCCAGGAACCTGCTACTTATGGGTGCTCACAATTTCTGGTAGAACAGCCTTGTCCTAATCTCCTTTCCCATGCAGGTAATAAAATGCATTCATCTTGATGGTCAAATAGCTTGGCAGACAGTAACAGTAAATAGAATATCTAAATGTGGCCGTGTTCCTGCAGGAGACCTTTGCCATTCACACTGACACTCATCTGTCCTAATAGTGACCAGAGGGGTTTATAGAAATCGGTACTGGTATTACATTGCAGCAACTAGTTCTGTATTACACAAGCTGTGTTATTTTCTTCATTCAACCTGCAGCCTAAGAAATGAGCTTCTAAAAGCAAACAATTACAACTAAGACTTATTCTACACAAGCATCATGTGGGTACATTTCTACTCACATATTACAGCCAAATGTACCAAACTGACCACTAGTTAATAATGAAAACTAACAGCATTTTAGGGATCTATTATGCTGACCGCACAGGTCACTAGATCTAACCTATATGAAACTAGCCAAAAGTTGATAATCTAATACCAAGTAAGCAATTGTCTGGCTCAAAAGCCATCTGCCAGTTCCATGACAAGCTAGTGCCCAGTCTTCAACGAGATAGTTCAAGATTTCTATTCCTGTCCCATGATGCCACATACTTTCTCAATAGAAGAAATCAATCATAAATCACTTCTGTCAGATGTAATTCTCCATTGCTGATGTATGTCATCCGTTTTTTTTTCATGGACTGTATAATACTGTATAGAGAGGCCACTATGGGACATAATACTGTATGGAAGGGCTACTTTGGGACATTATAGTGTGAATAAATTGGGTGTTGTACCGTGTTTGGGCCAGGAAAGGGAGTTCTATTTTGTGTGTGGGTTGGGGGGCCGAAGTCAAAAGTTTGCTAAGGGGCCCAGTCTTTGCTAGTTATGCTCCTGCCTCCGTGGTTCTAATTGTGATGAGTGACAGGTTTCCAAGATGGTTGCAATATTGGGGCACATGATTGGAAACAGCACCCAGCCCCAAATTTACTCCACCTCCTTCCTGGGTTCACTGCTAGTTACCTTTATTATGGGGGCTGGCTGAATACATAATTATATCAGTAAGGTTAATTTCACACTACCATTATTAATGTCCATTGCTCTCATCTGTCCAAGGATGAGAGCAACATACATTAAGTGACCGATGCAAACAGAGCACCCTCCAACTGGTGTCCGTCTGTATTCATTCTTCGATCATTTTTTATTTTCCCAATGGAAGAAAAACTTGTCCATGCAGGATTTTTTTCTTTCATTACAAAAGTAAACAGACATGATGGAAATATGCTTCTGTCATGTTTTTTATATTAGAGTCTATGGTAAAAGATGCAGACGGCGGGGGCTCCATCTGCATTTGTCACTCTACTACCATTAATGTCCATTGCTTTCATCCTATGTAAATGTAAATGATGTTCATAATGCTAGTGTGAATGTCCCATAAGCTAGAAACTAGTCCATCTCAAATAGAACCATGGAGGAAGGAAGTATTGAAACACTCCCTGGAGCACTACTTTAACTTTTTCTAAGTGCAGTACCTGATTTGGCTGTTGACAGTAATCAATCATGTCCCAAGCTACCAGCAGTAATAAAACACTCATACAATCACCTACTTTATAAATGCAATGACTTAAAAAAAAATTCACACATTTGTAAACAGCAACACTTCCCCCCCCCCCCCCATTTATATCCTAAGGTAGCATTATGTTAAAAACAGTCTTTTAAACCTATTCAGAGATGAACTGTATTGAAATTATTGGATACTTTTTTTTATTTTTATTTTTATTTTTTATTTTTTTTGGGGGGAGAGGGGGGTTATTGAGTATCAGCTAAACAATTGTTTAAACTCTGCTCTGACATTTACAGCCAAACTTCATGGTAATGCATTTTCCAGCATTCTCTATATGGAGCTAATAGTTATATTCCTATAATAGTGTTCTGCTTTATACTGCAGTTTTCACAGATAACTGAACTCTGGGGTGAAGAATATGTTCCAAAGAATGATTTTAAAAAATTTGTGTGACCCTTGCCATCAGGCTGGCATAAATGGAGGATATGTGCAAAAGTATTTCATTTCTTTGCCATTTGTTACATGCTTCGTTAAATCCCGGCTAATAAGCGTCTGTTCTGAGCTCCATTGATCTCCCTTCCTGAGATCTGTGTGTCTAGAAGCCTTTGAACAACTTGCAGGGTTTTGTTCTATTACAAAGCTCAGTAGAATGACAGAAAAAACTCCTGCTAGCTTTAGATGTAATGTGACAGAGGGCAGCGGAGCCAGGAAAAGAAGTTCGTTGTCATATCTCAAACCCTCGTATTATATGACGGGAGAATTTCAACTTATCGAGCCATGAAAGACAAGAACATGTGGATACTGATGCACTGTAGTGATATTACTTTATTTACATTGTGCTTCTAAAATAGCCTAAGTAACTCAGCAAGATATTAAAATGTCCCCATAGTCACATTATATTACATTATATACAATAACAGAAATAAATCTAGATTGTGTTACATTTTTTGGCAATCAGAATTATCATAAACTCAGCATTGCGAATAAAACATTTAGAATGTGTTTGATTAATACAATGATAAATATTAATTCAAGATTCAGTTATGTTCATCTAGAACCTGGTGCCTGGATGAAGAAAAGCCTCTACAGTAACAATTATACAGTAATGGCCTACTTGACTGCAGGCTCCCCTTTCGGGCAGTATACTTGGCACTACTGCCAGTGGCTCAGGTAATTGTCAAAAATGAGCCCACCCTTAAATGTCATATCTCACTTGTACCAGGTAGTTATCACAAAGGACCTACATAATGACCCAATTATTAAAGGGGTTGACTGAGATCAGACAAATTCTGTGAAAGGTGTATAAATACTATAAAAAAACAAATTAAAAAAAAAAAAAACCCCATTACTTACCTGATCAATCCCCTGATGTTCCAGTGCTGATGTTCTGGTCCTCCATCCAGTCTACGTTTATTTGGATGCACCAATGACATTTCATCGACAACACATGATCACTGCAACCAGTCACTGGCTTCAACAGTGTGCCCCAAATCCAACGATTTACCGAAGCAACCAAGTTGTTTATGTGACATCATTGCTGCAGCCAAGAAAATCATTGCTGCAGCCAAGAAAACAAAGACCAGTGAGGAGGACCAAAGCAGCCTTTTAATTTTCTTTTTATAGAATTTTCCCACTTGCTGTAGATTTTGTTTAATGTTGGACAACAACTACAGCATAGGGAGACTAAAAGGCAATGCAATGACATTGTTATATCATAAGGCCTGTTACATGGTCGGATATTATGTTATAGGATATAAGTGGCAGTAGAAACACAGCTTTTTCTCTTTTCTTGCAAATATATCTAATTTGCATACCTATTTCCCCATGGAGTGTCAGTGGCATGGCCAATAAGACTCATTATACCTACTTGGCAGTCTCCCTAAGGAGAAACAGTACCCCCAATCCATTATTAACAATGATCATTTATGCCTCCTACCACTTAGACATTGTGACTTTGTCACCTCCAATTCAGCACTTTTTATTTCTGTTCTAGAAACAAGAAATCGGACCCTGCATATATCTTTCTTGCTAGCAAGGTAGAGAAGATCCTGTCAAACCAGGGCCATGCACAAAGTAAATGCAGAGGTTGTTCTTCAAAATGAATAGTCTGTATATAGATGTGTAGGATCTGGTAGGAGGCTTTGCTGCCCACTGAGCTGTCTATATGGGAGACTCAGATGTTTACATGTATGTCAACCTAATCTAATGAATTGTCCTCCTTCTCTTGCTCTGCATTCTCATCTGACAGATGTGAGTAATAAGAAGATGCTTCTGCTCCTCCATCAAACCTCTTCTGTGCAGACATAATTACACTGTCAGGTTTCCCAGCAATTGTCTTCCCTGCTCCAGTGTCCGCCATCCAGTTGTCCTGTGATCAGTAGACACTCATATAATCCAGCTCTGATTATTACACTCCTATCAAATACATGATATTTTAATGACCACTCATAGGCACAGTTGGTATATTATAGTTTAATCCTGATTCCTGAATGTCAGACTGATATCTCCATGTAATCTATTAATCCGCAGATTTATTCAACTGTTATTCTGGGAATCAGTGCCATTTAGGTAACCGTGCCCCACTAATTCTCTGTCATTACTGGCAATATGGGAAGGTCTAAAAGCAAACTGCACCGGGGGTCATGTCTGAAAATTAATAAACAGTAGGAACCATAGCAACACGTCTTGCACTCTTTTGGTTGTCATAAGTAACACCATGGATGATAGCTGAACGCACTGTTTCTTGTACATGACCCGCTGCAAGCTTTGCTTGCTATCAAACTAGTGTATTTTGTAAGGAAAACTGGTCTGTAAAGATCAAAACATTACCAAAAAGGCAGCCACTACATATATCTCTAAAAACTCATACCCATCTGGTTTGATCAGGGACTATGTTATTTTAAAAATATATATATATATATATGTATATACACTATATATTCAGAATTTGTAGTCTGGTGGTCTGTATTCAACCAATTAGGAAATTTTAGGTGAAATTTAGTAGTATTGTCAGTGAGCAAATACAGTCATATGAAAAAGTTTGGGCACCCTTATTAATCTTAATTATTTTTAGTTCTAAATATTTGGGTGTTTGCAACAGCCATTTCAATTTGATATATCTAATAACTGATGGACACAGTAATATTTCAGGATTGAAATGAGGTTTATTGTACTAACAGAAAATGTGCAATATGCATTAAACCAAAATTTGACCGGTGCAAAAGTATGGGCACCTCAACACAAAAGTGACATTAATATTTAGTAGATCCTCCTTTTGCAAAAATAACAGCCTCTAGTCGCTTCCTGTAGCTTTTAATCAGTTCCTGGATCCTGGATGAAGGTATTTTTGACCATTCCTCTTTACAAAACAATTCCAGTTCAGTTAAGTTTGATGGTCGCCGAGCATGGACAGCCCGCTTCAAATTATCCCACAGATGTTCAATGATATTCAGGTCTGGGGACTGGGATGGCCATTCCAGAACATTGTAATTGTTCCTCTGCATGAATGCCTGAGTAGATTTGGAGCTGTGTTTTGGATCATTGTCTTGCTGAAATATCCATCCCCGGCGTAACTTCAAATTCGTCACTGATTCTTGTACATTATTCTCAAGAATCTGCTGATACTGAGTTGAATCCATGCGACCCTCAACTTTAACAAGATTCCCAATGCCGGCATTGGCCACACAGCCCCAAAGCATGATGGAACCTCCACCAAATTTTACAGTGGGTAGCAAGTGTTTTTCTTGGAATGCTGTGTTTTTTTGACGCCATGCATAACGCCTTTTTGTATGACCAAACAACTCAATCTTTGTTTCATCAGTCCACAGGACCTTCTTCCAAAATGAAGCTGGCTTGTCCAAATGTGCTTTTGCATACCTCAGGCGACTCTGTTTGTGGCGTGCTTTCAGAAACGGCTTCTTTCGCATCACTCTCCCATACAGCTTCTCCTTGTGCAAAGTGTGCTGTATTGTTGACCGATGCAAAGTGACACCATCTGCAGCAAGATGATGCTGCAGCTCTTTGGAGGTGGTCTGTGGATTGTCCTTGACTGTTCTCACCATTCTTCTTCTCTGCCTTTCTGATATTTTTCTTGGCCTGCCACTTCTGGGCTTAACAAGAACTGTCCCTGTGGTCTTCCATTTCCTTACTATGTTCCTCACAGTGGAAACTGACAGGTTAAATCTCTGAGACAACTTTTTGTATCCTTCCCCTGAACAACTATGTTGAACAATCTTTGTTTTCAGATCATTTGAGAGTTGTTTTGAGGAGCCCATGATGCCACTCTTCAGAGGAGATTCAAATAGGAGAACAACTTGCAAGTGGCCACCTTAAATACCTTTTCTCATGATTGGATACACCTGGCTATGAAGTTCAAAGCTCAGTGAGGTTACAAAACCAATTTTGTGCTTCAGTAAGTCAGTAAAAAGTAGTTAGGAGTATTCAAATCAATAAAATGATAAGGGTACCCAAATTTTTGCACCGGTCAAATTTTGGTTTAATGCATATTGCACATTTTCTGTTAGTACAATAAACCTCATTTCAATCCTGAAATATTACTGTGTCCATCAGTTATTAGATATATCAAATTGAAATGGCTGTTGCAAACACCCAAATATTTAGAACTAAAAATGATTAAGATTAATAGGGGTGCCCAAACTTTTTCATATGACTGTATCTGGTGTTCAGGGGTACAATCAGTATACAGGCTAGTGGTATATTTGGTTATGAACATAGCCATCAATTGTCAGCTGTTGATGGATGTGTAATGTGCAGATACAGTGACAACAGACAGTATAGGCACTCAGCTGCAGTTTAGAACAGAACCGCCATTAGGAACAGCATATATAACAGTTTATTAATTATGTCATTACACCTCTTCTTCAGCAGCACACCTGTGAGAAGGGAGTCTCCCTCTCTTCCCGTACATAGTCTCCTGGGGCTGCCTTGGAACTTCTTTGCAGTTGACATGTACTGTAGAGAGTCTCTGTAACTGGCTGTTTGTACTTGGTCTCTTCAATAACAGGCAAAGGTAATACTTAGCTACACAATTCCACAGTGTTTGTATTCACAGCAAGGCAAAATGGATTCTAAGCACACAACACAGCAATGCTCAGGATAAACTTGCAACTGGTGTATTTGCTTCTTACCTTTACTACTGGCAGACCAAGTATCTTCTTTAGCACAACAACAGGTACACCTCCCATTTTCTCCATCCTGACAAGGCATGGCACTGCATTGTGTCTTAACCTACTTGCTAAGCTGTGGTGAAATGGCATTATTTTCGGGCATGTAGACTGGTAGCAGAACTTGTGCTGGATCCATCAAAACCAACAGGTACCTTCTTTTGTCTGTCAGCTGAGCTTAGTTGTCAGTCTGTTTGACCGATTTTTATCATTGCCTGGAACCATAGTCTGTGTTCTGAGGCCTGCCTGGTTCATGAGGAGTTTTACAGCTCCATCCTCTCTACTTGCTCTGCTGGCACCAGAAAAACTTTACCACCCTCTTCTCTGGTAGTTGTCCCTGGCCTTCCTTGAGATAAAGGGTAACTTCCCCTAGTGGTTTGGTGAGGGACTTGCAACACTACAGTTATTATATTCAGGGGTTATATCACTAACCTTTTATTGGTCTAAAGATCTCTGGTGGTCCTAAGGAGTCTCCTGATCAGACAGTGTATAATACTGCCAAGTGCAGACATGGTAGTCCAGTAGCCTGTTGATTTTTGGTACTCTTAAAAACTAATAGTCTCATAGAGTTTAACATTTTAAAAAAATTATCTGAAGGTCGCTGGCAACTAGATCTTATGTAACCCCAACCCAAGGGAAAACAAGACAAGAATAATCATTTAATGCAAACCAGTTAGTGGTTTCTACAAATAATGCGTATATACAGTATATCATTTTCTAATATATTTGTATTCTTTACAATTATAAATATAATTTTTTTAGGAAAATATCTCCTGGTCATGTGGTGAGAGGTAGTCTGGAAAACATAGATATGGATACAGAAAGCATGTTACCAAAATTGTACAACTTTAATTCTGTATCGAACAATCTATATTTATACCCTTTTACTAAAAAACATAAAGGGGTAGAATTATTATATGCCGCTGTAAACTAACCCCATCCCCATTTCTGGTGTCATATTACAGTGGATGTCGAGTTTTCAAACATGGTACCTGCTCAGGTGCTGAGCAGGCACCATAGTCAAGGGGTCTCTGCAGTTTTATATAACAGAGACCCAGCGACAGAGCCTGAGATCAAATACCTCTGATCACAAGCTTTTTATTCGTCAGATGACATGGTCCGATATGACCACAGCAGCTGAGGGGTAGTCATCAGAGATCCCCTTTAAAAAACTCCTGCATGGCGAGATCGCAGGAGCTGGTCAGTTGTTATGCCTCCCAGATCTGCCATAGCAAAACTACTATTGAGACCTGTCTGTGGCAAGTGTCAATAGTGATACAGTTATAATAATAATAACAGCTTCAAGCCCCCTAGGGCTGTGGTTTCCAACCTTTTTTGCACCATGGCGGGGGTCATATGGCGACAGGGTTATACACTAAACAGCGCAGTAGACCGGGGGTGCTGGCGGGACTTCGGTGTACAGCGCTGTAGACCAGGTCCCCGCCAGGAGCTATGCCAGATCGCCGACCCGCCCCACCGCGCCCCACATAATGTGCCAGGAGCTGTGTCTACTGAGGCCAGTCCGCCGCCTCATGGACCGGCAAAAGACCCCCAACTGCCCAGTCCTGGTTTGCGGACCGGTGGTTGGGGACCCCTGCCCTAGGGGAGCTAAAAACTTTTTTTTTAAATGTTTTAACCATTTTAAAAAATATAAAAAAATAAAACTAATGTAACTAAATATAAAAGTTCAAATCACATAAACACGTTACACATTTCCATCTCAAAAGCTGCCCAAACTATTAAAATATAAAAATATTTATCCTATACAGTGAATGCCATAGTGAAAAAGTCATAGATAGCCCAAATGTCAGCTCATCCCACAAAAAACAGTCCTTACATAACTCTGTAGACAGAAAGATCAAAAAAATTATCAGGTTCAGAATATGGCAAAACAAATAAAATGTAGTTTTGAAATTTTTAAAGTTGTTAGAACATAACAAAAACGATATAATTTGATATCACCATGATTGTACTGACCTGCAGAATATAGGTAATATCTCATTTTTGCTGTGAACGCCCCCCAAAATATGCCCTTTTGCAACTCTGTGAACAGAAAAATAAAAAGCTATGGCTTTTGAAGGAGGGGGAGTAAAAAAATAAAAATGCAATAACAAAAAATGGCATGAGTGGAAAGGGGTTAATATGATCTAACAACAACGAACCTCTCACAATTTGTTTAGTTTCGGGTTCAGTACAAACTACACCTTTAAAATGGATTAAAACATAGTGTGGAAGACTCTCAGGGCTACTGCAAAGCTAGCTATCCAATTTATAGCTCTTTAGGCAAACAGAGCAGAAGTTATGTTGAAATGAGAGTGACATTATTATACTCTGAGGTCTCTTCAGACCCCAGAGTATAATAGGTGGAAGCCCAATGGAGGTGACAAAACTAAAAAAAAAAAAAACATTCATACTCACCTTCCATTACCTCTTTTGGGCCTCCCCGTGTTGTCCGGCACTCTGCTGGTGACGTCATGTGCCTGGGGTCACCACTGAGGCCTGTGATTGGGTCTCAGCAGTTACATGGGCACATCCCCTATGCCTCCACCTATTATACCTTATTATTCTTAGCTGTCTTTAAATTCCCCTTCAACCCCCTGTAGCTGGGCTCCAAGAGATCCAATAGATCTTGGGATCCAAAGTTTCCAAGGAAAATGAACTATTGAATCCAAACTCACCTAGAAATGTAGCACATGAATGTGAAACATTTTAAAATAGGTCCTCTACTAAGCTTACGTCTGTGTGTCTCCATGACAACTTCTTGTGTCCCAGAAAAATCTCACCCCCTACCATTTGTGTGTTCATTCTTGGCACAAAACAGTACCCAGCTTTAATATGACACATTAATATATTGCATTGTCACCTACAATAATCTGTCAAGACCCATGGGATTGTATTGCTTACATTTTTTAAATAAAGCAGATAGAGACGCTATGTTCATATGTTCAGTAAAATAAACTGCTTGCTTCATTCACCGTATATATATATATGGTATCCCCAAGATAACTATAGTTAATAATTACAACATAAAGATTTATTTACATATCTGTATAAGGGGTAGAGTTCCAAATCCTGTTTACTTTCTCACGGTCATTGGAGATACCTACTGAAAATAGATTTGTGCAGCTTGACAGCCCTATGATTTATTATTACCTTATAGGAACTGTATAGCTAATGCCAATTAATGTGGCAGTATGGCATGGAGATGATGCTGATCCCACCCTTTAAACCCATTAGATGCCATGGTTAGATTTAAGATACCACAGCCTCTTCCTAAATCTAATGTTCCCTGTGCCAGTTATACCATTTATTAAGAGTGGCGTATGATACACCAATCTTAATAAATTTGCCTCATTATTTTTGACAAAGCACCTTTAACCAGAATATTAGTGTAGCCCTGCAGATGGATTAGGGTCAGCTAAATGAAATTCCCCTCATGTATTGGTGTCTTCTTTCTCGAGATATCGCAATATGTGTCAATATACATATGAGCGCTTTGGAGCAATGAGGGCCTTGAGGCTTAGCTCTTTGCAACAATGACAGGGCTTTCTGTGTCATAAACCTACAGATAAACCTACCTATATAAAGCTAAGAGCATGATTTTGGATACAAAAGTTGTGGTTATGGGTTTCGGTGTTGAATGTAAAATCCCAGAAGTAGCTTCAATGACGGAGCTAAGGCTTTGATAACCTGATATTATATTACCTGTATAGAAAAGCCTAGCACTGGCTGATATTAATAAACTATTGTGCATTATATAATTGTACAAGGTTAAAATACAACCAGAATGGAACACCATTGTGCAAAGTCCACTTCAGCTTTTCACTTTTGCAGAGTATCCATAGACATAACTTAACTGTACAAGCTTCCATGGGAAGTATTTTAACCTTGTGCTATTATATAAAAGCGATTGATATACCCCAGGGCTAGGTTATATTCTAATCTATTTGATCTTATGTTGCCTATCTGTCCCAGCTCACTTCAATGTTAAAATAAAAATGGAAAGTCTCTTCCATCTGCTTTCTGTTTTTAGACAGAAAAAAAAATAAACTGCAGCATTATTTTTAAAACCTAAAAAACAGAAACCAGATGGAGTTGTCAGGGAAGTCCATTGTTATAATCCTCTGACAGATCACAATAACAAACATTCTGCTGACAGTGTGAACAAAGCCTTAGGCCTCATGGACATGACCGAGTTTGCAGGCTGAGGCTCTTCCTATGGGGGGGGGGGGGTCAGATGCTCCGTTCCGTTCTGATAAGTATCCATGAGATCAGAATGGAATAGAAGCCCCTCATTGAAGTCAATAGGGGATGGCAGCCAATCGGTTGACACTCAGCTGTAATTCTGCTATGAAATCAGTTCCCCCCTCTGGATGCACACTCGGTCATGTAGCCTTAGGTGTATGGGCAGCTGTAGTGTCTGACCTTACTGGCATAAACAGTGAGTAAATGATTACTGGATAAGTGCTGTAAGGAAGATAAGCCCTTTATAAGAATCCTTTCAGATGTTGTCCTAATTAAGATATCGCGCTTACAAGTTTGGATACGTTTCTCCAATACAGTACTATAAACCCACACATCGTGCTTGGAAATATAACAGGTTTTAAAATAGGTATTGCACTAAGCTTAGCTACATGTATCTCCATGACAACTTCTTGTGTCCTAGAAAAAAATCTCCCCCTCCGCTGTTTATAATTGATCAGTGGGTGCCACACAGTACCCAGGTTATAATGAGTAAAATTTGTCATATTTGTATAGCATGCTTCTACCCAAGGTAAATGTCATGTGTTATAGTGCACTGCTTAATAGAAAGCATTTATTAGGATATAGCCAAATAGATTTTGCCTAGAACTTTGTTCACTTTTTACTTCAGCATGTTCAGATATGAAGGACGTCTCATTTTTGTGCAATTGGTTTAAAAAGGATTTGGATGAAACAGACCAAAAATCCAGCCGCGCAAATGTTCCCTGTGGTGTCAGGATCTCCGAAACATCTGCTCATCTAAAGAGTACCTATTGTTACAAAGAAAACCACAATCCCTCCTTAGACAGCTAAAGATATATATTGGATTTAGTGCAGCTAGAAATCATATATGTATCCTGCTGGTTTTGGGTCTTTGCCCATTCCCTGTTCTGTAAGGTCATATTCACACGACTGTAAAAATGACTGTGTAGCGGCCATTTTTTGAATGGTTGTCACACAGGCTTTTTAAAAACAACAGGAGTGAATTGGTATATTCATATGTCTGTTTTTTGATGGACTGTTTTACACAACCATTAAAAAAAAAAAAAAGTGCTCTACCTTTGTCCATTTTGATGAATACAAAAATATTTTTCACATCATGTGAATATGACCAAAAATAGATTGACACATCTGTTTTTCACAGATGTTAGGTCCATGAAAAATGGCACTAGGTCATGCATAGGGCCTAAGGCTTCCTTCACACATACTTTTTTTACCCTTATTTGTGGATCTTTACCTATCATTTTTCATGCATTATTTGTAGTGTAACATTTGAAACAAGCATTTTTCTGGCATTCTTCAAGGTTGCTAGAGAAGGCATAACTTGAAGCTCCTGGGCCCTAATGCTAAATATGTAACAGGACCCTCAATTATCATGTCTTATCTACAATACTGGTGTCTTCTTATGTTATAAAATAGCCTTTGGGCCTCCTGAGGCTCCAGGGTCAGTTTTGTTGCCTCTGCACCCCCTGTACCTACACCTCTGAGTATGGACACAGCTCTGCTGCAATGTATCACATTTTATGCAACCCTACCCGAAAATGGGTATTCTTGAGGCGTTCCCAGGTGGGTTTAAAGTTCATAGTTTGGTCTATGAAATGCCAGCAAAAATTGTCAAGGATGGCAGTGAAGGGGGTAAATGGAAAGGGAGACATGTTGTGGTCTAGGAATGAGAGGAGTGCCTTACTAGGAACCAGAAATGAGAGGAGTAGTGCTGGGGTCCAGAAGGGGGACCATGCTAAGGGCTAAGATTTAAAGAGATAATGTGCTGGGGACTATGAGTGGGAGAGGAATAATGCAGAGGACCACTATTTAAAGAGATACTATGCTGGCGATAATGATCTATAGCAGGGGTGTCAAACTAATTTTCTCCGGGGGCCACTTCAGCCTCACGGGGTACCTTGAAGGGCCAAGATTATTTTACACATGTATAAAAGTAACTTCTCCTTAACAGATAAGCGAGCTATTAAGCAGTAGTTACATTTGTACATTACTACTGTTACAATCAGCCCTTTGAGGTCAACCAGGAAGAACATAATGTATTGTTAAAACCTAAGACATTGGCATGTTACATACTATCCTCATCCTTTTCTGAATATATAAAAAAATTAAGCAATATACAAATACTGTTTACCCCTGCAAATGGTATTATGCTCTATAGTTGCCTCTGCACACGGTATTACGCCCCACAGCGGCCCCTGCACACGGTATTATGCTCCATAGTTGCCCCTGCACACGGTATTATGCTCCATAGTTGCCCCTGCACACGGTATTATGCTCAATAGTTGCCCCTGCACACGGTATTATGCTCCATAGTGGCCACTCCTCACGTTATTATGCTCCATAGTGGCCCCTGCAATCGGTATTATGCTCCTTAGTGGCCCCTGCATTGGTATTATGCCCCATAGTGGCCCCTGCAAACGGTATTATAGTCCATAGCGGACCCTGCACATGGTATTATGCCCCATAGTGACCCCCCCACCCATGAACTATTATTATACTCTGGGGTCTTTTCAGACCCCAGAGTATAATGATCGGAGACCCAGGTGGTGACAAACATAAAAATCAGTTTTACTTACCTGGCCCCGGTGCGCTCCCTGCGTTCGGCTTTCTTCAATGTCGCACAGACCGGCGTCGCGACATAATGACGTCGGCCCGGCTCATGTGACGCCTGGGACGTCACCAAAGAAGGCCGAAGCCGGCTGGGAGAAGCATCGGATCGCCGGAGAGGTGAGTAACTCTGGTTTTTATGTTTATCACCTCCCCGGGGTCTCCGATTATTATACTCTGGGGTCTTTTCAGTAGTATTTGATGGGGTTCGCCAGCCGTGGCCTCACTTACCATCCCCGCTCCTGCACACAGCCGCTTCTGCGTCCCATAGCAGAAGGGGAAGCGGGGGCGGCCACGACCAGCAGCGGGGATCGGTAAGTAAATAGGCCGTTACATGCCGGGGATACTCCAGCAGGCAACGGCCTATTTATATATACATAAAAAAAAACTTATCTTCACCTACCTGCGATGCCTTGATGCAGCCGCCGCCTCCTCTTCTAGTCTGCGTGTCAGCGTAGGAGGCGCGATGACGTCATTGTATCGCCGCCTGCGCTGACATGCAGAGGTCTTGTAAACCAGCCCAGGACAGGTATCGCGTAGCTTTTTTTTTTTTTTTTAAGCGGCCTGTCCTGGGCTGGTTTACATTACATAATGTACATAGACAATAAAAAATGCCGCGCCCCTGCGGGCCAGATAAGTGCCGGGCCGGATAACAGAAGGCAGTGGGCCGGATTCGGCCCGCGGGCCTTGTGTTTGGCACCTGTGATCTATAGGAAAGCCATGCAGGGGACTAAGAATGATGGGTTCATCTTGAACTAGGAAATGTGCAGGGGAGTAAGAAAGAGTTGGGTCCCCCTATGGTTATGTGTTGGTTCAGGTGACTGTTTTATTAGTCCCAGTCTAGGCCTGATACTATGTAATATGCTGGTTCTGTGTAATATTCTGAAGCATAAAATACATGTTTGTTTGTTTGTTTTTTTTTTTTTTTTTCTATTTTCCTCATTATTTGGGGTTTGGGGGGAATGTACATGCTTGTTGAATCCATTAGACACTGCATTCTGTATCCTTTTTTTTTTTTTGAGAGGATCACTCCTATAAAAGACCTTTTTTCTGTCCAAATTTGGGTGGTCGTTTCAAAGAGGTTTCACTGTACATTTATTTTAACTACCGTATTTATATAGTTAGACAAAAGGTGTCCATAACATCACATTGAAATAAATATGAACATACTACTTGTTACAGATAATCTTATTATGACTCGAAGCTTCAGATTACATTTCTATATATCAAACATTCGGCTTCCCCTTCAGGGAAAAATCAATCTACTTTCTGATTGATTTCCCACGATTCCAGGAATGTAGGACAGTTACAGCTGTTATGTGCGTTTCCCAGTTAAAATGATAACATTTCTGCATGAAGTATATTGTATTCTCCTCGGTGACAGATATGACACATGGCAGATTTCACAGGCTTCATTTGTGTGCTGCGATAGGTGGCAATGTCCACAGAGTGACCTTTTCAGTCCCTCGATATATAATATGTTTTTTAGTTTGTTTTATACTAAAAACATTATTTGACAATTTTCTTTAGTGTTAAGTTGTTGGAATTTTATTGGTAAAATAGATTTAAAATACATCATAAATTATATGATTCTTATGTGTTGTACTTGCTGGGGCAACAATGCTCTATTTCCATGATATATTTATTGATGGTATAGCTTATCTCTGGAATTATGACAACTTTTTTTTACATTTCAGAAATCAATAGTACAGGTAATGATAGTAAATTTATTTATTTTATTAAGTAAAAATGTATTTTTCATTTATTTACCTCCTTCTGTGTATAAATTTCATCTAGGGCAGAAGTATGTTCAGTCTTAAGCAGCAGGCAATAGAAGTTTATAGAGAGGGGAGGAAACTGGAGTGTACTGCTCGTGGAAGCAGAAAGATGGAAATAAGATGGAAATAAGAAATAAGAGACCCCTCTACACTATACAGTGACCTTTCTATTTTACAACAGATCTGGATTATCGTGTACATTATTATCTAGCTCTGTTGTAAGAGAAATTACTCTGTAGATAGTATCATGTCTCTTTGCTCTGTATCTCCCTCTTTCTCCTGCTCCCCTCCTCCTCCCCTTCTCCTCTCCATAGACTTCATTATGATCATTGTCTGAGTATGGACTTCTTGTGTAAATTAAAGATCACTGAATGCAGAGAGTGATGAGGTCCACATACAAGAGGATGAAAATAATTAGGCAAGCAATTTAAAAGAAAAAAAAAAGGAAATCACTAAGTTTGCTACATTGCCTGCACTATTGATTTATGAAAAATTTCAAAATTTTAGGTATGCTTCATGAGAAAAATATTAAAGAGCCTTGGTCCTTGGCTCCTCACTCTAAGTCTAGCCATTCATGGTAGATAATGACTGGACGAACAATCCCACCATCATGGGGCAGTTTAGAGGAATAAAACAACATTGCTCTGAGTCTGTGCAGTATGGCAAATTATTGCCTGAATTCAGTCGATCATGCCATATACTTATATTTTTGGAAACCCAAACTTAGATACATTTATCAAATGCAAAAGTTAAAAAAAGTGGCAAATTAGTAGTGCAAATGTACTACAGACTGCTTATAGCATGCATAAAAAGAAATAATTCCAAATGCACCAGGTTTATTAATAATTATGAAATTAGGAACAATTCTCTCTATCTACTAATTTCATTTGTGTAAAGTATAACATAATTAATAATGTGGATCTTTTATTCTGTTAAATTATTGCAAAAGTTGCATATGATCATGGCCGATATAACTAATCACTCACACCAGTCCTATCACAATATGCTATACACATACACCATGACGCCTTATTCACACGTCTGTATTTCACATACATGTGCCATCCATTTTTTGTAGAATGCATATACAGTGGGGAAAAAAAGTATTTAGTCAGCCAACAATTGTGCAAGTTCTCCCACTTAAAAAGATGAGAGAGGCCTGTAATTGTCATCATAGATAGACCTCAACCATGAGAGACAAAATGAGAAAACAAATCCAGAAAATCACATTGTCTGATTTTTAAAGAATTTATTTGCAATTTATGGTGGAAAATAAGTATTTGGTCACCTACAAACAAGCAAGATTTCTGGCTCTCACAGACCTGTAACTTCTTCTTTAAGAGGCTTCTCTGTCCTCCACTCATTACCTGTAGTAATGGCTCCTGTTTGAAATTGTTATCAGTATAAAAGACACCTGTCCACAACCTCAAACAGTCACACTCCAAACTCCACTATGGTGAAGACCAATGAGCTGTGGAAGGACACCAGAAACAAAATTGTAGACCTGCACCAGGCTGGGAAGACTGAATCTGCAATAGGCAAGCAGCTTGGTATGAAGAAATCAACTGTGGGAGCAATAATTAGAAAATGGAAGACATACAAGACCACTGATAATCTCCCCCGATCAGGGGCTCCATGCAAGATCTCACCCCGTGGGGTCAAAATGATCACAAGAACAGTGAGCAAAAATCCCAGAACCACAAGGGGGGACCTAGTGAATGACCTGCAGAAAGCTGGGACTAACGTAACAAAGGCTACCGTCAGTAACACACTACACAGCCAGGGACTCAGATCCTGCAGTGCCAGACATGTCCTCCTGCTTAAGCCAGTACATATCCGGGCCCGTCTGAAGTTTGCTAGAGAGCATTTGGATGTTCCAGAAGAGTATTGGGAGAATGTCATATGGTCAGATGAAACCAAAGTAGAACTGTTTGGTAGAAACACAACTAGTCGTGTTTGGAGGAGAGTGAATGCTGAGTTGCGTCCAAAGAACACCATACCTACAGTGAAGCATGGGGGTGGCAACATCATGCTTTGGGGCTGTTTCTCTGCAAAGGGACCAGGACGACTGATCCGTGTACATGAAAGAATGAATGGGGCCATGTATTGTGAGATTTTTAGTGCAAACCTCCTTCCATCAGCAAGTGCATTGAAGATGAAACGTGGCTGGTCTTTCAGCATGACAATGATCCCAAGCACACCGCCAGGGAAACAAAGGAGTGGCTTCGTAAGAAGCATTTCAAGGTCCTGGAGTGGCCTAGCCAGTCTCCAGATCTCAACCCCATAGAAAACCTTTGGAGGGAGTTGAAAGTCCATGTTGCCCAGCGACAGCCCCAAAACATCACTGCTCTAGAGGAGATCTGCATGGAGGAATGGGCCAACATACCAGCAACAGTGTGCCAACCTTGTGAAGACTTACAGAAAACGTATGACCTCTGTCATTGCCAACAAAGAATATATAACAAAGTATCGACATGAACTTTTGTTATTGACCAAATACTTATTTTCCACCATAATTTGCAAATAAATTCTTTAAAAATCAGACAATGTGATTTTCTGGATTTGTTTTCTCATTTTGTCTCTCATAGTTGAGGTCTACCTATGATATCAATTACAGGCCTCATCTTTTTAAGTGGGAGAACTTGCACAATTGGTGGCTGACTAAATACTTTCTTTCCCCACTGTATAACCATTCATTTATATAGCTTCATTCAGACATCTGTTTGTTTGTTTTTACAGAAGCACATCCACTTTTTTTCATCACGTATGCATCACTATTATTATTATTTATTTAGCTTGCTTGTATAGTGCCAACATATTCCACAGCACTTTTACAGCCATTGTCCCATATAGGGCTCACAATCTACATTTCCCTATCAGTATGTTTTTTGGAGTGTGGGAGGAAACCAGAGTAACCGGAGGAAACCCACACAAACATGGGGAGAACATACAAACTCCTTGCAGATGTTGCCCTTGTTGTTGGATTTGAAACTAGGACCCCAGCTCTCCTGATAAGGAAATGTAGATTGTGAGCCCTATATGGGACAGTGATTGACAATGAATGTAAAAGCGCTGCGGAATATACTGGTGCTATACAAGTAAGCAAAATAAATAAATTAAATAAATATTATGTCCCATAGCGGCCCCTCCACACAGTATTATATTCCATAGTGGCCCCTATGGTGTTCCTTGCAAATATTGGAAAAAATTGGGGTTTGTCAGGACCCAAAATTTTTGGGCTACACCACCCATTAACTATTATTATTCTCTGGGGTCTTTTCAGGTCAGAGGCGCAGGGGTTGTGACAAACACAAAAACCAGTGTTAATCACCTCTCTTGGGCTACGGCTTGACTCCCTGCTCTCTTTGGCCCACTTGCTTGACGTCACAGATGTGGGTCACACAGGCCTCATTATGCGTTGTGATGCCGGCCTAACCCACGTGACATCTGTAACATCAATAAAGAGGCCTGAAGACAGCAGGGAGTCCCGCTGGAGTCTAGGAGAGTTAAGTTACTCTGTTTTTTTATGTTTGCTCACCTCCCCGGAGCCTCCGATCATTATACTCAGGGGTTTGAAGAGAACCCACAACATAATAATTGCAGTTTCAGTTCAGATGTATTTGGTCCTAATGAAACCGCCAGAAGAACCTCATGAGGTTCACCCAACAAATTCTCTTGCTGTGGGCCCGTGGCCTTACTTACCGATCCCCATTCCTGATCAAGGCCACCTCCGCTTTCCCTTCTGTTCCCCAGGGGGCCCCGTGCATCCCATATTATGTCAGCAGATCTTTATATGGGCAACTTCTTCACCATCTCTCGAGATCTACAGGTGTCTTTATATGGATGACTTCTTTAATGAGCTGCCCAGAAATCTGTACTAGATATTTCTACATGCACATGTGCAAAGTTATTTCCTGTAACATATACTTGTGCCTTGCCTCCAGGTAACATCACCATGTTCAGCTTTATCCTGGATATTCATTTTGAAGGAGCTATTCCAACCATAAGTGTTAGAACATATCATGTGATCTGTAAAGAAGTGTTGGTGCTTGAATATTCACTTCAATTCGCATTATGCATTAACACTATTACCAATCATTACTTTGTCCTAGTTGACAAACATTTTCTACCTTCTCACACAACCTCAAGCACTATGAAGAAATTAACAAAAAAGAAAAAGAGGGAGCAGAGGGGGAGAATAAATGACACCTATAAAGAATGCACATCCGTCAAAATAGTGAAGAACAAAAACAACCAGTGAAATGTTATAATTTAACCAGTTTATTTGCTTAACAAACAGGAAATCTCTATTTTGTCCATCCTCCTTATCAATTTCATTTCTAAACATTTTTATCCACAAGCTAACTCTGACTTGTCATTTTGCCATTATGGCCAAAAACAATACCACCAAACCAATAGTCACTTTAGGTATTATCAGTCCTCTGCTTGAATAAACAGTCTGGGGGCCTAATTAGCATATTGGGTGCCAAAACTAATAGCACCAATTGCTCAGGAATGGTGGGCCTAGATAAAAAATTCCAAATGCACTGGATTCAATTGACCAGTACCTATTGATGGATGCAAAGAGTTGGAATTGATGGAGGTGGTGAAAGGTCTTTTTGATGCAACTTTTCCTTTTCCATCACCATTATTCGGTGTGCTCATTTACCTCTTCCTCCTCCCTTTATTTTTCCATGTGTCAGTAACCTACCATTTCTTTAATATACTAACATTATTGAGGTGTTTTATATGCCTTTCCTCCATCAGATGTGTATTTACTGCTTTTTGACTTGCATGTTTTTATATGGTGAAGATTTTAACCTGCATGTGTGTCTATACGGTGTATTTATAGACTGTTGTTGTTCCCCATGGTATATTGCACTAGCCCCGATGAACATGCCAGAATGGTTTGGAAATGTGTTGCCTTTTATCTCCAAAAAAAGAAAACATCTTGTCATCTGGCTTGGAGTTCCTCTCTCCAGCAGTACTTGGATGTCACAGTTTTTGCCCTTTTCTCTACCATACTGGAAATGTAACAATTTTTCACTCCTGAAGAGCATTTAACATAATGATAGAGGGTATGTCCACCCTTGCAACCATTTTATTTAATATATTTTATATATGTATTTAAGCATCTAACAAAATGAAACAACTTGTGAATAATCTTTATATAAAATATCTTTCTGTTTGTGTATATACGGTAGCTTCTATGTGTCACCATAACTGCACATAATCTCATTTATAGTCTGATATTGCAATCATGTGTCACTCAATTACATCTGACCCTGCTTGCAGGACAAAAAGAAGACGATGGAGTGTAGTAAAAAGTCTTCTACTGCACATGAGCCAAATGTTCATAGGAACCTATATGAATTTGATATTGAAATGATTGTACTGACCAACATGTTACCTTACCGCATAGTGAATGCCATAAAAGCAAAGCCCAAAAGAACCACTTTTTTTTTCTTATTCCACCCCATTCTGAATTTTTTTTTTTTTTTTAACACCTTCCCAGTGTTATGACTGTAGATGCAAGGCCACAATAAAAGCAAATGCAGGAGATTGGCTGATAGCTGTCTCTACTGCTCGCAGTTATCTAAAACTAGCACACTTCTGCGAGCCAAGACAGACTCCCAGATGTCTTCACCAGAGCTCACCGCAAAGAGAGCTGGACTTGCGCTAAATCTGGGGATCTGAGTTGTCACCAAACAGATATATGTACTAATAATAAATGCACTGCTGCAGAAACCAACACAAAGTCCACTAAAACTTATAAAGTGGTATGGAAACAAGAGAAGTCGTACTGGGTTCAGCAGGGTCAAAACCTGAACAACAGGAGATGAAAGCAATATCCGGGAAACAAGTCAAGGATCACAAATCCAACCGGGAACGTCAAAGCAGAATCAGGAGGCAAATAGGAAATCCAGGGAACAAGCCTGAGGTCCATAAGAAAACGAGTATACACAGACAAGATGGAGAGCCAAACTAGGAAACAAATTAAATTAGTCGGCATTAGTGTCAGGAGGGCGTGGTCTTATATCGGCCTCCCCAGCTGCTAACTGGACCAAGCTAGGAAGCCTCTGAAACTGCAAAAGGTTCCCAGGTTGGCATGGTAATATTAAAGATGCAGCAGCTGGATAGAGAATCCTGACACCCAGTACATCATACACAACAATAAATATATTAAGCACCATTAGGAAATACAATTTATATGGCTCTGTGAATGCTAAAATGAGAAACATATGACTCTGGGTAGGTGGGAAGTAAAAATGAGAAAAGAAAAATAGTATTGGCGGGAAGGGTTGATATATTGCTCCTAACCAAATATTAGGTTTAATTTTCCCATTTGTAATTTTGCTGCAATGTATATGCATACTCACACAGAGATGGCTGTGAATTGCTGAGTAGGACTGTCCTCATGACTGTTAAGCTGAGAATTAACAGAGATTTAAGTGAATAAATGACAGGTTATACTGCATCTTTTGCCAAAAAACCCACTATCAATCTGGTCAGCTCCTCCTGCTCTATAACAGGCTGCCTGCAGATTGGACTGCATTTTTACAGTGACAGGTTTGCTTGAAGTCCCAGTTAAAGGTGCACTAATTTATTGTCCTAGTCTCAATTATTCAATATCAAGATTGTATAAAAATAAAACTCATTCACATTTTTCCCACTTATAGAAAAGATGTCTGTAGTCACATCTACAAAGGTTTGTAACACATCTGCAGTATGAAAGTGAATCTTGATGGAGTGTTTCAATCCATTAATATTTCTGTCATGTCACATTATGCAGAGCCACATCCTGCTTGACATAACCCAGTATAATTTAATGCGACAAGGCACAGCATTGCAGGTATTACGAGCCAGTGTTAGATAAAGGGATCATCATTTTTCCTTCACTGTAATGGAAAGTGGTGAATTAATCTATAAGAAGAGAGTTTCTATGAAAAGGTTATTATGTATTTCCCGTGTTGTTACGATTATCATTATTATCATTATGTGCCAACTTATGTGCTATGCCACCTGAGGCATGTTAGGCTTGACAGTTTATACAATACCAGGGATGGATTTGAAATGTTATCCTCTTTCTGTGTTTCACAATGTTTCCAAGCCAAGGACTTCCTGGTCAAAGAAATTGCCACCAGAAACTTCAAGGATATGGCTAGTCATGGTTTCAATTTATCAATAGATTGCAGGAAAGATTGAAGAAATTTAGGGGTATTAGGGAGATCCATAAAGTGCACTCCTGTTTCAGATAACATATTGATTTACATTTTGAAAATTTTACTGATTTGAGCTCAGAGCTTTTAGGAAAAAAAGTGGTCAATACTTGTCTCTCAATTTACTAAGGAAAATTTAATGTATCCCTTGCTCTAAAATTGCTTTATATTCACATTGTTTTCACTATTTATAGTTGTTAGGCTTTTATTAAAAGCCTAACAACTATGTGGCTTATCTTAGATAAAAGATCACATCTACATTTTGGGTTGAATCAGAATTTTTAGGACAATGTTATTGCTATGCCCTTTATGCTAAGTCACTATGTCACAACTAAAAACGCTGTTGAAAAAAACACAGCAACAATTCTTGTGTTTTTCACTGCTTTTCTACTGTGTTTTTGCATTTTTGCCTCCCAACCCATTTGAGACTATGGGTTAAATGGACTCAGGTAAAAATAACATGCAGTTTTTTTCTGCAATCTGCAGATGAGATTAAATTACGTCTTATTCACTTTTGTGGGACTGTAAAATGCAGCTTTTTTTCCATTGTGATTCCACAGAGGCCAAAAACACTGCATTTCCACAACGTGGGGCCTTGGCCATAAAGTGATTTATTTGTAGGTCCTATGATGCCTATGATCCTACGGAAACAACACTGTAGAACCAAATTCCCAGTTAAAATGGACATAAGAGGTAGAAACATCTCAGGAGATAGTTGGCATAGAATCTATGAGTATCCAAATAAGCATTTATTCAGTGCTTCACAGAAGCTAACCTCAGATATGAGCACAGGCTTTACTATTTTTCCAAATTTTGACATTCTTTGACAATATAAGGGAGTCTGATCAATGCTGAATTGTATGTACATTGATGCCAATTGGATTCATCTGATATGGTATTGTCCTAAACTACACAGATATTGGGGAAATATACTGGGAAATATCAATAAGGGTTGTCCTAATTGCTGTGAATGCTAGAATGTGTATATGAATGTGTATATTGTGTGACCTCTTGGGATTAAGACTTCTCCAAACTGTATATATATATATATATATATATATATATATATACAGTACAGACCAAAAGTTTGGACACACCTTCTCATTCCAAGAGTTTTCTGTATTTTCATGACTATAAAAATTGTAGATTCACACTGAAGGCATCAAAACTATGAATTAACACATGTGGAATTATATTCTCAACAAAAAAGTGTGAAACAACTGAAAATATGTCTTATATTCTAGGTTCTTCAAAGTAGCCACCTTTTGCATTGATTACTGCTTTGCACACTCTTGGCATTCTCTTGATGAGCTTCAAGAGGTAGTCACCTGAAATGGTCTTCCAACAGTCTTGAAGGAGTTCCCAGAGATGCTTAGCACTTGTTGGCCCTTTTGCCTTCACTCTGCGGTCCAGCTCACCCCAAACCATCTCAATTGGGTTCAGGTCTGGTGACTGTGGAGGCCAGGTCATCTGGCGTAGCACCCCATCACTCTCCTTCTAGGTTAAATAGCCCTTACACAGTCTGGAGGTGTGTTTGGGGTCATTGTCCTGTTGAAAAATAAATGATGGTCCAACTAAATGCAAACCGGATGGAATAGCATGCCGCTGCAAGATGCTGTGGTAACCATGCTGGTTCAGTATTCCTTCAATTTTTAATAAATCCCCAACAGTGTCACCAGCAAAGCACCCCCACACCATCACACCTCCTCCTCCATGCTTCACGGTGGGAACCAGGCATGTTGAGTCCATTTGTTCACCTTTTCTGCGTCGCACAAAGACACGGTGGTTGAAACCAAAGATCTCAAATTTGGACTCATCAGACCAAAGCACAGATTTCCACAGGTCTAATGTCCATTCCTTGTGTTCTTTAGCCAAAACAAGTCTCTTCTGCTTGTTGCCTGTCCTTAGCAGTGGTTTCCTAGCAGCTATTTTACCATGAAGGCCTGCTGCACACAGTCTCCTCTTAACAGTTGTTGTAGAGATGTGTCTGCTGCTAGAACTCTGCGTGCCATTGACCTGGTCTCTAATCTGAGCTGCTGTTAACCTGCGATTTCTGAGGCTGGTGACTCGGATGAACTTATCCTCTGCAGCAGAGGTGACTCTTGGTCTTCCTTTCCTGGGGCGGTCCTCATGTGAGCCAGTTTCTTTGTAGCGCTTGATGGTTTTGGCCACTGCACTTGGGGACACTTTCAAAGTTTTCCCAATTTTTCGGACTGACTGACCTTCATTTCTTAAAGTAATGATGGCCACTTGTTTTTCTTTACTTAGCTGCTTTTTTCTTGCCATAATACAAATTCTAACACTCCATTCAGTAGGACTATCAGCTGTGTATCCACCTGACTTCTGAACAACACAACTGATGGTCCCAACCCCATTTATAAGGCAAGACATCCCACTTATTAAACCTGACAGGGCACACCTGTGAAGTGAAAACCATTTCAGGTGACTACCTCTTGAAGCTCATCAAGAGAATGCCAAGAGTGTGCAAAGCAGTAATCAAAGCAAAAGGTGGCTACTTTGAAGAACCTAGAATATAAGACATATTTTCAGTTGTTTCACACTTTTTTGTTAAGTATATAATTCCACATGTGTTAATTTATAGTTTTGATGCCTTCAGTGTGAATCTACAATTTTTATAGTCATGAAAATACAGAAAACTCTTGGAATGAGAAGGTGTGTCCAAACTTTTGGTCTCTACTGTATGTGTATAATATTATTTATATATTTTATGTATATTTTTAAACTAAAAAAAATAATATAAATTAGGTTTTCAGTAAAGAAATATTACATAAACATTTTTAGTGTTTTAATCTGTAGTGACTATCAACTGTCCACTAGACACAACAGACTGATACTTTGTTGTTTTCTAGTTAGCTTTGCTGTGTAGACTGGGATAGCATGAATGCACATCCCTATCACTCTAGTATCTCTGGAGGCTAGGCCATTTTCCATCACTTCCTGGAGACAGTAATAGTTTTTAAAGCATTTCAAGTGCCATAAAGCGCACACATACTTTGCTGCACTGCCACTCAGGAAAACTGTACTTCTAATATGGTCGCTCCCAGGAAACTTAAAAAAAAATGAAGTAGCCACATTATTTTTCTAAGAGAACCATCATGCCACCATGCTCTTATACTGGAGTCACCTTGCAACAATGGCCACTGTAAGAAATAACTCCTACAACGTCTCAATATAACATAGAGTTTACAGTAATATCCTTAATAAAAAAACAACTTGTAAATAAGCAGCAACAGACTCATGGGCAGAATGGACCAAAATTCCTCCAGAACAATGTGAGAGAGTGTTAGTCATATAGAAAACCATTACTTCAAGTTAATGCTACTAAAGGCCGGTCTCCACATTGTGAAAAGGTCCAGATGTAAAACCATAGAATTTACTTTTCTCATGTATGTCCGATGTGTGAAAGGAGTTTCTAATGAAAATATTTGCTCAAAAAAGTGGTCTTTGGTTGGTTAAAGGGGTGGTCTGTCTACAGAAAGACAGTTTCCATAGGGTTTAATAAGAGAAATGTCGGTCACTGAAAAAAATCAGTCTTTAAAGAGGAGGGTCTTCTAAAAGGGATGGACTTCTGAAGAAGTTTCACTGTATGTAGACGTACAGTAAAACTTCTCCAAGAGACCACCTCTTTGAGAAGACCACCTCCTTATACATACCATATTTTCTGTGATGGATTTTAAGTTTTCCATGCTAGCCAGCCATCTTCTTCAAGAAGAGAGCCTCTCTAGCAGATCACTTTTTTGTGTAACTTTGGGTGGCAGTTTCTAGGAGGTCTCACTGTATATATTTGTTTCTTTATGACATTACAGATTGTCATATTGTTAGAAAGAAGTAAAAGTCAAATCTACTGGACACTAGAACACTAAATCTAATAAATGTATTAATTATGTAATGAAACAGGCCAACAAAGGGCTAAAGCATAATAAACTCAGGCTCACCAGAGAAAGTATATTGAGACCGTAAATTCAGGAAACCACCAAGGCTATTGGATTCATATTTATATTGCCACTGTGGTTCCAATAGAATCGTTTCCATCAGACCTAATAGTCACACACTATTTTCTCTAGACTGACAAAATTGAATGGGGTTAAGTGTGAATGAGGACCATAAACAATATGTGGTGTCAGCATCACCTGAGTACGTCTCCTGGGCAGAAAAGATATGACTTGTACTAGGTATTATCAGCCTATGTAGTGCATGTGGCAAATTAAGTGCAAATGAGGGCCAGAAACAAAGAAAAAATATCTGGCGTCAGCTTCACATGAGCACCTTTCTTGGGCAGAGATTTTTTACATTTGCAAAGTGTGAATTGGGGCCAGAATAAAATAAAAAAATATCTGGTGTTAGCTTTACCTTTGCAATAGTTACATATGTAGTCTTTTTAGCAGTATTGATGTGACTGTGCACCAGACTTGTTCAGCTGGTGGGTTCTCAGCCTATCCAATTTTGTCAGTCCAGAGAAAATATTGTGGCACCATTAGGTCTAATAAGAGTTATTTTATTGGAAACACAGTGGCAATACAAATACAAATCCAATAACCCTGGTGGTTTCCAGCACTTACTGTCTGAAATATATTCTCTCTGGTGTGCCTGACGTCATTATACTTTGAGCCCTTTGTTGGCCTGTTTTAATATGTAATAAATAAATGTCTTAGTTTTACTGTTCTAGTGTCAGGTAGTTCTAGTTCAAAATTGAACGTAAACAATATTTATCCTTCTATCATTCTTTTGGTTTTCTAAGAAGTGAAACTTAGGACTATAACGTAAAAATGTGTTTTGCGATTCGCCTGCCATTTTTGTCCTATGTTTACTTGTATATTGTACTTTTATCTATTTTTATTACTGTCGAATTATTGTGTATTATGTGGAAGTATTGTCAGACAAGAGGCAAACAATAAAAAATATATTATACCAAATTAAAGGGTTATTCCAATCTTTTCAAATCATGGCCGAGTCTGGAAGAGCTTACCGCAAGTCCCAACCACCTGGGCGACACTTATGAAAACAGCTGACTGGCACTCCAGTTCGCTGTATGCGTAATTTCCCTAAGAAGTGTGTGGGTACTATGGTAACAGCGTAGAACAATTGGACTACATGCTACAGCTGAGAAAAATATGCTATGCTGCCTCTGTAGTTCCCATTAATTTTTATTGGAGCTACAGAAATGGCATAGAGCAGTGCCACTTGTGGCCAGCTATTCCAGTCTCGGCCATAATTGACTCAGATGGAAATAACCCTTTAAGGCCGGGGCCCCATGTTGTGTGGAAACGCCGTGGCAAATAATTCTGCGTATTACAGTACTTTCTGACTAATTCTGACTAATCCCATCCACACATTGCAGCAAAAAATCTGCAGCTGCAATTTAAAAAACACCACAGTCTTTTCTGCAGCGTTTTTCGGGTGCAACACGCTATGTGGGGCCTTAGCCAAAAGGAAATCTGTCACACAAAGTATAATTGGGCATTGTGCAGGTGCCTTTAATTTGTTGATTCAGTGAGTAATAATTCCTTCTGCTCAAGGAATATCTATCTAGCAAATAGTGGGCAACTTGTATATCTTAGACTGGATTAGAAAGGAATCTCTACAGCAGTTTAAAGTAGAGAATGGAATAATGATGAGTTGCCAATACCTCACAAGGCACAACCCTTGATGTCTCGCCATGTGATGCTTCTTTCATCTTCAGCTACATTAAAGCATCAATAAATTCTATATAGGTGTTGTGCTACCTGTTCACAGGTTCAGAGGAAATTTGCACTGTAAATGTGACAATGTGACAATGTGCTGATATATGGCTTATATTACATATTTTGGTTTTGTACAACTCATGAGTATTCATAAGCTGTCAATCACACATATATCTTCTATGTGTTCACCTGCTCCCATAAGAATACAGTTTTATCCAATGTGTAACTCTGTGTGGATTTCATGTAACCAATCCTCCTGCTTTGCTGCCATAAAAAAATACCTACAATATTTATCTTTATTTGATTCTTAATATTAAAGATTTCGCATTTAAGAAACACAAAGCCAATGGCAAAATTAAATATGCTTGAGTCATTGACAAAGCTTCAGTTAAATAGTGACATCTGGAGGCTATATAAAGCAGAACATAGCCTCATCAAGAGGAAACACATGAAAAGAATTGCAATGAACAACATTGGGTTAAAGGCAATTAGAATAATATTCTATTTAATCTATATTTGATGATGGTTATATGAATGCATTGAGGATAGAAATGTTATTTTATTGTTGCTAAAAAAGCAATGCTCATAAAGGCTCTCACAAGACACTGGGTGGAATTTATTAAGGTTGGCACAATGTGCGCCATTCTTAATATTTTGAGCACTGGTGGTGTTATGACCCAGTCTTCGCAGTCTCAGCCTGTTAGGTTCAGGCGTGAATTGTCTGACACGTGGCAGGAGAATGTTCACACTGGGCATGCGGTCTCTGCTGTAGCACTCACGCATTGATCACGTGATGAGTTTTGTCGCTGGTTAGTGCTAGGTTAGTGTGTCTTTCCCTCTGAAGGAGTTAAGTCTTTCTGCAGTGCTGAGGACTCATTACAGGCTGTGGGCAGTTCAGAGTACTGCTATCCAATTACCTTTCTGACTACTCCTGCTCCTGGCTATTTAACTCCGTTTTGCATGTTGTTAGTGGCCAGTCTTAAACTTCAGTTGCCTGTGTTTTCCAGAAGTGAGCTGTCTCCCTGAATTTGCTGCTATCTTCTGAGTCTGAGCTACTAGCCGTTCAGTTATACCTTGCTGCCTTTTCATCCTCTCCACCTCAAGATATCGAAGTGGAAATTTGATAAGCATCTGAGCACTTTTGTTTCAAGCATAGTTTGTTCTGTGTGTAGTGAACCCTAGTCTTTTACTGCTTGGAAGTTTGGATTTTTTTTGTAGGTTTGTTTTTGTATGATGCTAAGATCTGTTTGTTCTATCCTTTGCAAGTGTCAGTATTGCTGTGTTTCACATTTATTTTCTGCCTTCTACTTTTGTGTTCCCTCTTTCACCATTAGTCCAGTCGGACACTTGTGGGGGGGGCTTTCTCTGTATCTAGCCTCTCCTTTCAAAATGTGAAACTAGTCAGGTTTTCCGTTTCTCCAGTAGGCGAGTTATTTCTCCAGCTGTGTTTGTGCCCTCTCAGGTTAGTCGGGCCCATGGCTAATTCTAGTGTGCAAGGCAGGGACTAGGAGTATCACACACAAGTGATTCCAAACTGCTCATGAAACGAAGTGGTTTTGTTTATTTATTTTTTTTTTTCTTGACTGAGAAGTTATCAGTCAGGGGCCAGTCCCTGGTCAGAGATCCGCAGATCATAACAGGTGCCAGGTGAATCTGAATTAAGAGGCTCTGGCCGTGAGCCAGAATTGAAATGTATGCCAGTTCAGTTCTCTGGTATGAGTTATAGTAAATGTTAGCCCAAGGCATTCCCACCATTGCCTGCCTTTATTCCAACCTGCCTCACCCACTTTTCCCAATAGTGGAGAGCAGGTTGGAAAATGGACAAGTGGTGTATTTTTGGCATATTTTGTGGTGCAAACAGCTATGTGCCACCTTTTGGTTATAAAACTAACATGATGGCTTTAATAAATTTACCTCACTGTCCAGATTATTAGCTTTGCATATTTTTTGTAAAAATGCTAATGACCTATGTTAAGAATAGGTCATAAATATCAGATCAGTGGGGGTTTGACACCCAGCATCAACATCAATCTGCTGTTCTCAGCAGCTGATGCACAGAAATTGTTGCCTGTTGGCCAAACGACTGTACCAATCTGCACCAAACTTGGCACATGGATAAATCAGGCACTTCTGAAGATTTTAAACTGTTTCATCTTTTGAGAACCTGCCATTCTCCATGTTTACAAGAACAAAATAGCACCACTAGTTTCCACAACAAGGACATCATATGACCCATATTAGCTAAGAGCCTAGCTTGAGAGCCTCATTCTTAGCTTTGCTGACATATAGCATTATCATAATGATAGCAGAACTCTCTCTCTCCGTTGCTGTCTATTATCAGCCATTATCAAAATATTGTATAATCTTCGCTTCACTGACCATTATCAGAGAATTGTAGCATCTTGACATATTCATAAATAGCAAATCTAGCACCACTGACTTCTACATCAAGGACCTTCTTCCATATAACATTACATGACCAGTATTAGTCAATACCAGGTTGCAGATCCTTCATTTTTATTAGCCCCAGTGACACACCAGTGTCAGAAGATTGCAGCAGAGTAGCAGCTAAATACTCTATTCCATAAGGGCGTTTGTGTACACCCCTGTGTTCTCATCCCCTGCTGTGACTGCTAGTATTAGGCATGCAGGTCCACATTCAACCAGGTGGGTTAGGGCTACATTTAGGAGAGGCATAGTTAGTTCTCACTTGGACCATGCTCCAACAACAAATTCCAAGGCGGAGGGTGTGTTATCTGTGACAGGCTGGTGGACGAAACCATAATCCAGAGACCTCACAATTAACACACCCAGAACTGAGGCAGCACCCCCTACTGGGTCCACATGAAGTGGCGGGTGCTCATAAGGTGCTCATGAAGTATATCACTTACTCACTATTGTTCTCTGTTATCAGCCATTATCCCAAGATTATATATTCTTAGCTTCACTGACATACACCATTATCATGGGATCACCACAAACATGGCCTGAATTGCATAAGTGGAAAATCAGCCTTCGTCTGGCACAGTCTCCAGGATTTGCCATTTTTTTTGCTGTTTGTTTTTATCTGCCAGTAGTAGCTCATACACTTTACTATATAATCCTACATGGGTAGGTACGGTGGGGCATTTTCTATACCGACCAATTACATTAGTACTTTTATTTTCAAAAGGGCCTGGACAGATGGCAGCTGACGCCAGGTTGCTATGGACAACTGCCTCATTTTTTGTTTTCGGCCACTTTACATAAATCATCCCTCATTGCATCTTATTCTTTTTGGGCACATGTTAAAGTTTTCAGTCATAACTATAAAAAGGGGCAGCAGCTGCTAGGTGATCTTCCTGACACCCGCACTTTATACCTGGGCAATGCTGAGCGCTTTCTCTAGTAAAATATAAAACACAGCTCATGAAACTCATTACTACCTTGTGTTTCAAGGGAATATGATCACTTTGCTGCTCACTGTTGTTTATTGCTACATGTTGGCACACGGGGGATTTGTAAATGCAATTTAGACAAGTTCAGGACGCTCATAGAGTAATAACTAGAGCACAGTGGATGTTTTTCTCAGAAGTAGATAGACATTAAAAGATAATCCAGAGATGAAGACAAATCTTCTGAAAACACCATTCTGAATGTGTTTATCTTGAAGACCAACGTGTATAGATTTTTTTTTTTTTTTTTTTTTCAAGCCAATGGAACAGTATCCATATACAATCTATTTCTATATAGGTAGACAAGTGCATGTTGATGCACTCTATAGAGACTTCTGGACATCAGTAATGGTCCAAGATTTCCTCTTTATTTGGTTGTCCCATCAAGACAAGCCGCTTTCAGATTGACCTCAATTACACTTAAGAAACCTTGTGATATGCTGTTATTGTCAGGGGCAAGCTGCTGTTGTTGGCCACCTATTTGCTATGCAGTGGCCAATATTGTGAAAAATGTCATACATGAATAGACAGGTGCATTGTTTTTTTTGTTTTTTATCTATTCTCTGGCTAAAAGAGTGGTAGCTCTAAGTGAGGGGATCCCTTCATGACGTGCAGGTGCCTTAATATTACAAGTGGAATGCAGTTGTCCTACTACACTCCAATGTTGCATAAATCATAAATAAGTGAATATAAGAAACTCTGTAACATGTCTTTATCATCTATCTGCTCCACACAGTGTGTGACCTGGTGTGCAGTACCGCCAGGACAAATACACCACAGAAAAAAAAAAATCTTAACATCCCAGTGTCTTAAATATTGAAAGGGAACTGTAACCACATGGACTGGACAGAAGAGTGAAGAACTGGACTTCACACACAGGATTATTCTTTTCTGGGTACTAACAGTGTCTTTGGTACTCAGTTATCCTCAGGACTTACAGTGCGGATGAATTTTGCAACAAATGCACAGTTGAATAAACAAGAATGTAAAACATGTATCTGGTACAGGATGGTGATGGTAATGAAATGATGGACAAATGGCTGGTGGTGACAATAGTCAGATGATAGAACGAATGAATGATGGTGATGGTATGATGAAGAAATGAATAAAGAAACAGACACAAAATTGACCCTGACTCTAGCTTTCCCTAAATCTTTCCCTAGTTCTATTCTTAAACACTAACTCTTGCAACACACTTCTACCCTCACTGTCCCTGAAGATATCCCTAATTGAATCCCTTACCGACAATACATTGACAATAGGAGGGCACTAGCACCCAGAGACAAGAAAGCCTAAGCAGACCTGAACACCAGTAATAAGACGAGGAACAGATTTCTACAGGGAAGCTGGAAACAAACAGAGCACAAGAAACTAGAACTAAGAACTGCACTCGGAACACCCTGGACTATAACATGAAATAGAAGCAGAGAATTTCTGAATTACAGATGCATAGCACCCGCTATAAACAGCAACAAACTGCAAGAAACCAGAAGTTTTATAAGAGAGTTAAACAATCAAGTAAGTCTCTACAGATGAGACAGACTGCCATCAGCGGGCTTGGGAATTCACTGATGGTTCAGCTGTAAGGAGGTAGCTCAGAAACTAATCCAACAGCAGACTAATAGGAAGGAGATGACAAAACATAAGGAGAACACTGCTGTTTGTAAGAGTAAAAAACTGCAGAACTGCTTGCTCAGCAGGTAGATCTGTGCATATATTGGCACCTCCACCTATTGCCAGAAGTAACAAACACATGCCATGTTACAACTTTCCCATCATACTCACATATTCATCTGATCAGAGGACATTGGCAGCTGTAGAAATGTGTCATCCGTAGCAATTTATTGGTACTTGCTGATCTTCATAGGCTGAGGACTCAAGTAAAGTAAAACTAGGCTTTGTCAGACTCAACCTTTCATAACTAAAATTTGAACCAATAAAAAAAATGTTGACAGTTTCTGAAAGAAAGGAAGGCAAATGAAAGGTTAAGAGCTTTGGACCATTTGATAACTATTATTTCTGGAACACTGATGTGAATCCATTGGGTATAAAAGCGGTTCAAATACCCATTTCCGAGGGCGCAAGCAAAGCAATATTAAACCTAGAGGAAAAGTCTGGAAATAAAGTTCAAAAATAATGAAATTCCCCTGGTGTTGGCTTACAGTTGCTATGCTGGCTTATATTTTGGACCTAACAACTCTTTTTCCTATAAACCCTGAGATAAAGCATCATTATTCCATTCAGGTCACAGCCTCAGAGAATGGTGTAAAGCATGATTCACTGTGTTAATAGGATTCTACACACAACTGTTTATGTATATTTTACCCAATATAAAATGGGTTATTGGTTTTTAATATTGATGTACTTAACAGCTTTTTCAAATCGCATTAGACTTTCCCACAAGACTTCATTAAAATGGCTTATGCTACCAAAGAGCAATACACTGAAGATTTCTACTAGCTAAACATTCTTCTCTTGTCTGATACTGAAAATTGAAACTGCTTATAATTTAATGGCACTTACTTACCAAGTCTAATGTATCAGTCCTATTGTGTACCTAATATTTCCATGTAGGACATTCTTTATTCAGTAGTGCTGGCATGTTTTGACCAGCTGTTAATATTTGATACCATTCTAAAACGTGTTGAGCTATGCCATCCCCAAATCTATGTCATAAGAGATAAACACAATGGGGGGATTTCATCATTCCCTCTACACCAGTTTTCTGGCATAGAGGGATGATACTGAGGTGTACATTTGGCCCAAGGCCCATTCTTGCACAAAACATGTGCCGCAAGCCCTGATCGGCACCGCACCTGCCACATTGTGCAAATTGTGGGACTGATTTATTATAGCTCATGCCAGTTTTCTGGCGTAAGAATAGAAATATACACCAGTTCCAACCTGGTGTGGATTTCCATTCTGGCACTGGGACGTCTGACAGATTTATGAAAAGTCCATAGGTTCCCTGTGCCAGTCAGACTGTTTATTAAGACTGGTGTACAATATAGCAGTCTTAATAAATTTGCCACATTGAATAGGAATGCTTGCATGTAAGGTCGACCATGCACAAAACTTTTTATTAATTTTTAAATCATTATTAAAATATATCTACAATGCATAAATAGACATTGTATATGTGAAATGGTTGCGGATCTGACTATTGTAAGGGTTAACATGAATATAGCTTTGACCACAGAAACACTCAAGGACATGTTAGTGAGTTCAAGCAGAAGTGATAACAATAAGCAGTTCTCACAGGGATGGCATTACCAGCATATTCTGGGGATTTTTCCACTGGGTTAAAGGTGTTTTCCCATGAATACAACCATATTAAGACAAGGAGAATGAATACAGGACAGAATAAAGGATAGAAGTGGATTTCACTCCAGGACTTTATGGAAAGGAGCCAAAGTCTATTTACTAATGCCACAAATGCTGCAAGAAAATAAAAAAATTGTTCAAAAACTTAGGTACGCTTTACAACATGTTCCAGACTTGCACCAAAATTCTAAAGCACATTTGTGACTCAAAGCAAACCAACCAATACATGGTATCAGACTAGACAGTCTATACATGCACCAGATCAGCTACTGTGATAAACCTAGCACAAGACTCTCTAATCTAAAGTGTGTTGTAAATAGTAGTAGGCTAAGGCCCCAGTTGTGGAAATGCAGCGTTTTTTGTTGCTGCGTTTTTATTTTGAGCCAAAGTCAGAAGAAGATTAAAAAGAAGGGAAACATCTAAGAGCTTCCTTTATATTTTCCATTCATTTTCAGGCCACTACTGACATTGGCTCAAGAGAATGCAGCAAAAGCTGCAACAAAAATGCTGTGTTTCTGCAACATGGGTGCTTTATCCTTAGACAGTATTACTAAATCTACCCCACTGTGTCTTACTCTGTTAAGGAGAACACTGTAGCTTATTCTGTTGTAGAATAAGAGAGGGGAGACTATGTTGCAATAGTAGGCCTCATCACAGACGAAGATGACAGGGAGTACAGAGAATTGAACCGGGATTTTGTGGACTGGTGCCAGTGGAACCACCTTAGGATTAATGGTGGGAAGACCAAGGAGATGGTGGTGGACTTTCGTAAATGCAGATACCCTCCTAAAGCAGTGGACACCCAGGGGACGGGCATTGAGATTGTCAACACCTATAAGTACCTGGGAGTGCTCCTTAATAATAAGCTGGACTGGGCAGATCACCTGGATGTACGGTACAGGAAGGGCCACAGCAGCCTCTATCTGCTTAGGAGGCTGAAAGCCTTTGGAGTCCAGGGAACACTTCTTAGGGCCTTTTTCAATTCGGTAGTGGCATCAGCCATCTTCTTCAGAGTAGCCTGCTGGGGGAGCAGTATATCAACCAGGGACAGAAATAGACTCGACAAGCTGATTAGAAGGGCCAGCTCTGTCCTGGGAATTCCATGGACCCAGTGCAGGTGGTGGGTGACAGAAGGATACTGTCCATGGTGAGCACCATGTGGGAGAATAACTCCCATTCCATGCATGAGACCGTGATAGCGCTCGGCAGTACTGTCAGTGACCGACTACTCCACCCTAAGTGTGAGAAGGAGCGCTATCGGAAGTCTTTCCTCCCCGCTGCGGTCAGGCTGTACAAACAACACCGACCTAAGCAGAGATTAGTCCATACAGAGAACTGAAATATCTTTAAGTTGTGATATCCCCTCTGCTGCTTTTTTTTTTTTTTTCCCTGTACCTTTGTATCTGTAACTACTGTCACTGTAATGCCTCTACCTTGGAGCGTATTGTATTTGTATTGCATATCTTTGCTGCTGTAACAAACAAAATTTCCCATGGTGGGACTATTACAGGATTATCTTATCTTATAAAGGATGGTTGGCAATGTAATGGGGGAAGCCTGCGGCAGTGGCTTCTTGTGCTCACCTTCAGCCAGATCCACATTCCAAACCACACCAGTTTATGTTCATAAGCCATAAATACAAATGCACTATGTAACCATATCAATCTATATATACATTTTTTGAGTATATATATATATATACAGTACAGTGCAAAATGTTTAGGAAAAAAGTAAGAACGCTTTCAGAAATAGAAGTCTTAATAGTTTATTTTTGCCAGTTGACAAAATTAAGTGAATGAACAAAACACTTATCTAAATCGCAACAATAATTGGCGTGGTGTGGTTTCATGGAGGAGTCCAGGACGTGATAATATGGCCCCAACAGAGCCCTGACCTCAACATCATCCATTCTGTCTGGGATTACATGAAGAGACAGAAGGATTTGAACAAGCCTACATATACAGAAGATCTGTGCTTAGTTCTCCAAGATGTTTGGAACAACCTGCTAAGTTTCTTCAAAAATTGTTTGCAAGTGTACCATGAAGAATTGATGATGTTTTGAAAGCAAAGGGTGGTCACACCAAATATTGATGTGATTTAGATTTCTCTTTTGTCCATTCACTTCATTTTGGTAGTAAACTATTAACACTCCTAGTTCTGAAAGCATTCTTACTTTGCAGCATTTTTTCCGCACTAAAACTTTTGCACAGTACTGTATGTATTCCCCAAGCCCCTTTCCTGGCTACTGGGGACATTTATTATGTTAAACCCATTAATATAGCATGGTAACTGCAGTTATAATGACTCCTCTATGTAGGTGGATGAATGTTCATGACTCATTGGGTTACCTGTCACAAGCACACAGTCATAATTAATGATCAATATACAAAGCGTATAATGATTAATATAAAGTCATTTACCCCAAAAATCATAATTTATTAATTATTGTATACATATTCCTGGTCATAAAATGCATTTCACATGTCTGTAAAAAACAGTAGCACAGGGTATTTGTCTGTCTCTTTCACAATCCAACTGTATGACAGATTCAGCACTATGAACAGCTCCTATAGAACAAGCCCTTCACTGATACTGTCCTATTAGCCTATCATGTAGTGAAGCACTCAGTAATGTGATGTGACATTCACTGCTGGAGGGGCCATGATGTCACTGAGACAAGTCCTAAAGTTCTGTTAATTAGTTTGCAGTAAAATCACTGCAGTCCTAGTGGTGGTGAACAGATAGCAAAGGCTCCCTGTCAGTGACTAATCGGGGAGGGGGACATGCTCCACCAGACCATAACCCATATAAATGGTATATCTATACTCTAACTAATTACATTGTTTCTTTCTCAAAGTAAATGATCATATTCCACATAATTAACAAGTAATTTAACCCTTTACAAGCATCTAGGTGCAATGGAAAGCCAAAAGTTCATATAGAAAATATGTCTATTAGAGAATAAGTGCTTTACAGATTGCAATCCTAATGATCATTTTACCTTGTGACAAATAGCTAACACTGTATATGTAAAGCTTTCATTAGAGGCAGCCACCAGCTCAGTGATCTGCTGAGCTCAGGATGACAAGTCTTCAGGCTCTCCACTGCATCTCTGCTAACAATCTATGCTTGCTGGATGTTGCTGACCTGATTTTCCAATAGCAATGCCCCTCCCAGCTCAGTAACAGCACCATGTGATGACAGAGCCCTTCCCAAATAAAGTTGAACATATATCTGCTTTGATATCTGAGAGTGTTGGATTGTGGATCTCTTCCAGTCTGCAGCAAAACTTTCAATGCAAGAATTCCAGGCAGCTGATATCTTACTGCAGATCATCCATCTGAGAAGATCAAGACCATCCAGGAACGATGTGCACTACTGACAGGTACATGAACAATTTTATTAGTACAGCTGGAAAGCATGGGTGTGCAATGACTCCAGCCTGCTGCAATATAAGAATAGCGCGCAGATATCATGTAGTCATTCTGCATGCAGTTTTCATGTTAGCAGATTTTTATTGAATTATTAGCAGGAGACTTTGTCAATGTGCTTGCTGGCTCTGCTATTCATGATGGATATTAAAGCTCCTAAGTGCCCTGATATAGGAAACCCCCAATGAATAGTGAACAGTCTATTGCTGTGACTGTAATGAAATGTTTAATTACCAGAGTCTTCCTCCAGCTTTAGCCCAGGTCCATCTGCACTACTTAGTATGTAAGAAGCTCCTGCAGATACAATGCAGTAGACAATCTCAGCTCAATACATCAACACAGGAATAACTTAACAAAGGTTATGTAGCATGTAATATATACCATAACTCATTTATAGGACTCATGAAGAAAAGACTATGTAGCCTTTGTTGCATTGATAATAAGTGAGAACAAAGATTTTTAGATTTTTAATTCCACCTGTGTGAGATTGGGAATGCCAAAGAACAAACACTTTAACCCTTACACTACCAGACAGTCCCTGTGTGCATTTATAAAGCTGGGTTTGTTACAATATGATGATCTCGCCTTCACCTGGTGTACTGGGAGGTGCTTAAACTAGGTGTTTCATGTGTCTAATAATGATGAATGTGCATTGTCCAGATTGGAATAGAAAATACTCTGCAGACCTGAGGCTCACTACACAAAGGGCTGCATTTAACATAAAGGCAAAGGGGGCACATGGCTACAGCAGCATTGCTTGTCATTGTGCCAGAAATGTATAATTTAATGGAGGATGATAGTGAAGGGGGTGTGGTACTAAGTTCAGTCCTTTTTTGTTTTCTAACTTCCTAGGCAGGATATAAGATGTATTTTAATAGTGCAAGATGGTAATAAGAAGTGTATTTGGTCACAGTATCTTCTTGTGACTTTCTAAAGGTGTTATGCAATTGGACTATATACTTACACATCCATACATACATACATCACATACTCATTACATGCATCACATATTGATTACATACATCACATTACATACTTATAAATACATTACATACTCATGAATCAACCCTCTCAGTTCCACATTAGTATGGTGCCTCTGTTTTTAACCAAATTGTTTTTTCATTTATATCTGCAATTTGAATATTTTGGATCATATTAAAGTCAAGCTTCTAATACACAGTGCATTGAATGCTATGTAATATACAGCCCGAGCTCCATCACGAAGACTCTGTAGGAGAAGAACATTTATCTGGGAAAACAATAAATATACATTGGATTTCTTTATGAAACAGACTACAGTAAGCAGTGAAGACTGAAGGCAGTGGACATAATATTTTACATTATATGTAGTAGAACTGTTTCAGTAGTCATCTTGCTGACCAGCTGAAAGCTAAGCACACAGGTGTAGAGTCAGGCTATTCCACATACTGTGCTGAATAGAAATGATATGCTATGAATGCATTCAGTGCTAAAAATAAATAAACCCTAGTGTGCCAGCATTGAGAGAGCATCTGCTACCTTCAGGATCACCACAGAAACACTATTGTCACATGTCACAAACTTAGCATGGTGCTGCCGTGCCATAATGCATCTGTGCTGTATGGAGGTAACAGCTTAAATGTCCCTGTATTCTGTTCATAGGGGCAGGTGTATATACAACATGGATTTACTGTATACTGTAGATGCTTGGCATTTGGGATCAAAAGCTACATATCAATTAGGATTTAAAGGTAATTATGGTTTATTAAAGGCGTTGTCCACTATATCATCACAACATCACTTCAGGGTTTACATAAGATTGCACAAAGAAGCCCCCAGGTGCCTATGGGTATTCGTTGTAAACAAAACTTGGCCCATAGAGCTTCCCAAAATGGCAGATATGTCTTGTACTGTGTAGAAACAGTTACTGGATATAAAGAGAAGCTAAGGACGCCAGTACTGTATCTGTGCTTGTGCATTAGAGTACTCAGGTGCCATCTTGGGAATCAATGGAGTCTTGTTTACATCAGTGTCCATGGGGGCTTGGGGGCTTCTGTGCAAGCTAAGGTAGGCCCTAAAGTGATATAGCTGATTCTTAGCCATGACTTTACTGAAATGTATTCAGAAAGCAGACAACCCCTTTAAGGCTTATTTATGTATGTTACACAATGTGGGTAATTTTGTCAAAATTGGTAAAGATATTTGAGAATTTTCTCAAGCTTCTTGTTTTTACAATGAAGTTGCATGATTCACCATACAATAGTCTCATGCTTCCCATTACCTTTCATTTCACATCTTATATCTTACTACTTAAAGGTATAATGGCCAGAGTAACCCAAGACAACTGGGCTATTGTCCCATTGAAATAACAGCATTACATTCTGCCTATGGCAATACTACATCTATGCTTCCTACAAAGCAGAGGATGATGGGCATCACCATGTCATCCATGACTGCTGTAGCATACCCTTGCTTCCGCCTCCACTAGCCAAAGTAAGGCACAGATGATTGCCTCATAGTTGGGGTCTGTTTGTTGCTACTACTTACCCACTCATTAATGCTGTGTTTTGTCAAAGCAGCAGCAGGCGTATGCTACATGAGTTCACCAGAAGAATGACGTAAAACCTTCAATGCGCCTAAATTGTCCTGCAGTATTGCCTGCATAAACCTGAAGTACAGCGTAAATGCCTATGTGAATTCTGCAGTAGGCCCCTTAGGTTATGGTAATTTGCCATATGATAAGAAATTAGATCCAGTAGATATAGCTTTATTACTGTCAACTGTAGACAATTAATATACCCTGACACCCAATAATAGCAAGTAAATACAAATTACATGTAAAGGCCAATAAGTCAGCATTGATGGTAAGAAATATACAAATAAAAATCAATAGGATATGTACAGACCTGGGCAGAACCTTTTCCCCAAAACACATTTTACCATGGCTTCTTGTGTTCTATAAACAGAGTTTTTAAGACTATGCTGTGCCCAGTCTGTGAATGCACAAAAGTTTTCACTCTTATGTCCCACAAAAAAAGGTAATGCAGAACATAAAATAGGGAAATTTGCAAAAAAAAATGCAGATTTGCCTTTAGAACTCTTGCACATGGGGCTAACTCACTATTTCATATTTTTTTTTGTTGGTAGAATAACCCCTTTAATTGTGGCTTATGCCTTTTAAAAATTGTGGCATATCTTGGGCCTGTGTCATGCACCACAACTAAAATCTAAGTCAGCTAGGAGCTGGTTTACATTTCAGCTATAATATAATACAATTTTCTGCAGTGAATTGTAATGAATTAGTTGGGCCCCTGAGGCCCTTGCCTGTCCGGGCAACACTGCTCCACTCGCTTTTATTAGAAGTGGCATAAGCGACAATATAATTGAAAAACTGATTTTTGTCAGGGGCAGTAATAGAAGCGGGTTAGATGCCACAAACTCACTGATGACTAATGCATTGGGATCTATACTAGCATAGTGAAATAGATTTCTTTAAACGGTCCCTAACTTTTCAGACAACTTAGTCTAATTTAATAGAACGTGCAATTCTGGACCAAAAGGTAACGTACTTTATGAAAAAATGTTGCTGTTTTCTGCCTGAAAAACTCTAAAGTTTCTGCTACTAATTGTCTCCCTCCTAGCTAACTTCTTGTTCACTCCCTGTTACTAGGGAAGGTCCGACCATAGATACATTAGGCTTCACAGTGAGCAGAAGGAGGAGGGACTGTTCTCTCCTCACAGCCTCCACACTCTGAATTTTTCACTGTGCACTAGACCAAGAGCATTCTTCAAAATCTCACAGCTTACAATGTAAAAAAAAAAGTTTACTTAGGTACTTCTATCTATTTTTGGCTGCTTGTGTTACTACAGATGAAATGTTAAGTCACAGACAGCAAGCAGTTTTTCTGACTCTGCTTTTTAGCTGCATTATACCCTGTATTTGTAGTCCAGTGTCCTAGGATTTCCTATATTATAGTCACTTGGGCATTTCTCAACTATTTGTTTGCTATTTTACACTTACTCCTGGCAGAATTACATGTAAGGAAGTCATTAGTGGCAATGTCGGACTAGGATGTCTAGGGCCCACCAGTGGAATTGCTTCTAGGGGCCCACCATCAGGACCCCTGCAGATCAGCGATACAGAGACAGGGCAGCTAAAGGTAATAACATGTCGGGAGCCATGCTGCTCACCCGCCATACCATGTGCACCACTACACTACCTAAACCTACTGATACACCCTGTATGGCAAGTGAACAGCGTGGCTCCTAGAATTGTTACCATAACCTGTAGCCGTACTGTCCTGAGAAAGCTGATCTGCAGAGGTCCTGGCTGTTGTATCATCGCAGATGTAATATTGCTGGCCTATCCTAAGGACAGGCCATCAATATTAGAAAGATGGATAAATCCTTTGAAGAGGTTGTCCAGGAATTGAAGCAACCCATGTCCCGTGTGGGAGGTGTAAAATAAAAAATAAATAAATAAAAAAGCATACTCACCTGTCCCCAGTGCTCCATTGTCCGCTGACAGTGTCTATTCAGTCTTGTGCCGGCGCCTCCTTGCTGGGAGTCCTGCACCTCATGTAACCGCTAAGACCAATTCGGTAAAGGATTTCTAGAAATGAGGCGCCGCCATGAGACCGAACAGACACAAGCAGGTGACAATGGGGTGCTGGGGACAGGTGAGTGTGCTTGTGTGGTTTTTTTTTTTTATTTTTGTTTTTTTTTACACCTCCCTGGCAGCCGCCATAGCAGTTGCTCCAGTTTATGGACAACCTCTTTTAAGGGGTTGTCTAGGCCAAATTTTTTTATGGCCACTTCACTGGTCGCCACCATACAGTGGCCTCTTCACTGGTCCCCCATACTGTATGGGGAATAGTGATGGGGCCATTATATTGTGTGGGAGCAGTGATGGGGGCTAACATCCTGTGGGGAGGGGCATTAAACTGTGTGATGCATTCCATTAACAATAGGTATAGCGGTCGGGGAAGCATGTTTTCCCCGACCACTATCATGAGAGCGGGGCGCTGGCCATTCCAGCTGGCCTCGGGCCCCGAACCCCTGGTCGCGGCGCAGCCCCGCCGACCACTATCGTTACGCCACTGTCCACGGCCCTGACCGACCCAATGTACCCCCCGCAGGCAAAAGTGACCGGACCTAAAGGCTCTCCACACTTTTCTTCTCCTCACCGCCGTTCGTCCAAAAAAAAATTTTTTTTCCTCTTTTTTAATTAATGTCGGGGGGCGTTCCGTAAGGCGCCGGGTCACTTTGAGTTCAGGCGGTCGCAGCCCTCTGCCGTTTTTGTTTAGTTTCTTACACCAGGACTTCAGAAAGGCCACGGAGCAGAGCAAGAGAACAGAAGAAGAAGCGGGGGGGGGGGAAAGGCGGGGGGGGGGGGGGGGGGGGGGGGGGGGCGGGGGGGGGGGGGCGCGCCCCGCCCCCCCTAACTTAAAAAAAAATATCTATCGGTGAAGCCGCGACGGCCACTGTCAGCAACTGGACTCTTTCGCAAAGCCAAGCTGTAGTGATGGATGCAGAACTGGTTTAGAACTGTGTGCTGATGAAATGCCAAGGCCCCCGAAAGAGACGGTCTGGCTGGAAGCATATGTTCTAAAACCCTTACGCGTAGGTCAAGATGTGCCAAGGCACAAGCAACCCCAACCGCAGAGTGAGCGACGTGGCTGTTCCAGCTGGCTGGTCTCCTGGTGAGTCCGCGGACAGAAAGGGTCAAAAAAAAAAAAAAAAAAATTTAATTCATCTGACCACAGAACAGTTTACCATTTTCCTTCAGCCCATTTTAAATGAGCTTTGTTCCAGAGAAGACAGCAGCATTTCTGGATTGAGTTGATATCTGACTTCTTCTTTGGATACAGCTTTAACTTGCATTTGTGGATTGCACAGTGAACTGTGTTCACAGACTATGATTTTTGGAAGTATTCCTGAAGCCATGCATTGATTTGCATCACTGATTCATGCCTGTTTTTAATTCAGTGCCGCCTGAGGGTTTATGGATCACTAATCATGGGTTTCTCCAGATTCTCTTTTGATGATATTATGTACTTTAGATGGTGGCATATTCAAAGTCTTTGCAATTTTACGTTGAGAAACATTTTTCTGAACTTGTTCAACAATGTTTAGAATAAGTTTTTCACAGATCGATGACATTGCTTTCTTGTTTTGTTTACATTTTACACATTTGGGGTTATTCTCTGCATGGGGGGCTTCTGAAGCTCCAATGACAGGGGAGATATGGATCAGGCTGTTGGATTTCAAAATACGCAGTCCCTTAGTTCGAGAGGGAAATAAACCACCAACCAGTGGTGTCTAGCAGCAGCTTTCTCCCCTCTCCCCACAGAAAAGATTTGCAGGCTCATCTGAATGAAGTGTTCATGTGTATGGAGGAATCAAAAGAATAGCTGCAAGCCAAACAAGAGTCTGGCCTACAGCTATCAAAATATATATGTGCAGCATTAAACTTCCATGAATTGTATTGATTATTAAATTATAATAAATATGTCAGCCATGAGGACCATAAGGATCAAGCAGCACTGACTCCTTGTTGGTGCAAAAGTAGGGGTCCAACCAACTGGTCTTCTCCATACAGCAGTCTCACCCCCAGTGTGCTAGCAGCTTATTCCTCTTCACAGTCCTATTTATGTTATTACCATGGTATCTTTCTGACTTAAACGTCAAACATTTATTGCCAGGATCTCTGGCACTATACAATAAATCTATACCTCTAAGTGCAACTATTTGGCGTGCAGAGTTCTTCTCTACTATAGCCATGAAAACCAGTTCCCACCCAATAAATTATAATAAACGTGTCCGACATAAGGACCTGTCCACATCCCAGCTCCCGCACAATTTTTAAAGAAAGTGCAGACTTTGTGTGCACCAAAAGTTTTTTTTTTTTTTTTTTTTTTTACGAAACAAACTGGCGTAAGGTGTTCATATACTTTTTGTACTGTGTTTATATACTTTGAAAATAAAAATAGTAGAAATTGGCACACTAGTTAAAGATTTGCTAGAAAAGAGGGGTTCTCTGTAATGTCACTGTTGTACAGTCCACACTCTGTTTTCGAACTGGGGCCTTGCCTGTATCCCCCTCCCCAATACTTACATACTGCAAGCTTTTCATCTTGTAATTTGGTGGTAAATTTATATACACACAAATCAGCCATAACATTAAAACCAAAAAGTTAATGCTGTCTACCACTATTAGCATCTACTGTACAATTGGCCTTTTTTTTATAGTACATCTCATTAGACATACTACTGGACTGTGTCTACTAGATTATAGTTTTAATGTGGCCTCTTTAAACAGCACATCAGGGAGTGCCAAGAGTTGGATATTATAGTCATGGAAAATCCCTTTAAGGTACAGCATTACTTTCTTTAACAGGTATTTGGATTATATCATTTCAGTGCCAAATTCCAAAAAAACATTTATAGAGGGTGCACCCATGCAAATGATTCCTATCCAACCTTGTGCAGACCTGCTGGTGTACAGCAAGTGTACAGGCTAAGATTATGTGGGCATTTATTTCATCTTGCAAGGAGCTGTTTCAGGCTCATTAGTCCTCTTCAGTACAAGATATAAAGACCATGGCTCCATAGAGAAGGGTTTACAGCAATGGTCTCCAGCCTGTGGCTCTGCAGGGAATGAATTTCTGAACATATTTTCAGAAAATGCGCTCAGGGATAAATAATACAGTGAACTCTAAATAGTTATTAGCAATGCATTTACATAAGTTTCTTTTCAAACAGTCTTTTTAGCAATTTACACTGGGAAATTGATTTCACTTGCAATTATACAATGTGCGTGTACACAACACATTTTATTCCCTGACCGCCTTGGATTCAGAACCAAAAACAGACTTTTAGAAAATCTAAAAACAACCAAAGAAGTTCAAGGCATAGATTTGACAAATACTTTATGTCTGTAGTTCATTTATATACTCTAAAAAAAAAAAAAAAAGAGAAAATTCCTAAGAAATTAACCCATTCCCAACACAGACAATTCTTCGGTTCTTCATTTTTTTTCATCCTTTCCTTCCAAGAACCATATTTTTTTTTCCATCAACGTAGATATATGAGGGCTTGTATTCTTGGGATGAGTTGTATTTTAATGGCACCATTTAATGACTCCATATAATAAATTGATAAATTGCAAACAAAATATCTGTGCGGTAGAATGGGAATAAATCTTGTGGGTCAGTATGGTAATTCCAAATTTATATAATTTTTGTTATTTTTACTACTATTAAAAATGTGTAACTATACTCTACCCATAACATGTTAATATTTCCATCTACAGAGGTGCGTGAGGGCTTATTTTTTGTGGGCAGGCAGCAGATTTTATTGGCTTGTATAGGGTACATACAGCACTGTGCAAAGTTTTAGACAGGTATGACAAAATGCTGCAAATTAAGAATGCTCTCAAAAGGGGTGTTATTCTGAGCACTGGCTGCCTCTGCTTGGAGCTCTGAATCACACCCCCTTGTCTGACACTGCCCACCTGGCATTATAGAGCGTCATAACATCAGGCACCAAAACTAACTGCACCTGTTGCTTGGGAACTGTGGGGGCTAGATAAAAAAATTACAATTGTGTTGGAATCAGTGGAGTGGCACCTATTAACAGATACTAGAATTGGTGGAGGTGGTGAATGGCCCTCTTTAAGTAAATGAACAAAAAAGAAATCTAAATCACATCAATATTTGATGTGAAAACACTTCGCCTTCCATAAATTTTTCTAGGTACACTTACACACAGTTTTAGAAGGAACTCGGCAGTTACTCCAAACATTTTGGAGGACTAAGCACAGATCTTCTGTAGATGTAGGCTAGCTCAAATCCTACTCTCTTTTCATGTAAACCCAGACAGACAGGATGATGTTGAGATCAGGGCTCTGTGGAGGCCATATCATTACTTCCAGAACTCCTCCAAAAAAAAAAATGGCCATACCAAATATACAGTTATGTGCAAAAGTTTTAGGCATTTGTGTAAATAAATGATGCAATGGAAGAATGTAACTGTCAGTTTGTTTTTGTCAGTTAACAAAATTCAGTGATTGAACAAAAGAGGAACTCTAAATCAAGTCAATATTTTGTGTGACCGCCCTTTGGAGGAGGAGTTCTGGAAGTGATGATATGGCCCCCACAGAGACCTGATCTCAACATCATTGAGTTTGTCTAGGATTACATGGAGACAGAAAAATTTGAGAAACCTCCCTGCCTTAAAAACTGTGTTCACATGTACCTAGAAAATTTGAAGCAGTTTGTGATGTGATTTAGATTTCTCCTTTGAACATTTTCTTCATTGTGTTAAATGACAAAAACAAACTGTCATTTGAATGCATTCTTACTTTACAGCCCATTTTCACACCTGTCTAAAATGTTTGCACAGTACTGACTATTTGATAATTTTACATTAAATTTTTTGAGAGGCAAGGTGACCAAAACCAGCAATTCTGGCATTATGCACTTTAATGCTGTTCACAATGTGGAATAAATAACACAATACTTTAATAGTTTGAATATCTTGTTTCCAATGCAAATTCAGTTTATTTTGTTATTGGTAATTCAAGAAAGCGCAAAAAAAAAAAAAAAAAAAAAAAAAAGATAATGTTGCATCATGGTACAGTTGAAGCAGTAAAGGTCTGGGTGAAATGGGAGGATGACTCACCAGGAGGCAGTGGTGGGTTGTGTAAAGGGTTAGACATAACCTAGGACAGGTTTCTTATCACCAAAGGAGGAGGCCTCCAGCTGCTGTTCCTTTCATGTGCTGGATTCCAGGAGATCAATGAAATCTCAAGAAAGCAAAGGCAGGGATTGTCAGACCCTGCTTAGCAAGACCATGGAAGAGCCAAAATATGTAGGAATTCTCTACCAAACCTATCCAATGCTGATATCGTTGGCCTGAGGAAGATGATACAGTGTCAAAGTGGATTGCAAATTTTTAAAGATTATTCAACTGCCTTCGCACATTGTGGGTTCTCCATGGTCCTGCACCCGGCAATTTCTGCCTTTGCTTGCTTCATCCTTAAGTTTTCTTATTGTTTAGCTTTTTTAAATCTGTAATATGTGAAAAGGGACTGTTTTAAACTCTTAATATTTGTGCTATTTTATACATTTATTACCCTGTAGGAAATATCTTTCATTTTTTTTTTTTCTTCAACTTTTTCGATTTATAATTGTATTTTCTAATCAATTATTTGTCATTGTCAAGGCATTCCTTCCTTGGTATTCTCTAAAGTCATTGTACAAGTTACACATATTTAATGTGATGCTGTTTATGTATAAGAATTGAGACGTACGTGCTAGGCAACCATTGCTAAGATGCAAAAAGCTGCTCTTCTTACAGAGCTAGAAGTGCTATGATATCTTGATGTATGCTAAACATCTCATTATAAAGAGTGATCATCAGATTAGATCATTGTCACCAGTAAAATCTTTATTGGATATAATTACTACTATTGTTAAAATGACAACCAATTATAATATATTAGGAAAGTAGCTCTAAAACAGATTTCCACATTTTAAGTGTATGTAAAATCAAAGTTCAATGTGCAGAATTTAGAAGCTGTTCTATTTTCAGTGTGCTGAATGTGACACTCATTAAAATGTTAACAAGCAGAGACAGTCTATCACAGAGTACAATATTCCATGTTAATGGTCTACATCTCCATCACTAAAGGGGTTATCTAGAAAACATTTAACATAACCTATTAAGAAATTCTCAACTGATAAAGGGGAGTTTCTAATTCAGAAGCTCCACTGAAAAGACAAAGCACAGTCTACAAAGAGCGGCTGTCATCCTGGACAATCAATGTCCATGCATTACATTAAGAAGTCATTCAAGGGACACCCTGTATTGCTTCATTTCCTCTGTGGTGGTGCTGCCGGGGACCTGAACACTTCATGATGGATTCTCCCACATATTACAATTGATCATTGGGGAGCAGTAAAATACCCTGTGATCATTTATTTGGGCAAAAAATTAGTGTACTGGCACTAATGGACTGAAGTGCTGTAGAAAAACTACTCTGGAAAAATGGTGCAGAAATGCAGCGTAAAACACAGCATAAAATCACACAAAATGATTGCTTATTGTGTTTTTTACTCTTTTCTGCAGCACTTTCTCTTCCTGTTCTGATTCAGATTTGGAATTAAAAGTTTATTCTACCTGAATTTTCACTGCAGAATTAAAAACATTTCTGCATTTTTTTTTTTTATTTTTTTTTTTTTGCTTAAGCTTTCTTGCTGACCATGTTAATCTATGGTGAAAAGACACAGCAGAAATTCAGCATTTCTGCAAAGATAATGCACCCTTGTGTTTTCCACTGCAGACTTTTTCAGCAATGTGTGGATAAGAGTTCAGAAAATCTCATCCATTTTGCAGGGGATGTAAAACACTTTGTTTTTTTTTCTGCCTGAATTTCCATGGCACAAAAAAGCAGGTTCTATGTCCTCAACCTTTAAAGGGTTGTTCCAGCTCATATTTTTGCAGAGACTAAAAACAGCAAACACTGTATGCTTACTTTTCAGTTTGGCCACAGATCCAGTGGAGAGTTTCCTGTTGTTTAAAATTTGTTCAGAATCACCCCTTTAAGTATAATATAAACAAATTGAAATCTATATAAAGAAGCCTTAATTTGTTGTTGGCTATAGTAGACAGCTATCTACCTGTTTTATTTAATTGAAAGCCCAAGATCATGCCGCCTTACCCAAGTTGCTAAGATGAACAAGTACAGCATGCTGCACAAAAAGTGCAGAAGGATGCTCTCTATCGCAGAACCTTTCCAAAACAAGAGAGGCCCCCACATACCTTCCCCAACCATCTGAGCCAGAAGGTGGTCAGGGATCAATTCATTCTTTGAGCTGCCACCCCAGTATTCAGTATCAAGTTCCCACCATCTTGTAAATCTGGCCTTCTTATGAGAGGGCATAAGGAGGCCAGAGATACAAGATGGTGGGAACTTGAAGACCAGACAATAACCCTCTAGACCTAGGAAATGTCAATTATTACATCATGCCTTTCTTCACGTCATCCAGTTTATTTTTCCATGAGTATACAACTCCTAACCACCATGGGAGATGTATTATACCATAACCTATAGAACTTTGTATGGAGACTATTAGATTGTGGGAAAAGAAACAGCCCTAACCCATGCATTAGATCTGCAAATTGTATAAAACAAAACTACATAGCCTGCAGCTATATCATAATGTACTGACGTGGACAAAATTGTTGGTACCCTTTGTTTAATGAAAGAAAAACCCACAATGGTTACAGAAATAACTTGAATCTGATAAAACTGGAATTTGCCAAACTACATGTTGACAAGCCACAAAGCTTCTGGGAGAATGTCCTATGGACAGATGAGACAAAAATCGAAATTTTTGGCAAGGCACATCATCTCTATGTTCACAGACAGAAATATCAAGCATATCTTGAAAAGAACACTGTCCCTACTGTGAAACATGGAGGAGGCTCTGTTATGTTCTGGAACTGCTTTGCTGCATCTGGCACAGGGTGTCTTGAATCTGTGCAGGGTACAATGAAATCTCAAGACTATCAAGGGATTCTAGAGAGAAATGTGCTTCCCAGTGTCAGAAAGCTTGGTCTCAGGCGCAGGTCATGGGTCTTGCAACAGGATAATGACCCATAACACACAGCTAAAAACACCCAAGAATGGCTAAGGGGAAAACATTGGACTATTCTGAAGTGGCCTTCTATGAGCCCTGATCTAAATCCTATTGAGCATCGTTGGAAGGAGCTGAAACATGCCGTCTGGAAAAGGCACCCTTCAAACCCGAGACAACTGGAGCAGTTTGCTCATGAGGAGTGGCCAAAATACCTGTTGAGAGGTGCAGAAGTCTCATTGACAGTTACAGGAATTTTTTGATTGCAGTGATTGCCTCAAAAGGTTGTGCAACAAAATATTAAGTTAATGGAACCACCATTTCTGTCCAGGCCTGTTTCAGGAGTTTTCTTTTTTTAAAAATTCTGTTGAAGCATGGTTGAAAAGCAATGTCTGACTTTCATTTGTTCATTTTCATAGAATTTTTATATATTATTACTTTTGTCAGATTCAAGTTATTTGTGTGACCATTGTGGGTTTTTCTTTCATTAAACGAGGGGTACCAACTTTTTTGTCCACGTGTGTAATAGTGATTCTACTTGGTTGATGACAAGGTTATTCCACCTCTTTTTCCAATTTGCAACACATTATACAATGTCTTTAAAAATACTTGTCTGCCAATAATTTTAGTTTTTAAAACATATTCAGAATAGTGTAAGTAAAAAAAAAAAATATATATATTTTTTAAAGTTTTATACTGCACCAAACCAAGCAGCTCGTATTCTGATTCTTCCTGGTTGCTATAGATATGCAGGAAATGCCACTCAACCAATCAGTGGCTATGGTGGGTCACTGATGCCACCAATGATTGGCTGAGTGGCCAAGACGGAAGAATCCAAGACCTGCAGGAATCCTGGAAATCACTGGTTGATATAGGAGTGTCAGGGGAGCGGTTAGGTGAATTAAAGAATAAAGGCTCACAATTTTTTTTTATCAGCCAGCCAGACAATAAGCAACATAGGTAGAGGAATTGGTTGCCTTCATACACTGTCCACAACTAGTGAACAGTAACTTACTATTCTATGACCCTGTATTGTTGGATCACATTAACTTTATAATTATTTTTCAGGTCTAATTAAGAAGACCATGGAGAACACTTTACATTCACCTGACTTTGCAAGCGTCTGCACAGATGTACCATCCTGAAGGAATACAGCATTCATGTGACCTTGCAGAGAAAGAAATGTCACCTTCAAGAATTATTTGCCTACAGATGGATCCATCATATTAAACTGTGCATAATAAAGTCTTTGTGACCTGTTCAGACATGAAATATAAGCCCTTCTCTTTATCATGTATCATCTATAAGAATGGAGGAAGGTCAGAAGTGGTTCTAATGTACACCAAGCAGCTGTGAATATAAGATAGTGTTGGGTTATAGCATTGCACTTGTATATTGCAAATAACATTAATGGAGTATATAATAAACAATTGATCATTGGATATGGACTTCATGAAAAAGAGAGAGGACGTCTAACAGTGGAATTGTAATTTAGCTTTGATCTTTCCGTTTTCTTCAGTACATTTGTTTCAATGAAGCCCCTGACTGATCCACCTTCTCCTCTGCCATTTGACAATGACTATGAGCTGAGCTCAAATCAGAATATGACAGAGGGTATGGAGCTGGAACTGCTGGATGGAGCTTTGTCCTCTACCCTTGTATTGGTGGTACTGATGACTATTATCCTCACCTTGGTTGTGACATCTTTACTGACATACTGCTTCCACAAATGGAAGCTCAAAGCCAAGAAATTACAGAGAGCACATGAGGAGTATCAAAGAGACCAAGAGAAAGTCATGTCTCCGTGCACCTCTTGACTTGTAATGCAGAGAGTCCTACAATAACTGAGTTAAAGTATATGCTCAAGCAAAGACATTACTTCACATACGCAGCTTCAAGAACTAAGTCCCTTGTATTGATATCTCATTCTTAGGGAGTTGGAACAGACTTCTAAGGGGATCTATAATGTTATTGAACTGTATTTGGTTTCCATTTATACAATGAGCTAAAAGGCTTTACAATTTTGTTGCAATGCGTTTCTTGACATACATTGTATAGTAAAACAGCAGAAGCTCTTGTAATGGTGACACATGGCAGACATGTTAGTGGCTAATGGCTGGTTCAATGTCAGCTAAACTTGATTTACATTGTCAGTATGAAGGTGACACAGGAACAATGTAGAAGGAGATGACTGAGCAGACTACTAATGGAAGGTATTAAACACCACTAAGAACCTGCTCACAGTCATACAAAAGTGACAAGATTGTGTGAATGACTGAAATGTGTACATTTTTGGTATTTGATTATTTCTTGCTTTGGTTGCTGTCTAAATGATTTATTGTACCAATTAAATAGGATGGAACGTCTCATTTTCAACTGTATTCTGCCTATTCCGCAAATTCATTGCTACACATGGATCAAGGTTTGATCATGATATTGAACAGAACAATCAGGCTATGGCTATGTAGTTACGAGACCAACAGTAAAGCCAACAATGGGTCCACATCATAGAGCTGTTGCCTGTGGTGCCTAGGTAAGACATATAGAACCAATTGCAGGAGTATGATACTCCTGAATGGTACAATGTATCCACAAAATTGAAAACCATGTATCTTGTAACTGTTTTTTTTTTGTTAAATTCTATAGCTGTCAAAAGAAACATAATTCCCTTTGACAATATAGTAATCTAAATGAATTCATAGTTCCTTAAATTTACCACATTCAAGGGATTTCCCACAAAGATTATAAATATCTGATCACTGGAGGCCCCATCACTGGCACCCCTACAAATCACTAGAATGGGGGTTCAAAGCTCAAGACACATTTGAATGGAACAGTGATCCCACACATAGGCTGCCACTCAGTTTAGTGTCTATGGGGTCAATGTACTCTGCTGCTTCTGTCAGTCCCATGGATGCTGCTGACAGACTCCTCCTCAGTGCAGTGGTGAAGTGAGGAGGAATAGCTTGGGAACCCCCATTCTAATGAATTCTAATTACTCCTATAAATGCAACAAGGATGAGGTCTGGTAGAATACAGATTTGTCGATTAATGTCTTTTAAATTTCTTAAAGAGGTTATCCAATTTATAAGACTAATTCCTGATTCACAGACATAAGTGTTCCATTGTTGGGGGACCCAGTGCCCGGACTCCCACCAATCACAAAAAGGGAGGTCCCGAGTTCCCTTATTTGAATGGAGTAGAGGTTGTTCAAGCACTCTTCTTCCATTCCAATATTAGCTTCTATTCTCTGACCTCATCCCAGCAGTGGGACCCCTTGAGATGACATGCTTATCCTGTAACTTGCAAATCCCCTTTAATGGCACAATTCCTTTACAAAAAAAACATCTAACAGCTCTTTATTTTAGACATCTGAATGCTCTCCCCACTCAACAATGTTACAGTGATTCTGTATACTTGTGCCTGGTGTCTCAAAAGGTTATTTGTGTATCCCCTCATGATGTATGCATATGAGGGCTTATGGCTCTCTTACTCGCCAGGTTGAAGTTGCCATTACATATACTTCTGAAACCAGTCAGAATTACTGAGAGGTCAAGTACAATGAGGGACTCTTCTGATCCTTAAATTAGGCGATATTTCATATACAGTAGATGCCTTAATGACTCACATTGCCATCAGAGGCTCCATTGATTATCTCGACAAGGGAACCTGTCAGGACAACCTGGGACACTAAACAATCAGAAGGTCCTTGTGAACTGGCGGTTTACTGTTCAAAACATGCCTATAATATACCTGACCACCTGAGATTTCTTCACTGAAGCAGAAGCAGTACACCTCAGCTTCACTGCTCATTTGAACACAGGATTCATCTCCCATCGTTTTTCGCACGTGGGCTACCTGCAACGGGATGCCAATGCAGGGCCGTTCACTGCAGGAATATCTTCCTCCCATTGAAAACTTACCCTTACTTATCAGTAAGTGAGGCCGCAGGCCCGCAAACCCCACAAACACTGCTATCATTAAACTCTGCTGTCTTTTCAGACTCCAAAGTATAATGATTGGAGGCCCAGGGGAGGTGAGGGAACATAAAAACAATGTTACTTACCTTTCCTGCGCTCCGGCAGTCTTCGCTTCCTTGGTAACGTCCCAGACGTCACGTGGGCCAGGCCAACATCATTATGCATCGCGACGCCGGCCTGGCTCACATGACGTCTGGTCCAACATTGAAGGCGGCCGAAAGCAGCGGGGAGTGCACCGGAGCCAGAGAGAGATAAGTAACATTGTTTTTTATGTTTGTCACCTCCCCTGGGTCTCCCCTGTGGGGGGGCCATGTCAAAAGTTCACCTTGGGGCCCAGACATTCATAGTTACGCCACTGGCAGACAGGCTTGCCATAGGCATATTCGGACACTAAACCACTGGTTCATAAGGACGTGCTGGTGGCTTAGTGTCCCAAATTTTACTGACAGGTACCCTTTAAATAATCTACAACTTTTTAATGATGAAATATAATTTGATATAGATCTGTAGTATTACTAGAGATGCCCTTCCCTGTGTATAAGCATAGTAAGTGATGCCATTTTCAGAACCAACCCCTCAGAGCAATAATGGACTGGTATATGATCTACCTATGCAGGCTGAAGTAACACAGATTTTATCCATAGCACCAGCTCATGTGGGTCATCTTCATTTATTGAAAATTGTGCAAATTGTTTGCTGATCAGAATTTATATTGATACATATTAGCAATAGTACATCCTGAAATATAATGAGACATACTGACATTCTCATCATGGATTTTCATTGTTTGCATCATTAGAATGGATTCACTTATGACAGGGTTTAAAGAAGTGTCTCATTAAGTTTTATTGCAAAGCAGGAATAGAAAATGGCAAGACAAAAAGTCACAACCCTCTAAAAAACACCACTAAAACATCAAAATAGTATGTATGTAGTCATTTTTATATTATCTAAATATACTTCCAGCATACATCTGCCCATAGTCTTCTGTTCAAAAAAGCCAACATAAGAGAGGAAAATACTGTGAAATGAGAAACTGAGAAATATTATTGGCTCTGCAGTTTTCCTGTTAGAGACAAGTAATGTGAAATAATCTGTAATTTATGTGTCTGTCTGTCTTTCACTTACTTATACATAAGTGAAAGCATTGGGTGCCCCAGAACTGACAACAGTTAGACCAGAGTTCGGAACATCCCCCTTAGTAGTAACCATTATGCCCTATTTATTATCAAATCTTTCTCTGTTTTCATCTATCAAAAAGAAGTTTCATTTACAGGGGTTATCCAGTTTCTAACACTGATGGTCTATCCTTAGGATACATCATCAAGATTAGATCTGTGAGTATCCAACAGCAGAGACCGGTATTGTTGACAAGCCCAGAGTCATGCTGTTCACTCACTATACAATTTGTAGCTTCGGGTTGTGGTACTGCAGTGCTGTCCTATAGAATTCAATGGGACAGTTCTGCAGTATCTACCGTTTGTAGAGCGGCTCAGCTCCTAGCATGTAATCAGTACAAAGAACCATCCCTGATCTCTGAGGGTCTCGGCTGTTGGACCCATAAGGAATAAAAATCAAAAACTGGATAATCACTTTAATAGCCCCGCTCAATTTCAATGAGATTTTTCTGATGTTGAATGAATTAGTCCATTGCTTCAAGTGTTTTTGCAAGCAGAACATAATAGACTTTTACATGACTCTATTTGTTAAAGAAAATAAAATTTGTCAATGTAATATGACCATTTAAACATCATTTTCCTACAAAAGGAAGCTATGCCCTATGCATATGATACGGGATAACTTGCAGACCAGTGGAGGTCTGACCACTGATCAGAACGGGGGACTTTCGGCCCTTATTCTGAATAGAGCTGTGGTTGGGCAGCATGTACACCACTCCATTCATTTCAATGGGAGTGCCAGACACATCCAAAGTGCAGCGCTCAGGTAGCACCACCTCTCCAATTGAAATGAATAGAGCGGCGCACAACCTCTGCTCCATTCAGAATGGGGGCCTGAATGTCCCCGATTCTCCTGATCACTGAGGGTCTGAGTGGTCAGACCTCCACTGATCTGAAAGTTCCTTTCATTGGAAAACCCCTTTAAAGGTAATTAATAAGTAGATCAAAACAGAAAGGTTTTCTATGCACAGTTTTTTCCGGCATTTTTGAAGGATAGACAATGAATTTTTATAATTTATCATTGCATTTTTTGACACTTTTATCATATTTTCTGTGGCATTTCTCTAGTTCTTAATAAAGGAACATGGGGATAACACCAGACAAGCTAGTGCATGCTAGGTTTTGAATTGAACATAAAAAGATATGCCACAAACATTGCAGAGAATGTTACAAAAATACAAAAAAAATAGCAAAAATGCAAGCAAAGACAAAGAGTATTTCCCCAAAAAATGCTGTGTGTGAAACCACCCTTAGGATGAAACCTGAGGATTAAAAGTTGTGTAGACCTGTTAACATTACCGCATTTCACACAGCAGAGCAGACAGCACCTACAGCGCTAGTTTCTTCTTTTACCTTGCAGAGCTTCTTTGCTCACAAACTCATCTATTTTTGGAAGCATTTTGTCAGAAGAGGTAGAAAGAGAACATCCTACACACATGACATATATACTTTTACTTATGTTTACATGGATTTCTCTGCTGTGTACACATTTTCCTTTATTTTAACCCTATAATTTTATTAACCAGTTGATACACTAAAACTGCACAGGGCCTCGTATCCCAGAAGGTCCTAGACTCCCTTTAAGTATTTCTGTCAGCAGTAAATTGGTTATACACTTAATCCCAGTACTTTGTAGAGGCAATTTTAGTTTCCAAATATGCCCATTCAGCTTTGGAGCCGCAGATTCTAGTAAATTGCTGTTTTATTCATATCCAAATGACGGAAAGTGCTTTGGGGACGTGTTATCTTAGCTTGTCTGGGCTTTGGTCTCAGCTCTAGATTCCCAGGCAAAGCATTTTTCCTCTTATTACCTAAAATGAGGATCCAAAACTGAAGAACAGACATATTTGGAGACTGTAGAATCTCCTGTATAAGGAATTGGGATTAGGTGTATAACCAATTTACTGCTGACAGACTCCCTATAACTCAACTCTGCCTGTGTTGTTTTACCATGTAGTTGTATTACATATTTCTTTTTATCTTTTACCATGAGTTTGTTAATATGAAAAGAAGTTTAATGTCATAAATTAGACATCGTGATACACAACTATACCCATAAAACTCAGTGTTATCCACTGTTTCAGGCTACCAAAGGATTCTTTCACATTCTCCTGTTTTGAAATAACTTAAAGGCTAAGGCCCCACATTGCAAATACGCCGCTTTTGTGTTGCATATTCTGAAGCCTTTTTTGAGCCAAAGCCAGGAGTGGATTGAGTAGAAGGAGGAAGTGTTTTCTTTGCATGTCCCATTTCTTTTGTAGCTACACCTCAGTTTGGCTAAAAATAAAGAGCAGCAAAATCTTCAACAAAAAAAACAAACAAAAAAAAAACTGCTTCATTGCAACGTAGGGCCTAAGCCTAATTTTTTTTTTTTTTTTTTTACAGCCATTTATTTCCCACCACTGCAAAGTGTGCATATGATCTCTGCACCTTCTTTTACCATCAACAGAGTCAGGACACCTTAACACACATTAGATGGCTGGTCCTACCAAAATTAAAGGGGTTTTACCCAAAAATTACATATTGATGACCAATTTCAACACCTGATAACCCAACACATCAGATGACTGAAGAAACTGCAGCATTATAGTAAGTGCACTCAATACCAAGCAGAGCACTGTACATTACATAAAACCATGTGACAAATGAACGTGACGTCATCAAGGATTAGACTGGTTTCTATGAGGCCTAGTGGCTCTATGATAATCCTAAATTGTCAGTGCACAGTAATAGACAATGCTATCACAGGGGCACATGCACAGACATTTCCAGAGATGTGATTTCAGCCTCAGACAGTTCTAGATTTACTTTCTTTAGTTTATTTCTTACCTTTGGGAATGGTATTTTAGTTCTGCATGTTTTAAGCAAGAACTTCACATTGCTATGGTTGCCCATGTTCTGTTGTAGATGTGCTCCATCCTTTTAGTTCAGGTAATTGTCGTAAGGGTATTATAAATATGATAGAATAATGTGACTGCCATACCACCCAGCAACTAAAATAGATTGAAAAATGGCACAATGACATCAAAAACCATGGCTTACATTTCATGCGCCATACTTTCTGATGCCTTGTTGCCTATTATAGCGTAGGAAGGCTGATATATGAACCCCCATTTGTACACAGCCCTCTGTTAATGTAAAATACAAAGCATTCTGCATATATGCCCATATTCTTATTCCAGCATTGTCTGAAACAATCAGTTTTAACATGAAAGAACAGAATTGATGATAATACCCATTTCTTATGTACCACACAAAGAATTGCTCTGAGGGGGTTGTATGGATAGTAATACTAAGATTGCTGAATGTATCCTAAGTGTAGGTGTTAATATAGCAAAAAAATAGTACATTCCTAGCTTTTCTCTGAAAAGCTATTTTTCCCCCCTGTTCGCTTCTGTACCATCACAGTAAGTCAAACATAAAGAAGGCCATTAACATGAATGTTTTAACAAGTTGGCTAGAAAATAATAAGCCGCTCACATTGTAGTGTCAGGATATTACACTGTGTATGAATAAATACAGCTCTTAGTAATTATGTTAATGCTTTTGTTCTTCACAGTCAGGTTTGCTGAAAGGCACATTGCGAGTCTAACCTTCAATTTATCTTATTATTTAGTGGAAAATAAAGAGAATACAATGACTCAAAGATTACAGTTGTTCATATTGGCTTGTGTATGGGGGAAAAGCAAAATAATAGTTACATGAGGTGCTTTTATCTAAAGAGGTTATCTAAAGCCTACACATGCGTGACTCTAGTTAACTCTAATATCTCTCATCTACCCTAATGTCACACTTACAGAGGTCCAGGAAACAGATTTACTTTTCAAGGTTCTGACATCCAGTAAACAAGTCCTAGTAGTTCCGCTATCACTAGACCCCCACTGATACGGAGGAGTGAAATACTTGCCTCAAGTTTGGGCATACTTGAATTTTCATGTATTGAAATGGGATTAGACTTGAAAATTTTCTGTGCTGCACTTAAGGCACAATAATGTAATAATGACTACTTGTTGTACAATCCCCACAATGATATACATATTATATTTATTATTTGACACTTGTCCTAAGAGTCACATAGCCTCCTTTAATAAACACCATCTCTAAGAGGCTTAGAGTATTGTGTGTAATGATTCCTTCTGGCTCAAACGTGCCGTGGCAGTGACAAAGGGGTTGCCTGAAAGGAGTCTTCCTGGCTAAAAATATTGATGACCTATCCTAAGATCATTAATATCAGACCTGTGAGGGTCTGACACTCTGTTCTCTGTGTAGTTCTCAGACCAGGTACTAGAGCTGGTACAGATCAGCTCCTATTCACTTGAATGCAAGTTCCGCCACTATATAGAGAACATAGCTGCCTGCTTCCTGCTCCATTCTCTGTGTATCAGTTGCTAAGAACAGCTGATGGGGGCTGCTGGGTGTGAGACCCCCATAAATCTCATATTACTGACCTATCTTTTATTGTAGATTGTCAATATTTTAGCCTGGAAAAGCCCCTTTATTTTGGACCTGTTGGCTCACCTGTCTGTTTTAGTTAAAAAAAAAAAAAAAAAAAAAAAGATGTTATTCTCCATTAAATAATTCTGGAGCATCTTTCCTCACCGTGCTGCTCCTTTGTCATTACTTTTAGTTTAGAATGCGTTGACAACTGGGTGTTACTGTTGCCTTTGACAAAGTGGTGTCTCGCTACATAATTTGGTACAGCACAGCTAGCCTCTGTTTGTTAGTCTAGGGACACACCGCCCAGTGGTGACGCCCAATTCGAAATTTATTCATATAGTTCTAGAAAGAATAACAGAACTGTATAACCCAGGTCCAGATTTACTATTGTGCCTACTTCTAGACCCAACTGATGTAAATGTGGTGAATCTCATTTGATCTCATATTCTAACTTGCTAGCCGTGTGTGGGGCTTCTTAGGGAAAGGGGCGTGGTTTAAATATGCCAATACAGTGTTGTAAAATTCTGGCTTAAAAGGTTGTATAAACTTAGGCTAGACAGTCTAAAGATACGCCAGATTTAACAACCAGCAGCAGCCAGTGTGATAAGTCTGGTGAATTTTCAGACTGTTCACATTTACACTGTCTAACTATTAGTAAATCTGGGCCACGGAGCTCTAAGTAAAGATGCTCTAGAAAATAGTTACTAATATAGACATGTCAGGAGAGCTGAAGGGACCTCTTTACTTAGCACACGTTTAAGCTTACCAATAGCAATGGAATTCCAGAGCGCTGTCCTGTGGGTGAAAGATTCAGCTGAGGCAGAACACTAAATACAAACATTGTGAGACAACAGATTTACTAATCTGGTTACAAACACATAAAGCATTTCTAAAAGGCCTGTCCTAGGGTTAGGTCCTATTCTAATAGACACTGCATATGAAAATCTCACCATATAAACCCTTTCATTGTAGTAGTCGTCACTGAAAGGAAACTGTCATTGGTTTACTTCCATGGAATATAAATCTGTCCCAGACATATGGTGATCGAAGAGGAGCACAGGTTATAATACTATAGAGCCCAAAGTATAGTGCACAGGGACAAATATAGAAAATCTTAACATCTTTATTAAATAGATTACTAAAAAGCAAGACCATAAAATAACTAGTATTACCTATCAAAGACACAAGGTACCAGATCAAATCAAAACTAGGTCTGTATGTACAGTATACAGTGGGTATGGAAAGTATTCAGACCCCTTTAAATTTTTCACTCTTTGTTTCATTGCAGCCATTTGCTAAAAGCAAAAAAGTTCATTTTATTTCTCATTAATGTACACTCACCACCCCATCTTGACAGAAAAAAAAACAGAAATGTAGATATTTTTGCAAATTTATTAAAAAAAAACAACTGATATATCACATGGTCATAAGTATTCAGACCCTTTGCTGTGACAATCATATTTAACTCACTGCTGTCCATTTCCTTCTGATCCACCTTGAGATGGTTCTACTCCTTCATTGGAGTCCAGCTGTGTTTAATTAAACTGATTGGACTTGATTAGGAAAGGCACACACCTGTCTATATAAGACCTCACAGCTCACAGTGCATGTCAGAGCAAATGAGAATCATGAGGTCAAAGGAACTGCCCAAGGAGCACAGAGACAGAATTGTGGCAAAGCACAGATCTGGTCAAGGTTACAAAAGAATTTCTGCAGCACTCAAGGTTCCTAAGAGCACAGTGGCCTCCATAATCCTTAAATGGAAGAAGTTTGGGACGACCAGAACTCTTCCTAGACCTGGCCGTCCAGCCAAACTGAGCAATCGTGGGAGAAGAGCCTTGGTGAGAGGTAAAGAAGAACCCAAAGATTACTGTGGCTGAGCTCCCAAGATGCAGTAGGGAGATGGGAGAAAGTTCCACAAAGTCACCTATCACTGCAGCCCTCCACCAGTCGGGGCTTTATGGCAGAGTGGCCCGAAGGAAGCCTCTCCTCAGTGCAAGGCATATGAAAGCCCGCACAGAGTTTGCCAAAAAACACATGAAGGACTCCCAAACTATGAGAAATAAGATTCTCTGGTCTGATGAGACCAAGACTGAACTTTTTGGCGTTAATTCTAAACGGTATGTGTGGAGAAAACCAGGCACTGCTCATCACCTGCCCAATACAATCCCAACAGTGAAACATGGTGGTGGCAGCATCATGCTATGGGGGTGTTTTCAGCTGCAGGGACAGGACGACTGGTTGCAATTGAAGGACAGATGAATGCGGCCAAGTACAGAGATATCCTGGAAGAAAACCTATTTCAGAGTGCTCTGGACCTCAGACTGGGCCGAAGGTTCACCTTCCGACAAGACAATGACCCTAAGCACACAGCGGCTTCGGAACAACTCTGTGACCATTCTTGACTGACCCAGCCAGAGTCCTGACCTCAACCCAATTGAGCATCTCTGGAGAGACCTGACAATGGCTGTCCACCAATGTTCACCATTCAACCTGACGGAACTGGAGAGGATCTGCAAGGAAGAATGGCAGAGGATCCAGATGTGAAAAACATGTTGCATCATTCCCAAAGAAGACTCATGGCTGTACTAGCTCAAAAGGAAGGGGCTTCTACTCAATACTAAGCAAAGGGTCTGAATACTTATGACCATGTGATACTTCAGTTTTTCTTTTTTAATAAATTTGCAAAAATATCTACATTTCTGTTTTTTTTTTCTGTCAAGATGAGGTGTTGAGTGTACATTAATGAGAAATAAAATGAACTTTTTTGCTTTTAGCAAATGGCTGCAGTGAAACAAAGAGTGAAAAATTTAAAGGGGTCTGAATACTTTCCGTACCCACTGTATATCAATAATGCCCTAACATAAAGAAACCCCACATAAAGAAACGTTATAAACATATACAAAAGATTGTAGAAAATGTTTACCAGATATAAAAAAAAAAAAAAAATAAATAAAAAAAAATAAGACACACACACAAATAATTACAGAACAAAAACAAGAGAACCAGGCCACAACATGTGTTTCGCCTGACATGCTTCTTCCTAGCGGAGCTACCTCACGTATAGCATATGACATCCTACACATGAGAAAACCACCCACCTACCTGATCACTAAACATCTAAAAGCCTGGTAAGCTGCATCATAATAATAGAATTATCACACCTCTCTCTGTGTGTGCCCATCACATGACCAGGACAAATGCAACTGCAGCATCTAGAGGGTTCCCAAAAGTGCAATTTCTTACATCAGTTGCCTGCCCTCCCCCATGGCAGGATTGTGGTGTCCAGTGCAGCCAGAATCCCTATCAAGAGCCCTGGATCTGCCATCATTAGGCTGAAAATCAGAATACTCCGCAGTACAGTAGTGTATTACACAATGGAGACACAGCGGCAATGCCTGCAATCAGAGTCAGATGTGACCCAGGCATCTGATCACCAGAGGCGCATGAACACCACCATGTTCCAGATTGCTGCCAATCCATTTCTATGACAGCTGTGAGCCTATTGACAGCTTCTATGCCTGTCAGTTTAATTCCCCTAGGATGTCTGAAAATAACAGTTTAAAAAAAATAAAATAAATAAATTATATATATATATATATATATATAATTTTATTTTTTTTTTTAAAACTATATATAGAGTCAGGATCTGGGGTGCTGGATGGGCTGACATGAACACAGACTCCAAGGTATTAGTCCAAGTATTGAGTTTTATTAACTCAAAACACTCCTTGGTACATGCAACATAACAGAAACCGAAAAAAAATAAATACCTGCCCGTCTGAGCTCTAACTAAACAGAAATAGGTTACCTCACCTAGAATAGGAACAAGTTCAAACAGTCAGATTGTCTTCCAGCAGTAGCCACTTTCTTTGTGGCTTTCCTGCCAAGCTCTGCCACAGTCTGCTTTCCTAGAAGACTTCTTATATCCCCTTAACGAGGACATCCCAGTCAGCTGGGTTTCTCCAGGAGTGTCCACACTGTGTGGACTGGAGGGGATGGGAATGACAGGTCCCACTACCAGCCTACCCGCCATTCCATAAAAAATCCAGCCCAGTGCACAGCACTTAAATAATGCTCAGCAAACATAGTTGTCAGGTTTCTGGACTTCCGTCATCTCACCCATCTGAGCAACCTGGGTGAGATGTACATCCCCTTCCAATATTTTTCCAGTCATCGGCTTATTATATATATAAATTTAATTATTTTTTTTTTATGTTAAAAAAAAGAAAAAAAAATTTTATATGGAAAAACATAAAATTTTAAAATCAAACACAATTAGAAATATACCCATGTCTGAAAATGTCCGAACTATAAACATGTAAAAACCATTTATACCATATGGTGAACACAATTTTTTTTTTTTTTGCCATTTTGCCTCCACCTAAATTTTTTTTTTTCATTTTTCTGATTATACCTTATTCTGACTTTTTTTTTCTGAAATGGTACCACTATGAAGTACAATTTGTACCACAAAAATTAAATCCTCATAACACTGAATGGAAGATAAAAAAAGTTATACTAATGCATTGAATGCATAAACTATGTATAACAAAACTTTAGCCTTCAACAGTTACTGCAGATATTTACTTATACCATACATGAAATGAGAAGGTTTTCAAGGCAAACAGTGCAGAGAAACCAGAACGGCTTTACCACTTAACGCCAATAATCCATTACAGTCCAGAAATATTTCCTTGGGCACAATAGGTTTATAATAGCTGCTTAGATATTATTAAAAGGCATATGTTTACTTGCGGAGACAAACCTCAGTCACCAGTAGCAGCCATGTTCAACATGCCCAATGGTTCATCTAATGTATTCCTGACTATAATGATTGATTACAATATTTATGACTGCTGCCCCTCAGCTAAACAAGTGAGAGACTTCCACACAACCCTCATTCATAGAAAACAGCAAATATCAATGTAACAAAGTCCACGCTATGGAGTAGATGGGGCTGTAAATATATAAAATCACATTTGTTAGCTTTCCTGCACATAACATAAGAGATAACACAAAAGTCTCTTATAAGAATGTGTACAAAACACACAATAAACTCAACAGCTACTGTAGTATGTGGAAGAAAGGACAGCTGTAGTTCAACTGAGAATATTAAAATATTCCTCCACGTTCTGCTAACCTGGTTTTCACACATTATTTAACACTGTCCTGAATTCATAATGGAGAAGAAAATTTTTATTCCGTCGCAGCTGGGAGAGCAGATTGCTTCCCACACATGTAAGAGGTGAATGGGAACAGGGACGTGTATATGTTTATATATAACAAGCAGTTGTCTATAATTCTAGTGCAAGGTCCTATTTTTGGCACTTAATATAGCAATATACCAGGTTACATATTGTGAACAATCCGCCGCACATCTATAGTATAATACCTGGATATCTGTTCTTCTAGATAAATGTGTAGATGCAAAATGTTATATTTATAGCATAAGGATTTTTAAGATTTATCATTTTTAAGATTTGTTTTAAAGGGAGTCGGCCAGCAGAAATTTGGTTATAAACCAATTCCCAGTACCTTGTAGAGGGGATTCTATGGTTTTCAAATATGCCTCTGTTACTCAGCTTTGGAGCTCCATTTTCATGGAAATCATGTTTTATTCATAAGCAAATGAGGAAAAGCGCTTTGTCTGGGAATCTTGAACTGAGACCAAAGCCCAGGCAAGCTAAGGCCCACCCCCAAAGCACTGCTCCCCTCATTTGTATATGAATAAAACAGCAAATTTACGTGAAACTGAGGCTCTAAAGCTGAATAACAGAGGCATATCTGGAAACTGTAGAATCACCTCTCCTGGGCTTAAGTGTGTAATACATTGACTGCTGACAGACTCCCTTTAATATTCGGAGATTAATAGGACTACTATATTGGCAAGCCTGGGGGCCTCCACTAGCTCACTGTCTGCCATGAAGAACCTTCTGCACTATAATTGCATAGTGGGGGCCATACGATGACACAGGGAGCCCCCTAACACTGCATCCCAGGGGTTAAATGGTCAGGATTGGCGTCCTCTCCAATTCTAGCCCTTGCACGCTGTTGTCAGTTTTATAACACAGCTGGCACCCGGCCCATACACTCCCTGCACACAACATATACAGCAGATGTCGCTAAGGGGCTAATCTTGGTCTTGGTTGGAAGTCCGAATTTTATTGTTTTATTAAAAGGACAATTGTAAGAAGAATTAACAGAGTTATCCTGCAATAAATATACCAAACCATATTTATTGGTGCAGACAGTGAAGAATTTGGAAATACAAGGCAAAGCATGATAGATCTTGTCTGTGGTTCAGTGTCCGTTTTTTAGAAAATGTTTAGAAGTTCTTTCCACACAGTCATTTCTTTTCCTGAAATATCACTAAATATATAACATCAAAATACTTCACAGGTACACGAGGTTATGTCTTTGTGACACTGTTGTGCAGTCTCTGCCATATAACAGTTCGCTCTTCTGAAGGTTTGGGTAGAGACTGAAGGATTTCTCCTATACAAGTAACCAGATCCTTTAAAGAAAAAAAAAATGTAGAGTCAAAGTTAGTATAAAAGATGAAAAAAACAAGACATAGTAACAATTATCCACATCAGTATTATCACATAATCTTGTAGGTCTTATTTGGACAATATACAGTAGTTGCAGAATATAAATATTACTGAGTTATAGAAACCTCTCTCAATAATTGTATTGTAACCAGCTAATATCTATATGTAACGGAAAAGAATCAAGCGGTGGTAAAGGCTACAGAAATATGAAGGCATTCTTGAGAGGTTAGGCTCTGTTCACATTAGTGTCAAAGTTTCTGTTTACAGTGGTGCCAGGACGGCTAAGACAGTTCCGGTTCCTATGTATCCTACTGACTTTCAATGAGTTTGGTCAGGTTTCCAGTATATTTGACTGCACGAATAGTCTTCCAGACTATTTGTGCCATCAACAATAATGTAAACCTGACAAGCCTACTCTTAAAAATGCTGCCCACATTTGCTGGATGTGCAGCACTGAGTCCCAATCTGGCCGCTGATGGAGTGTCTCATGACCTGACCACTCCATCAGTAGCCTCCATTGAACAACACTGGCACACCTCTGCGCATGCACCAGTGTCCTTCCTGTGCAGTGGGCAATTCAATGAGCAACAAGCCGCTGATGGACAAGCTGGGCCACATAACCCTTCATAAGCGACCATGACAGTATGTAGCACCACATAGCCATCCAACTGTATTAAAGTAATCGAGTGGGTGGCATTTTTAAGAACACTGCATTGGAGTAGACACTTTCTCTGTAATATCCAAAGAACTCACTTTGTAACATATCTTATTATATGGCGATGGAAGCATTTTTCTTTATCAGGCAGTTTTCCTCCTTTTCCTCCTTCACTCAGTTCCCTATCACTTTGCCTCACCTCCCTCCAGCAGCCCCTCCCCCTTTCCATAGACTTCTATGCTAGAAGTAACTTGTCCTTATCCACTCTCAGGAAACGGATTTTATTAGTGATAACAGACTGAGTGAAGAGGAAAGCAGTCTGGTAAATGAAGAATAAAGCATTTTTCTTTAATAAGATATATTACAAAGTTTTTTTTATCTTCATTTGTACTATTCATTTATGAAAAGCTTTTTTATAATTGGAAATACACTTTAAATCCCGGACAAGACCTTTCAGTTAAGAAAAAACCCTAAAACTAGATATTTATTTAAGCAATTCCCTTACTAAGGCTATAAAGTGACTGCAAAATGGAACTTCACTGTAGTCACTGCCAAATACCGATTTAAGAAATCAAACTGTACTCCATAGACTAATAAATACTAACATTTTACGGTGCTAGAATTATTTTACAATGAATTGAACTTGGTATGAGAAAAGTATAAAGCTATATGCTGGCTAGCGACCAAGAAGTTGCTCACTTGTTAAATTCATTTTCAGTCATTCAACAAGATGTGTCCTATACATATCCAGAAGGAATCTTCTGGGATAATAGTGCAGTCTGAGATCAGTCGGACATTGAAAATTCAATCCATAAGAATAACTGCAGTAAAACACTTACTTTACTCTTCACCATCTACATCTAGCACAATGTAATAACAGATCTCATAGAAAGAAGTCTCATTGCAGATTCTATATGCTGGGTCAATGGCCTAGATCCTCCAGATGTTATGCTAAACAACCTGTCAAGTTGAAAAATTGCAGTCAAGTGGCCATAAATTCATAACGATCTGACTATATATACTTTGCTATATGTGTATTCCTCCATTTTCTTATGCAGCAAATCCGCTTCCAATTTTGTCTTCTTCATCCTAATAAACTGGCATTTTGCCAGCTCAGCCTGTTTATTGCAGCAGTCTGGACAGGTGGCAGGGTCGTGCATCTCGGTGTTCATCACCTAAAAAGAAGAAATAGTGACTGATCTATAGCTGTTACTATTGTCACCATTAATAGTAATAATAATAACCTATATCTGTGCACATTAGTGACTAGCTAACAATGGTCAACCTTGACTATATTCCAATATGGAGTTTGCACAAAAATTCTTTCACATCTAACATTAGATACATTTATTATTCAGAAGGATTTCTTCCAACAATCTCAACATCTCTGTTCTTTAAGACTAGATTGTGGACATGACCAGCTTTTGTCATTTAGAGACATCCATGATTCTGGTGCAAAAAGTGGACCAGATTAAGCCTTAGGCACAGATCTCAAGTTAGAGATTGGTCTAAAATTTTTGGTACACAGATTTTTAATGTAAACAAAAAGACTGTTTTGTCTAGTTTATACAACCTAAGGCTAGGCTCACAATTGCCGCAGATTGCGCCTAAAATTAGAGGACTTTTCCCTCAGTTTCAGTATGGGTGTCCTCTGTAACCGCTTTTTAAGTGGACAGGATATCCATTCTTCTCCGAATGTCAGAGAGCCAAACGCTAGTGTGAACCTAGCATAAAGATATACCAGATTTATCATCCAGCATCAGCCAGTCTGCCACTTTAATTTTATTAATTCATTTTACCTTGGCTACAAATTGGACAGAATTACTAAATATAGGCCAGACTGTCACAGAGTAACGTTCTGCAGCATTGTGACTTTGCTAAGCTTAAAGATGTAGTCTTGTTCATGCCATATATTAATTTACAGAAGGAATATCCCTGGTGATTTAGGCATACCAAAGCAATATTTGCTAAGTGTGAATAGTTATTGTACCTGGTTGATGCTTTCCTTGATTCGTTGTAATTCAAGTCTGTTCATCAGTTCACGGGGAACGGGGCATGACTGTTGTGTGACTTGTGCCCTACTAGGTAGTGTCAGTTGTTGGCTGTTTTTTTGCCTGTGACTTTTTGGCGGTTGGCACAACTGTTCTATCTTTAAAGAGCAGTAAGAGTGCAGTGCCTTATGTTCACTCCCTGAAGATTCTTGGTGAACACCTGCATGAGAAGAAAGTGGTATTAGGTGACCAATTACATTATTTGCAGCTTTATACATGGTACTAGTTGTTGTACTCTCATCATAGATGTAGCAACTGCGACAAGCCAGAGTCATAGATAAATATTGCATAGTTCAGTTCACCCCCACGATGGGCATTCAGCAGCAGGCTGTCAGTGTGTGTTCCCAACCGATAATTGATGCATGAAAAGGAGCCAATAATCGGGAACTACTGTTCTTAGGAATGCCCCATCCTGATAATTGGCCATTGTAAACGTATGAACAATCACCTGATGAAAGGGATAACACTTGCTTGTATGGCGGTCGCATTGTCTTTATGTAAACTGAGCAACATACTGCTGACAAATGGTAAATGTATGGGGGAAACATAATTCTTTCAGCCCCATACAGTACCAATAGTCTGCAATAATTAGAAACAAACATTTCTGAGAAATATCTGCTCTAAATCACAGCTGCTGGGGCGTGCAATGTAAAGGGGGTTTTAGGCCTCCTGCGCACGGCTAAATACAGTCTGGAAAATCCAACTGCATTTTAAAGGCCCAAACCCTGTCTACAGACCCAGACTCCAAGCATCTTAGTGATCTCTGATGCTAGGAATCCCTGCAGCTCTACTGACCCATACTAAATACATACTGTATAGTCTATTCAGCTGCAAGGAACTTGGTGGTCAGGTGCCTGACAAACGGTATGAGCATGTGCCTGACATAGTTGTTAATATCCATAAAACTACCATAATGTGAAACATGGCAGATGGTACCATTTCTGAAAATTGTACCCCACAATAAAAAGGAAAAAACACTGTATGCTTATCTGGATGACCAGAACATCATGCTGAAAGAAGAAGAGAAACTCGCAAAATACAAAGATCTTGAGATAGAAGTGGAGAACCAAAAGAACTGTACCTGTGGTTGTCAGAGCTCTAGGGACCATCAAAAAAGTATTAAAATAAAAAAATAAAACTTTCAAGAGTTTCTAGGCCATCACAATGTCCAAAAGGTACATAAGATCGCACATCCTATAAGTATTGCATTAAAGTCATATGTCCATGGTTGGGACAAGACCCCCCTATAGGCCAAAAATCTGAAAACATAACATTATAATAATTATTTATTATTATTAATAATACTAAAATAGTAAGAATACAAAACATAAACTAATATAAAAATAATTACACTGGGTACTGAGAGTCATCTTTTCTGAAGTAATACAAAGCAAACTAACAACATATGGAAGATCAATACTATAGAAATAAAAAGAAAAACACTTTCACAACTTTCCTTTAAAAGAGGGCTTTTCATGTCCTCTATCATGTACTATGTTACATGCCACTGCAAAGCTGAAAGTGCACTGAATTCAGCGCCCTATTTTTTGCAGGTATCTGCCCCGGTTGCAGAGATGTCGATGCCATTAGTTTTGGTACCAATGTCACTACACTGTCAGAGGGGCCGGCCTCACAACTCAGCGTCATTGATAGGCAATAAGAAATGCCCCCCTCCACCCTGACAGTATACCTCTATAGACCTGTACACTGAGCACATATCTGCAAAACTGACAAAGGGCTGAATTCAGCATTGCAGCGGTATGTAACACGGCACATATTAGAGGACATGAAAGATCCTCTTTAAATGAATTCAGAGGTGAATCCTTGTTTTTACTAGTTGGATAAAATTAGGCACATCTGTAAGTCTGACTCATCTGTCCTGAAATGTCACTCCAATTTCTGTGACACCCACTGACTGGAGAGCGCTTCTGAAAATTTTTGGGCCATTTTCCTACCAACTTTGGAGAAATGGAGTGAGTGGTGCAGAAATCAAAGAGTGAAATTTTTGTGCAAATGAGCTTAAAAAGTCACATATTTCTGTTTTGAGATTTTTTTTAAGTCACAATTCTGGAGTGTAGGGATTTATATATTTATGTTCATGGTTTGTGAATTCTTCAAACCTCTCACTGCAACATATGTATGCAATATACAGCAAATGTGGCACTTCTGTAGAAAGCTTATGGAAATGAGCAGCAAATGAGATGCTTCTAGGACTACATGGCCCAAGACAAGGTGTGTGCATAAAGGGAGACATCAGACACAGCAAGACATGTGACATCTATCACTGTAGATACAATTCATATTACTGTACACTATATAATAACAAATAGTAGGCGTAATATATTCTAAATCTACTATCCCTAAATTGTCCCAATTCATAATACCTACCTAGTCAGTAAGAATGCATATCTTTGATTCTGATACATGTAGATGTGATATCATCCATTATTTTAATAAAATTATACACGTCTTTGTAGGAGATAGTTATTATGTGACAGGAATCACAATTATATATCCTAGACTTAACGTTGCCCATAAATCACAGTCAGTCATTCAAATTGGAATGATCCAAGTGCGCTACAGAATAAGATCTGATTCATACAAGCCCATCCGTACTCTACACATCCTCTGAAATTCCTTCCACTCAGAATGACGTGTCTAAGGGCACTTGCAGTGCCCTCACGTGGTGCCCTTAATAGCCTTGATCATAGCCTTGAGGGTACATTGAGGGAATTTGAGTAAAATAAAATAGTTTACAGCTACTTTCTAGTGGGACATTCACCTGAGATATGACGTCAGGGCAGCATGGTTATATACAGCTCGGACATGGGTGATCTATAGTGCAATCATGTTGGATATACAGATGGATGTTACTTCTACTTCCAGTGAATGAAGTGGGCGAGCAGAGATACAGACTAGGCAAGGATTTCAGTGCATCACTTGACCCATATAATATCCAGTAAGTGAAGCAGCCAGTAATTTTAAAGGGTCTGAACAGTTTTTTTTTTTTTTTCTTTAAAACACACACCTCTTTGGATGTTAAAAAAAAAAAAAAGATAGACTTTAGTATATAGAGAAAGCATGGTTATTTGAGTCTACCAATATGGTTGCCTCTAACATTACTTCCTTTATTAAGATGGCTATAGAAACCTCTGCATTTAATTCTGGGCATGAGTAGATTGGAACACCAGCAACTCACTTTATAGTTGATTCCCACTTAGGTGAAGTAGGGCAGTATGGACCCCAATATTAACGGGGTATGAGTTTCTCTGTATCCCTTAGGGCAGTGGATCACAAACTTTATTAAAGCATTACAAAAAAATATAATATATATCCAACCTCTGCTCTGCTTATCCTTTCTTCACAAACACCTGTTACACACACAGCTCTACTATCTCCATATTCTACCACACACAGCTCTGCTACTTCTACACTCCCCTCACACACTCAGCTCTATTACTTCTACATTTCCCCCACACAGTCTGCGCCATCCAATCCCCATCCATTTAGTACTGCTGGCATTTTGCAGTCCTGCCATATGGAAAAGAACTTTCTTAACTTGCCCCCGCCCCCCAGGAGAAGAATGAATCTTTTAATTTATATACACAGGTGAACTATATTTAAGTTGATGAGTTTGTTTATATTCATTTGTATTTTTTGCATTGAATTATAAAAAATAAAATAGCAAAAAACATCCCATCCTGTGCCTGAATAAGCATCCTTCAAACACGTCTAAACAGTCATAGACTCAAAAATTGACTATAGTACAAAAGCAACAAGCTACACATGTTCTGCTTATTAAGCCTAAGTGCACTAAAGCTATAGAACCCCTTTAAAACCTTTTAAGAGATCATGTGAAATGGTTATCCCATTATCTCGACAATTAACACTTTAATGTACCTTGCCTCATGCTACTATTAGAAAGCCACTTTAATTATGCTGCCGAATGTATTAGACAAGATCATCTTCAGTTTTATGCAGAAACAATTAAGAGGTAATGAAGGCTGCATCTAAGTGTATAAAACAATACAACAAAGACCCAAGAGACAATGGTGAAAGCATCAGGAGTGCCTGAAATAAACAGACGCTTATTGCATGTGGAAATTGAAGATTACCTCCGTAATTGATTTAGCTCTGCTTCAGAAATGAAATAAACCATTTAAGAGCCAAGCCAAGATGTATTCTAAAGCGGAGGAGCTCTAGGTGATGGTAGTACTTGTGGCAAGGAGAAGAAAGCAGCCTATGATGTGGTAGGCAATTACGTATACATGCATACATACAATTTTAGTACCAAATATTAACAACAATAATAATTATTGATAAAAATACATAGATCAGATACGGCTACAAGGATGAAATTAGAGAGTGCTATTAACCAAAGACTTGATCTTGTACCTTCCAGTAATAGAAATCAGTTATGACATTTTCCACACAATACGCATTATTATACACATTATTTCCTAGATCTTTTAATTTTTTCACACATCGATAGTGAAAGTGAAGGGAACAAACTCTGTAATATACTTCACTAAACAAAAGTGCTTGTGTCTCTCTCACTTCTTTCCTGAATGATTTTGGTCCATACTTCAGACACAAGCAGTGTAATTTTACAATGAAGTCTATGGAGAGGGGAGGAAAAGAAGGAGCGAGGCAGAGATATGAGAGTGTCTACAGAATTAAATGAATCACTTCTGCCAGGAGAAGGCTGGATAACTCTAGTTGTGTTGTGAAAGAAAACAATTTCCACTGCTCTCTTCGCCACAGACTTCTACTGTACAGATTTGATCACTGGAAGAAGGAAGCAAATAAGTGAAGAAACAGGCCACTTTATTTAATAACGTATATTACAAAGTTTGTTATCTTTACCTGCACTATGGATTCACGGGGAAAAAATAAAAAATAAAAGTTCACTTACGTTTTAAAATGGCCCTCCACAATAAATGGATAATGCATAGATAAAATATCTGGCACCTTCCTTTCTATTCTTTATAGTACAGCTCCTCCAATTTTCAGCTACCTTTTTATTTCTGTTAAACAGCCAGTAGCTTCTCAGACTACTCTATGCTGTGCTTTAATAGTCTGTCCTGCTTTTAGATGGTCCACCAAGGAGTGTGAGAAAGAACTACCAAAGCACAGCATGTCTACAGCAGTCTAAGAAGCTAATGGCCCTTTAATAGAAATTAAAAGGTGACTGAGAACTGTACAAAAAAAAAAAAAAAAAAAAGGGATTAAAGAAAGGGGGCACCAAATATTTTATCTATGCATTATGTATTTACTGTGAAATTATTACTATGAATCAGAGGGTTGCTTTAAAAGGTTTTCAAGTATCAGTTCTGAACAGGTATGTAACACAATGGTCTATTCAAGTTGATAAAAGATATACCGGTATGTGACCATGTACAGAAAATAAATACATTCTCTCCATTACTTTAATACTATAAACTGATATATTTTGAGGGTAATGTTTGGCAGCAAGTGGCCATACTCTAAATATAGGTATCAGGGAATGGCTGTTTTGTGTAACTCTCCTGTATACAAGTGTAAATTTCTCAAAAGCTTAAAAGGGTTGTTCAGAAAAAACACAGCTTTTTCCTGGAGGCTGGGGAAGGTAAAAAAAAACAAACAACAACAAAAAAAATAACCCATACTTACCTGTCCTTGGTGCTCCGCTTCTCCCACAGCTGTCCGGTCCCGTGGCGTCCCAGGGCTTCTTCTGGCTGAAGGGCTCGCCGCATGTGACTGCTGAGGTCAATCAGCGGCCTAAGGAAAGGACCCGGAACGTCACTCACTCAGGGACACACATAAAATATCAACTCCAACAATTTCTGTGTATAATAACTGCAATCCTGAACTGGTTAAACAACTTATTGCTAAATTCCCTTTTTGGCACTTGTTGAGGTTGATATAAAGAGCTCAATGTCTCTTTTGATAATTATGACATACTCACAAGATATGCCATAAATGTCTGACAGATGCTCTGGGACTCCCATTGCCACAACAAGGGTCCCTCAAGCCCCATCTCGACTGAATGGAGGAACCAGGCAGAGAATAATTGGAGAGGCGGCCATGCATAATCTCTCTGCTCACTACTATGGGAATCATGGAAAGAGAAGCTTTTGCATGTTCATTCAGAAATTCATATAAATAAAATGTACTTACATAAAAACCAATTCAGGAATCTAAAATGTATGAATTCTTACATTTATATAGTTCATCACAAAACATTAGCTGTAAGAAAGCAAATAAACACAAGCAATTTCCTGAAGATGAACAATACTTGTAAATCCATGTTCCTAACCTTCAAGAATAAAATGTCCATAACATGCTGTTAATCTGAAGACACCTTATTAAGCAGCTTGTGCATGGACTTCATGTCCTTGTATATGCCACAACAACCTGTCCGTGAAACAGCTGACTAGAAGTCCAGTTATTTTCATCTCTTAGACATACATACATACACACACACTTTATATATATATATATATATATATATATATATATATATATATTATTCTACACACACACACAATGTTCAGTCATTCGGACTCCTCCATAATTGTTTTACTCACCAGTTTTAAGCTGATGTCGAAATGAATTAGCTGGCTGGAGATTCCCTCTAACAAGAATCTTTATCCATTTCTCAATCAGGCCATTTCCTACAAGGAACCCACAAAGTCACATAGGAAGACATTTCACAGACTTATCTTACTCTGTGGGGTCATCAAAATGACAGACCCATCTGGTCATTATAAGAAGAATTCTCACCAATACTTGTAATGTAAATCTGATATTTAGAACTGGGAATTTATTTTCGCTACTATCTACAATGGCTTATACACTCCAATAGACAAAAGAAGGGAATGTAGAAAATTATTAAGTATAAATATTTTATGGTACACCTTTTATAAATTGTTCCAGTGAAAAGGGTTATCCAAGTCCCCAAGTTAAATGGGTTTTCTGTGCCTATAATTCTTTGGATAGGCCATCAATTAAACACTGTTTAGAGCGACAGTGGCACTCTGTGAGTATCATGTTCATCAGTCACATGGCCCCTTTGCAGTTCAGTCTCATTCAAGTGCACAGGGCTTAGATGCAGTACAGTTGCTGTACTTGGATTTCAGTTAAGAGGCCGCAGCATTATTCAAGCAGCTGATCTGCAGGGAACCCAGGTGTCGGACCCCTGCAGATATTTGACTGATGACCTATCCAAAGGACAATTAAATCTTATAAGCCTGGAAAATTCTTTTAAATGACCTAGACTTAGGCAAGGTCATTCAAGATCAGTGGGGGTCTGAAAACTGGCGCCAGAAGCAGACAGCTCTGAACACTATGCTGTGGCCTAGCTGTGCTATTGCAGCTAGGTTCCCAATTAAATTCATCTAGCTTCTGGCTCTATACTCTGTGCTCAGTACCACTTAGTGCCAGGTGTCAGACCCCCCACCAAAGGAGAGAGTATTTATTTTAGGTCTTGAAAACCCTTTTAATTTCATAGAATCGGCTAAAAGGGAATCCCAGTATTGCAGACTTTTTATGTGGCTCCTTAAAAATGAGGATTGATATAACAATCTGAATCTATAAAAGCTGTTTCATAGATGATGTTTGATACCACATTGGTCAAACATTAGCTTAACGGAAATGTAAAATTATAGAGCATAAAAGGAACAGTAAGGAAAAAAAATTCAGTAAAAAAAAAAGCTTGTTATTTTTTGCTGAGCATGGCATATTGTCCTTTAACTTGTAAGAACAAAAGTGATAAGAGACTTTGCTTGTGGCAATGCGAGCTTTAGAATCCAAATAATCAGATAAAACTTTAGATGTAAAATAAATCTTATGTATATATTTCTACTATCATAAAGCTTATCTCCAGGGGAAAAAAACCCCTAATTTAACTAAAATCTTACAGAGCAGATTTCTCAAGGACACTCCCAGACAACTTCAATGTCCTCTGCATACATAACTATCCTCAACAATAGATAATACAAAATCCAGCCATACTTTTAAGATGGACTTCCCCATAAACAAGCATGCTCGGTTCGGTTGAGTAGTGAATATGCTCTGTAAGGGAAAGACCTTACACACATTAGATGTTTAGCTGGTTTTGTCAAAGATCTGGTGCCAGACCAAGTATTGGGTACGTTGAATTCATACATTCCTGATCCTTCCTTCTCCCTACATATGCCATGTGGGAAGAGTTAAGAGGCTCTCATGCACATTAGATTCTAGAGCATGGCAATAGCGGTGGCAGGCAACACCTTAATAAGCTGGTCAGCAGAATACCCAGTATCTCTCTATTGAGGCCTATCAGGTAAGTGAGGTCTTGGGCTGCAGGAGAGGAGGCATGCTAGGGGAAACCTGAAGAACAAGAAAGTAATATTTGGGGTTAAAGAAAATAGATTAAAAAATGGCAATCTGACAATCTAGGTCAGGGCTTCTCAAACGTTTTCAACTCATACCCCACATTTCAATTTGTTGTGATGCCGGCACCTCACCAGCAAATAAATACTACTACAGAGTGCCAAAACAAATGCCACTGTGCTATACAAATAATACCCTTAACAGTGACAACCAAACACCACAGTACAGCATACATAGTAGCCATCATAACACCAAATACCACACTGCAGCACACACAGTAGCCATCGTAACACCAAATACCACACTGCAGCACAAAATACCTCCTCAACAGAGCCAAATACCAGCATCCAGCAGAAAATGCCCATCACAGAGCCAAACAGCACAGTAGAGCACAAAAAATGCCAGTGTGCAGAACAAAATACCTCTGCAGAAGCACCAAACAACCACCGAACAGCATCACTGATAGCAGCATTGCACCCCCCCCCCCCCACAATATTCCCCACTCCTAATGGCAGATACATTCTCCCTCTTTTCACCTCTAGCACACTGGCAACAACTTTTTGCCCCCAAGTAAAACCTTCCAAAGCTTCACCAAATCTTTCTCTAATTCCACACCACCCACACTGTCAGAAGCTTCCCCACAACAGGAGGAGATAAGAGAAGAGTTTTCTAGTGCCAATCTATGATGCCTCTGTCTCCAGATTACAGACATCACCCTGCAAACTAGAATGGTAGATGCTAGAATGGAGTGGGTAAAGTCAGGTGCTGTCTGGTAGGTCATGGATCCAGCAGATGGTGCTGCCTCCTGTGACTGTTAGTATGAGGCAGCACCTGCTGTATTTATGTCAACCAGGCAGGTTAGAGTAAGGTTTGCATATAGGAGAGGCATAGCTAGCCTTTACTTCAACCATGCAGCACCCAAAATACCTAGACCGCACAACTAACACTGCCAGAGCCAAGGCAGAGGTTTAAACCACTCCATTATACACTCAACCCCAGCTGGCCTGTGGACTCTTGGTGATGAAATCGTCACAAGTTCTTCAGCTTTTCTAGCCAGGAACACTGCAATGATAATGCAAGGCTGGCACTATTAGTGCAGTTTCTGCTTTAAAGTACCTGCTTTTGCGCCAAATCAGACACTGGCAGGAACTGGGCCTCAGCAATGATCTAGAGCATGTACAGCACTAAGTTAGGATATTTGGAATGACTGAAAAAAAAAAACAACATTATATACCTTGATCATTCTCCTTGTGGTCATCTTCTACTGAAGTGGACTGTATAGACGATTTCTCAGAAGAATATGACTGATGACCATTCAATCCAGAGGAGAGCGACTCAAAAGAATTACTTTCATAGCTCCCATGAGAGTCACTAGTAATGGAACTGTAGGAAACACTTCTCTGCTCACGAGTGGATTCACCTGTAAAAGTCTCAAATGACTCACTAAGATATTTTTCAAACTGTTCATCTGTAATGGAGCCAAAGGCATCGCTTTTATGTCTTCCATTGGATTCATCAGAAATAGATTCAAATGAGTCTCCAGAATAGCATGATGCGCCACTCAAAGAGTCACTCTTGTGCAGCACTTCCTCATAGTTTGGGCTTTCTTCACTGACAGGGGATAGCGCCATCACAGTTCTGTACAAAAAACACATACTGGATTAATACAGATATCAGGATAAATGGGATTTTACATATTAACCTATCCATGCATGAATGAATAATACAGTAAAAAAAAAAAAAAAAATGACCAAGACACTGATATTCATTACACTACAACTGTGATATCAAACATTTAAAGGGGTTATCTGGTTTCTAGTATTGATTGCCAAACCTTACGACAGACCATCAATATTAGATCTGTGAGAGTTCAACACCCGGGACCCCCACAGATCAGCGGTACTGAGAAAGTGCAGCTCCCAGTCTTGTTTACATTCCAGGAGCCACGCTGTTCGCTCTTCATACAAAATGTAGCATAGAGTGTAGGTTCTGCAGCATTGTCCCATAGACTTCAATGGGACAATGCTGAAGTAACTATACTTGCTCCAGGTGTCTGACCCCCGTAGACCTAAATATTGACGGCCTATCCTAAGGAAAGGCCATAAATACTGGAAACCGAATAACCCCTTTAAGAGAACCAGTCAGATGGTTTGGGACCACTAAACTGCCAGCATGCTGTAAAGCAGTTGGGGTTTAGGATCCCAACCTTGGTAACTGGCTGGCATCTGTCAGTGGTATTTGTAGGAATCAAAGTTTGAAGAGGTCAGAGCTTGCCAAGAAGCATCCGCTGAGAGACTTGTGCATGCACACTGTGCATAGTAAGGCCATGATAAGTACACCTTGCTTCACTGTGCGTGTTCCACACATCACCAGACTAATGGCATGCTGGCACTTTAGTAGTTCCAAACCAGCTGACAGGTTCCCTTTAAGTTAAAGAGTATGGACATCTCTTTGTAAGTTTTTTCTTTTGCACCATACATCTTGTGGCCTATCTTGTTCTTGTTTCCATTTTTGCTTTTTAACATTTTTTTAAGACAGAAAAGCTGAGGAACTCTTCCAGTAATCTTTATAAAATCCTTCACTTGAAATAAAGACTATCACAGCTATCAGATATGTCAGGGACAAAGTGAGCCAGCCACACCGGCATTTAAAGGGTTTGCGTGTGCTCATGAAGCCATGTACCAGCACTAGGACTCCATACTGTGCTCACTAATAGATTTGCAAAGGTCATAAGAACAAGGGATTAACATTCATCAATCAATCTGATGGCCTACCCTGTACAATTGGGATGAAAAAGGAAGAAATATACAAGAACATTACACTATGAGTGGAACAGTATTTCTGTAACCAACGGAAACTGCCTGTCCTGCCGATGAAAAATGCTATACATAGCCAGGTTCTGTATTGACATTCATGGTTTTGCATCACAGCAGATTTCCAGCAGGATCCGCTCTGCCATTTGTTTCTGCTTTGTGACATTTCATTCAAAAGTATGAATTTGAGTCTTATACATAAATCCTCTGTGCGTCCAGCTGGGAGTTGCACACATTAGAGCAAATGGATATCACAGAGGGTGGCCCACTGCTTGAGACCCCCTCCATGATCTAGGTCTTATTACAAGGGCGACCAATCATCTGAATGACCGCCATAAAACTACATTCCCCCTTTAGTATCTGCTCTAGAGCAGCAGAACGGATCAGGGATCATTCCTTTAAGTGCCGCTGAGTAGTTAGCAGTGATGTGTGGCCGGAAGCTTCTCTGGCACAAAGACTGTGTGCATCTTCCACTTTATTGTACCACAGAAGCCAGGAGATTAGATAGGAGTCAGTGGAGCCTGGAGGAGAAGAGGAGGTGCACACAGGCTGCTTGCCAGTGAAGCTCCTGCTGGCTGTGCCACTGCTCTTAAAGTAAATACCTTAAGCATAGGTAAATGGAGGAAAGGGGCACCCAAACTGTATGTGGGGGAGGGATACTACCCTTGGGGAAAGCACCATTAAGGTAAAGGGGAGGGGGGGCACTCAAACTGTATGTGGGGGCGGGAGGAGGGTACTAACTTTGATGGACACTATTACAGTAAATAAACGTAAAAATTAAATATGCACTGTGTGTTTCCACGGGTCAGTTGCTTGCTCCAACAGCCGAATAGTCTCTGATAAGATAAACTCTTCAGGTCTATCATCAACATGGTTACACGTATGATTTTACAATTTCTGTAACAAGAATTAATCCCATAAGACAACTTCTCACCACAGGCAGACCTGGTCTATTGAAAGTCCCTTGCTGTAGAATGGTAAAGTGCTATTAAATATTTTGGTGCTATGGACTCAAGGAACAAAATAGATTCACGCGGCTTGTCAACAGATAAGGTTTCTGTTCTAACTGTGGTCATCAAAAGTTCTACATTCTAAACAGCAAAAAGCTAAAACCCCTCAAAGTATCTAATGGACCTGGACTATACACGATTAATAAAAGGAAAATAGGGAGCAGAAAACTACAAGGGTACTGAAGTCATTGAAAAAAAAAAAAGCCCTGTTTTCAATCACCCAAAATAGTCATGATCCTGATACTATATTGTCACTTCTTATAGTGGTATGTTCATATTTGTCACAAGAGAGTGACAGCCCAAGCATGGCTTCTTCTCAATCAGAAACACGGAGGGTACCCCACTTCTTGCTTGTTCTACAGGAAGGGATGGTATAATGCTAGGATAAGCCATCACCTCCTAAGCAGTTCCTCACTGACCCTTTAGGGTAAATTCACACGGCAGAAAATCAACCGGAATTCCTCTTTGTTTTCCACCACCATATTCGGCTACGGTACAGTAGCGACAAAAAGCAGATGCAGGGCATCGGCATTCCGTTGTGGCTTTCCTCTGCTGATGAGGCCCAGATGAATGTCAGAATCCACGGAAAGATTGAGAAGGATGCTGATTTTTTTCAACGGGAGGCAGGTTCGAGGAGAAACCTGGTGCAGATTCGGGGGGTGAAATCCACCCCCAATTCGGGTGGATGTCTGCCTCAAATTCCTCTTCATTTTCTGGCATCTGAACAGGGCCTAAGGATGAGTTCACATCTGTGCCAGGTGTCAGTCATCAGAAACCCACAATAAAAAGTCCTGTAAACCCAACTTTTTTGGCCGGTGATTTTAGGAAAGAAAAGCAAACAAGTGACAATGGGGTCTCTTGGGATCTGCTCATGTCTGCCATTCCATTAGACGGACTGTGTTCTGTTCTTCTGGTCCTGCAATGGACACAGATATGAATGAAGTGAAATTCAGCCTCAAATTCCCCAATGTGAACCAAGGCCCAATACACAATCAATCAGAAAATCCACTGCCCACCTGTCTCAGCCCCAACTCTGTAAGGAGACCTGTATCCCATGCACCCTAGTAATCGTTGATGCAAGATCTCCCTGCCTCCCCACAGGGATGGACTCCCATAGATCACTATGTTGCAGGAAATCCAGGTCTCCGGACTGAGTGAGGGCCGGGAAATCCAGTCCAGATTCCTCTTTGTGCATGGGACCTTACCTGCAGTATTATATTTCTATTTCACTCACTGTGCCAACACAACCGTGCCACTGGCAGTAATGCAGATCCTTGCACAAAGGGGTCAGAAGTGTCACCTGGAGATCTGACCCCTAGTCATCAAAATGTTACGTAATATCCAAGAAATATGCCTATTACTTGGTAATACCCAAGTATTTATGTATTTAAGAAAAAAAGGTTTATAAAAAGGACATGACTAAAAACATACTAGAAATGTAATATCCACTCGCACACACTTCACAATCAAAACAAAGCAAAGTAGCAGCAATACAATATATTCAATCTCCAGAAGTCATATAAGGCTGAATTCACACGCAACAGACTTGATGCTGAATTTTCTGCAACCTCCTCATTTGTCTAAATGGTGTTTGCAGAAATTCATGTTGAGCCCATTTGGATGAACAGAATAGATTTGCAGTAGCAGGAATTCCTGTAACTGTTATTCCAGGTGTGAATATAGTCTTATGGGTCTTATACGTACACTAGGTTAACAATAGCACTGGCTCTCCGTTGTTCAGGTCCGCTAAAACAGCAGTTGCACACGGAGGCCGAAAGTGGTGGAGGAAGAAGTCCACCGGGCAGAACTTTTTCCTTCTCCAATTTTAGGCAGACTCCGACACAGATGTGAACCCAGCCTTATCCAGCTGCACATATTATTAATGGCATCCCTTACATCACTGCAGATGGCGGGTCAGATCCCGGGCCAGCACTGGTCACTGACACTATGTAAGAGACATTATGGACACAAGTTACATAGGAAGAGCGTTATAAAAAAACACAAGAATAAATAGTGGTGGTGTCCATAGCAACCTGCACGTCTTCTAAATAGGTTATCAGTAACCATAGAGACAACACATATCAAGTCACACATCTACATGACTGCACAGCAATGGACATGTGTGTAATGGCTGCTCTACACTACAGAGAGCACACATACAACTGAAGGCAGCACCAACAACCTGCACACAAGTGGCTGTGTCTGACGGCAGCTCCTCTCCTCTTCATACAAACCCCCGTCTCCTAGGTTACACTGTGCAGCAGGAATAAAGGCCCGTGCACAGACTCTACCCCTGGCTCTAGTTCCTAGTCATAAAGTATCCTACACAGGGAAGAGAAGCAGTGACTGTATGATAGATACATAGTCAGGGCATCCACAGCCAGCATGTAAGGGAAGAGAAGCAGTGACTGTATGATGGATACATAGTCAGGGCATCCACAGCCAGCATGTAAGGGAGGAGAGCAGAAGAAGAAAAGAGGGGAACAGAGAAGGGGGAGCAGTGACTGTATGATGGATACATAGTCAGGGCATCCACAGCCAGCATGTAAGGGAGGAGAAGCAGTGACGAGAAGAACAAGCAGGGCACCACAGCCAGCAGAGGGAGGAGGAGCAGTGACTGTATGATAGATACATAGTCAGGGCATCCACAGCCAGCATGTAAGGGAGGAGGAGCAGTGACTGTATGATAGATACATAGTCAGGGCATCCACAGCCAGCATGTAAGGGAGGAGAAGCAGTGACTGTATGATGAATACATAGTCAGGGCATCCACAGCCAGCATGTAAGGGAGGAGAAGCAGTGACTGTATGATAGATACATAGTCAGGGCATCCACAGCCAGCATGTAAGGGAGGAGAAGCAGTGACTGTATGATAGATACATAGTCAGGCATCCACAGCACGAGGGGGGCGAGAACAACAGGGCACCACACCAGCATGTAAGGGAGGAGGAGCAGTGACTGTATGATAGATACATAGTCAGGGCATCCACAGCCAGCATGTAAGGGAGGAGGAAGCAGTGACTGTATGATAGATACATAGTCAGGGCATCCACAGCCAGCATGTAAGGGAGGAGGAGCAGTGACTGTATGATAGATACATAGTCAGGGCATCCACAGCCAGCATGTAAGGGAGGAGAGAGAGGAAGAGAAGCAGTGCCACAAGACTGTATGATGTATACATAGTCAGGGCATCCACAGCCAGCATGTAAGGGAGGAGAAGCAGTGACTGTATGATAGTATACATAGTCAGGGCATCCACAGCCAGCATGTAAGGGAGGAGGAGCAGTGACTGTATGATAGATACATAGTCAGGGCATCCACAGCCAGCATGTAAGGGAGGAGGAGCAGTGACTGTATGATGTATACATAGTCAGGGCACCACAGCCAGCATGAAGGGAGGAGGAGCAGGACGAGAGATACATAGTCAGGGCATCCACAGCCAGCATGTAAGGGAGGAGGAGCAGTGACTGTATGAAGATACATAGTCAGGGCATCCACAGCCAGCATGTAAGGGAGGAGGAGCAGTGACTGTATGATAGATACATAGTCAGGGCATCCACAGCCAGCATGTAAGGGAGGAGGAGCAGTGACTGTATGATAGATACATAGTCAGGGCATCCACAGCCAGCATGTAAGGGAGGAGGAGCAGTGACTGTATGATAGATACATAGTCAGGGCATCCACAGCCAGCATGTAAGGGAAGAGAAGCAGTGACTGTATGATGTATACATAGTCAGGGCATCCACAGCCAGCATGTAAGGGAGGAGAAGCAGTGACTGTATGATGTATACATAGTCAGGGCATCCACAGCCAGCATGTAAGGGAGGAGAAGCAGTGACTGTATGATAGATACATAGTCAGGGCATCCACAGCCAACATGTAAGGGAGGAGGAGCAGTGACTGTATGAGATACATAGTCAGGGCATCCACAGCCAACATGTAAGGGAAGAGAAGCAGTGACTGTATGATAGATACATAGTCAGGGCATTCACTGACTGCATGTAAGGGAGGAGAAGCAGTGACTGTATGATAGATACATAGTCAGGGCATCCACAGCCAGCATGTAAGGGAGGAGGAGCAGTGACTGTATGATAGATACATAGTCAGGGCATCCACAGCCAGCATGTAAGGGAGGAGGAGCAGTGACTGTATGATGTATACATAGTCAGGGCATCCACAGCCAGCATGTAAGGGAGGAGAAGCAGTGACTGTATGATAGATACATAGTCAGGGCATCCACAGCCAGCATGTAAGGGAGGAGGAGCAGTGACTGTATGATAGATACATAGTCAGGGCATCCACAGCCAGCATGTAAGGGAGGAGGAGCAGTGACTGTATGATGTATACATAGTCAGGGCATTCACAGCCAGCATGTAAGGGAGGAGAAGCAGTGACTGTATGATAGATACATAGTCAGGGCATCCACAGCCAGCATGTAAGGGAGGAGGAGCAGTGACTGTATGATGTATACATAGTCAGGGCATCCACAGCCAGCATGTAAGGGAGGAGGAGCAGTGACTGTATGATGTATACATAGTCAGGGCATCCACAGCCAGCATGTAAGAGAGGAGGAGCAGTGACTGTATGATAGATACATAGTCAGGGCATTCACTGACTGCATGTAAGAGAGGAGGAGCAGTGACTGTATGATAGATACATAGTCAGGGCATTCACTGACTGCATGTAAGAGAGGAGGAGCAGTGACTGTATGATAGATACATAGTAGTATAATGTTGTACCGTGTTAGCCATTGAAAGTAGTGGAAGAGTGAAGAAATCAGGCGATACCTTTTAGAGGCTAACTGAGTATATTTATAAGTAAGCTTTCAGGAGTACTCGCTCCCTTCATCAGACATGGTGTGATACAAGAACTGAAAATTAACAGATTTTTATACACATGGTTTTCAAAGCATTTTAGAGTCCTTAAAAAAAATTGCAATCTAAGTAGAGAAGTTATTTACAACAGGTCAAAAAAACAGTCTGGAAACTTGTGGGGCGTGACGGAGGGATCAGTAATTCTTGCTGTTATCTGTTTGCTATCAGGAGGTGATTTGTGACCCTTCACAGTTCACACATAGTGTGATTTGAAGCTGGCATGAATATTGAGTTCAGTTCATGGTTCAAACATAGTGTGACATGAAGCTGGCATGAATATTAAGTCCAAATTGCAGAGTTTGAAATTTTTGCATAAATTTGTACTCCATTTCTTTTCTTTTCTCCTGTGTCTTAAAATGTCCCATTAAAACCACAACCCGCAAATCTTCAATAGAGTGGTTTTCTCCGGAGAAATGTGCGGCCACTGGGAGATCGGTTCTGCTGTTATTAATGGTGGATCTGTGTGAGTTCATTCGTTGACTGAGTCTCTGCCCTGTTTCCCCCACATAGAGGCCTGTGGTGGGACATTGCACACACATTATGAGGTACACCACATTGGAAGACCTGCAGGAAAATGTCCCCCTAATTCTGTGCACCTGTTGTGACTGTGGGATAGGTACACTGTCAGCGGTGTGGATGTGCTTGCAGGTCATGCACCTTTTATGTAGGCAAGGTGAGGTGCCATTTTCAGTTGGGGCCTTCAGGGCACTCCGGACGATAATGCGCCTCAGGTTTGGTGGTTGTCGAAAGGAGAGGAGAGGGGGGACTGGAAATATGTCCTTGAGTCTGTTGTCCCTATGTAGCACAGGTTGGAGCTCCTTGGCAATCCTTCGTAGGATCTCCAGCTGTGGGTTGTAGGTGACAACTAGGGGCACTCTGGCTTCTTTCTGGGTCTCTCTATATGTGAGCAGACTGTCTCTGTTAATGGCTGCTGCTTTGTTTAATTGGTTGTCTGTCACTTTTGGTTTGTATCCCAATCTGAGAAATTTCATCCTCAGATCCAGGAGGTGCTTGTCCAGGTCTGTTTTGTCGGAGCAAATACGATTGTATCGTATAGCCTGGCTGTAGATTATAGATTGTCTTGTGCTCTTGGGGTGGAAGCTGTCGTTTCTCAGGTAGGCCGTTCTGTCTGTGGGTTTGTGGTATATTGATGTGAGTAGCCGGTGGTCTTTAATGTATATTGTGGTATCCAGAAAGTGAATTTCACTCCCTGAATAGCTAAGTTTAAGGTTGATGGTCGGGTGAAAGTCATTGAAGTCATTATGGAATTGATACATAGTCAGGGCATTCACTGACTGCATGTAAGGGAGGAGGAGCAGTGACTGTATGATGTATACATAGTCAGGGCATTCACTGACTGCATGTAAGGGAGGAGGAGCAGTGACTGTATGATAGATACATAGTCAGGGCATTCACTGACAGCATGTAAGGGAAGAGAAGCAGTGACTGTATGATAGATACATAGTCAGGGCATCCACAGCCAGCATGTAAGGGAGGAGGAGCAGTGACTGTATGATGTATACATAGTCAGGGCATTCACTGACTGCATGTAAGGGAGGAGGAGCAGTGACTGTATGATAGATACATAGTCAGGGCATTCAGTGACTGCATGTAAGGGAGGAGGAGCAGTGACTGTATGATAGATACATAGAGCATCCACAGCCAACATGTAAGGGAGGAGGAGCAGTGACTGTATGATAGATACATAGAGCATCCACAGCCAACATGTAAGGGAGGAGGAGCAGTGACTGTATGATGTATACATAGTCAGGGCATCCACAGCCAGCATGTAAGGGAGGAGGAGCAGTGACTGTATGATGGATACATAGTCAGGGCATTCACAGCCAGCATCAGAATCCCATCGCGGCAGACCTCTGCGAAAACTCCGGGGGCGGAAAATTTTCCACCATGTGAACACACCCTTATGTATACATAGTCAGGGCACCCACAGCCAGCATGTAAGGGAAGAGAAGCAGTGACTGTATGATGTATACATAGTAGTATAATGTTGTACCGTGTTAGGGTGGGTTCACTCCTGCGCTTGAGTCCATCCGCTGCCAATCCGAGTGAAAATCTCGGGAAACAGGATAGGCATCGGATACCGACAGGTTAGCGACGCATTGGTTAAAAACCCATTTGAATGGGTTTTTAAAGCAATGCGCGGGTGTGCGCTTACATCCTCTGTGCTGCAAATCCTTTTTTAAGTCGGAAACAAAGTCGGACATGCAGGACTTCGTGTCCGCCGAAAAAAAACAGCTTCGCAGCACAGAGGGTGTAAGCGCACACCCTTGCATTGCTTTCAAAACCCATTCAAATGAATGGGTTTTTAACCAATGCGTCGCTAGCCTGTCGGTATCCGATGCCTATCCTGTTTCCCGAGATTTTCACTCGGATTGGCAGCGGATGGACTCAAGCTCAGGTGTGAACCCCCCCTTAGCCATAGAAAGTAGTGGAAGAGTGAAGAAATCAGGCGATACCTTTTAGAGGCTAACTGAGTATATTTGATGGTAAGCTTTCGGAGTACTAGCTCTCTTCTTCAGACATGGTGTTATACAAGAAAATGAAAATTCACAGATTTTTTATACCCTAAAGACATGAAACTTCAAAGGATCTTAGGCTGTGTTCACACTGAGTTTTTGGCAGCGGATTTTGACATGGAATCCACCTCAAAATCCGCATGAAAAAATGCCTCCCATTCATTTCAATGGGAGTCAGTAGCGTTTTTTTTTCCTCTAGCGTTTTTTTTCCGCTGGAAAAAAAAAGCAACATAACCTATCTTCAGCTGGATTCCACATACACAACCTGCATGTAAGGGAATAGCATACCTCCCAACTTTCAAAGGATAGAAGAAGGGACAGAATGTGCGATGCGCTATGTGTGCTGCTGCAAATTTAGCTCCACCCACTTCTACATTGACTCTGCCCATTTTTATCCATTCTTCTACGTGCCCCCAAATAGTATAATGCTCCTACGGTCACCCTAACATTATATGCCCCCACATTATAATGTTCCCTTCCAATTGACCCACAGTATGAAGTCCCTCTCCTGGTGCCCCAGTTTAAACTGGGGAAACTAGAGGGGCACTTTAAACTGGGGCTGCTGGAGGGGAACATTAAACCTTGGGGGTAGCTGGAGGGGAACATTAAACCGTGGGGGTAGCTGAAGGCCAGGCATGTCCCCCTCGGTTTAATGTTCTCCTCCAGTTTAATATCCCCTTGCAGCTTGCTCCCAGTTTAATGTCACCCTCCATCTGCCCCCCCCAGTTTAATGTCCCCCTTCATCTGTTCCCAGTTTAATGCCCCCCTCCATCTGTCCCCAGTTTAATATCCCCCCTTCAGCTGCCCCCCCAGTTTAATGTTCCTCTTCATCTCCCCCCAGTTTAATGTTCCTCTTTATCTCCCCCCAGTTTAATGTCCCCCCCTTCAATTGCCCCCAAAGTTTAACATAATAAAAACATTGATACTCAGCTCTCCTCGCACCCCTGCTTCTCATTCTGCTGTCTCTTCTCCCGGAGTGTTCAGGGAGCTGCAGGTGCGATGTGAGTGACGTCATCACACCGTGGCTACAGTTCCTTGGGCCGGAGAACACAGGGATGTGCTTCACACAGAGTAGTACAGAGTCACTGTACTTAACTCATCTGCGTCCTCCGGATGCAGATGAGTTGATACGGGACATACCACCCACCGACTGGGACAGTGGAACAGGACCCGCCAGGACGGTTGGGAGATATGGTAGTGACGTCACGTGGGTCAGGCAGGCATCGCGACACATAATAACGCCAGAGTAACGCCTGTGACGTCATTGAAGAAAACCAAAAACAGCAGGGAGTCGCGGCGGAGCCTAGAAGAGGTGAGTACCACTGTTTTTTATGTTTGTCACCACCCCTATGGGGCCCAGTCTTTGCTAGTTATGCCCCTGGATATATATATAGTCAGGGCAATCACAGCCAGCATGTGGAGGAGGAGCAGTGATTGTATGATGTATCCATAGTCAGGGCATTCACAGCCAGCTCTGCTTAGAGCTTGTTCACAGAACAGAGCTGTGAGTTCTTGATACTACTGAGGGATCAGTAGAAAGGCGGAAAACAGCCTGAGAAGTGGCATGTTCTATTATTTAATGGATTGGTAATATGGGCCATTCTATTCTATGCGCTCTTCCAGGATGTTCTCTCTTTTCTGTTCTATTTTTAATACATAAGCTAATTCCTGTGTTTCTAGGGAAATGTAGTATTAAAACTACAAATGTCATTTATCTCTATCCATAGGCAAGGGTATAAGTGTCAGATCACCAGGGACCCCCGAGTGCAATCAGGAGAATAGGGGCACAAATGTTTCCCTGAATGCTCCATTGGACTAGAGTGCTGGTGCAAATGCATGGTGAGCTCTACTTTCACTTTGATGATGGGTTTGCTAGGACAGTGATCTCCTGGAGAATAATTAAGTTTAAATTTAATCCACTATAGATAGATAAGCAGAAAAATCTATGGGGGGAGGGGATCCAGGTTGTCCTGTGCAGTGTGTCCACAGAGTGTCTTATATTGTTTTGCAGTATCAGATCTGACTGTCCTTTCAGTGCAAAATGTCATTTTGTTAAGGATTTACTTGTTTGTAATAGTGTTTTTTGTTAACAAATACAGAAAAAGCTGTCATTATCACTGCAAAAATTCAAGCTGACTCAGACAGAGGGTTCTAGTTTAATACTCACTGAACAGGTCCCCCTTTTAGTGCTAAAGCTCATCTTCTTATTATGTATTTTTTTAAATAGTATTATTTGTTAACAAATACAGAAACAAATATTGCAAAATAACTGCAAAAATCCAAGCTGACCTATGCAGTGTTTTCTGGTCTAATACTCACTGACCAGGTTACCCTTTCAGTGAAAAATATCTTTCTTTCCTAATTTTCTTCAAATAGAGATTTTTGTATAAAAGAAAAACAAATACACACACAAAATTCACTATATAAGCAGTGAAGTAAAATGACTGGATAAAAAAACAGGACAGGCTAAAGTAAGAGCAGGAAACACTTGTGCTACTGTCATCCATCACTGCAAATGGTCACAATAAGAATGTAGGTAGCAACCTCAAAACTACTTCTGGTCTAGTCAGCACAACCAGTAGCCGTAGGGTTGTACTTCCTGAGAACAAAGATGAAGTTCTTCACTTCTTGTTCATCTCAGCAGGAGATGAGATCTGTCCTTCTGTACTGTCAGCCATGTCTTCTTCATCTTCACAGAACCCATTTCCTAGTAGACATGTGAAAGCAGAAAATAAGCCATGGCTGTGCAGGCATACATGTAGCATGTTGGTCTCTCCGTACTCATATGAAATGGTGTCACCAACTCATTGGTCAAAATAGAAAGGGCAGAGGCACAGGCATGCAAAGTAAGCAAGGCTGTCCTAGTCCTTACCCCGTGATCTTTATAGGCAGGCCACATTCGCAACTACCACATGGTCATTGTCATTATCATCATCATCTCTGGCTGCTTCTCCTCCTTCCCTATGCCAATGTCAGTCATCTATAAGGAAATGTGTGTCCAGGAAACAACAATATAAACCCATTCTAAGTCTGGTCTGCAAGTTACTGGGAGTCTAGTCATTGCCGTACCACTTAGTGGACTCCACTGTGTTTCACCAACTGACTGCTTACACTTAACTTTGATGGAGGATACCTAGACGCCATTATTTCTCTAGAAAAGCTGTCCCTGCTTTGATATTGTCAAGTGTCAGAGAAAGTGGGCCTTTTGGCAGCTTTATTTTTTTTTTTTTTTTTGAAAAGCCACTTCTTCATCACTTTTCAGCCTAGCACACAGTCACAAATTTTTCTTCTAAATAACAAGCCTGTTGTACTTACAAGTCTCCAAAACAGGCTATTTTTTGTTTAAAGGGATTCTATCATTGGGGAAACATGTTTTTAACTGAAGCCACGTCGTAATAGCCTTCATAAAGGCTATTAGTCTCCTACCTTTGTCGTTTCGCTCCTCGCCGCCATTTAGAAGAAATCTTGATTTTTATCTTTATGCTAATGCATCTTCAGAATGCACAGGGGGCGTTCCCTAAGTGCTGAAACTGCACAGGGGGCATCCCCTGTGCTCTCCTCAGACGCATTTTTGAACTTACCGCGCCGCCTCTCTTCTTCTTTAGTAGACACCTCTGCTTGACGTCATCCTTCCTCCTGGAGACATGCACCGACTGTGCATGTCAATTTGGCCATTTTCCTGTGGCCTATTACACAAGTGTACTCCATGCGTACTCCATTCTACGAAAGCAGCAAGAGCAGTGTTCCCAGGACTGAAGACCCACCCGCAGTGCACCAACTGCCTCATAAGACTTAAAGAGGACCTTCCATGTCCTCATTCATATGCGGTTTTATATGTTTCCCGGTGGTGGAGATAGCGCACTTTCTAGCGGTATATAAAACCGCATATGCATGAGGGCAAATCAAACAAAAGTGACATACATAACAGAGGTATGATGTTTATCCCTGTAATGTGCTCTGTAACACAGTGGTGGGAGTTAACAATGCTTGGGGGAGGTGAAAGACTCCCTTTAAGTTGGCTTGTAAGGCTAACAGATATTTCTACCCACTGCCCCGTAAACAAACATGTTAATTTTAATGGGGAAAGACACTGGCAGCTAAGTTGGTGGCAGTGGTTTATCTTTCACAGAAACAAAGGATCCGGCATGATGAAATCTGACACACGCAATCTCTTTTCTTCCACAAGTAGAGAATGAGGAAAACCCTATATACATCAGGTAGTTTCAGATGACCATGTGTATGACAACAGGTGCTAGCAGTGGGCCAGCATGTCAGCCTTTTCTTCTAGACCCTCTTGCACAAAGGTCAACTGACCTGGAGCCAGACTGGAGACATTCCCTTGCTCTCCAGTTTGCAAAATCAAAGTGAACCTTGGCTCAAGAATACATATCAGTGGGTGATTGTTAGAAGAACTGCAGGAGTCGCTCTGTGTGACAACTCTCATGATGCCCATAGATAGGACATAAGGAAATATTTACATGAGAAAGGCTATTCTCTGTTATTGACGTCAATATCATTTCTTTTTCTATTTATTTTTACAAAAAAAAGGATTACGTTCATTGGTTAAATCAACTGTCTAGCCTATGTACTATGTATCTGAACTAAGGGTCCCAGAGTTCATCAAAGGGTGATATTAACCCCTTGAATTAAAAACACTTGCGTCAAATCTAATAAAACATAGCAGTTTTCTGTTGTTTTAATAAAGGGACTGTCTCAGAGAGACAACATTTATCTCCTGTAAATCTAGCAACAAATAAAGAACTCTGAATAGCTTATATAGATAGATCTATTAGAAGAAACCAATAGATGAATCCCCTAGAAGATATAATTAGGATCTAAAGAGTTTGGGCCATGTGTGTGTTGCTCTATAGATAATGTATTTTAGAATATTCCTGTGTTTCTCCCATGGAATGCAGTGATGACAGCACACACAGTAACTCTCATTTCTCTATATGCAGTTGCCTTCAAATAAGAGAGCGGGGGTGCGTCATAGTAATAATCAAAGTCATAATTCTCAATCCCTTTTTTTGCATTTTTTTTTTTTGTAGGAAATCCTTACACAGGTCCTTATAACTGAAAGGTGCATACATTATGGTGTGGGTCCCCTCTCTCCAGCGACCCCAGAGAAGTTGCACATTCTGCATTGGTGATACATAGTATACAGTACACACACAACCAAGAAAAATTTACCTGATTTCCTCTAATGACATCCAAAGCCGTTTTAGCCATAGAATACACAGTATTGACAAAGACTATTTAGACAAGAAAAGTGAAATGTGATCATCTGCCATACGATCAACTTGTTATACATTAATATAAGTCAACTTATTAAGTTATACTGTTACCATTATCTTGATAATATTAAACAGTCGTGGACATTATTTTATTTGTGACATAAACCTTGGCAGAATATGTATTACGTATCCCTGCCTTGAACAAAACAAGCACTCCTCTGTATTTCTGTAAAAGCAATTTTTGCTAAGTGCACCTGATAGTGTACTTCCACATGACCTCCAACACTGGGGTCACATCAGACTCAATATTTTTCCTGTCTAGCTTGCAAACTATCCTACCTAGCTCTGTGGTGTAAAAATATAACATCTATCCAGGATTCACACAACATGAATTATAGTAATTGATGCTTCAGGCTTCTTCCTCTTCCATGCAGCGTCTGCATTGGGAGCCCCTCATAGTTTTGTAAGAAGCAGGAAAAAGCAGAAGGAAAGATATCTAATAACCAAAATGAGATTAGAAAATAGGATTTCTCTACATCTGTCAGTTTTTGAACAAGGAGAAAGAAGATGATCTGTCTGGCCATTTCCATTAGTTGAGAGCAAGGCAGGATAATACAGTATCAAGAATACACTCTCTGTGGCTAACAAATCATGAATTGAATTATGTGTGACAAGGGTTACGAAGCTGTGCAGCAGAGGTCTTACGTATTCCCATGGGTAAATGTCTGTTCACAATAGATTTTTGTAATCTGGACGGTATTGAAAATAAAAACGGTCACGCTATATAGGAGCCTAGACGAAATGATGCAGAGACGTTTGTAATGGATACCATAGAATGGACATACACTCTTCAGCACTGAAATTACAACACCAAGAAGGAAAAGTCTTAAAGTTCTAGAAATCATAGACATGTTCATGACATGTGGAAACAAAATCTTCCAAACATCTCAATATATTCAGTTTCAAGCATGTTTTCCATGTGCAGAAATACACACATTTACACACCTCGGCATGCTATCAGTGAAGTTATTAATGGTTGTCTGAAGAATGTTATGCCACACTGAATGTACTTGGACATGCAAGTCATAAACGTTGGTTGTTTGCAGCTCCCTTTGCATTTCCTGACCAGTAGTGTCCCAGATTTGTTCCAGGGGAGATAAGTCCAGAGAAACTGCAGGGCAAAGCAGATATCATTGTGTCTGAGACAAAAGAAGGACTCATCGCTGAAGAGGATGGACCTCCATTCCAGCCTCCATCATAATAGCCTTTGAGAGTGGTGGAGTGGTGTCCTGTAGTTGGACATCTGGGTTCTACCTTCTGATGGATTTTGTGAACTCTGTTTGTCATCTTAGACCTAGGATGTGAAGTCCAATTTCACTAGCAATACACAATGGATCACTACGCACCATTATTCCAATCAGACGATCAGTCCATGCAGAGGTTTGCCTCCATGCACCTCTTCCAACTTGTTGGTGTTCTCCAAACCATTATTCACAGAACCTTATCAATATAAGTCCCCAATATCAAACTATATTCACAGAAAAGAAAATCTAATGAGAGACACTGATTGCCAATTGAATATAAAACTTCACTTTTATTATAATCCAATAAAATTTTATATATTAATTCAGGGCACAATATAAAATCATACAAAACCTCCAAACACAGCAGTCTGCTGTAAACCGCCTAAAAAGTGGCAGTATATCCTAAACCCAATTATGTTCTTAACAAGAAAAACTTGCAATAGTATATGGATAGACAGCGTATCAGTGGATAGAGCTATAATCTCACCCTATATCTCTCCACTAACTGAACTCCCTCATCCAAATATGCATGTCAGAACAAAACCTGAAATAGCTTCATAAAATAATTGAGCTAGTCACAAATTCCAGCAGGTGTATCCCCTTTTAACTCAGAGGCTACTGGCCTAATGCCACACCAACAGGGTTTGGAAGGGAAAACATCCTTTTCACTAACCACTGGAAGAATTGCAATGGATCTTGGCCTAGGCATGTAGCGATCTGCCAGAGTTCTCTCAGTTCAATGATTCTGTCCCCTTCAGTTTGTGGGGGACAAGTGGTGATAAATAACAACCAACAGGACACATGGCACAATCATCCCACACCACCTGATCTGATATTTGAGGTTTCATGTAGCTAAAAAACATGGCCTTTAGGCTGAGGCCCCACGTTGTGGCAACACAGCTTTTTTTGTTGCAGATTTTGCTGTGGTTTTTTGAGCAGAATGGAGAAGTATAAGTACTTCCTATGTATTTCTTTTCCTTTTGTAACCATTCTTAGCTTTGGCTCAAAAAACGCAGCAAAATCTGCAACAAAAAGATGCATTTCTGCAACGTTGGGCCTTAACCTTCATCTTGCTTTTATGCCCCTTCCACATACCACAGTTTGGAGCTAGGTGCTTGAAAATTTGATCAAATGCAAATCTTAGCAACACCTTGATTTGCATAAAATTATAGTTTGTTCTTCTTGGTGTTGCAGTTTCATTGTTGAAGGGCCCCGGCCTAAATGAGCAATCCCGAACCATTTACTACAGCTTAAAACATTTGTGGGACTTTGATATGGTTGGCTAATTCTTTCAATATTAGATCATTAACTCTTGGCATCCTACCGATCAGGGCCACAATACCGTGTTTAATATGGAGAACAGTTGATGTGCCTTTTATTGCAGTTCTCTAATGCTCAGTCTCATTCATGTGAACCGCACCAAGCTTCTATATACAGCACAGACAAAATGTAATGATAGCCCATCAATACCAAAGTTCTGGAAAACCTCTTTAACCCTTTCCCACAAGAGCCAATTTTAATTTCTGCATTTTTGTTGTTTAGTCATGACTTCCAAAAGTCTTATATAATTTTTCTGTTCACAGATCTGTGTGAGGGCTTATTTTTTGTGGGTCAAATTGTACATCAAAGTAGTACCTTTTAATATTCTATACAGGGAAAAAATAATAGGGTGGAATTAGAAGTAAAACTGCAATTATGCTATTTATGTATTTTGTTATATGGAGTTAACTGTGCTGTAAAAATAACACATTGCCTATAGTCTGCGGATTGGTGCAATCACTGCAATAAAAAATGTATATAGTTTTGGTTATGTTTTAATACCTTACAAAAATCCAAAAGTTGGAAAAAATATAAAACTTTGTCGCCATATTGTGATATTTGGAAATTTTTAAGATCTCTATGTACAATACTGTATACGTTGTAGTTTTTGGTTAAATCATTTTGGGGAATTGAAATTTTGATTAATTTTGTTCAATTTAGGGCAGGGTAGAGGAAGGTAAAATGTCAAAAATATGATATTTACTTTTTTCCCGCTATTGGATTTACTGCATGGGATAAATATTTTTATATGTGTGTTTTTGCATATGGCGATATGTAATGTGTTTGTTTGTTTTTGTTTATTTTTATATGAGATTAATTAGTAATTAAAACTGGACAATAATGCATGCAAACTCTCTTAAAGGCCCCACATACTGTCCCGCAGAAAAAAAGCACTGCAGGAAAAACCGCAGCGGCAACGCATCATGGTTCTTGCAGCACTTTGCACAGAAAGTTAGCAGAGGTTTCCTCTGCATACTTCTGCTTCAATTATATCTATAGGGAAACCGCCAGTGTTTCCGTAGATATTATAGACATGTTGCGATTTCCAAAACCTCAACGGTTTTGGAAATCGCCGTGTGTCCGCACCACGTATTTTCCCGCAAAGCGGGCATGGGATTCGCTAGAATCCCATCCACTTTGCTGTGACTGTAAAACGCCGCGGTTTTCGCTTTTGACTTCCTCCCCCTTCCAAACCCCATAACTTCTTTATTTTTCCTTTCTCAGAGCCATATGAGGGCTTAATGTTTGCAGGACAAATTGTTCTTCATGATGCTACCATTTATTATTCTGCACAATATACTGGGAAGCTGGAAAAAAAATTCAGAATGGGGTGGATTTGAAGAAAAAGTTAATTTGTGCGACTTTCTTACAGGCTTCGTTTTTACGGCGTTCACTCTGCAGCCAACATGACATGTCACCTGTATTCTATGTTTCGGTATGATTCTGGGGATAACAAATTTATATGGTTTTATTTACATTTTAATCCCTTAACAAAAATCTAAAGCTTTCCAAAAAAACATTTTTTCTTAAAGTCGCCAAATTTTGCCACCTGTAACTTTTTTATATTTCCATGTATGGGGATACATCGGGCGTCTTTTTTTGCAGGGTCAGCTGTACTTTTTAGTTATACCATTTTGGGGAATGTCTATCGATTTGATCACTTTTTATTCAAATTTTTATCAGTGGTGAAAACAGCAGTTTGGCACTTTTGATTTATTTCCTGCTTCAGTGTTCACCGTATGGAAAAAATATTTTTATAAGTTTGTAGACCGGGCATTTTTGGACACAGGAATACCAAATGTGTATGTGTTTCACAGTCATTTTTTAGTTTTATATGTATTCTAGGGAAAAGGGGGTGATTTGATCTTTTAGGTTTTTTTTGTTTTTATTATATTTTTTTAACCTTTTTTTTTTTTATTACTGTTTTATTATCTTGAACCTGCAATAGTTTGAGTGCAAGTCCCATAGACTGCAATACAACTGTATTGCAGTCTATGCGACTTTTGTTATGTTAGTATTGCGGCTGATGTGGCTGCTTGTGCCGGCAAAGCTCAGGTTGCAGGTCCTGTGTCAGTGCTGGCAGAGTGCTGGAGCGCAGGAGAGTGCCGGCCAGCTCCGAACCGACATCACTGGCAGAAGACTGTCAGCTGTCTCCCAGGGGGAAGAAGAAATTGGAGATAGGCACATTGGGTGCCTGAACTGTAAGTAAGCCTCCAGAGCTTTCCTTGAGCGAGTTTAAGCCATTTTCAAACACTTGTGCCTTTTTGCACAAAAAAGGGGCAAAGTGCAGATGGCACAAAAAAAAGCGCATCTAAACTAACTTACACATGCACAACATTTAGCAAGGAGGTGCGTCTAAATCATAAATCAGCACCACAGTAAAACTAGTCTAAAAAAAGGCGCACCTGCAAAGGTATGTCCAAAAACGGGGCAGATGATAAATAACCCCAATTGAGTTTACTTCATTTTTTTGGTGCAGATTTTGATACTTTTTTGAGCAAAAGCTGGATTCAAAAGGAATAAGAAATAAAGGATGCTCTTATACTTCTCCCTTCTGCTAAATCCACTCCTGGCTTTGGCTTAAAAAATGTAGCAAAATCTGCAAAAAAAAAAAAAACACAGCTTTTCTGTAATTGTGTATTCATTTTTTTTTATAGAACTTTAATACTTTTATATAAATTGTAAATTGGTCTGGGAGATATAGACCAGATATCGGCAGTATTTCCCAGACCTAACACTAAGTCTGGACCAAGACTCTCATCTTGACAGTCATCTATGATGCTAGGAGTGCTTGCTTCACTACTACTCTACTGTTCTGTACTGTAAATGTGTTTTCAGTATGGGACAATAGAGCTAGGGAAGCTGAGACTCCTAGCCTTATAGATGACTATGATTCTAGGAGTCTGGGTGCCAGCTCAGGTTTGCGACCAACATCCAGTCCATCTATCAGACCAAATCCGTCAATGTGAAGCAGGCCTATATTATTAATAAAATGACCCCCTGATCAACCAATTCAGTCTGTTATGTTGCTGTTGGGATCATTCATATCAACCATCCCACACACACTGAATCGGCTTCATTGTAGCAGATCAAAATCTCTTGTGTATGGGATTTACGGCTGGCCCTGTTAGCAGACAATGCAGACATGAATACCATCATAGATTGAAATAATGTATTTTGTTTCAAAGTATAATATTAGCTCCTTCTGATATTTTTTCAGAGACTAATCCATTTATCTACAATGACATAGCTGTTTTCCTGCACCTGGATATCAAGGTCTACCTGACAGACATATGACATATTGCTAATTTATAGGATAAATCTGTAATATAATTCATAGAGAACACTGGCACATTGGCTAGAGGTCATGTGTCTTTGTGTTTATATGGGATGAAGAATTCATGGATTCTGTGCTCCTGGCAATAATTTGTTGTTGACCCAGGTGTCAGTGGTTTTAATGAAGTGGCTCTTGTCCTTGGCTTCATTATCATTCATTCAGTTGAAAATGTTGAGCCAGGCAAACTCTCAAATGGAAATTTGTATTAAAAAAAAAAAGGACTACATACAGTGCCTTGCGAAAGTATTCGGCCCTCTTGAACTTTTCAACCTTTTGCCACATTTCAGGAATCAAACATAAGGATATAAAATTGTAATTTTTTGGTGAAGAATCAACAACAAGTGGGACACAAACGTGAAGTGGAACGAAATTTATTGGATATTTTAAACTTTTGTAAAAAATAAAAAACTGAAAAGTGGGGCGTGCAATATTATTGGGCCCTTTTACTTTCAGTGCAACAAACTGACTCCAGAAGTTCAGTGAGGATCTCTGAATGATCCAATGTTGTCCTAAATGACTGATGATGATAAATATAATCCACCTGTGTGTAATCAAGTCTCCGTATAAATGCACCTGCTCTGTGATAGTCTCAGGGTTCTGTTTAAAGTGCAGAGAGCATCATGAAGACCAAGGAACACACCAGGCAGGTCCGTGATACTGTTGTGGAGAAGTTTAAAGCCGGATTTGGATACAAAAAGATTTCCCAAACTTTAAACATCCCAAGGAGCACTGTGCAAGCAATCATATTGAAATGGAAGGAGTATCAGACCACTGCAAATCTACCAAGACCCGGCCTTCCCTCTAAACTTTCATCTCAAACAAGGAGAAGACTGATCAGAGATGCAGCCAAGAGGCCCATGATCACTCTGGATGAACTGCAGAGATCTACAGCTGAGGTGGGAGAATCTGTCCATAGGACAACAATCAGTCGTACACTGCACAAATCTGGCCTTTATGGAAGAGTGGCAAGAAGAAAGCCATTTCTCAAAGATATCCATAAAAAGTCTCGTTTAAAGTTTGCCACAAGCCACCTGGGAGACACACCAAACATGTGGAAGAAGGTGCTCTGGTCAGATGAAACCAAAATCCAACTTTTTCACCACAATGCAAAACGATATGTTTGGCGTAAAAGCAACACAGCTCATCACCCTGAACACACCATCCCCACTGTCAAACATGGTGGTGGCAGCATCATGGTTTGGGGGCCTGCTTTTCTTCAGCAGGGACAGGGAAGATGGTTAAAATTGATGGGAAGATGGATGGAGCCAAATACAGGACCATTCTGGAAGAAAACCTGTTGGAGTCTGCAAAAGACCTGAGACTGGGACAGAGATTTATCTTCCAACAAGACAATGATCCCAAACATAAAGCAAAATCTACAATGGAATGGTTCACAAATAAACGTATCCAGGTGTTAGAATGGCCAAGTCAAAGTCCAGACCTGAATCCAATCGAGAATCTGTGGAAAGAGCTGAAAACTGCTGTTCACAAACGCTCTCCATCCAACCTCACTGAGCTCCAGCTGTTTTCCAAGGAAGAATGGGCAAGAATTTCAGTCTCTCAATGTGCAAAACTTATAGAGACATACCCCAAGCGACTTGCAGCTGTAATCGCAGCAAAAGGTGGCGCTACAAAGTATTAAATTAAGGGGGCCGAATAATATTGCACGCCCCACTTTTCAGTTTTTTATTTTTTACAAAAGTTTAAAATAACCAATAAATTTCGTTCCACTTCACAATTGTGTCCCACTTGTTGTTGATTCTTCACCAAAAAATTAAAATTTTATATCTTTATGTTTGAAGTCTGAAATGTGGCAAAAGGTTGAAAAATTCAAGGGGGCCGAATACTTTCGCAAGGCACTGTATGTGTAGCACTACGTATAGCACAGTAAAATGCTTAAAGCATAATAACCTACCATATAAAGAATTGACAACAATTTTAGAACCTCCATGTTTTCTTCTTGTTTTATGTAGATAAAATATTACATTGCAAGCCCAAGTAAAATATTGTGTTGTAAGTATTTATTTTTTATAGAATAAAAATATATCAATACATATAGTTACATAGTAGATGAGGTTGGATGAAGATATCTGGTACTGAATTTCCCCATTGTAGAACTATTAAAGGACTATTATTATTATTATCAAGTCCAACCTATAATCCTACAGTCCCCTACAGTGTTGCTAGCCTAATATCACATTTTGTTTCTGCCACCAGTCAAGATATGTTATATACTAACACTACCATATACATTTTATGCACTATAGAATATTCTGACACTTCTTTTGTCGCACAGTAAACTTCCAGTAAAATTCCCAGTACTGCAAGTGGCTCCCAAGCAGTTATGATAAAAACAGGGGACTTGAAGGAGTCTGTCACCAGAACCAGTATATCAACCCAGTCCTGCAGATAGATAGGTTAGGGTCACCTGAATCAAACAGTGTTTTCCATTGGGGTTCCATTGCCGTTTTGCCAATATGCAAAGGAGGTAAACGGCATGCCGTCATTGCAAAAAAGAGCTCATTTGCATACACATTTTACATTCTTACTTGCATACAGATGCTCTGCATCTGACTGTTTTAAAATGCACTGTGTGAATAAGGTTTCAAAAATGAGTATAACATCTTGCCAAGTAATTGAAGCCAAAAGAGTAACAGAAAAACTACATATTATGTGAACATACCCCAAAGCTAAAAAAAAAAAAAAATACTGGCTTTGGTCTTGTGGGAATGCCGGTTCTACTGCCGTCTAGTGGCCAATGTGAAAGCCACAGTCATGAACAAGAATGTGCAGTTTGTTTTTGTGTATTTACAGAGTAAAATATATACAAAATGTTTAACAAATGTTATTTTATAATTATCAATTTCCTTTAAGAAGGGAAACAGATGAAAGGACACAGGTCTTATGGATTTTTATAAATTCCTTTTTGGCACACCAGAACAGATTCAGGACCACATCATTGGCAGATTTTATCTGGAAAATCTACATCTACTATTAGTTAGAACCTGCAGTCACACAATGAGCTAGACTCATCACAATGGCACACACTGCAAGACAGACTTTAGTGCATCTTGCTAAAAGCTAGCAACTTTCCTACTTTTAAGCCAACTCTCAGTCGGAATGACTTTAGACCAGTGAGAAATCTAAGGCTTGACAAAGCCACTTTTGAAAAATGTATAGAAACATCTGCCCTATGTGGCCAAATCAATACATTCATGTAAATTGATTTGCACCAAAAAAAAGGTGCAACATATGCCAGTATTCTGGTGAAAGGACCCTAAGAAATATGGACCAACCTTGCATGACTATAGACTGAGGTGTCGATTTATAAGTGTATTTCTCAAAATGAGGGCCAAATTCCGTCCTTGAAAACAATGAGAGGCAGAGATCGAGACAAGACGTCATGGGGAGCCAGAGTTCCGGAAAATGAAGAAGAATCTGAGGTGGATATCCACCTCAATTCCTCTTCATAATGGCCATCTGAATAGGCCCTTATGCTTATTTGGCTGTGAGTTGTTTATATACAGTAAGAACCAATTTCCCTCATTTTAGGGGGAAAATCTTCCTAATTCCAATATGGCATTCAGAATAAATCCCTGAATCAATATTCCAGCACCAAAAATTGTAATAGACCTTTTTGTTTTCATCAGTACTTAAAGGGGTTTAGTCATTAAGATGAGGATCTGATCACTGGGACCTTGACTGATCAGAAGAGTGGGGGTCCCTGAGTGCCCAATATGTCTGTTGACTGCAGTAAATTTATTTTAGTCTTGCAGCTGTACAAATGAATAACACACTAAATATACAGTTAGAATATCTGAATTATCTGTGATCAGCTATATTAAAAGATACCATATGTTTTTGCATTGCTTCTTATAATATACATACATTAAGTAAAAGCTTCTTCTATAGTGTTCATTAATACATTTTGCGGTTTACTCAGTTCCATAAATAATGGGGGAGTTTGCTTGGCACCAAATGTCTCTGCCCATATGCTTTCTCAAGCTAAATGTTTCTGGTGCACCTGGATTGTCACCATAAGCAACAGATGCTTTAATAAAGACCTCCATCTGTTTGTAAAACGTCAGAACTCACCCGCACGCATCTACCGAACTCTGGCAAAAGATATGTACACGAATCTTCAACTTGTACAAGAAATCTGTTTAACTGCAAGTGATGTTATTTTATATGTACGGCCGAAGAAGCAGAGGTCAGAACATGGCACAGATGTTCATATTACCAAAATGTTACCTGGATAGTTGATCTGGTTCTTGCAGGTTAACGAGTTAGATATTAACTAGTTAAAGGTTGCTTTTGACAATTCTGTCTTGTTAGTGTCAGAGTCCCTGGAGAATAGATTAACTCTCTACTGGTAAACCCAGAGATCAACAAGAGAATATGGCAGAAATTATTTATTTCCCTTGCAGCACCGCCACAGGTAAAATGAAGCATTACACCGTGTCCATTTTAATCATTGGGTTCTCCATGTAAGGCATAGACATGTTGAGGGCACCAGAGGAAGAGTCACTCTCTGTTTTGTCTAATAGATGAGGGTCTGGAATGGTGTACCACTTCTATTAACTGAGAATTCTCTAACAGAGAAATAAAAATTAGTTCCTAGACCAAACAGTCCTGGCATTTTATAGCATTTTCCCACTGAATTCAATGTGGAATGTTCACACCAGAAAGACGACTCATGTTGTACTGCTATCATGCCTCCCATCTGGTGTCTTTAGAGCTCTATATCTATTCTGTACTAATTTCCCCGTGGTGGGACTATTAAAGGATTATTATTAATAAAACCTGCTGAAAAACTGCTATAAGGCCGGGGCCCCATGCGGCCCGGCGCAGTTTTGTAACTTGCAGCATGTCAATTATACCTACGGAAATGCTGGTGGTTTCCCTATAGGTATAATGGAAGCAGAAAATCGCTGCGGGAAAAACCGCTATGCGTTACCACCGCGGTTTTTCCCGTAGTGCTTTTATTCTGATACCCGCTACGTGGGGCCTTAGCCTAAAACTGCTGTAAATGAGCTAAACACTTAGTCTTACCTGAGACAGGATGCATGTGTTTCTCACTCATTGGGCTTCTCCTTCTCTTTCCCTTCCCCTCTTCTCAGACCACTATGTAACCTGATCAATTATCTTAATATGGGCCTAAGCGGTGAATTGAACAGTTTAGCAGGTAGGAGGGGGATGATAGATCGCATTTTTTCTGATGAGATATAGTACAGCATTTCTTATATTCACCTGAGCTATCGATTAATGAAAATAATAAATACAATTACAGTTACTCTTTAAGCTATCCTTGGATACCATAAAAGCAAGTGAACATTGGTCATTTCAACCAATGTGAACTGATAAAACCTTTAATCTGTGTCCTATTGGGTGTGTGAACATGAAAGTACGTATTTGGTTCTTTGATAAAATAGCACTAGAGAGACATCTTTCTTTCTTTCTTTCTTTCTTTCTTTCTTTCTTTCTTTCTTTCTTTCTTTCTTTCTTTCTTCTTTTTCGTTCTTTCTTTCTTCATCCTTCCATCCTTTCTTCTTTCCTCCCTCCCTCTCTTTCTTTCCTTCTTTCCTTCCTTCCTTACTCCCTTCTGTCCCTTCCCCTCTTTCTTTCCTTCCTTCCTTCCTTTTCCTTCATTCCAGCTCGGTCTCTTTAATGACAGTCAGTATACCCAGAGAGTCACTACTCCTGAATTAGCCATTGCTAAGTGAATTCTATGGACTCATTTCTCATTTCTCTGAAATTCAAATCATGTTATGCATTTGCCAACTATATAGGGTTAAATCTCCAGATTTGGAGCACAGCTCTGTGTGTTGATCTTTGATACATCTGTTCCCTGTTGTCAGCCCTCACATCTTAAGTCCAACATGATAAATTAAGAAAATGATGAGGGTGGCATCAATTAGTGGGAATCTGGGGGATCAAAATGCAGCAACATTGTTAAACAGCGTGAGAATGAGTCACCATCCTACATCGCAATAGTATATAGTGTGCAGGAAAGTCTTCAGTGAAAGCTTCCTGTGGGTGGAAATTAGGTTGGAGGTGACTGAGGAAATTATTGAAAATATATTTATATCATTCTCTTGGGCAGGGAGCTATTGCTGTTGAAAAACATCTCTTGAGCCTTAGCAAATATAACATATATTGACAAGCAAAAGGGTAACAAAGTTTTGAACTTTTGACTTTCAGGCACCATATCTCACCATCCACTACAGCTTGGAACGTGAGACTACCATCATTTTATAGACAATCATCTTGGCTATCTCATACATAAATTTGACTTGCAACTATTTAGCATATGACTAGTTATGCAGATACTTGTCATGTAACTGCATTGTTACTGTTTTGTTCCTTAAAATTTTAATTTTTATTGTTTTGTAAGTCCACCTTACATACCGGCTTTCAACACTGACTGAAACCTTCTGGAAGTGCTCTCGATCAGATTCAAACATGTCTCAACCGAAATCTGATCCCAGGTCTCTTCTACATGTTCCCAATGTTGGCGCATACTGGTTGAATCACTTGGGTACAAATACAGCTTTTTCTTCAACTCTATCCACAATAGGGTTGAGGTCTGGGGACTGTGGGGGCCAATCCATCACCTCTACTTTCTTGTCATTGAACCTTTTCTTTGCTTATTTCTACGTATGCTTGGGGTTGTTGTCCTGTTGGAACACTATGTCTTCCTTTTCATACCCTTAGTACTCGAGTGTACAAAGTAACTCGTCTTGTAGAATACTCACATATAGCTCAGCATTGAGACCACCATCGATCCTGGTCAAATATCCAACGCCTTTGGCTGTGAAACAACCCCATATCATCAGGCTTCCTCCATCAAACTTGACAGTTCCTTAATTTCTCAATCCATTAGCCCCCTTTTTCCTTGTTTCTTCCAGACCCATTTGCACCCATCAGAGCCCAGTCTATTGACTTTCATCTCAGCTGAAAATCACCCGTTTCCAATCTTCTACTGTCCACTTTTTATACTTTTTTTTGCAAACTCAAGCCGTCTCTTCTTATGACAATATTGAGGCTTCTTCACTTTTTTTAGGCCTTCATTTCAGATTTGTGTAACGCGCGTCGCAAGGTGGTTGAATGGATGGATGTCTGTGATCTCACTATTATGAAGCATATGAACCACCTCCACTGCTGTGTTTGTTGCTCCAGAACTGATAGACCTTGTGATGAGCCGGCATGTTGACTGCAATATTTTTCCTGGACATCCACCTCTTGGCTTTTGAATGGATGGACAGATTTCATTTCGTATTCTTCCAACTGTCATGGCACTCACATGATGCAGTTTAGCAATTTTCTTGGCCGATAGACAGCTATTGATGAGCTGGATAATGCTGCTTCTCTTTTCTTGGGAAATATTCTTTATGACTGATCCTTGATTTGAACCAGGACCTTTCACTGGGACAACCTGACAACTGGTAGTTGAACCCCGCGCAAAGGGGGGACAGGGGCGCAGACAAGGGGCCTCCCACTTACGACTCAAGCAGACAAAAAAAAGCTCTTAAAGATAGAGATGCAGTAGCGTGAGACCCAGAACAATTTCTCGGGGATAGCGGGCTGTACTAAGTTGTGCATCCAAGTGATGCCAGGGGGTCTGACACACTGTATGCCAAGAATCTGGTAACAGAAGTGAAGCAGAACTGGGTATGCTATATCGTAACAGTAGGAGGATAGACTTTTGAGCCAAAGATTCTGTAATGGTGTTCAAGCAGAGCCAGACAGGTGATACAGTAGGAAGCAAGGCTGTAGAGGAGTCAAACAATCCAGCTATAACTGGGGCAGCAAGTTACATATGCAACCACTGCTACATTGAAACAGGATGCCCATTCTGGTAGGACTGGTAGGAATCCAGTGGTAGGACCCCAGTGATCAAGCATTTATCCTCTATTCTGTGGATAAGAGATAAGTGTTGATCGTGGGAAAACCTCTGTAATTACAGACCATACATACCATGTAAACAGAAGAATTGGTCATTGAAAGTCCAAGTTTCAATATTAGTGACCTCTCTACTCCAAACCGACAGCAGCCAGTTCTCAATGGATCTCCAGATTTCAGTTCATAAATAGAATAAATCTGTTAGTATTCTCAATACAGTCATATGAAAAAGTTTGGGCACCCCTATTAATCTTAATCATTTTTAGTTCTAAATATTTGGGTGTTTGCAACAGCCATTTCAATTTGATATATCTAATAACTGATGGACACAGTAATATTTCAGGATTGAAATGAGGTTTATTGTACTAACAGAAAATGTGCAATATGCATTAAACCAAAATTTGACCGGTGCAAAAGTATGGGCACCTCAATAGAAAAGTGACATTAATATTTAGTAGATCCTCCTTTTGCAAAAATAACAGCCTCTAGTCGCTTCCTGTAGCTTTTAATCAGTTCCTGGATCCTGGATGAAGGTATTTTTGACCATTCCTCTTTACAAAAACAATTCCAGTTCAGTTAAGTTTGATGGTCGCCGAGCATGGACAGCCCGCTTCAAATTATCCCACAGATGTTCAATGATATTCAGGTCTGGGGACTGGGATGGCCATTCCAGAACATTGTAATTGTTCCTCTGCATGAATGCCTGAGTAGATTTGGAGCTGTGTTTTGGATCATTGTCTTGCTGAAATATCCATCCCCGGCGTAACTTCAAATTCGTCACTGATTCTTGTACATTATTCTCAAGAATCTGCTGATACTGAGTTGAATCCATGCGACCCTCAACTTTAACAAGATTCCCAATGCCGGCATTGGCCACACAGCCCCAAAGCATGATGGAACCTCCACCAAATTTTACAGTGGGTAGCAAGTGTTTTTCTTGGAATGCTGTGTTTTTTTGACGCCATGCATAACGCCTTTTTGTATGACCAAACAAAAAGGCAACAGCCATTTCAATTTGATATATCTAATAACTGATGGACACAGTAATATTTCAGGATTGAAATGAGGTTTATTGTACTAACAGAAAATGTGCAATATGCATTAAACCAAAATTTGACCGGTGCAAAAATTTGGGTACCCTTATCATTTTATTGATTTGAATACTCCTAACTACTTTTTACTGACTTGCTGAAGCACAAAATTGGTTTTGTAACCTCGCTGAGCTTTGAACTTCATAGCCAGGTGTATCCAATCATGAGAAAAGGTATTTAAGATGGCCAATTGCAAGTTGTTCTCCTATTTGAATCTCCTCTGAAGAGTGGCATCATGGGCTCCTCAAAACAACTCTCAAATGATCTGAAAACAAAGATTGTTCAACATAGTTGTTCAGGGGAAGGATACAAAAAGTTGTCTCAGAGATTTAACCTGTCAGTTTCCACTGTGAGGAACATAGTAAGGAAATGGAAGACCACAGGGACAGTTCTTGTTAAGCCCAGAAGTGGCAGGCCAAGAAAAATATCAGAAAGGCAGAGAAGAAGAATGGTGAGAACAGTCAAGGACAATCCACAGACCACCTCCAAAGAGCTGCAGCATCATCTTGCTGCAGATGGTGTCACTGTGCATCGGTCAACAATACAGCACACTTTGCACAAGGAGAAGCTGTATGGGAGAGTGATGTGAAAGAAGCCGTTTCTGAAAGCACGCCACAAACAGAGTCGCCTGAGGTATGCAAAAGCACATTTGGACAAGCCAGCTTCATTTTGGAAGAAGGTCCTGTGGACTGATGAAACAAAGATTGAGTTGTTTGGTCATACAAAAAGGCGTTATGCATGGCGTCAAAAAAACACAGCATTCCAAGAAAAACACTTGCTACCCACTGTAAAATTTGGTGGAGGTTCCATCATGCTTTGGGGCTGTGTGGCCAATGCCGGCATTGGGAATCTTGTTAAAGTTGAGGGTCGCATGGATTCAACTCAGTATCAGCAGATTCTTGAGAATAATGTACAAGAATCAGTGACGAATTTGAAGTTACGCCGGGGATGGATATTTCAGCAAGACAATGATCCAAAACACAGCTCCAAATCTACTCAGGCATTCATGCAGAGGAACAATTACAATGTTCTGGAATGGCCATCCCAGTCCCCAGACCTGAATATCATTGAACATCTGTGGGATAATTTGAAGCGGGCTGTCCATGCTCGGCGACCATCAAACTTAACTGAACTGGAATTGTTTTGTAAAGAGGAATGGTCAAAAATACCTTCATCCAGGATCCAGGAACTGATTAAAAGCTACAGGAAGCGACTAGAGGCTGTTATTTTTGCAAAAGGAGGATCTACTAAATATTAATGTCACTTTTCTGTTGAGGTGCCCATACTTTTGCACCGGTCAAATTTTGGTTTAATGCATATTGCACATTTTCTGTTAGTACAATAAACCTCATTTCAATCCTGAAATATTACTGTGTCCATCAGTTATTAGATATATCAAATTGAAATGGCTGTTGCAAACACCCAAATATTTAGAACTAAAAATGATTAAGATTAATAGGGGTGCCCAAACTTTTTCATATGACTGTATGTGTTATGCTACTTGTAACTATCATACTTTTCAGTGCAATACTTCTCACAGCTGTCAGCTGCCTAAATAGCATATCAGATACCAAAATTAACAGCATTGATTGCTCATAAAAGTGGGCTCTAGAGAAAAAAATCCAACTGTGCCAGAGTCAGTGGAGCAGCAGCTATTAAATGATATAAAGAGCTGGACTTTACATCTTTAAGTTTGCGAACTCTGAAACTACCTGTTTATCTGCTGATTCCCTGGTTACCAATTTTGGCTTGTTTTCCTGTATATCCATTTTCTTACTGATTTGGCTTTGACTGTGAACTCTTAGACTCAGCCTGGATAAATTTATTCTGCTATTACTGATTTGGATACTCCTGTGCTCCCCTGGTTTTAACCCTTGCTAGTTAGTTTACTCTCTGCTGAAGGTTTGCTAGCCTGGTCTTTGTCTGCAAGTTCACCTATTTTCTTACACTAGCACTGGAGTGGAAACCTGGGTCCTGATTCTGCTAAAGTCAATTCCTTTTTATCTCCAAGCTTCACTGTTTTGCCACTAAAGACGCCCCTATTACATTTAGTTCGGCCCCCAGGGCAGTGGGAGATGATTTTCCCACTTCACCGACATCATGCAGAGTTGGGGCAAAATCCCGCTCATGCACAATATGCTCATGTAGTCCCCGTTGTGTCCAAGCATGCTACGCATGTGCCGCCTGTTAATCCTACCCTATACCCAGAAGAGAAGGAGAGGCTTCTTCTCTTCCTGGTGTAGAGCAGAATTAATAATGTGCTCGGACACTACAGGGATTACATCAGCAGACTGTGCATGTGCAAGATTATGCCGCTACTCTGCATGACGTTGGAGCAGAGGGGGGAGGAACTAGATAGGGAAGAATACCCAGTGTGCTTCAAGGTTCTCATTTACATACAGTATAAAAGGTATTTTTGTGTGCATCCATGGGGCTGTAAAACCATAAGAAAGGTATAGTTTTTATTCATCTCACACCATCTACAGTACTATGGGAGCAGTTTAAAGTGGCTGGGGAGGTGATAGACATCCTTTAAAAAAAGCGGTCACATATCCATGTTGAGAGGAAGCAGGAAGCATCAGAAATGGAACAGTGATTTTGTGTTAAGTTGTTTTCTAATTATTTTTTCATGGCTGGGAGTACTGATACTGAAACAAAAAATAAGCATATTTGGAACAAAAACCACTTAAAAACTACTTAACATTATTACATTTTAGTAGTGGTTTTCAATAACGATAATGGCTCAGTAACAGGTTCTTTATTTAGGAATGTTCTCCTGATCTGTCAGCCTGCTCAACTGAATCCACCAGGGATAAGGAAAGAAAACTTGACCCTACTTCACCTTTAAAGGAAGGGGAATAGAATATAAAAATAAATCCTTGATCTGCATGAGTGCATCTTACTTCATCTCTATAGAAGAAGCCTTGTTCCCTAGATCCCTGGAGACAGCAAATATCACACACAGCAGACTGAACAGACAGACGGACAGAAACTGAAAAGACTCAGAAGAAGCTAAGGTTTCTGGATGAGGAGGTAACCGGACACTGATCATACCAACACTGACGTTCAGTCTCTTCTTTTATCCATGCCTGGCAGACTTGAAAGAGCAGCCATGATCTTTATTAAGTATATCAGTAACTTCTTGTAGTAAATAGAAAGGATTCAATCCCGTGCAGAGGTTTTATGAAGAGGTTTTGGCCGTGTCATCCTACAATTGTGAAAATGCAAAAACAAAAAATGGCTCTAGTAGGAGGGGGCTAATGGCCATCCTTGGTTCGTAAAACAGACTGAAATAAAGCATGTCTCAATTTTTCAATGGAACAAAGGTCTGACTGAATACATTAAAAATCAATAGGATTGTCTGTATCACATCTGTATTAAATGAAAGTGTGAATAAGGCCTAAGACTGCAGTTCTAACACTCTAACTATTATGATTTCATTTCTGTTCTTTTGGTCCGTCTGAGGACCCAAAGAAAGTAAAAATGGACATAAACAGATCGCAACAATAACGGACATGAACGGAGTCTGAGGGATCCTATTGACTATTATAGGGTCTGTTGGGTGTCCCTTTTTTAACTGGGCTTGGAGAACTTTTTCGTCCATTGGCTTCTGACAGATCTGCATTGAACAGACATCCTGCGCAGATACTGTATGAACATCACCTCAGTGTGACATGTGTTCAAATGTATAAGGGTTAGGAAATGTGTACAGATCAATGTATTTTGTTATAAAGTGTGAAATAGAAAATTAGAATAATAATAATAATACAATGTATTTATATAGCGCCAACATATTCCGCAGCACTGTACAATTTGTAGGGTTCAAGTACTGACAAAAAAGATACATTACAAAGAAATATTCAATTCACACAATGGGACTGAGGGCCCTGCTCACAAGAGCTTACAATCTATGAGGTAGAGGGAGTGACACAAGAGGTAGCAGGGGCGGCATCGGAGGTAGCATTGCTTGTACAATGGTCAGACAATTCTATAATAGAGGTTACTATCATTACACATATATAAGCTGTATGAGCCGTCACCAGTCGTGTCCTTTAACGTGCAGATGGTGCCTGGACATATAAAGTTAGTCTGATACGGCATCATATCCTGTGAGGTAATATTGGAGCATCAACAGAGGAGGGTTTGTTTTAGGGATTCTAACTATGGAGGGGTTTAGATTAGGAGTTGTGATAGGCCTGTCTGAAAAAATATGTCTTTAGTTTACACTTGAAGCTGTGATGCAATGTTTGGTTTCAGATGGCAGAAAAATTTCTTTGTTTCAGATTTTGCCTAAAAAATGTTAGATATTTTATAACATGTCTTAAAGTGGTTGTCCAGGATTTAGTGCAAACTCAGGGGTAGTCGGGTGGGTGTACAACAAACAAACAAAAAGCTAAAAAAGGCATACTCTATCCCTGAAGCTCCTTTGTCCTGTCCAGGTCCAAGGGGTGTAGCTATAAGGGGTACAGAGGTAGCAGTTGCTACAGGGACCTGGAGCCTGAGGAGGCCAAAAAACCTCATTACAACATAATAAGAGACCAGTATTATTTCTAGCACATGGCAAGAAGGGACCCATGTTACAGATGTTGCATCTGGGTCCAGGAACCTCTAGATATGCCTGGTCCCCTATCCTTCCTGTGCTGGGACCCACCAGCCCAAAGGTCAAGAGGCTCACATGAATGCTCAGACCAATCTGTGGCCTCAGCCGTTGCTGGAGAGGGAGAAGTGACGTCACCCATATACATTACCATTTTCTTACCATCAACGGTCAGATGAGCCTCTCAGAATTAATCAGCCTCTCAGCCATGTGAGCCTCTCAGCTTTTTCTGTGGTTAGCCCCAGCATGGGAGAAAAAGAGGATCAGGACTGGACAACGGGGTGCAGAAGATATATCAGACAATGTAAACTTATGCAGTGTATACCACTTCTACCATTAGTTGGCAGATTTTGGGCCAGGAATTTACTTCAAAATTTTGGTGCAGTTGGCGCAATTTTGGCACATTCCAGCCATGCTCCTTTTTCTCAAAACCTTGCCCCTTTCACTCTAAGCCAGATGAAAAAATTAGGACTACAAATACAGTAGATGTGCCAAAAAGCACCAATACTGCTTCAAATTGCACCAAAATATGTCAAGCTGTGCTATATTTTGGCAAATTGTATGCCACGGTTGAGTTGTTAAGCTGTCAAGATGTCTTCATGACGTTGATGCGCCCCATGTGACCGCTGAGGCCCAATCACACTGATCCTTGTTTTCTTCAGAAGCCTAGATGACTCATACATATTACATTGTCAGGAGGTGTTCTGGAGAGAATCAACAATTTCCTTTGTTTTGCCCAGGTTCCTCCACCAACCGTGACCTAACCCTGTCTACATTGTCAACAATCATTGCACCATTAATAATAGTGGAAGTCATGATATAACAAATAGGAGTACTGACCACTGCGAGGCATCTTCCAGGACAAACCTTACATTTTGACAATCAATATTTCTATCAACATATTGATTCTAATTTTCTCTTTGAAGTGAAGACTGTCCTACACCTGCCAGATGGAGTAGTATCTCTGCCGTGTATATACTTTTTAAATGAATAATTTGCTAACTTTAGCTGGTAGGAAAGTTTCAGGGTTCGCCCCTTGAGAGACAAAAGGAAACACAAGACAGAAAACTTTGAGGTAAAAGCATGTAGCCTGAGGGCTCAGAGTGAAAACAAGCTTTACACAATGGTGTATTGTATGCTCCAGATGTATTTCCATGTACAGACCTCAGGGCCAGAAAATAAATACAACAAAGACTATTTTCAGTAAAAAAAAGAAGTTTCATTCAAGATATTTTATTTTCATTCTTTTAGAAGCATTTGCAAGTGTCATTTTAGAATATGGCTATTAGATAGTGGGTCCTCCTTTTTAGGGTGCTGGGGGAATACTTAAATGGGTATTCCAAGACTTTATTATTGATGACCTATCCTTAGCATAGGCCATCAATATCAGATCAGCGAGGGTCAGAGTGCCAGCACCTCCGGCAATCAGCTGTTCAGAGGAGCCGTGGTACACTGGAAATAGCACAGCTTCATACACTAGCATCTGAGAAAGGTACCTATTTAGTCCCATTCCAATGGACAGTGCCACTACACAGTGTATGGATCTGTGCTAGTTCTGGTGCACCAGGAGGACTCCTGCAAACTGCAGTTCAGTGTGGATACTGGGAGTTGGACTATGGCCAATCTAATACAGTGACCTATACTAAGGATAGGTCTTTAGTATTAAAGTCTGGGAATGCCCCTTTAAGACTGATGACTACTAAACAATGGAGATCCAAAAAGCCAGATTTCCTTTTGCATTTATCAGAGAAGAGATATTTTGTCTTTGTTCCTTCAATGATTCTGCATATTTTTTCATTAAAAGTCAAGCACGCGTTTGTTCACTGGAAATTATCAGCTTGAGCACCATGTGCGAAGAACATATTACCAGTAGCAGCCATCTACATAGAAAATCATTCCTAGCATCTAATACATTTTCTAAACCATTTGTGCAAATTTCCATTTTGTTACCAGATGCATGGATCATCTGTATACGTATTATCAGTCATATCAACAGAATTATCAGTGCTTATGAAAGTCTTCATTGTAGAGGAAATATACATTTACATTCAGATGATACACGGTTTATCAGAGCTCAATTTAATGTACCATAGACTTTATATGAACTGTGGAAGCTCTGGATGTTGCATCAGTAATACAGACAGGTAAAAAGCACCTGTATTATGATCATCTAAAGAGCTAAGGCCCACAAACTGAATCGCAGCTAAAAAAATATTGCAGAAAAAATGCAGCAAAAGTGCAAGAAAAAGATGTTAGTGATTCCGCAGGTAAAATTAACATCCTGCAATTTTCTAAAACCCAAGTGTGATGATTCTGCTTAAGTGTGGCTGTGGCTCAGGGATGTATTTTGGTCTCTGGGTAGCGTATTTCTCTCTAGTTCCATTTATTCATACTGTGCGCAGCTATAAGCCTAGGTATATATTGGCAGTAGTGGCAACCCTGGAACAATAGGGCTCCATTGTACTCCTATACAGCCCTGAGTGATCAAAGAAACAATAGTGCATTGTTCAAGCCTGGGCTGTTGATCAGACCTGCCTGATAACATTGTATCAATTCACTGGTCCAGTTCTTTACAAAGGATCTGGACTTGATTGCATTAACTCATCAGACTTACTGTTGCCGGTAACCTCATTCTGGGGGGTGGCATAAAGGGTATACAAGATGAGGTAAGAGGTCTGTGGGAGGAGATTATGCTATGGAGATTATGTTATAGAGATTATGCTATGGAGTTGAGACAGACCATCACAGACTTCCACTGAGAGAGACTATCACTGAGATGCTACTATGAGCAGGCAGGTTGGAATGCTGCTGCTGACGATGATGAGCCTACAAGAGACTGAGAGATATTACAGAGAGACTGATGCTGAGATCCCTGTGAAAAGCATGCAGGCTGGATTATTGTATTAATGCCACATGCTAACAAGCCTCCACTGGTTACTCACACATGACAGAGCATGTGTGAGTGTTGGACTACAGAACCACATCAAGGACATGTGTGGTAAAGTAATCATTTCACCTTTAATCCCTTTTATTTTATTTGTACTGTATCTTGTAACTAGTAACTGTTAATGCTTGCATATATCTGCATATCTGTTTTGAACTGCATGTGTTAGATGTTAATACCGACCCATTTAGGGGTTAATAAATATATAAAATTTAGAAGGCTTGTCTTGTATTTATCTTGTGGACCCGACACTCACTGGCGGTGAGTGTGGTTTTATATGAAAGAAGACTCAGGGGTGGCCACAGCGGTGTTGGCGCACTGAGGATCTTTCACACCAAGTCTTTTTGAAAACATAGCTTTTCCACAGCTCTTTTTTTCTGCAATGTGTGGATGAGATTAACCAAAATCTCATTCACTTTGCTGGTACTGTAAAACACAGAAGTGTTTTCTGCATTTCCACTATGTGGGGCCTTAGCCTTAGGCCCCTTGGAGATGACCGTGGCCTGGGTCAGTGTGCTAATCGAGCTTTTCATGAATTGCATGGTCCCGTGTGCGGGCCAACAGTCCGGGCCTACTCCTGTCCGATTTTGCGGGCCTGCTTCATTGAATGAATGGGGCCGCAGAAGCACGGCCAGCGGCTAGCACACATGCGCAACTGGCCTTAAAGACAGAGGGAATTTTTTTAGTTTTTGGATTCTGTCTATAAAAACATTTAAATGTAGTTATTTGTGTGATTTTTTTTTGCAGGATCAGTTTCATGTTTTTTAACTTTGTTATTGGATACATTATTATGTTGTATTATGTTGTTATATCATGTTATGTTATGTTATATTATATTTTATTATGTTATATTATATTATGTTGTATTATGTTGTTAAGCAATTCTGACATTTTTTTAAATTTTATTTTGTTACTCTGTTTGTTACAACCAATAGATGTCAGGCCCGGTTCACATCTGCATTCGTGTTTCCGTTCGGGGAGTCCGCTTGGGCACAGTGGCCCCCATACAGCATTATGTGCTCTACATTGCTCCCCCCACACACAGTATAATATGTTCCCCACTGTGGCCCAACACAGTATAATATGCTCCACACAGTGGCCTCCACCCTGTATTATATTCTCCCCATAGTGGTCCCCACCCAGTATTATATGCTTCCCACAGTGGCTCCCATACAGTATTATATGCCCCCCACAGTGGGCCCCAAACCAGTATTATATGCTCCCCACAGTGGGCCCCACCCAGTATTATATGCCCCACAGTGGGCCCCACTCAGTATTATATGCTCCCCACAGTGGGCCCCACTCAGTATTATATGCTCCACAGTGGCCCCCACCCAGTATTATATGCTCCACAGTGGCCTCCACCTAGTAGTATATGCTTCACAGTGGCCCCCACCCAGTAGTATATGCTCCACAGTGGGCGCCACTCAGTATTATATGCTCTACAGTAGCCCCCACCCAGTATTATATGCTCTACAGTGGCCCCCACTCATTATTATATGCCCCCCACAGTGGCCCCCACACAGTATTATAAGCTCTACAGTGGCCCCCACTCAGTATTATATGCTCTACAGTGGCCCCCCACCCAGTATTATATGCTCCACAGTGGCCCCCACACAGTATTATAAGCTCCCAACAGCCCCCTTCCGCTCCAGTGATATTATTATACTCTGGGGTCTCCCAGATGAGACCCCGAAGATGATTAAAAATAACAAACACTGATACTCACCTTGCCTTACCTTTCCTTGGCATCCTCGCTCCATCCTGCTGTCTTCAGCTTCTTCAGGCCCTCTTCCGACGTCGCTGCTGAGGCCTGTTATTGGGCCTCAGTGGTCACGTGGGGGCGCACTGACGTCATTACGTGGCCGCGCCCCATGTGACCGCTGGGGCCTAATCAGAGGCCTCAGTCACATGACGGAAGAGCACCGGAGAGAACGCTGTGCCCAGGAGAGTTGAGAATATGTATTTATTGTTTTCAGTCACCTCCCCTGGGTGCCCAACCCTGTCATCTATTGGAAAGGGGCCTGCAATATGCCAGGGCCTCTTTCCAATAACAATATGTATATCATAGTGGTCCGCACCCCCTGCGTCCGCGATCGCTACACCACTTGTTTGTGGGGTTTGCGGTAGCGGCTGCCACAGGGCTCCAGGCCCCCTAATGTCCGGGCCCTGTGGCAGCCGTGGCTACCCCGGTATTTACACCCCAGGACCAGGGGTCAGCAACCTTTTTAGTCTGGGGTGCCAATTTGGAAAAAAAAAATCAAAAGATGAAGTACTCAGTGTTCCATGTAATAATTGTAAGGGTGTCGCCCTCCTACATCAGTGATTACCAACAGGGGACCACAACACTCTAAAAGTATTTAGTAGGATGATCCCATGCTTTTATGCCATGTTATCTGTGTCCTTAGGATGTTTTTTGACTTTTGGTAAAAATTATTTGGTAGGGGTGCTCACGCAGATGTGAATCGGGCCTCATATGTGTATTTGTATATATATATATATATATATATATATATATATATATATAGGGAAAGCTAATATGTTAGATTTTTATTATTTATTGAGTTTTATTCACAAAAATGATTGATAATCTAAATGTAGATATATATTTCACCTACATTCAATACAACCATACGGTATTATGACCATTTGAAAGAGGCTGAAATTGAAATTGACTTTGTTCTTAAGGTGTTAATATGATAAAATGATGAAACATGTTGAAATGCAACATTCTCTCTCCTGATGTCTGCCATATACAGCAATATATGAGGAGTTACTTTAGCTGAAATAAGCAAAGCTGGCAAAAACTAGAAGGTATGGTGGCATGTTGTTTTATTGGCCCTTAAAACTTGTTTTATAGCATGAATGTACTGTAAGAAAGAAAATATATGTCCAGTAACTACAATGTAGAACCTTTGACTAACAAACAGTCTAGAGGATTTAGCATTTCATTTTCAGATTAATGTAACTGTAGTCCCCTTGGGCTAAAGATGGGAAGAGATAACAGAAATTACTTCTTGATTGACCAAAAGGATTATCATTAATCAAACAACCTTAAATAAATGGACACAATAGAAAGCAAACAGACTAAACCCTGCTAACTACTTGCTGTTTTTCCAGGATTAAAGGTGATATTTGGAGGTTAGGACATTAGCATGAGAATGAGGATTTAGTGGTTTGTTATTCACAGAATGGAAATCCTTGACTAGGTATTTTCAAACATGAAACCAAGATAGGACTTTGTTAGTCTTCAGGTCAACCATTATGTAAATTTTGGTCTATAATACAGTATGCAAAAAATATATAAAAAAAGGGTACATGTAAGAGAAAATGTGGTCTGAGATACCTGATCCTATACTTTTGTTATGTCAACTCCACACACAAAAATTTTTTTGTGTGCACGTATACTGTATACAGTGGCAAGCACGCCTCCTATTGAAATGCAGTCAGACCCTATTCAGGAACCATATGCTGTGGATCCTGAATATGGTCATAAGGAGTTGCAATCTGGATTAATGGAAAGCACAATTTGAGGGAAAACAGAATGAGGGTACAGAGGGTGCCTGCGTATTAGGGTGGGTTCCCATTTGCGCAGGCACTACATCCGCAGCGAAGCTGTTTTTTTTCATTGTAAACAAAGTCGGACATGCAGGACTTTGTTTCCGCCGAAAAAAAAAAACCAGCTTTGCGGCGCAGAGGGTGTAAGCGCACACTCACGCGTTGCTTTAAAAACCCATTTAAGTTAATAGGTTTTTAAGCAAACCATCTTAAACCTTTCCCTATCCTGTCCCAATCCTTTTTTCCGACATTTAGGTCGGATTCACGGTGGACAGAGTGCCGGTGCAAGTGTGAACCCACCCTCATGTGTACCTGTCATGTGGTTCTTGTGCCGCACAGTGTCATAATGTACAGCCTTGTACCTCGTATACAGTGAAGAGAATGTCATGGCCCCTTCAAATAGCTGAATACTTAGGATTGAACCTACGCCAATCTGATATTAATGATCTACATTAAGAATCTGAGAAACAAAACTTTTAGGCTAAAGTCCCATACGTTTATATTTGAGCAACAACCTTTCTATTTACATTTATTATTTGGTCTAAAGTCCCATATAGCAAATCACAGCTAAAAAACGCAAAAACACATTTTTATTGATTTTTTTTGCTACTTTTTTCTCTGCTTTATTTCTTCCCTTATTAAATCCATTGGGAAAAAACTTGCAATTCCGCAGCTAAAATGAATATGCTTCATTTTTCAAAAACGCACGTGTTTTTGAAAAAGCAGCTTTTCCACAGCTCTTTTTTCCGCAGTGTGTGGATGAGATTAACCAAAATCTCATTCATTTTGCCGGTACTGTAAAGTGTTTTTTTCTGCTTTGTTTCTGCAGCAGCCAAAAATGCTGCTTTTACACAAAACTGAGTGTGTGTCTAAGGGTGGGGGTGAATTTGCAACGAAATGGACTTGGGTGATGTTCGGACAGATTTTCAACAGATTTTAGAAATTGCAGCGTCTTCACTGCGCATATTTTTCTGCAAAGTGGGGATGGGATTTGCTAGAATTCCATCCACTTTGCTGTGACTGTAAAACCGTGGCGTTTACACCACGTGGGGCCCCGGCCTAAAGCTCTTACCCATGGAAAAGCTGTGTGCACACACACCTGTTTGGCAGTGCATGGAGTCTGTATAACTCACTAATATGGAGCCACATAGCTGTAATATGCTGCTGCACAAACTCTGTTGATGGCCACAAGTACAGAAATAGAGGACACTTAGTAAAACTCCTAATGAAATCAGAGGCATATGGGTGAACAGTAATACCCCAAATACATGTATGGGCGCTTTCGGCTGAAGTTTTATATAGAAATAAAATCTTTTCTAACATCTTGTAGGTTTTATGTGGGAACGACAATATAATTGGTGTTTAATGGTGTGGCAAATATTCTCCTGACACTTGTTAGTTTTCCTGATGTAGGTTACACCAAAAAAATTGCTGCTGACCAGTTTGATGTCTCTGTAGCAACTTATTTTGTTGTGCTATGCACCATGTCACAAGGGTTATTTGTACTGGAAAAATTACAGGGCAAGATTTCAAATTTATTTTGCATCATTGACTTTAGGGCCTTTAACACATTTGTATGAGCGTTCACTATTAATCATTGCCCTGTGTAAACATGGCAGGGATCAGCTGGCAAACAAGATAATGTTTGTTTGTTGTCTTCTTGCATCATCTACGTGGGCATATAAATGCTAAGTTTATCAGGAATACAATGCAAGTGCATAAGAGGAGAGGTTTGACCGATATCGAACTCCTGACGATAATTATGCCATGAAAATGAGGGTAAAAATAGCTCCGACATGCAGCATCTTTTAAATGAGGAAGAGCATACTGTATACAGTAACACCTCCTGCACAACAGGGCCACTTTAATCATAGGGTCAACAGTGCATTTGCATGGGGCCTATGGTAACAGAGCCCCCTCAACTTCCCTGGATCGAGCAGGACAGTCCCTAATTTCGGGTGCTGTTCCGGGCGGCAGGCAGTGATTTCAACTCTATCTATCTGTGTCCTTAGGACACAGATAGTGGTTAAATACAATAGTGCAGCATGGAGCTATCAGGACCCTGTTCTATTATTCAGCCTTCGGATGGTGATGTCTGCGGCAGGGAAGCTCAATGAGCGTCGAGCCACAGACATCATTACAGCCGGAGCCTACCGTTCCGTGGGAATGGGGTTAGGCAAGTATTCTTTGTCTTTTTTTTTTTTTTTTTGTATCATTGGTGGTTGAGGGGGCAGGGGGCCTTATGTGAAGTTTGCGCAAAGGAAATTAAATTATGTGTGGGGCCCACTTTCAAAAAGTTTGAACAGGGCCCCTTAATGTAATAAAACGGCCCTGATGCATACGACATGTAACTAATACATTAGTAAAATCTAAAGCTTGCCATTCATATTAGGGTCCATTCACATATGTGGGGTGTTTCCCTCTGGAATGGTGCAAAAAAGCCAGAGGGAAATGGATCCTTACAGATCTTTAAATATATACCATTTGACATAGCAAATCATTTTAGATGAAGATAAGTTAACACCATGCTAAATAGAAATGCTAAACAATACTGTGTTTTTATGCTTTATTCTGAAAAAAAAAAGTGCCAAGGAAAAACATAGCGTGAAGGAAGCATAAGGCTAAGGCCACAAGTTGAGCCAAAGCCAGGAGTGGATTGAGCAAAAGATAGAGATATAAGTACTATATATTTCCCATTGCTTTTGTAGCCATTCTTTGAAATATTGCAAATTTTGCTGTGTTTTTTTTGAGGCAAAGCCAAGAATGGCTACAAAAAGAATGGGAAATATAAAGAAAGCAAAAAAAAATATATAAAAAAAATGCTGCGTTTTACAGTACTAGCAAAGTAAATGAGATTCTGGCTAATCCTATCCACACATTGTGGAAAAAAAAAATGCTGCGGAAAAGCTGCATTTTTAAAAATGCACACATTTTGAAATCGCAGCATGTCAATTTTACCTGCGGAAACACTCACATTTTCCCTAAAGATTTAATAAGGGGAGAAAAACCAGAAAGAAAAACGCAACAAAAATTCAACGAAAAATGAGTTTCCACTGCAAATTTTTTCCTTAGCGTTTTTTAGCTGCGTTCCGCAATATGTGGCCTCAGCCTTAACCTAAAACAGTTTGGTCACTATGGATGTTAACCCCATTGCTGGGGTCAGTCAGCAGAAATGACAAATGTACGACCAACTTTACCTGTCTCACCTAGCTAGCTTGGTCATAGGTGAGTCTATAGTTAATGGACATGGTAATCTTCCAAGGTGTATAATTTCCCTTCTGCAGTTGTTTTATTCACAAAGATGATTTTATTGATTTGTGTAAATGTACAGGTTTTGCCGTTGATTGATTCTTTGCACCTTACCACAGTTATGGCAATCATATATGCAATTGCACATTATGTAGTTGAAGTTAACACATATTCAGATTTCTGGCATATGGGAACAAGGCATTACTGCATGAAAAGAAATAGCTTTAAGCCCAGCGTGAGCTCGTAAAAAAAAAGATTAAAGTGACTCATTAGTGTATCTGAAATCAAAATTGCAGTGAAGACAGTTTTAAAGGACTTTATAGCACCCTGCTGGCCCATCCATTTAGAATTAACCCCCTAAGAGCTCAAGTACACAGCAGATCTGGTGTATAATACGGTTTATATAAACCAGTGCCTACATAAAAAATTATTATTTTTTTTTCTAAGCCAGCAAAGACATTTATTCCCACTGTTATGGTAAGTTATTTGCCATTATTGCTTGATAATCTGTTGTGTGTATTGTAATTATCTGAATAAATGAGGCTTGATGATGTCATCATTAAAAATATCAGCCATGGACTTTATTTAAAGGGAGCCTGTCACATTGAACATGCAGACTGATCTGCGGTCAGTAGTGACTGACCACTATCTCTGTATGCACACTTATACACTGAAGACTGTCAGTCACCGAATTGGACTGCCCACTGGACTCCTAAGCGCAGGAACAGCAAGGATTTCAATTAATATGTCACCAGTTATACTGAATCTTTTTCTACAAAGTTATACAGTATATCTATCTACTCAGTTCCTCCTACTTTATACCATGCTGCCTGCAGATTGGATTGCATAATCATTGTGAAAGGTTCCCTTTAAGAAATAATATAGCGCAACTGCATACAATATACAGTCACATGAAAAAGTAAAGACATCTTAAATTTTAGCGCATGAGGATATATCAATATTTTCTACATTCTTCCAACAATGTATAAAGATAAAAAGGTGATGTAACTGAACACAAAGCAGTTCTTGACTTTACAATCATTTGCTAAACAAAAATTCACTGATGTGCCATTTTCTTCTGGAGAATACTTTAGTTCTTGGGTCTAATACTTCCGATCTAAATGGGCAATTTACCACAATAATCATCTGTTGGGTGAAACTTAACAAATCCTTTTAGTGACTGAAAACAAATTGTCAGAAGTCAGCCACGTTTTAATGTTTTTGGGTGATAGTTGCTAGTCCAAAGAAAATCTTTCCATGAAAGAACATTCTCAGGATGTGCATAGAAACATTGTTTGTCTTCCTCACCCAGTGTTACCAAAAATACTTGGCAGGTCTGAGTGACTTATAGCCAATATGGACTACAATATGTATGGCTGCATCAGTGTAACAAATGTTCACCAGAAGATTGTTTGTTCAACCATCAACCTACTTCTATCTAATGTGTATGGCCACCTTTCATTTTGGCAGAAACAACCTCCATCAAGCATTATATTTGTCTAGTAGTCTACTGAGCCTCACAAAATTTTCCGTGCACCAGAAAATTAAATGTACGCCTGGAATTTCTGGACTGAAATATGCTAAATTTGTTGGACCGCAGGTAGCCCCTCTCAAAGTTGTGGCCGCTTTTCTAGCTGCTTTTGAAAAGTGGCAAAAGAAGTGGCAGAAAAAAGGTGCAAGTTTGTGTGACAAGCATCAGAAAACTGTTGTAAATCCCCCTTTTTGTGATTTTTCTTGTATTTTATATTTAGCAGGTTCTGCTGGTGAAATACTATTGCTGGTTTACAATAAATATGTCTTCTGGTACTGTGGTCAGATTACTTCTATTTTCCTTTGTCTATCCTGAGCACATTGGTACAGAAGTCTTGATGTTTTCCAGGCTTTGAGGAGTAAATGGCTCTTGCCATTATTTTCTTTTTGGTCAGTAAATTCTCAGTCTTGACATTCTTGCCAAGTAGATCTAATTTGTGTGGTCTATTCTAATAATTAGATTAATGAATTAATAATGACAATTATAACCTGCAGGTCTTCTGATGGAATTCTTAGATTCCTAGAGACTTTCAGCATCCCAGGTGATCCAAGATGGATTGGATTTGATGCCTAATTTGCCTTTTGGCAGTGCCGCAAGGGAACTGAACATTTGCTTCTACATTTCTTGCAGCTGATCTCTTGGGGTCCTAGTAGTCACCCTGTGACACTGTGATCAGCTTACCCTCTGGGGACCCCACTAACAGAAAGGGATTGTCCAGAGCCCACAACTCTTTTAATAATACAATAAGTAGCAGAGCACCTAAAGCCACTGCATAGTCTAGTTTATACTACACTATACTACTATATATACTACTAGTCTAGTTTATGGCAGGTAACCAATTGTGTTCAGAATCAGTAATGATGATCCCTCATTTGGGTCACTTGGTTGACATTTGATTTGCTTAGGGGCACATGGCTTAATCTCACCATGCAACAAAGGTTTTAGATGGCTGAAAAGGCCAACTTAGACCATTTTCTGTAGAACATAAGCCATTTCATGATGTAAATAAATGTGAGCGATCTTGACTGATGGAAAATATCTGAGAAAAAGTTTTTTGTTTGTGTTAGACGCTATTGAAAAGATGACAATCTTCACAGACCAGCCATAAATGGCAAGTCTTTCCGAAAGCGTACATCTGATATCCCTAATGTATGGCCGCTGTTTGTAAGTTATCTGTACATGGTGACTGATGTGACATCCTTCAGAGCAGAGTACACTCTATAATAATAATAATGTGGGTATAATAATAATGTGGGTAAATGTGTTGCAGAATACCTTGTAGAACCTGTATGCCTCCATACCTATCCACATTTCATCTTGTATCCAGGCTAGAGGCAGTATTAGAGTCCAGGGCACTAGAGCCTCCTTTCAATTGTACAGGTTTCCCCAATCAACTTCTCCTTTGACTCTAATATTGTGTTCACTTACATTGGGAAAAAAAAGTATTTAGTCAGCCACCAATTGTGCAAGTTCTCCCACTTAAAAAGATGAGAGAGGCCTGTAATTGTCATCATAAGTAGACCTCAACTATGAGAGACAAATTGAGAAAACAAATCCAGAAAATCACATTGTCTGATTTTTAAAGAATTTATTTGCAAATTATGGTGGAAAATAAGTATTTGGTCAATAACAAAAGTTCATCTCAATACTTTGTTATATATCCTTTGTTGGCAATGACAGAGGTCAAACGTTTTCTGTAAGTCTTCACAAGGTTGGCACACACTGTTGCTGGTATGTTGGCCCATTCCTCCATGCAGATCTCCTCTAGAGCAGTGATGTTTTGTGGCTGTCGCTGGGCAACACGGACTTTCAACTCCCTCCAAAGGTTTTCTATGCGGTTGAGATTTGGAGACTGGCTAGGCCACTCCAGGACCTTGAAATGCTTCTTACGAAGCCACTTCTTTGTTTCCCTGGCGGTGTGCTTGGGATCATTGTCATGCTGAAAGACCCAGCCACGTTTCATCTTCAATGCCCTTGCTGATGGAAGGAGGTTTGCGCTCAAAATCTCACGATACATGGCCCCATTCATTCTTTCATGTACACGGATCAGTCGTCCTGGTCCCTTTGCAGAGAAACAGCCCCAAAGCATGATGTTGCCACCCCCATGCTTCACAGTAGGTATGGTGTTCTTTGGATGCAACTCAACATTCACTCTCCTCCAAACACGATGAGTTGTGTTTCTACCAAACAGTTCTACTTTGGTTTCATCTGACCATATGACATTCTCCCAATACTCTTCTGGAACATCCAAATCCTCTCTAGCAAATTTCAGAAGGGCCTGGATATGTACTGGCTTAATCAGGGGGACACGTCTGGCACTGCAGGATCTGAGTCACTGGCGACGTAGTGTGTTACTGACGGTAGCCTTTGTTACGTTAGTCCCGGCTTTCTGCAGGTCATTCACTAGGTCCCCCCGTGTGGATCTGGGATTTTTGCTCACCGTTCTTTTGATCATTTTGACCCCACGGGGTGAGATCTTGCGTGGAGCCCCTGATGGAGGGAGATTATCAGTGGTCTTGTATGTCTTCCATTTTCTAATTATTGCTCCCACAGTTGATTTCTTCACACCAAGCTGCTTGCCAAATTGCAGATTCAGTCTTCCCAGCCTGGTGCAGGTCTACAATTTTGTTTCTGGTGTCCTTCCACAGCTCTTTGGTCTTCACCATAGTGGAGTTTGGAGTGTGACTGTTTGAGGCTGTGGACAGGTGTCTTTTATACTGATAACAATGTCAAACAGGTGCCATTACTACAGGTAATGAGTGGAGGACAGAGGAGCCTCTTAAAGAAGAAGTTACAGGTCTGTGAGAGCCAGAAATCTTGCTTGTTTGTAGGTGACCAAATACTTATTTTCCACCATAATTGGTAAATAAATTCTTTAAAAATCAGACAATGTGATTTTCTAGATTTGTTTTCTTATTTTGTCTCTCATAGTTGAGGTCTACCTATGATGACAATTACAGGCCTCTCTCATCTTTTTAAGTGGGAGAACTTGCACAATTGGTGGCTGACTGAATACTTTTTTTTCCCACTGTAAGTGAACATAATATTAGAGTCAAAGGAGAAGGAAGGAGGCTCTAGTGCTCTGGACTCTAATACTGCCTCTAGCCTGGATACAAGATGAAATGTGGATAGGTATGGAGGCATACAGGTTCTACAGTAGAAGGTATTCTGCAATTTACCCACAGATGTTTCAGGTGGGCCTGTAGATCCTGCACACTTGTAAATTGCTGAAGCTGACACCCCAGCTGGTCCCATAAATGCTCAATTGGTGATAAATCTGGCAACTGGGTAGGCTATATAAGAGTTGCAATCTGGAAGGACATTCCTGGGAAACCCTTGCAATATGTGGATATATTATCCTGCTAAAAAACGTCAGTTGTAATCCCAGCCATATGAGGCAAAACATGTGGCCATAGGATGTCTTGCACATATTGCTGAGATGTTAGTGTTCCTGACATCACTACTTGTGTTGCTCCCCAGTTCATCACACCAGCAGTTGGGGCAGTGTGTCACTCCATAGCAAAGGTAGGGTTGAAGCACAATCCTTAGGCTAAGGCCCCACATAATGGGCCGCAGCAAAAAAGCGCTGTGGAAAAAAACCACAGTGGCAACGCATTGAGCTTTTCACAGCTTCCATTATACCTAAAGGGAAACCGCTGGCGTTTCAGTAGGTATAATTGACATGCTGCAATTTCCAAAACTGCAATGGTTTTGGAAATTACAAAGAGACCGCTGCGTGTATTTTTCTTCAGGGCGTGGATGGGAATCGCTATGCAGTGCTGTGTTTCCGCTGCGGCCAAACGGCAATGTTTATGCCACATGGGGCCCCAGCCTTAAAGAGGACTTGTCCCAGGTCTGAGCTGCAATAACCCAATAAAATAAAAGCCCAATAACATACATCACCTGATAGGCGCTGTCACACTGAACAATTTGGTGTTTTGTTTATACAAAGCCGTTTAGTCATTCCAAAGATATAAGACCTTTTAGTGTTGATTCAAATTAAGTCATAATAGCTAAGTGGGCGGTAGCACACAGAGATCCTGCCCCTAGAGGAACCACAGTGTTATTGTCCACGGGGTTAGTATACCAATAATTTGCATCAACAATAAAAGGGCTTATATCTTTGAAATGGCTGCATGGATTTGGATAAATAAAACACAAAAATGCTTAGGGCGACAGTGTCTGTCACATGACCTATGCCACTGGGTTTTCCAGACCTGCTGACAGGTCCTCTTTAAAAAAATACATAGCTAATATAATAATAATACATTTTATTTATATAGCGCCAACATATTCCGCAGCACTGTACAATTTGTAGGGTTCAAGTACTGACAAAAAAAAAAGATACATTACAAAGAAATAGTCAATTCACACACTGGGACTGAGGGCCCTGCTCGCAAGAGCTTACAATCTATGAGGTAGAGGGGGTGACACAAGAGGTAGCAGGGGCGGCATCGGAGGTAGCATTGCTTATACAATGGTCAGACAATTTTGTAATAGAGGTTACTGTCATTACACATATATAAAGCTGTATGAGCCGTCACCAGTCATGTCCTTTAACGTGCAGATGGTGCCTGGACATATAAAGCTAGTCTGATACGGCATCATATCCTGTGAGGTAATGTTGAAGCATAAACAGAGGAGGGTACGTTTTAGGGATTCTAACTACGGAAGGGTTTACATTAGGAGTTGTGATAGGCCTGTCTGAAAAGATATGTCTTTAGGTTACGCTTGAAGCTGTGGAAATTGGGGGTTAATCTGATAGTCTGGGATAGAGCATTCCAGAGAAATGGTGCAACTCGGGAGAAGCCTTGTATACGAGCGTGGGAAGTTCTGATAATAGAGGATGTTAGTCTTAGGTCATTGAGTGAACAGAAAGCACGGGTTGGGCGATAGACAGAGATGAGGGAGGAAATGTAGGGAGGTGCAGCATTATGGAGAGCCTTGTGGATGAGGGTGATAATTTTATATTATATTCTGTATTGAATAGGCAGCCAATGTAGTGACCGGCACAGACCAGAGGCATCGCTATAGCGTCTAGACTGATAGATGAGCCTGGCCGCCGCATTCAGAATAGATTGTATATGTAAAATATTGTCATTGTCTAAACAGAGGAGACATTTCCAATGTTCTCGAAAAAACACTGGTTATGGGTATTGGTCAAGGTTTCCATTTTCATTTCAGATTTTTTTTTTTACAAAAAATAAGCATCGATCTTGATTCTAACATTCTAAGGGGGAATTTTCACACACAAGTCTTAAACTGAAGTGCACTGGAGTACAAAGTGTCAATGCGCCTCTTAATACATTTTCCGTGCACCACAAAAGTAAATGCACGCCTGCAATTTCTGGACTGAAATATAGTAAATTTGTTGGACCACAGTTGGCCCCTCCAACTCTATTTAAATCCTGGCTGGCAAGAGAAATGGAGAAAAAAAGGTGTAAGTTTGTGTGATGTGCACCAGAAAATTGATGTAAATTCCCAATTTTTTTGTGTTTTTCCTCATATTTTTTTTTTTTCAATTTTATTTTATTTTGCAGAATGTATTCAGAACTATATATGGTACTATAGCAGTGAGGGAAATTATTTCCAACCCATTCACATGCATTAAACTGTGCTTATGACCTTACCAGGCATTATACAGTCATGGCCAAAAGTTTTGAGAATGACACAAATATAATATTTTCACATGATCTGCTGCCCTCTGGCTTTTATGTGTGTTTGTCAGATGTTTTTATCACATACAGAAATATAATTGCATTCATATTATGAGTAACAGAAGCTTATATTGACAGTTAGAATGAGTTAATGCAGCAAGTCAATATTTGCAGTGTTGACCCTTCTTCTTCAGGACCTCTGCAATTCTCCCTGGCATGCTCTCAATCAACTTCTGGACCAAATCCTGACTGATAGCAGTCCATTCTTGCAGAATCAATGCTTTAATTTTGTCTGAATTTGTTGGTTTTTGTTTGTCCACCCGTCTCTTGATGATTGACCACAAGTTCTCAATGGGATTAAGATCTGGGGAGTTTCCAGGCCATGGACCCAAAATCTCTATGTTTTGTTCCCTGAGCCATTTAGTTATCACCTTTGCTTTATGGCAAGGTGCTCCATCATGCTGGAAAAGGCATTGTTGAGCGCCAAACTGCTCTTGGACGGTTGGGAGAAGTTGCTCTTGGAGGACATTCTGGTACCATTCTTTATTCATGGCTGTGTTTTTAGGCAAGACTGTGAGAGAGCCGATTCCCTTGGCTGAGAAGCAACCCCACACATGAATGGTTTCAGGATGCTTTACAGTTGGCATGAGACAAGACTGGTGGTAGCGCTCACCTCTTCTTCTCCGAATAAGCTGTTTTCCAGACGTTCCAAACAATCGAAAAGGGGATTCATCAGAGAAAATGACTTTACCCCAGTCCTCAGCAGTCCACTCCCTGTACCTTTTGCAGAATATCAGTCTGTCCCTGATGTTTTTTCTGGAGAGAAGTGGCTTCTTTGCTGCCCTCCTTGAGACCAGGCCTTGCTCCAAGAGTCTCCGCCTCACAGTGTGTGCAGATGCACTCACACCTGCCTGCTGCCATTCCTCAGCAAGCTCTGCACTGCTGGTAGCCCGATCCCGCAGCTGAAACACTTTTAAGAGACGGTCCTGCCGCTTGCTGGTCTTTCTTGGGCGCCCTGGAGCCTTTTTGGCACCAATGGAACCTCTCTCCTTGAAGTTCTTGATGATGCGATAGATTGTTGACTGAGGTGCAATCTTTCTAGCTGCAATACTCTTCCCAGTTAGGCCATTTTTGTGCAGTGCAATGATGACTGCACGTGTTTCTTTAGCGATAACCATGGTTAACAGAAGAGAAACAATGATGGCAAGCACCAGCCTCCTTTTAAAGTGTCCAGTGGTGTCATTCTTACTTAATCATGACAGATTGATCTCCAGCCCTGTCCTCATCAACACCCACACCTGTGTTAATGGAGCAATCACTGAAACGATGTTAGGTGGTCCTTTTAAGGCAGGGCTTCAATGATGTTGAAATGTGTTTGGGGGGATAAAGTTCATTTTCTAGGCAAATATTGACTTTGCAAGTAATTGCTGTTAAGCTGATCACTCTTTATAACATTCTGGAGTATATGCAAATTGCCATTAGAAAAACTGAAGCAGTAGACTTTGTAAAAATTAATATTTGTATCATTCTCAAAACTTTTGGCCATGACTGTAGGTTAAGGTCTTACTATAATGTATAACCATATCCATTTTAAAATTCTTCAACACCTTTAGGTGGGGGCCACATGTTGCAAAACCACAACGTTTTCCATTACCTGCAAAGTGGATGGGATTCTGACTAATCCCATACACACATTGCAGAAAAATATCTGCAGCAGAGGTGCTGCAATTTCAAAAACGCAGTTGTCTTTTCCACAGAATTTTTTGGCTGCGGCTCGCTATGTGGGGCCTTAGCCTTAGTCATTTTTTTTGTGTAACTTTTTATATAGTGAAATTCTCATGTTTTACATATTTATGTGGCCCGGCCATAGTGCACCTGGAAATGATTTTAAGGAGAGAACTGCTGCACTGGGCAGTGGGAACTATGCTGCCAGTGACAACGCTGCTGTTTACACAGTTGGTTGGTAAATCCTTGGGATTTCCTCACACTTCTATTGGCAACACCTGGGGTTTAACTCTAGGAACAAAATCCCATGTGAAGTATTTACTTGTAGAATTAAAATAACAATACTCATGCAACCCTAGAACTGTTGTTGTGAAAACACTGCACCAAATACCTACACAAAGTACTAGAAGAATAGCAGGCCAACTTTACATATGAGCTCACCAAATTTAATGTAGAAAGCTTAGGATTTTCAGGAATTCACAGGAGGCCAAATTTATGGGCAATAATTGAATACAATTTGTAAGAGTTTCCTAGTTGGTAGCCCCTTTAATGCTACATTCACATGGCAGCAAACAAAAATGGACATTAAAAACAGATGAAACTGGTAGTTTTTAGGCTGAAGCCCCACATGGCACAAACACTACGGTAAAAAAAAAAAATCTCCTTCTTTGCCAAAACTAACATGATAGACCTTTGGATTTCTATGTTATAATACACCTAAAAAAAAGTTTGACTTTTAATTAAGGCCGGGACCCCACATTGCAAAAACGCAACTTTGCAGATTTTGCTGCGGTTTTTTCAGCCAAAGTCAGGAGTGGCTACAAAAGGAATGGAAAATATATAGGAAGAAGTTATACTTTTACCTTCTGCTCAATCCACTCCTTACTTTCGCTCAAAAAAAAAATACAGCTAAATTTTCAAAAAATGTTGCGTTTTACAGTACCTGCAAAGCGGATGGGATTCTGGCTAATCCCATCCACACATTGCATAAAAAATCTGCAGCGGAACAGCTGCAATTTAAAAAACGCTTGCGTTTTTGAAAATGGCAGCATGTCATTTATACCTACGGAAACGCTGGCGTTTTCCATTTAGGCATAAAAGGAACATAAAGTCCGCAAAGGAAAACTGCAGAAAAAACCACAGTGCCTTTTCTGCAGCGATTTGCTGCGTGGGGCATTAACCTCAAACAACTTGTGGCAATTTGTGAAAGTGCAGTTCAGCACTTTCCTGTTATAGGCACTTTCATTCAATTTTGCATCAAAGAATCAGATTTCTTTAACAAAATAATAAAAATTCTAAGGCAGAGGGACCATGTTGTGAAAATAAATCTTTTTTTGTTGCAGATTTTGCTGCGGTTTTTTGAGCCAAAGTGAGAAGTGGATTGAGCAGAAGGAAGAAGTATAAATTCTTGATATATATATATATATATATATATATTTTCCATTTCTTTTGTAGCCACTGCTGACTTTGGCTCAAAAAACCACAGAAAAATCTGCATAAAAAAAAAGCTGCGTTTCCACAACATGGGGGCCTTAGCCAAAGGTCGGGGCCCCACATTGTAAAAACGCAGCTTTTTGGCTGTGGTGGAAACAGCTGCATTATACAATACCTGAAAAGTGGATGTCTTTTCTGCAGCATTTTGTTGCTGCAGCTTGCTTTGTGGGGCCTTAGCCTAAAAGTCTGAATGAAGAGCCAGAGACACACAACAGTTCCTAAAAATAAAAGATTACAATGTGCAGAGTCCTTACATGTCACTTGGGTCTACGTCTAGCACATATCTTCATTAGAACTAAAACAACCAAAATCTCCATGATGTAGTTGCTGGTAAACATGCAGATGCAAAAACACAGACCCTTTTGTATCAGGCCTTGTAATAATGCAGATGCAAAACTGTTTTCTGAACATGTATCCAGTTTTTTTTATCCATGATTAATCCATTGGATCAATGAAAAGCGGACAAAACATGTAATTGTCATGGACACATAGGGACAAATTAATTATTCCCTCTACACCACAAAGCCGGCATAGAGGCATAATTTTAAGGCGCACATTTGGCACTTTATTTCAAGCTTCAATCAGTGCCTTACCTGCCGCTTTGTGGGCGCTGTGGATTGGGACAGGCAGCGATGTCATTGTGATGTGAAATATTGAATATTTCCTATATTGCTTGGAAAAACAAAAAAATAAATCCAATACATTGTTTGATATAGCACTTAAGGTGTGTGCTATGACTTCTACTATATAGCGGGTTGGAGAACCCTTCTACAAGCACCACTATCACCGAGTGTACGGGACCAGTGATATATATCCAGGGCAGTTTATTAAGACTGGTGTACGATATGCCAGTCTTAATAAACTTGCCCCATAGACTCAATGAGCATTTTTGGACTGGAAAAAGGACTACAGCAATGTTTTGCAAACATTGAAAACCACAGCCGAACCATGCAGCAATAATAATAGTGTAGAAATGCAGTGTTCCAAACCCACAGCTCAAGACCCTTTGCGTGCAGTTTTCTTCTGCCATGTGTAGATGATATTTGTTTAAATCTTTGCAACTGGTCAGCCACCAGCGATTCTGCTGCAGTTAATATTCGCGTGTATACCATGTGTCCCCTGCTTTAAGCTAAGGCCTATGTTGCTGAAATGCAGTGGAAAAACAAACAGGCGTACCAGTAAAGTGAATGAGATTTCATTTTATCCCACATATTGCAGGAAAAAAAGCTGCATTTTTGAAAACTGCATTATGTTAATTTAAGTTGTGGAATTGCAAGTTGTTTCCCTATAGATTTAGTAGGTGGAGAAGAATTCAGATGAAAAACACTTCAGAAAAATAACAAAAACTACTGCAGTCAAATGATAGACATTTTGCAATAGCACTTGATATGTATTAGGAGCACGTTTTTTTTTCCCTTACTTTTGGGGCATTTTTTCGATCTATGGCATTTTATTTTTTTTCCAAGACACACCATGCAGGTGATTTCCCATCCATTGGGTAGGACTTTTCTCTTCTTTTAGACAGCCCCCCCCCCCCCATGTTGCAAAAAACTCTGCATTTTACATTAGGTGGGATTCTGGCTAAACCCATCCACACATTACAGAAAAAAAGCTACAGTGGAAAAGCTACGTTTTCAAAAATTCTCACGTTTCTGCAAATCACAGCATGTCAATTAATACCTACGGACACACTGGCGTTTTCCATATAGGTGTAATAGAACCAGAAAGTCCGCACAAAAAAAAAAACATGATGTGTTTCCGCACTCTTTTTCCACAGCGTTTTTTTTTGCTGCGGTTTGCTACATGGGGCCTTAGCCTTACAACATTTTTTGTCACGAAAAAGGGTACTTAAAAAAAAAAAAAAAATTATATATATATATATATATATATATATATATATATATGGCCTTGTACATGTTTTGTTATTTTTCATGACAACTTTCCAAGATTAAAAAAGAAATGCCAAAACTTGTTTAGCAATACAGGGGTTTGTGTTTTTTTCCCCTACAAAAAAAAGCTGTGTGACAGAAGCTAAAATGTGACCAAAAACAGATGAATTTCTTGCTCTTGTTGGATCTATAGACGACAACTCACATGGACAGACCAGGGTAGTAGGAACACATTTGGATTGATATTTGAGACCTGCAGTCTTTTTGCTGTTTATACACTCACAGTGGTGAACAATCCAGTCCAATTCTAAATAGTAACTATCAGTTTTTGCATAAGCCTCTTCGTATGTAAAGCCAATGGTCACCAGCACCTTGGTGAATACCTATTGTCCTAGAGAGCATAAAGACAAAGGTCCCCAATTTACATAGTGTAGAGTAATTAGACCCAAGCTCTACTTTAGATGCACCTGGACTGCCAAAGCCAAATGACTTCACCTTAGCTAGAGGGGGGCAGGCTGTGTAAACAATGGCTTGATTCTGGCCACAAAGAAGCTATTACAAGAGCTTGAGTACATAATGAAAAGCATCAATGCAAGGCTCCTCAAGATGGTCTACAGATAATGGAAAACCATTGGCCTGTGGGGTTTGTAAAAGCTATTAACATGCAATTACTAGTATAACTACTATTGTCCACAAGAACACACACACATAACAGTACATCTGTTTTATTTTACTGTAAAAAAAATAAAGTGCAATTTACACTGTTACACATTGAACGCTCCTTTTCCAGAAGCAAATACAACATCTAGAAAGATTGCAGCCTTGTTTGTGAGATGTTCACATTCTGCAGGGACAACCATAACAGCCTCAAGTTCTGCTATATTAAATTACCGTGGGGGGGGGGGGGGGGGAGGTGTCCATGATTCACATACAAAAAGAGAATTATTTTATAGTTTGGGACACAAATGTCTGTGAGGAAAAATGATCTGGAATGAAGTAGGAAAAAAAGGCAAAAACTACTCCAAAACTCCAATTGTAAAATGAAATAACAAGTAAGGTCCAAGCAAGGCGCTTTCTAGTAGTGGTCATGGAGGTTCGCATTGCAGATCGAAACAGGTTTTACACATAATTTTTTTTTCTCCTTTAAAACCAGTGGATAGTGTAAAGTAAGACTTAAGTGGGACATACACATTAGATGTGCATTGGCCAAACCTGTCAATTTTAAGGGGTTCATTGAGCTTCCAGACTCTCCACCAAGGCAGACATCAGGGTCCATAAGGATCGAACAGGTGGATTTCAACTGTTATATCCTTTTGTTCTCAGGAAAATAAGCCAACACCAGAGGAGTATTGCAGCATCTTTCTCCACTCTCTCCAGTTTATAACATATGTACTGCATGGCCGGACCAAGTGTGCATGTGGATACTGGGCAACTATCTAAAATGCATGGCCAGCTTAAAGGTACGTACTCAAATGACAGATTCTTTACAGGAATCCATATATCAGAATGGAGCCAAATTTGCAGCATGTTCATAGATTTCTGCAAAACCCACTTAGGCAAATGAGACTTGTTGCAATAATTTCTGCAACAAATCTGCCACATGTGTATACCTGAAGGCTTCATACACGTGACAGAGTGTGGCTGTCTGAGTGTGTTCCATTCCATTTTAGAGCAGGTCCTATAATATATTGGAATACACTTGGACCGCACACTCAGTCTTGTGCATGAAGCCATGCGCTATGGGGGCTATTCACGTGACCAATATTTTGATGGCTCGTCATAATATCTAGGTCATGTTCTATTTTTGTCAGTTTTCACGGATCCCTCCATACACTGCAATGTATACACCATAACACACTGCGGCCCTAGGTGTAAAACGGCTGTGAAAAATGGACATTTTTAACGGTCGTTTTCACCCACACGTGAATGTAGGCTTACACTTCTCCCATATTTTGGGATGCATTACTGGTCAGGCTCAAAAATACATGCAAAACCTGCATTGTGGTAACAAGGCTTATGTCAACTTTCATGTGGGACAGAGCGGCCATAGATGAATTACTAATCCTTAAAAAAAACTACCTATAATTAGGTTTGAGGTTTTCTTTATAAAAATAGAAATTACAATTTACAAAAAAAAAATAATAAAAATCTAAATAAAATACACAAAAATGAGCAACAGGCTGTTTGGATAAATATTAAACACAGGTATTCATGTTATTTGCTCCAAGGTTATGTGGGTTGGTGGGGTGGAGGACATGGCCTCAGAGCTAAGTCATTTGTCAAAAACATTAATACAAAGATGTGGTATTTATATCTTACAATATTGGTCATTTCCATCAAAACTTGTTTCCTCCACACATAAAGTAGTTCATTGCTGTCCTTTCAAGGCTCAGTCCATAATAGAAATTCAGAAACGTCCCAGCGGGCTCAGCATTTAGGAGTGTCATCTGGCACGACTGAATCAATATGTTGGCTCAATGGAAGGTAGTTTGTAGATTGTGGGTAACAGTTCCTGGCATCAATGTAGGGAGCTGGTGCCATTAAAATGGCGTGCTCACCTGGGACAGCATAGTTAATGAATGGTGGCTGTAAATAAGTAGGAGCTGCAGGAGCAGCGTGCATAAATTGAGTATTTGGTGGACAGCCCATGATAGGGAATGCTTGTTGCATGTTCCTATACACATTCATATTTTCCGCTCCCAGGGCACAAAAGTTTTGTGGGCGGCCACCCAGGGATACACGGGGAGCAGAGTTGGAGCTGGAACTGGAGTGCCTTGAGATATCAGTAGATGGTTCTATATCCAAGAGTCGGCTTTGTGGTGCAGGCCCGTTGATCTGGGTTTCTTCCTCAGGTCTAAGACATCTACAGCAGCATACTCCCACCAGAGCTCCCACAACGACAAAGCTCACAAATATGGTGCCAACCAGAAGAAAAGGTAAGTATGTGGGCACTAGGAGAAAAAGAAGAAGTTTTTGTTAGACTTATTTCTAACATATTAGGGGTTCAAAAACATATATGCCATGTGTATAGTCCCTCTGTATGTGACTTTATGCCATACAATTTTGTATATAGTTTTGCAGCATCCCCTTTATTGAAATGTGAGGTTAACTATACTTTCCCATACAGTGAAAAAAAAAAATACATTGACAAATGTCTCCTGAAGTATGGCCACAAGAAGGAGTCCCAGCATATGCAGCAAATGTACATGTGTGGTGTGAACACTGGCTTAGGACAGGATCACATAGTGTACATGAGAAGAAGGTATCCAATAGTGCTGCCACAGTACTGTGGAATCCAGGGTAAAGCAACACTTTTTGCTATAGTAAGTGATTTCTATATATAAAATAGAAAACCAAGATATTAAACTAAAACACTACAAATATTCTAGTTTATCTTGTACTAAAATCAGACTCAGAAGGTTTTTAATTGACTGTATCAGATTACTTTGGTGACATACAGCAAAGACTAGACCATGTAAAACATTATTACACCAAAACCCAGGACATAAAATGGGCACACATGAGTCAATATGGCTCTGTTCTGACTGGTGTATATTTTCACTATTAGGCCTTTTCTTTTTAAAGGGCCAAACAACACCAGATATCTACAATGACTGGAATGATTTTCTTTGTCAACAGTCTATTCTACCCTTACTAATACAATTGCAAACACATACACTTCCCTGTACAGTAACCTCAATTCTAGGGCATTTAACACATGCCAGATTTGCTGCAGAAAATCTCATACAGGCTTGCAGAAATACATGTGAATACTTCAAAAACAAGCCCATTTAGATGAATGGAAGCATTTTTCAGGAACAGTAATTTCTACAACAAATATGGTACGTGAATTAAGAATTATATCAATAACAAATAGGAAGGACCAGAAGTCCATTTTAGTAACATATAGATATCTACATACACCACTCCTGTTGTATTAGCATTGTATAAAAAAATAGTGCCATTTACCTGCAGCGGGTATCTCTACAGCTGGTGCTCCTTCCCTGAATATATCTTCCTGCTCTTCACTAGGGCACAGACCCTGGTCCAACCTGGCCTCACTGGCAGTGCAGCAGTACCTTAGATTGCATGATCCACAACAGTAGGTAGCTTCTACATGGTCATATCGTTCTGGGCACTGGAACCCTGGGTGCCAACTTCCATAGTTATCAGTCCAGCCATGGCAGAACTCTCCAAACTGTGCCCCAGAACTACTCACAAGCAGCAACAGGATAAACAAAGGACACATGGTGGAAGCTGAAAGAGAAGGCTAGCTGCTGAGTGCTGCTGTAGGGGGTAGATGAGTTTTATCAGCTGCTAGTATAACCCGCCTTCCCTGTTGTGAGGGAGTGTCACTTTAGCCCCAGACACTCCACCCCTACCTACCCCCCAGAGTCACTTATCATAAAGACATCAACACCACAGAGATGCCATGGAAAAACTTGTGTATAACTCTTTACAGGTATGCAAGTATACAGCTTTTCAAGAACATCCTGCATTTAGGGTTTGGTAATCTACCCATAATTTGCCTTCTTTTTTTATGGATTATCCATGAATTTACACATGGTTGGCATTTGAGTATTCAATCACACAGATGACATTATTTGCCACCTTGTAAATAAAGCACTCATCATCATGTGTTTATCTCCTGAGATGTGAAGTATACTGTGAACCGAGAGCAAGGCAGGTGGTTTGGACTCCGCAACCAGAAATGAACGCACACGCGGTAGTTCAAGAAAAAAATATATATTTACTATAAGTTAATAAAGGCTAGTTAAAGGTAAAATGACAGGGCTAAAGACAAGCAAAATATACAATATAGCATGAACAATTTCAAGGCAAATTCTGCAATGGTTTCTACTTTTACTCTGTCCACTTCTGCAGTATGGACACTGAATGAACAATATACTCAAAACTATCCCTAACTGACCCTGACTTCACATTTGGGTGCACCCCCTTTTCCCCAGTGGTCCAGGTGGACCGCTTACAGTCTGTAGAAGCGCGCGGTGGGGCCCAAAGTCGTTCCTTTCTTTTATAGCGAAACGTCCTCTCCTCACGGTTATCAGGATCTTGGGAGAAATGAAGTCCTCTTTAACAGGGAAACCCAATGAATGCAATGTAATCCAACAGCAGATTCCACTCAGCACACTGACAGTCCTGCCGAATCCATACACTGAGCTGGGATGTAAGCCGGGGTTTAGCAGGTGCTGTCCAGTACATCAACAGCACTGCGAGTCTCTATCTGTGGTATCCATATACACAGTCACAATGTCAGTCTCACTGATCAGCCACTGAGCACAGTTCCTTTCACGTGGACTCACTAGTCCTGTTGTCTCTTTACACTCTGTTTGTCTCTGGACCAAGATACAGCTTAGCTGTACAGAAAAATCTCCACACCAGTTCAATACAACACTTGCTAAGATGGCTGCTGCTCTCTGTCTCGTCACTTCCTGCTTCTCTGCTCACATTCTGTCTGCAGAACAGGCAAGCTGACATAAAAGGGGGGGAGTCACTCCAGCATCATGTCACAATTACAATGGCTGCTGTCTTAAAGGAACAGAATCACAGAAATACATTCAACATTAACAGTTTATACAGACAAATGAAGCTTAGGACAACATTGGCTGTCTCTTACAATACTTCACTGGCACCATGTGCTCCTTAACACTAAATCAATTAACATGTCTCCAGAGACATGTCCTCCAGATATCATTATTTATGTGTGGTTAATTACGCGCTCCATAGCTCCACCTATTGTTTAACACACTGCACAGCACATGGATGATGCTTCAAGTGTCCGGTGACATCATTACAACACTATACTAATAGACGGAATTCATCTGCTGATCTTTGTGGAATCTCTTTACAAATAGTCATATCCTTATACAGAAAATGTTATTTATACACATGTCAGAAAAAGAGGTAAATAGTATATTTATGAAGACACATATACTAGATCATATACATTTAGGCTATATTCAGACCACTGTGGATAAAATGGCCATGAAAAACAGACAAAATAGTCATTTTTTCACATCTGTTATGCATCTGTCTGGGACCCATTTCTTTGGATCCCTCATAGACGAGTCTATTGATAAATCTGTAAAATGGGCAAACTGTCCAAACAACGGACATGTGAATAGCTGCATTGTAATAAATGGGGGGAATTCATAAACTCATCGTCGAAGGTTTCTGGTTTAAATGTGTGAGAATGTGTGCATCTTTGGCGCAAGGTTCTTTCTTGTGCCATATCCCCCATTCTGCTCCTCACTCTCCACTTTCCACAAATGTGGGTAAAACAGGGTGGAACAATGGGGTGGGGAAGACCGAGGATGCATTGATCCGACATATTTATACAGAAAATCTACACCAGTTCCTAACTGGGGTAGCTTTCCATTCTGGTGCAAGGACCTGTGCCTGATTTATGAAGAGGCCAGAGCCTAATAAAAAATCAAGGAACGCCTTGTGCCTGTCAGGACCTTAATTAAGACTGGCATACAAAATGCCAGTCTCAATAAATCTGCCCAAATGTGTTCTAAAAACAGTTGTGTGACAACTGTTATAAAACCTACCGTCACATGGCCTTTTTTGGCATTCATGTGAATTAGGTCTTAAGATTCTGTGTCCGTTACTAATGAAGTAACTCAGAAGTCAGAATTGGGCCCCCTTCTTTATAATTTATCAATGACTTTGTAGGGGCCTCTGAAGTAAGGGTCTATATAGCAATGTACTCAATTGTGTCTGTCAACCCAATTGGGCAGGGCACATATATATGACTACTGTTTGATTCAGACTACTTCTCAATTGGGTTGTTCAGTGAAGATGATTGGGGGGCAGGGGACCCCCATTCTAGTGATCAGTAGAGATCTCAGTAATCAGACATTTATTCTGTGGAGGTTCTAAAAACCCTTTAAAACTAAACTCCAAAATGACGTTGAGTTGAGTTGATGCAAATGTTTTAGGATTTGTAATAATGTCTGAATAAAGTATTTCTAATTGAAAAAGAAAACTCTGACATTTGGTAGCTGGACAGCTGTGATAGTAACTGTCACCCAAGTCTAGAGTCACAGTCTACACATATAAGTTTCTTGAGATTATGTAACTGTTGCAACAAAATATCAGGAAGAAAAAGACAAAGCTGCACATAAACTGCATGAAAGCAATTTTTATGCAATCTTCAATGGAGAGAACTGGAATGTTACAACTGTGTACAAACCTCTTAGGAAACTGAAGCCCACATTGGCCACCCACATCTCAGATAATTAGTAACTAATGACATTATTTCCATTACCCTGGATTGATCTGATTAGTTCACACATTAGTTGAGTCACTTCAAAGGACATAGCAGAATAACTAGCGTTAAATGAGGAATCAACACTTCTTCCATGTAATACACAGGAGGGAAGGCCTCATGCACACGACTATAGTTTTTATCCACAATTGTGGATCCAAAATTGCGGATAAAAGTATGGACACATGCATTTCTATGGGCACAGACACATGACCGCAATGCGGGCATTTATCCATGCCATATTCTAGGACCACAAATTATGAAGCATGTCCTATTTTTGGCCACATTTGCGGCCACAGACCAGAGTATGTAATCATATAAGATCTGTGATTGCATATGACATATTGATGCAACAGGGACATGTGTGTTGCAGATCAGTAGTTGCGAACATTAAATCCACTATGGTCAGTGTGCAGGAGGCCTAAGATAAAATGACAGTACTTCAAATACAAGAAATCCTCCATGTATGTGGCCGTATCATGACTTCATGCTAAACTATATCTTTAGATTCAGGATTGGATCAGAAAAGCCTTTCAGAAAACTAGTACTGCTTGGAGAAGTAGGATTCATCCAGTTCACACTCCAAGTGGTAAAAAATCCCAAGGGGTTTAGAATTGGTTGTTTGATGAATCCTACTCCAAATGCCTTTCCTCTCTGCCCTATCAGTGTGTCCTCCTCCTTAGGGGGCGCTATTTTTTTAGCTTTATTTCTGGTTTCTTTATGAGAGTGGCATGATTTCTGGGAGAATTATGGCACTATGTTTTGGAGGGTTCTATCTGTGTGGCGCTACTACTTTTGGTGGTGCTATGCAGAACTATATTAATACAGGCATTACAGGTTTGGATATGTGACTTACACTGATGCCAGAAATATTTGATTGTATGGTATTATTATGATACATTTGCAATATTGTAATTGTTTTATTTGATGTATTAGAAGAGGAATAAATGAATACCTGCAGCAAGCTTTGCACATTATAAGTAATGAACCTCATGCGTGACTCCTACCCCAGCATCCTTGGCTCATATACAAAGCAGTACATGATGAAAGCAAAATCTGTTAAATTGGCCATATATGGAACATACTTGTACAGTAACTGGACATATACTGTAAATATGAGTTAATTTCACTTTGTTCTGTGGACCTTTAGGGTTTGTCTACAAGGGACATCAATACTGCATATTTTTTGCCATGGAACTGTGGGTGGAAAATCTGCAGTTCTTCTTACAGTGACCGCAAAAAGGATGCAATTTAAAGAAGTCTCATCTATATTTTAAAATCTACAGAGAACAATCCACAGATTTTAAATCAGTAGCCCGATTTAGAGAAGGGGTTGTCACCGTGGATTTCACCCTTTGAAATGCATAGGGTGAAATTTGCCACACACTCTTAGCTATAAGGCTAAAAATTCTGCAATAAAAATCTGCAGTGTATCAGTCTCATGTAGACATACCCATAAAATGCTGATTATCTGTACATAGGAAACATCCAACTAACACTAGGCTCATACTAGCGCTAGGCTCTCTATCATTTGGGTCCGCCAAGTCCCCCAAGTGACACAGAGCCGGACCACTAAACAGCAGTTATCCATGGAAACCGGTAAACCCCATTGACTATAATGTAGTCCGCCAAGTGTCCAACGTTTTAAGACTGAAAGCAGCAGAGTAAAATGTCCTCTATACAGGACTCTTCTCTCTGACGATTTTCTGTGGTTTCTGCAACGGAGTCTCCAACAGATAAATATAGGCATATTTTACAGGAAAATCAGCTAACATCTTATGTTCTTTTGTTAATGGCAATCTATGGCATACAAAAGCAAATGTATAAGCATACATATAAGCTTACATTTGCCTGTTTGATTGCACTGAATGTGGTATGATTTACTCTATATCCACACATGAACGTCCAATGTAACGAACTGTCAAAATATAGGTCATGTTTTATATTTATCTTTTTTCACTTCAATGTATGAGGGATCCGTGAAAATGGGTACCCCTCGGGTGCAAGATAGCCTTGAAAAATATAAATTTTTCACGGTTGTTTTGCACTTTATTGTGTAAATGCAGCTTTAGGCTTAGAGGGAGTCTACCACCTCCTCCAAGCATACTCAACAGCCACCACCATGTTACAGAGCACATTACAGTGATAAATAACATACCTTTGTTATGTACGTCATTTTTGTAAATTTGGACATAAATATATTTGAAACAATATGCAAATTAAGCAGCTGGTGCACTGGGGTCGGGCCTTCAGCTTCTGGAGCACTGCTCTTGCTGCTTGGACCCCTTTTCCCACTACTATGTGTCATCGATCCTACTTGGTGGAATCTCAGGCAGGAGAGGGGAGGGATATGTCTCGAGTGCACCAACTGCCTAATTTGCATATTGCTTCAAACTTATTTTCTTCCAAATCTATAAAAGTGATATACTTAACAAAGGTAAATCACTGTAATGCGCTCTGTAATGCGTTGGTAGCAGCTGAGTATTCTTGGAAGATGTGGTAGTCTCCCTTTAAATGGATGCCCAGGCAGAAAAAATGCTCCGAATAGGTTAAAATAAAAAGGTACCAGCCCAGGAATCTGAGGTTCTGACAAAATAAACCCCAGATTCTTAAAAAAAAAAAAGTCTGTTGATAAAACCTAAAAATAGGTTTTCCAGGAATTAGATATTTATGACCTATTCTTAGGACAGGCAGCCCCCACACGGATCAGCTGTACAGGGCCACCTCCAGCAACTGTACTATATGTACAACATGAGGCCGGAAGCAGTTAGCTCTGTGCCTGTATAGTGGCCAGGCATCGGTACTGCAGCTCAGCACCCATTGACGCCAACTGCTTCCAGCCTAGTGTTGTGTATAGTACATGTACCAGAAGTGGCTTCATACAGCTGATTCGTATGGGGGCCACCTGTTGGCTCCACACTCAACAGACATTTATGGCCTAGCCTAAGGATAGGCCATAAATATCTAATTCTTGGACAACCCTTTTAAGGTTTGTCTTAATAGCTATTGAAATGGAGTTCTCTTGAGTAGGGGATCTCTACTGTTTGTGGCTATCGCTGCTAAAACTAAATCTCACCACAGATAATCCACAAGCAAAATGTAATAAAGTTAAACTTTGGACCAATGACAGGAGCACAGAATGAAAGATTGAATATTGTTAAAATGTACAGGTAAGGGAAGTGGGACATAAGATGCAATGTGTTCCTGAAATGAAAGCTGAAAAGGATCTTTGTTTCCTGCATGCTGACAAATTGCTTTTGTAATGATGTGATCTTTGTGACATTTGTACAACAGGCAAGTGAACATGTGCTAGCTGAATTACTTGTGGCCCAGAGGGCTGGAGTAAGTAAGGGGGTTGCTATTAATTACTACCATGTGGATTGGTTATAGTGCGGACAATGCCCATAGCCCTTTGTAACGTTAAAAAGCGTGAAATTCTGGACCATGCCTGATGACCTTCCATCTACCTGCTCTTAGAGTTATTTGTTCATAGCATTTTAGCACTGAGCTTGCATGTTTATACAAGTGAGAAGACAGCACTGGTGAAGCCTGTAATGTCTGACAGCTACCAATATCCAGAAAGTTTCGCTTTGGCATTGGTTGGAAACATCTGTTATGAAAAACTATTTCAAGTCTACGTTCACACTGGGTGTACTCTCGGATTGATTAACCTCTGCATACTTGCTGTCGGCTATCCTGCTGCCATGTTCAGCTGCAGCATATTGGATGCTGCTGATTTTGTCGCATGGGTCCCCAGTCTAAGACAGACAAAATTTTTAGTTTTTCTGGGCTTGTAAAATTGCTAGGAATTTCAAGCATTTTATTACAAATTACAAATGCATTTGTAGTGAATTTTATAATTTCCTAATACTTATGCATAGGAATGGTAGCTGAGCTGTAATAGCACAGCACAGCTACTAAACAGTGTACTGAGCAGTCTGCTTACAGCTCTGTACACTGTACTTTGGACAGCTGATCAGTGGTAGTGCCAGGAAGTCTGACCCCAATCGACCTGCTGCAGATGACCTATCCTAAGGACAGTAAATAAGAAGTAAAAGTTAGCACCACCTACAATAAGAAGGCCTATACAAATAAAAACTGTATATTTATAAGCCAACAAAAAAGAAATGCGTCACAAACAAGAATATCTACAAAAATATATATACCAAGGCCAATTTTTCCTAAAAGAAGACAAGCAGTTATGGCGGGAACTTATACAGTGTTCAAAAATGCAATTACTTTGTACGGTATTCACAATTTCAGAAATAAAGGGAACATGGGAGCACTTCCATAGATCTACCAAGTCTAAGGCCTTGTGCGCATGAACATCTTTTTATCTGCAATTACTGACCTGCATGGTCCTGTATATTTCAATCGGCCTAAACACACAGCCATAGTTTTTGCGGCTGTGTGTCTGGTCAGAATTGAAGAGACGCAAATTATGGAGCAGGTCCTATAGTTGTCTGTATTTGGGGCTCTGTCAATTCGATTATATAGGTCAGTGAAAACCACAGATGACATATAGATACCAATTCAGGTGTCATCTGTGCTGTTTTCACAGACCCACAGACTGCACATGGTCGTGTGCATGAAGCATAAGGATAATAAAAGTTATCTGTGGTTCCCAGGAAATATCAATATTAGCTTAATTAAATTATGTACTCAAACCCAGAAGGAATGGATGGGGGTGCAAAACCTAAACTGCCATAACACTTCCAATACATTCTTATTGCACATGGGAAGATGTTTGAGAAGGCAATAAGGTGTAAGATACTAGCAGTACAATAATTTCCTAGAAACTTGTAAGTGGTTAACACAACTAGAGGTTCAGCTGCTGATACCTATAGCCATTTATCCTCAGTGAACAGTACATGTATGGTCAGGCTCCCACTTAGAAAATCTATGAAGTAGGTTTGTATTAGGGTAGTAATGTCAAGACACCGCTCTGGACTGCCACTGTTCAGGGATGAGTGATACTTATTTCAGTACCTTATTTTAGTTAACTTGTTTTTGTACATTACTCCCTTTTGGCACGCTTCTAACTTTGTTTTCTCTCCTCTCTCTACCCACCACATACTCCCTTTCCTCTTACCATGCAGTTATTTTTATCTATACTTTCTACCATCGCTTGCAAGTCATCTTCGATTCTGGACAGATATTGCCTTTGTGCTTAAGAGGGGTTCAGTCTTCCCCAGCCAATCCTTACTGATGTCAACTGAAATTCGTTAAAGGGGTTGTGTCGTTAAGTACACTTATCCCCTATTGACAGGATCTTCAGAGATATTCATTTATTTCATAATATGCAAATGTGCAATCTGGAGTACTAAGGGCAGCTCCCTTGCTCCAAATCGCTCCACTCCACACTTCTCTGATATGCCCTCCTCCCTTCTTGGAGTGACAGGGCCAGGTAGCAATTGCCTTTTTGTTGAGATTCCCTATCTAGTATACAGAATTACAGTTTGTGTAATTGTTTTGGTTTTGTCTTATTAAAGTTTTTGCAGCACACTTGTGTTTGGCTAGTACTACTAATGTGTTTAATAATGTGTACATGTTTTAGACATATGTAATAATAATAATGTAATAAAGATTGGGATAATATATATATATATATATATATATATATATATATATATATATACAGTACAGACCAAAAGTTTGGACACACCTTCTCATTCCAAGAGTTTTCTGTATTTTCATGACTATAAAAATTGTAGATTCACACTGAAGGCATCAAAACTATGAATTAACACATGTGGAATTATATACTTAACAAAAAAGTGTGAAACAACTGAAAATATGTCTTATATTCTAGGTTCTTCAAAGTAGCCACCTATTGCTTTGATTACTTCTTTGCACACTCTTGGCATTCTCTTGATGAGCTTCAAGAGGTAGTCACCTGAAATGGTTTTCACTTTACAGGTGTGCCCTGTCAGGTTTAATAAGTGGGATTTCTTGCCTTATAAATGGGGTTGGGACCATCAGTTGTGTTGTTCAGAAGTCAGGTGGATACACAGCTGACAGTCCTACTGAATGGAGTATTAGAATTTGTATTATGGCAAGAAAAAAGCAGCTAAGTAAAGAAAAACGAGTGGCCATCATTACTTTAAGAAATGAAGGCCAGTCAGTCCGAAAAATTGGGAAAACTTTGAAAGTGTCCACAAGTGCAGTGGCCAAAACCATCAAGCGCTACAAAGAAACTGGCTCACATGAGGACCGCCCCAGGAAAGGAAGACCAAGAGTTACCTCTGCTGCGGAGGATAAGTTCATCCGAGTCACCAGCCTCAGAAATCGCAAGTTAACAACAGTTCAAATTAGAGACCAGGTCAATGGCACGCAGAGTTCTAGCAGCAGACACATCTCTACAACAACTGTTAAGAGGAGACTGTGTGCAGCAGGCCTACATGGTAAAATAGCTGCTAGGAAACCACTGCTAAGGACAGGCAACAAGCAGAAGAGACTTGTTTGGGCTAAAGAACACAAGGAATGGACATTAGACCTGTGGAAATCTGTGCTTTGGTCTGATGAGAACAAATTTGAGATCTTTGGTTCCAACCACCGTGTCTTTGTGTGACGCAGAAAAGGTGAACGAATGGACTCTACATGCCTGGTTCCCACCATGAAGCATGGAGGAGAAGGTGTGATGGTGTGGGGGTGCTTTGCTGGTGACACTGTTGGGGATTTATTCAAAATTGAAGGAATACTGAACCAGCATGGTTACCACAGCATCTTGCAGCGGCATGCTATTCCATCTGGTTTGCGTTCAGTTGGACCATCATTTATTTTTCAACAGGACAATGACCCCAAACACACCTCCAGACTGTGTAAGGGCTACTTGACCAAGAAGGAGAGTGATGGGGTGCTACGCCAGATGACTTGGCCTCCACAGTCACCAGACCTGAACCCAATCGAAATGGTTTGGGGTGAGCTGGACCGCAGAGTGAAGGCAAAAGAGCCAACAAGTGCTAAGCATCTCTGGGAACTCCTTCAAGACTGTTGGAAGACCATTTCAGGTGACTACCTCTTGAAGCTCATCAAGAGAATGCCAAGAGTGTGCAAAGCAGTAATCAAAGCAAAAGATGGCTACTTTGAAGAACCTAGAATATAAGACATATTTTCAGTTTTTTCCCACTTTTTTGTTAAGTATATAATTCCACATGTGTTAATTCATAGTTTTGATGCCTTCAGTGTGAATCTACAATTTTTATAGTCATGAAAATACAGAAAACTTTTGGAATGAGAAGGCGTGTCCAAACTTTTGGTCTGTACTGTATATATAATATCGTTTTTTTTGTAGATGTTGTGGCCTTTTTGACACTTTTTAAAATTTTTGAATTGAATTTTGACCATCAATAAGCAGTCTTGGATAACCACTTTAACTTCTTCCCAATACCCGCCATATATGTGCAGCAAATGTCAGGGCTTTAAACACAGCGCTCACTCTATGGAGATGAGCAGGAACCATAGCTTCCAGGCCTATGTTGCAGAGACCTGACAGCTATGGCTGCTAGTCCTCCCTGATTGTGGATATTAAGTCTTCATACTCTTTGGTCAAATGCGACCAAGGCAATTGAAGAGCAGCGGTGTGTGGCCATCGCAGTGTTGAATCGCCATCTACCAAAGCGAGATCAAGGGGTAGTAAACTGTTACCATGAAGTCTATTGAAGGCTCCCAGGCCTGCCATTACTGTGCTTCTATTACAAGCTGCCATAGACCACCTGTAATAGAAGTCAATGGATTTTACAATACAATAGTATTGCAGTATATTGAATGGGTGATCATACCCTCTATAGGGGTGTAAAAATAACAAACGTTAAAAAAAAATATATATACATTTCAAATAACCCTCCTTTCCCTAGATGACAAATAAAAATACATAAACAAACACATTGGGGGAGAATCAAATATCATACGCCACAAAAGTGGCATAAAATAGTCGCTAATTGGTGATTTGTAACTACAGTATTTAACGCAACTTACAACTAAAAAAGTCGCCTCTGGGCTGGGGGTGAGGCATGAGCTGGACTTCTGCCTGCGTCATATTCATTACCATTTACACCATAAAAGTGCCTAGGAAAACTGTCAAATACGCTGGTCTTGATGAATCCCCCCATTATGTATCCCTGTGTCCAAAAGCGCCCAAACTATAAACATATAAATATATTTATTTCATATGTTGAGTTTTCCTCTGTGGACATTCTGTCTCTATTATACCTATATGAAAAACGCCAACACCTACACAGAAACACAACGGTTTTTGAAATCGCAGCATTTCCACAGCAGATTTTTTTTCTGCAATATATGGATGGGATTAGCCATGGCGTTTACTCCACTGCCAGAACACTGCGTATTCGCAACGTGGGCCCTGGCCTGAATTTGGTATCGCCATGGTTGTAATGCTTTTGGAAGGTGGGGACTAAAAAACAAAAAATGCAAAAACAAAAAATGAGAACAGTGGGCAGTAGGACAAAAGTGTAGTTGTTTAGTATTGTATGACACACATGCACATAATATAGATCAGAATAGCCACAGACAATGCTTTAATTGGTGAAATCACGTTTGTCACAAATAAGGCATATAATGAGGATTTCTTTATAGAAAACAATGCATCTATTCTACTGATTTAAGGGGAACTATAGGAACCCTGTACTTACACCTTAAAGCCCCTAAGGGTAATTGTGTGTGGGGTTTGCATGTGCTGCAAGGCTTCATGTTTCTTGAAGGAAGACACAAGGAGTTTCATTGTTTAAAAGAGGCACCCTGTGGCACTCTGGTTGGCCTGTATATAGAATAGTTACATAGTTAGTGTGTTGAAAAACTCACCAAGTCCATCACGTTTCACTATTCTACTTGATCCAGAGGAAGCCAAAGCCATTGTGTTAATGGTAGAGAGACACAATTTGAAAAAATCTGACAAATTCTTGAATCAACATTCTACATTAAAACTGGTAGCCCTGTATATTGTGGATTACTAGGAAGATATCTAACCACTTTATTAATGCCAGACCTCCCGGCATTGCTTAATCCTGCAGGAACATGTTCCATAATGTTACAGTCCAGACAGTAATGATTGTGACAAATCCCTTTAATTTCAAGCAGTGACCCCATGTTCTTTGTTACATTTGTGCTACAAATAATTATATTGTGTATAAATAAACATATTTTTATATGCATTTATTATATCCCTCTCAGACTTCTCTTCTTTAGACTAAATACATTTAGTTTTGATAGTCAGTCTTCATATGTGAGATTTTCCATACTGTATATAATTTCATTGCCCTTCTTTGAAGTTTTGTTGCCCTCTAGCTGTTTTTTTTTTTTTTTTTAAAAGAATCGGCGCCTTAAACTGAATGCTATACTCAAATGGAGGTGTAAAATAATATTTTCTTCTCTAGAAGCAATGTCTTTCCTTATACAAGAAAACATCTTGCATGCTTTTGAGGCAGAAGACTGGCCTTGCTTACTATAATTTAGTTTATTATCAAAAAAAACTCCCACATTTTTCTCCATTGTAGACAACCAATAGTGATCCATTTACGTTATAACTAGCAAGGGTATTTGTGACCTATACACTTATCAACACTGAACTTCATCTGCCACACTGCTGTCCATTTGGCCATTTTATCCAAGTTATCCTTTAGGACTTGGGCGTTCTTTACTATAACTACAATACTAAATAGCTTTGCACCACCTGCAAATCCTGAGAAAGTACTAATAAAGTGTTGTCCACATCATGTCTTTAACATGAGTTTAACAGATCTGTTTAAGAGATGCAACAACAGATGCTAAAAACATCTGGAAATAGATACAAATAGATGCCCATCGATTTTCATGGAGTCAATGTAAAAAAAACAAAGACAAAACAGATCAGATCTATGTTTTTTTTTTGGAGGACACAAAGTATAATATACCACACTTTTGTACCTAACATAAATGTATCTGTTTTATTTAAATGGGGTTTCCCATGAACATAACAATATTTATATTTTTATACAATTTTGCAAATATAAACTATTAAAAATTTTGCAGAGTTTTATAGATTTTCTCTAACCATCTTAGTGATGACAGTCTGTTGTCTTGATTGGTTACCAATGGATATGATCGTGAATGCAGGAACTATCCATACTCTGAAACCTGGCCATGATTTCCTCATTGTGGCCAGGTTATCTTTTTATGCATGGAATGTCTCTGTCTGATAACCTGTCCACAATACGGAAATTGTGGCTGGGTTTCTGACAAGTCTCAGACCATAGAGAGTTCCTGCTTTCATGGTCATATGTAAATAGTTGGCCGTTCATTTGCATCCATTTTCATGCCTATTACATTTTCTTCTGATAGTTCCAGGGTTCCCCACCGCAAGTATTGGTCACATTGGTGTTGTCAGTATGCTTGGTTTGTCACTGCTGCACCCAGTGCTGTGATGTACAGGATAGCCCATGGAGCCATAAGCACCAGAGAAGTGGAGGATTTAATAGGAAAGTATAGGCTTTAAACAAAATTTAGCTATCCAAATTTTTTTTAAGATAAAGATTTGAAAGCCCATTGTGAAAAGCGCTTTGACTGCTGGGATATTTTACCACAGTGAACATATTGCAGATGAAAACCATGCAGTTTTAGGACATCCACATTAACCACGACTAGCCCTATTTCTATCCCTGTGGGTGTTTCAATCTTTTATTGCATTCAATTCCCACTGACTTCAGTAGGAAAATGCTAGGAAAAATACCAGTGAGGCTCTGCACTGCCACCTCTTGGCAGTATATGGTAATGCAGCTGTGTTTAAGGTAATGCAATTAATTTCTTTTTTTTTCCATTTCTCAGTCTCTCAATGCATATAAAAAAATTGGCTAGATATCATTACCAATATCATTGTTCAGTCTGTGCTACTGGACTATGTCAATAATAAACAGGTTGAAGTGGAAGATTTAATAATGCCTTATATACATATTGTACTGAATTCCCCTAGATGATATGTATAATGACAGGGCTTCACAATGGTAGACGCAAAGGTTACATAAAAATATTTGTATCAGATCTGATAATGCAGGATCCGTAAGGGGATGTTTAGCCTTTAATGTGTATATGTGCCAATGCCAACTGCAGCCTGTTAGGCAAAAGTATGTGATAAATGGGGTATGAACCAATGTGCAGCCCCTACTGACATGGTGAACCTGCTTCATGTTCACACAAATAATTCCACCCAGAGTACCCCATAAACAACAAAGCCATCCAGAGTGAACCTATTAATTATAGTGCTCATCTACTGTGCCCACCCAGAATGCTTTTTTAATTATAATATTCCCTATTGACTATAATGAGGCCAAAACACCGCCTCACCATAATACATATGTCACAGTGACTTATTGTGATTTCACAGTGACTCATTGTGATGTCAAAATGCCCTACTTTGATGTCCCAATGACCCATTGTGATGTGACAATGCCCCAAAATAATGTAATGTCATATTGCCCCATTATAAAGTCATAAGTCCTCTCTGTGATGTCACAGCGAATCATTTTAATGCATGATGTTACAATGTCCCATTATGAGATCATGATGATGATATCACAGAGTGCCCTTGTGATATCACCATGACCCATAGTGATATCGCTGTGAATCACTCGTTGTCAAAAGGATGTGGCCCATTTTAATGTCATAATGCCCCTAAATGATGTCACAATGACTCTTTTTGATGTCACAGAGCACTATTGCACTATGGGTTTTCAGGCCCCCTCACCTGGGCAACATACACTTTCACCTGGCTCTATTAGTATTCACTGCGCTGTGAGGTCATTAATGAGGAGATGTCCGAGGGATCGATTTAAAACACATAGGAATCAGCAACATAATGACTGAGCTACAGCTACAGTCATTTTTAATAGGTAAATTTTTCTGACCCAAGGCTTCAGAAGTAATTTAGTTTCCCTACATAATATACTAGTACATAGAGTTATATCTCTCTAGGTCAGTGTTTTCTTAATGTACCAGTACTATAAGACTGATTGGAGCTATGGTTCAGTGGTAAGGTTCTTGCTTTCCATATACAAAACTGTGAGTTCAAGATTGAAATGAACCACTTAGAAAATTTGATGTAATAAAAATTTAAAGGCTTTGTCCAGTTTCAGAAAATATTAAGAGTCAAATGTTATTGTTTGTGTAATAAAAAATTATATAATTTTCCAATATACTTTCTGTATCAATTCTTTACGGTTTTCTAGATCTTTTCTTGCTGTCATTTTTTCTGCTTACTTCTAGTGGATAAAAATCAGTCAATAGTCATGTGATATACAGTCATGGCCAAAAGTTTTGAGAATGATACAAATATTAATTTTTACAAAGTCTACTGCTTCAGTTTTTCTAATGGCAATTTGCATATACTCCAGAATGTTATAAAGAGTGATCAGCTTAACAGCAATTACTTGCAAAGTCAATATTTGCCTAGAAAATGAACTTTATCCCCCAAAACACATTTCAACATCATTGCAGCCCTGCCTTAAAAGGACCACCTAACATCGTCAGTGATTGCTCCATTAACACAGGTGTGGGTGTTGATGAGGACAGGGCTGGAGATCAATCTGTCATGATTAAGTAAGAATGACACCACTGGACACTTTAAAGGAGGCTGGTGCTTGCCATCATTGTTTCTCTTCTGTTAACCATGGTTATCTCTAAAGAAACACGTGCAGTCATCATTGCACTGCACAAAAATGGCCTAACTGGGAAGAGTATTGCAGCTAGAAAAATTGCACCTCAGCAACAATCTATCGCTCATCAAGAACTTCAAGGAGAGAGGTTCCATTGGTGCCAAAAAGGCTCCAGGGCGCCCAAGAAAGACCAGCAAGCGGCAGGACCGTCTCTTAAAAGTGTTTCAGCTGCGGGATCGGGCACCAGCAGTGCAGAGCTTGCTGAAGAATGGCAGCAGGCGGGTGTGAGTGCACTGCATGCACTGTGAGGCGGAGACCTTGGAGCAAGGCCTGGCTCAAGGAGGGCAGCAAAGAAGCCACTCTCTCCAGAAAAAACATCAGGGACAGACTGATATTCTGCAAAACGACAGGGAGTGGACGCTGAGGACTGGGGTAAAGTCATTTTCTCTGATGAATCCCCTTTCGATTGTTTGGAACATCTGGAAAACAGCTTATTCGGAGAAGAAGAGGTGAGCGCTACCACCAGTCTTGTCTCATGCCAACTGTAAAGCATCCTGAAACCATTCATGTGTGGGGTTGCTTCTCAGCCAAGGGAATCAGCCTCTCACAGTCTTGCCAAAAACACAGCCATGAATAAAGAATGGTACCAGAATGTCCTCCAAGAGCAACTCCCCAACCGCCAAGAGCAGTTTGGGCCAACAATGCCTTTCCAGCATGATGGAGCACCTTGCCATAAAGCAAAGGTGATAACTAAATGGCTCAGGGAACAAAACATAGAGATTTTGGGCCATGGCCTGGAAACTCCCCAAATCTTAATCCCATTGAGAACTTGTGGTCAATCATCAAGAGACGGGTGGACAAACAAAACCAACAAATTCAGACAAAATTAAAGCATTGATTCTGCAAGAATGGACTGCTATCAGTCAGGATTTGGTCCAGAAGTTGATTGAGAGCATGCCAGGGAGAATTGCAGAGGCCCTGAAGAAGAAGGGTCAACACGCAAATATTGACTGCGCATTAACCATTCTAACTGTCAATATAAGCTTCTGTTACCATAATATGAATGCAATTATATTTCTGTATGTGATAAAAACATCTGACAAACACACATAAAAACCAGAGGGCAGCAGATCATGTGAAAATATAATATTTGTGTCATTCTCAAAACTTTTGGCCATGACTGTACACAGTGGTGAACCTAGCCTCTTTGCTGCCTGAGGCGGACTATAGAAAGACGCCCCCCCCCCCCCAAAAAAAAAAAAATAAACTGAGTTTCCATGCTACTAGTTTAACACGCTGTTATCGTCGCACAATATACACAATACACAAAGTTATAAAACAGTTTTTAAGAATTCTTCTTCCTGTATTACTTCAGTATCAGATCAACAACACGGCATTAACAATGAAAGTAACGTCACACATCTTCTGCTTGGTGGATGGACGGGCCCACGTGGCCCCCATTCTCTATAATAGGAACGCCGCAGATAGCTGAGTACTGGACTTCGGGTATCTTTGGCACTCCCATTGAAGTGAATGAGAGCCACGCGGGTTCGTCCATCCACCAAGTGACACACCTATATATATGGCTGCGGTCAGGCTGAATTCCCACCTAGTGGGGGGAAAAACCCAATTCTCAGGCTCAGTGGGGGTCTCAGCAGACAGACCCCCATCAATCAGGTATTTATCCTCTATCATTTAGGTGAATACAGGGCAGTAACATTCTGTGACTTACAGGTGACGTCTCTGACTAATCCTTCACATTTCCCTTCTCTTCCCTCTGGACCGCCATGACCACTTCTTCCAGCTGTGACTTGTCTCTGTAAAGGTTGCAGCACAGACATCTTTGGCTCCTCACTTTTCCAGGCATTCAACCCACATTGTCCTCACCTATACAAAGCCCCCATCCTGCTGCTACCCCCAATTATAAAATATATGATATAACCCCCCATAATGAATAATACTCCCAAGTGCATCTTTATATTAATAATGTCCGTGTGTACCCTGTATAAATAGTGCCCCTTATTAATAATACCCCAGGTGTTAACTAATTAAAAGGTTTTCCAGGTCATTAATAAACTAATCAGTGGGGTTCAAAAATCCAGGACCCCCACTGATCAGCTGTTTGAATGGTACCTGTGTAAGCGCTGTGACCGCTTCTCTGTTTACATAGTGTATTTAATCTCATAGCGGCCATGTAATGTAACTGCAGCCTCGTCCTGTACATGGCTACAGTATGTGACAACGCTACAATTACATCACACGGTCACTATAAACAGACAGCGTACTGTATAATATAAACAGGTGCCATAGCCCATGTTTATAGCGCCCCATTTACACATACTATAATGTTCCACAGCAGCCCCTGCACACAGTATTACACAGTGTTATGGCCCGCAGCGGCCCCTGCACACTGTATTATGCCTCTCAGCAGCCCCTGCACACGGTATTATGCTCCATAGTGGCCCCTGCTCACGGTATTATGCCCTGCATTGGCCACTGCACACGGTATTATGTTCCGCAGCAACTCCTGCACACAGTTTTATGCCCCATATTGGCCCCTGCACTGGTATTATGCTCCATAGTGGCCCCTGCACTTGTATTATGCTCTAAAGTGGCCCCTGCACACGGTATTATGCTCCATAGTGGCCCCTGCACTGGTATTATGCTCCAGAGTGGCCCCTGCACAGGGTATTATGCTCCATAGTGGCCCCTGCACTGGTATTATCCTCCATAGTGACCCTTGCACTGGTATTATGCTCCATGGGGGCCCCCGCGCTTGTATTGTGCTCTGTGGGGGCCCCCGCCCCCGGTGTTTTGCTTTGTGGGGGCCCCCGCCCCGGTTGTGGTGCTCTGGGGGGGCCCCGGGGGGGGGGGTGTCGCTCTGGGGGGGGCCCGGGGGGGGGTGGGGCGCCGGGGGGGGGGCCCCCGGGGATTTTTTTTTTGGGGGGGGGGGGGGCCCCCGGGGGGGGGGGGTGGGGGGGGGGGGGGGGGGGGGGGGGGGGGGGGGGGGGGGGGGGGGGGGGGGGGGGGGGGGGGGGGGGGGGGGGGGGGGGGGGGGCCCGCCCGCCCCCCCCCCCCCCCCGGGGGGGGGGGGGGGCGTGGACCCCTCAGCGAGCACAGTATGGGCAAGCACTTGCCAAGGAAGGTGGCCCCGGGCACCCCAGCACCCATGGAGAGGTCTGGGGGGCCACCCTGGACGCCTTTCTGGCCCAGCGGCCTTCTCTACCGGGCCAGGCTGCTGCGGGGCGGCCATCTTGGACTTCCTCCGCTCTCCAGGCACAGGGGTCGCAGCGCAGCTTCTCTCCTCCCGCGCTCCCCCTGTCAGCCAGCGGAACGCCGCTTCAACAGAGATCCCTGTCGGCGCCTGGGCAACCCAGAGTTTCCCCATCACGAGTACTCCCACAGTCTCCTCGCCCTGGGATGTCCCAGCAACTACATTCTGCTTCACCAGCACTCCTGGCAGAGCGGCATGAGAGGACCCCGGATGTCTCCAGCTTCTCAAGGAGTTCTGAGGTCAGTGGCTCTGCTCCCTCCTACACCGCTGATGAGTTGCAGCCTGTGGCCACAGAGCTGGTCTCTGTGGCCCCCCACCTACTATCTTCCCCCATCGCCCCTCCCCTCCATAGCTCAGGGGGGGATGGCGCGGTGGAAGGTGCTGGCGTAGGGGCTCCTCTGCCCCACACTCCCAAGGATTATGGCTCCCCCCATCCAGTCCTGTACCCCCAGAGCTGCATTCCAGGTCCATCTTCAGCACCATCATCCATGGCGGACCTTCTTCCTCAACTCACTACTAAACAAGACCTTAAAAGTATGGTTGCGGAAATCACAGCATCCTTCCGATCTGAAATTGCTACCCTCCGCACTGATTTACACTCCATTGCTAACCGAATGGACACGCTGCAGAATGACCATGACACTACCAGGGACTATGTTGCCTCACTGCATGATACTACCACTGAACAGGGTTCAGCTATACGGGACATGCAACGCCACTTGGAGGATCTTGACAACAGGGGCCGGCGCAACAATATACGCGTCAAGGGACTCCCAGAGGCTGACCAATCTGAGGATCTGCCTGTTCTGCTGGAGGCTGTCTTCAACACTATACTGCAGGAGCCCCCGTCCCACAAAATTAAGTTTGATAGGGCACATCGAGCCCTTCGACCCAGAGGATCTTCCGCCACACCCCGTGATGTCATCTGCTGCCTCCACGACTTCACCCTTAAAGAGGCCATAATGAGCAAAGTGCGCAAACTCAAAGACTTCGAGTTTCAGGGAGCTCCACTACAATTCTATCAGGATCTGTCGCTAATCACCCTCCAGAAACGCCGCCATCTCCGACCCCTCCTCCAGATTCTTCAGGAGCACCAAATTCCTTACCGGTGGGGATTTCCGTTTGCTCTCATTGCTCGTAGGGATGGTCGCTCCGCTACGCTTCGCTCCTTTGCGGATTTGCCTCTCTTCTGTGACCTATTGGATGTTCCCCTGCCGGATTTAACAGACTGGGAGCTATTCTCTCCACCCCCTCCCCCACCACCGGTTTGGCAATGATTGGAGCCCAGACGACGTCATGCATCCTCCGCGGTGGTGACCACTCGGAGGCCCCGGCTGGAGACTGATCCCTGAGGAGGCTGCCCCCCCTTGAGACATTCTCCCTTTTCTCGGTGGTGCTTTGGAATCTGCATGCCTTAATGTTATGTTTGCTTCTCTTTTTTTCTTTTTTTAGGTCTACGGGTCTCATCTATTATGCTTATTATTGGATTGTTTTAGCGGAGTGGGGCGGGGTGGGGTCCCGGTGACTCCCCTTCCTTCCTTCTTTTTACTGGTGGTTGGGGATCCACCGCCTCCCCTCCGACCTCCTGTCCACGCTCTCCCCCCTAAGGGGATACTTGGACTGTGCGGCCATTGATCCTGGTTGGACCTCTGGCTGTCCTCACTGGTCCCCAGGCGAGTGACTTAGCCTCGCCCACAAAGTATTGTTTAACTGTTTTTATTTTTACTTTGTCATTTATGATGTCTCTTGCCTCCCTCCCTCCCTCTCTTCCCCCCCCCCCCGATCTAGAGACCCTGCCTCGACTTTGGGTTCCTGTTTGTGGATTGCCCTTTTGCCTCTCCGAGGGAAACTTGCCAGCGTCATGTGAGATGGGTGGGCTTATTGCAATCCGCCACTGTCCTCCAATCCTGGGTCCCAATGGTTAGGTGCGTGACAATTAATGTCAAGGGCCTGGGTTCCAACATTAAAAGGCGCCATGTCCTTAGAGAACTCCGCTCTTTACGAGCGGATGTGGCGTTTCTTCAGGAGACTCATTTTGACCGCGCTGGTACTTTTGCCTTCGCTAAGCATTATTTTCCCGTAGCTTTTTCGGCCTTCCACGATCGACGCAGAGCTGGGGTGGCTATCCTTCTTTCTCGATCCTGCCCAATTACAGTGACGACTTCCCACATAGACCCAGGTGGCCGGTTTGTTATCTTGGAGGGGCTCCTTTATGGTGCCCCGATTGTTTTATGCAATGTCTATGCCCCCAATTCAGCGCAGATCCCGTTCTTGCGCCGGGTATTCTCCCGTCTGCGTGCTCTCCCACCATCAGCTTGGCTGGTGGGGGGGAGACTTTAACATGGTCTTCTCTGAACGGGCGGATCGTCTGGCGTTACCCCAGGGCCCAACCCCCCATAGGTTGGCCCAACTTGCAAGGGAGTTCCGCAGGCTGATCCGCGCCCACTCTTTGTATGACCTTTGGCGAGTGGACAATCCTACGGCGCGCTCCTACACCTTCTTTTCTCACCCTCATAACACTCACACCCGCATTGACTACTTCTTTGGAAATGCTCCCGCTCTTCGTTTGCTTAGGGACACGAACATTGGCCCTCTCACCTGGTCTGATCATGCCCCAGTCGTGGTTACCTTATCTACGACTCCAGTGCCTACTCGCCAATGTCATTGGCGTCTTAACGAAACACTGCTCAAATCGCCGACCTCCCTCGAGACCCTGCGCACGCACTTGATAGATTATTTTAGGGACAACTTAGGCTCGGTAGACTCTCTTGCCATTCTCTGGGAAGCCCATAAGGCGGTCATGAGAGGATGCTGTATCGCATTGGCTTCTAGGCTTAAAAGGGACAGACAGGCCCAGGAACAGCTCCTCCAAGCCCGTATTCGGTCCCTTACGACGACTTTGGCAGTGCATCCATCCCTGGGGGTTCTTCGCCGTTTGGTCCTGGCCTGGGCGGACCTCCGTGATTTGGAGACCCGCCATGTGGAACGACTTCTCCTTTATACCCGTCAGAGGTTTTTTGAACGAGGTAATAAATCTCATACCCTCCTGGCAGGAACCCTCAGGGATCATCGGGCCTCTTCCACACCACACTCTGTCCGTGACCCCGCGGGTACTCTTCAACATCACCCTGATGCTGTGGCGCTGGCGTTCCACTCTTACTACTCTAAGCTGTATGACTTACCCCCCCCCACGAGCACTATTCCCTGGGGATGACTCAACACTACTGGAAGACTATTTAAAGGATTGTTGTCTCCCACGCCTTCCTCCTGAGGCCTTAACCTCCCTGAACACCCCCATCACCAGGGAGGAACTAGAAGGGGTCCTGAGGGACCTCCCAAATGGGAAAGCCCCAGGCCCAGATGGGTTCACTTACAATTATTATAAGGTTTTCCAGGGTGAACTCTCTGCTCATCTATTGTCCCTCTTCAATTCCTTCCTTTCAGGTTCCCCTATACCCCCGACTATGCTCTCTTCACTACTCACATTGGTCCCTAAACCGGGTAAGGACTTGCAGGATTGTGCTAACTACCGACCGATTGCTTTGCTGAACACGGACCTGAAACTTTTCACCAAACTCTTAGCCAATAGACTGAATGCTTGGCTCCCTCTGCTTGTCCATAAGGACCAGGTGGGATTCATCCCCTGTCGTCAGGGTGGTGACAACACCAGGAGGACTGTGGATTTGGTGGAGGTGGCCAATCATTATTCTACCCCGGCCCTTCTCTTGAGCCTGGACGCTGAAAAGGCTTTTGACCGCATAAATTGGTCGTTTATGCATACTACGCTTAAGGCGTTCGGGCTTACGGGACCGTTTCTCACAGCTATCCAGGCCCTTTACTCCTTACCCTCAGCAGCAATTACGCTTCCCCATGCATCTTCGCCCTCCTTCCCTATTCGAAATGGCACTAGGCAGGGTTGCCACCTGTCACCCATCATATTTGCCCTCTGCATTGAACCGCTAGCGGCCAAGATTAGGCGAGACCCTAATATCAAGGGGATCATGGTCCAAGATAAGGAATTTAAGGTATCTCTCTTTGCGGACGATGTACTCCTCACTCTCACTTCCCCTCATACTACCCTTCCAAACTTGCTGCGCTCGCTGGAGACCTATGGTGATCTCTCAGGGTATAAGGTGAACCCCGCGAAGACGAGGCACTCCCACTTAACATCCCACGGGACCTTCTCCTTCTCCTCCGCAGTAATTACGATTTCCAGTGGCGGGAGTCCTCTATCCGCTACCTGGGAGTCCATATATCCACCTCCTATGCGACCCTCTACTCGGCAAACTACCCGCGGTTGTTTTGTGAGCTAAGAGCCCTATTGGACAAATGGCAACCCTTGCCTATCTCCCTTTTGGGGAGAATTGCTGCGGTCAAGATGACTCTCCTCCCGAAGCTACTGTATTTTTTCGAGACGCTCCCGGTCGCGATACCTCGGGGAGAATTACGGAACCTACAGAAAGCTATCTTCCAGTTTATCTGGAAAGCAAAACGACACCGAATACCTAGATCTGTTATGCTGGCGGATAGGGGGTCTGGGGGTATGGCTGTCCCACATTTGTTACATTATTACTGGGCGGCCCACTTACGCCATATCCCATTCTGGGCGGCTATGCCAGCATACACCAGATGGGTGCAGATAGAGAAGCTATGGCTGGCACCCATGCATCCTAACGCACTTCTGTGGGTCAGCTCCCCCCCCCACCCCCCCCCTGCCTCGTACCTGTTGGGCCCCATTCGGTTTACTAGATCTATCTGGTCTACCTGTTGTGCTAGATTCTCCCTGATGTCCCCGCGCTCATCTATGGTCTCCATACTATACAACCCCCTTCTCCCGGAGAGCCTGACTTCTGCCATGACTAAAGTGTGGTCTGAAGCTGGCCTTTACTGGATTGTTGATATGGTTGACCCTGGAACCTTGGAACTCAGGTCCTTTGCTCATCTTACAGCTAATCAAAACCTGCCAGGTACTGAATGGTTCCATTACTTGCAGGTGGTTCACTTTGTCCGCTCCCTCCATGGGTCTCTTAAGGTGTCACTCCCCACCGCTTTTGAAAAGATTTGCCGTGCAGGCACGTCCACTAGGGGCTTTATATCCTCTATTTACCAACTTCTTAACTCACAAACTACAGGCTCTCCTGTTAATCATCGCTATATGCTTAAATGGGAGGAGGCGGTGGGTAAACCCATCTCCCAGGAGCAGTGGCGGATTGTATGGTCTCGGGCCCAGAAATCATCTCAGTGCATTACGTTTAGGGAAGCGCAGTATAAGCTGTTGATGCATTGGTATCATACTCTGGCTCTCCTTCATACTTTAAACCCATTAGTTCCCCCATGGTGCTGGCGCTGTGGAGCTGCGGTGGGTACCCTGCACCATATCTTTTGGACGTGCCCTCTCATCCTCGGTTTTTGGAGGGAGGTCAGGACTCTTGACGACTGCTCTCTTTTTGCAAGAGGTTCCTCTTGACCCTCTTCTTTATCTCCTGAACCTTCCCCCCAGACACCTGAGCAATAAGTCATCCAGGCTTTTCTTGCATCTTTGTACTGCAGCTAAAACTCTCATAGCTAGAAACTGGAAGAAGGTGAGTCCCCCATCTAGTCTTGAGCTTGTGGCTAGAATGAAGAATGTGAGGAGTCTTGAATACCTGACTGCTGGCCTACATAATTCACGGGAAGCCTTTGGGGCTATTTGGGCACCCTGGGACATGTATTGTACATCACAGGGTCTCTGATCTCTAGTCCTCTCCTTCCCTCCCCCCCTTCCCTTTGGTCCTACCCTTGTCTTCTTAACCCCTCCATTCCCCCCTCCCTTGTTCACTGCTTAATTTAAATGCATATTGCTTAAGGGGGAGGAGGCGGATAGCCTCTATTTACCTCAATGCTTCCTGTTTGTTTGATTATTATTGTTTTTTTGTTTTTTCTTTATTCCTTGTTAATGAAAAATTTTTCAATAAAATTACAGTTATATAAAAAAAAAAACCCAGTGTCACCCACCCCTCCCGGGACACCGGTGCACTCCTTGCAGCTTTCGGCCGTTTAATTGCGCGCACACGTCACGTGATCAGGCCGGCGACGCGACCTGATGATGTCACCACAGGCCTCAAGCCTGCTCGGAGTTACATCGGATCGCAGGAGGTGAGTAACACTGTTTTTTATGTTCCCTCACCAACCCTAGGCCTCCGATTATTATACTCCGGGGTCTGAATAGACCCCAGAGTATAATAATAGTAGTATTTGCGGCCCGCGGCCTAACTTACCCATCCCCGCGGCCGCTCACAGCGGCATCCGCTTCCCTTTCTGCGGCCCATAGCAGAAGGGAAAGCGGGGGCGGCCACGAGCAGACGTGGGTAGGTAAATAAATAGGCCCTGACCTGCCGGGGATACTCCAACAGGTTACGGCCTATTTATATAGATAAAAAAAAAGTTATACTCACCTGCGATGCCTTGATGCAGCCGCCGCCTCCTCCTCTTGTCCGCGACGTCTGTGTCTCAGCGTAGGCGGCGTGATGACGTCATTGTATCGCCGCCTGCGCTGAGATGCGGCGTCTTGTAAACCAGCCCAGGACAGGCCGCGCTCAGCTCTGGTTTTTTTTTTTTTTTTAAAGTGGCCTGTCCTGGGCTGGTTTACATTAAATAGTAAAATGCCGCCCCCCGGACAGTGCCGCCCGAGGCAGGCCGCCTCACCTCGTCTCATTAGCGGTGTGCCCCTGGATATACAGTCTGTGGTCATGCACAGCACAGTAATCATACATCTGCCTGGTAGGAGCCGTGCACCTGTGTGTCCATCACATGACCATGGACTGATTTTTATCCACTGGAAGTAAACGACAAATGACAACAAGCAGTGATCTAGAAAACCATGAAAAATTGGTACATAAAGTATATTGGAGAATTGTTTAACTTTTTATTATACAAACAATAACATTTGTCTCTCATTATTGGTCTAAAACTGGACAAACCCTTTAAATACAGGGGGATAAACTCGGTAATTTACTTCATGTTTTAGTAATTTATAAAAACATATACAGTACAGACCAAAAGTTTGGACACACCTTCTCATTCCAAGAGTTTTCTGCATTTTCATGACTATAAAAATTGTAGATTCACACTGAAGGCATCAAAACTATGAATTAACACATGTGGAATTATATACTTAACAAAAAAGTGTGAAACAACTGAAAATATGTCTTATATTCTAGGTTCTTCAAAGTAGCCACCTTTTGCTTTGATTACTGCTTTGCACACTCTTGGCATTCTCTTGATGAGCTTCAAGAGGTAGTCACCTGAAATGGTTTTCACTTCACAGGTGTGCCCTGTCAGGTTTAATAAGTGGGATTTCTTGCCTTATAAATGGGGTTGGGACCATCAGTTGTGTTGTTCAGAAGTCAGGTGGATACACAGCTGATAGTCCTACTGAATGGAGTGTTAGAATTTGTATTATGGCAAGAAAAAAGCAGCTAAGTAAAGAAAAACAAGTGGCCATCATTACTTTAAGAAATGAAGGTCAGTCAGTCCGAAAAATTGGGAAAACTTTGAAAGTGTCCCCAAGTGCAGTGGCCAAAACCATCAAGCGCTACAAAGAAACTGGCTCACATGAGGACCGCCCCAGGAAAGGAAGACCAAGAGTCACCTCTGCTGCGGAGGATAAGTTCATCCGAGTCACCAGCCTCTGAAATCGCAGGTTAACAGCAGCTCAGATTAGAGACCAGGTCAATGCCACACAGAGTTCTAGCAGCAGACACATCTCTACAACAACTGTTAAGAGGAGACTGTGTGCAGCAGGCCTTCATGGTAAAATAGCTGCTAGGAAACCACTGCTAAGGACAGGCAACAAGCAGAAGAGACTTGTTTGGGCTAAAGAACACAAGGAATGGACATTAGACCTGTGGAAATCTGTGCTTTGGTCTGATGAGAACAAATTTGAGATCTTTGGTTCCAAACACCGTGTCTTTGTGCGACGCAGAAAAGGTGAACGAATGGACTCTACATGCCTGGTTCCCACAGTGAAGCATGGAGGAGGAGGTGTGATGGTGTGGGGGTGCTTTGCTGGTGACACTGTTGGGGATTTATTAAAAATTGAAGGAATACTGAACCAGCATGGTTACCACAGCATCTTGCAGCGGCATGCTATTCCATCCGGTTTGCGTTTAGTTGGACCATCATTTATTTTTCAACAGGACAATGACCCCAAACACACCTCCAGACTGTGTAAGGGCTATTTGACCAAGAAGGAGAGTGATGGGGTGCTACGCCAGATGACCTGGCCTCCACAGTCACCAGACCTGAACCCAATCGAGATGGTTTGGGGTGAGCTGGACCGCAGAGTGAAGGCAAAAGGGCCAACAAGTGCTAAGCATCTCTGGGAACTCCTTCAAGACTGTTAGAAGACCATTTCAGGTGACTACCTCCTGAAGCTCATCAAGAGAATGCCAAGAGTGTGCAAAGCAGTAATCAAAGCAAAAGGTGGCTACTTTGAAGAACCTAGAATATAAGACATATTTTCAGTTGTTTCACACTTTTTTGTTAAGTATATAATTCCACATGTGTTAATTCATAGTTTTGATGCCTTCAGTGTGAATCTACAATTTTTATAGTCATGAAAATACAGAAAACTCTTGGAATGAGAAGGTGTGTCCAAACTTTTGGTCTGTACTGTATATATATTACAAAGAAAATTACTAAAATATGGTAATAAACTTTAAATGAGTGGCATAAAACATAAGGGTGTGATATTATTATATTGGGTCTGAATATATTAAGCTTTGCAAAGGCCATGCCCCTTGAAAAAGCCGCTACATTTTTTCCAGTGATTTGCAATTCGCAAATCACCCTGTGAAGGGCTCTCCCAAGTTGACATCTCTGCTATTTTGTCAACAGTGACCACTGGTGTCACAGTGACTCACTGTGATGTCACAGTGACTCACTGTGATGTCACAGTGACCCATTGTGATGTCACAATGCTCCATTGTGCAATAAAAAAAGAGTAAAAGGGCACCACCCAGGTGTAATTTTGATAGTCAAGTATATACAATACTGTGCTTCAGTAGATGGGTTCGCTAGACAGTAGAATAGTATACAGCATATCTCACTGATAAATCAGCTGAATCAGGCTCCTTTGCTCCCTCCTCTAGGGTCCTGCACGGCCGGTCCCGTAACATTGTGGATACACCAAAAAAATGTATACAAACGAGGATCTAGGAAGCACTGCTTGAGATAAAAAGAAAAAGAAAATGTGTTTCAGGCTGCAGTCTTCATTGCTTGTCAGACTCCTGATATGTAGTTTATAACCTGCTCCTAGTTTCAGACTTTTCTCATGTGGCCTGTCCCTGCATGTGAGGTCTGTGTATCTAGAATGCTGCTGTCTTTACTAGAGCTCATGTACTAGAACAGCTTCATTTTTGCACTGATTTTTACTTCTACATGGATCTCGTCATTCTTGAGCTGACAGACACTGATGCTGAGGAATTTGTGATTCCCTATCTCTGCTTATTTTACTGTGGATGTTGTGTTTTCTCTCTATACTTGTACATTGTTTATATGATTTCTTTCTTCCCCCTGCAGACTGCCTTGTGACTGCTTTCTTCCCTGGGAAAACTGCCCTACCTGATAACTTGGAGGCTTCTCCTCTCTCTGATCTGCCATGCACAACATCCTCCTACATTATAGAGAAAACCCATACTTGCCAACTATCCTGGAACATCTGGGAGTCTTCTGGAAAAAGGGGAGACCTACTTGCAAATGTCCTGGGGGTGGTGCTGCACATATATTTTATAGTATAGCAAGGGATATGGCATCATTAGACACAACCCTGGTACCCACATTCATATTCAGAAAGGGTGACACAGCGGAGGCATTAGTAACCCCCCTTCCAGAACAGTACATTGGATGCATTAAAGTGTGAATGGCTATGCTTCTAATTCTCCTGGATAGCAATCTGGGAACATTATCAAGTATGTGGAAACCATGATGGCATCCTTCATCCATCACACAGCAGACAGTAAAGGCTGTTGAGGTTCCGTCATAGTGATTTTTTCATGGTATGAATAATGCTGAATGCTATGCTATTCTTTCCATCTAATCTGACATAACTATAGTTGAGGCTTTGAATAGAACCTCTGAGAGTAGTGTGAACACAGCCTAACACAGAGGAATCAGAGGGAGAGCAGAGGAGGCCGACAGAGCCAGGAGCAGTGTAGAACTTATAGTACTCGGATTCCACAACAGCTAAATGGTAGGACATTTTTAATGAAAAAAAAAATAGAAGGTTGTATAATTTTTCAATTAGGAAGCAAATCATTACTGCAAAGTTTTCTGTAGCCCTGAAAAATGAAAAGTGGGATTTGGAAAAAGAGGAGACAGCGGGAAACCTTATTGTTGTGAATTAGCCTGTTGTCAATCAAACAGAGACTGATACAGCAGGGGCTGTCAATCACTGCTCCTAGAAATTCTGCTTCAGATCATAAACATATATGTCAAGGAGCTTATCTTCTATCTCTGTACCATATGCTGCTATCAGATATCATAGAATAAATCATGCATTTCTCGTACACTGCTATTTATAGCAGTGAGCGATCCACTGGTTACAATATACATGGATCATAATACTAATAAAAACACAATTGTAAACTACTAAATATTTACTTTTTATGAGGAATTGTGCACAATGGTGTATTTAACAAAAAATAAGGTACCCGTAAAGGGGCATGGCCTTCTTTATCTCTGTAGACCTCTATTTTCATATGGTGTTTTTTTCTGTTTAAATTTGACAAAATATAAATCATTCCATGTTATCATCCGGTATTGTATGTACAGACCTGCAATTCTCCAACAAGAAACACTGCCCCCAAAGAAGACTGGACAAAAATCTACTATTTACTATGCACCATCTGTAAAAAAGTATGGAAGGTTAACAACACTGGCTTTGAAAACTACAGGAAAAGCACACAAAAAAGTGTCAACACATCCCCCAACCTGAAGATTGTTCCCTCCTATTCAAACAAGTGGTGGAACAGGTGGCAGCAAGTGAAGGAGAACTTCTGCATGCTCTTGGTGAATTAGCAGATATGACAACCTATCATATTGGATTTCTTGAAGGTTTTCGTCATATTAAACATTGAGGATATTAACCACATTCAACACCACGACCCCGGCCGCTGCTAGTAATAACATCGCTCATACTCATTTAACCCCTTAGATGCTAAGTGAAGGTCTGTAACCTCTAAGGGGGTTTGTACATGTCTTTGTTCTACCATTGGGCACCGCAGCATGGTCACTACACATTTCATGAAGCCATCAGCCTCTGGCATTGTGCATATCCAGTGGGGTGCCAGATGTTACCGATCTGATATTGATGACCTAAGGAGAGACCATCATTATCTACTCTTCAGCAACCCCTTTAAAGGAAGTCTGTCACCAGAACCCAGCATATCAACTCAGCCCCACAGATAGATAAGGTAGCGTCACCTGAATCAAAAGGTGTTTTTCCTTTGTGAGTCAGTGTCTCTGTTGCTGAGATATCGCTTATTTTGTCAATATGCAAATGAGCTCTTTGGAGCAATGAGGGCTTGGCGTTTACCATTCTGAAGCAATGGCAATGCCCTTGTTGCTCCAAAAAGCTCATCTGCATATTGACAAAAACAGTGATATATCAGCAACTAAGGCACCAATTCACAGGAAACACTGTTTATTTCAGATGACCCTAACCTACTGTATCTATCTGCAATACTAGGTTGCAGTGGTGTAACTAGGAATGGCTGGGCCCCAAGGCGAACATTTGACATGGGGCCCTCCCTCAAGCCGCCGCCCCCAACCCCCCCAAGCCGCAGCCCCAACCCCCCCAAACCGCCGCCCCCAACCCCCCCCCACACACACAAACCGCATTCCTGCGCACACTATTATGCCCCATAGTGGCCCCTGCACACGGTATTATGTCCCATAGTGGCCCCTGCACACGGTATTATGCCCCATAGTGGCCCCTGCACACGGTATTATGCCCCATAGTGGCCCCTGCACACGGTATTATGCCCCATAGTGGCCCCTGGACATGGTATTATGCAGCATAGTGGCCCCTGCACACAATATTATGCCCCATAGTGGCCCCAGCACACAGTAGTTTGCCCCATAGTGGCCCCGACACACAGTAGTTTGCCCCATAGTGGCCCCTGCACACAGTAGTTTGCCCCATAGTGGCCCCTGCACACAGTAGTTTGCCCCATAGTGGCGCCTGCACGCAGTAGTTTGCCCCATAGTAGCCCCTGCACACAGTAGTTTGCCCCATAGTAGCCCCTGCACACAGTAGCTTGCCCCATAGTGGCCCCTGCACACAGTAGTTTGCCCCATAGTGGCCCCTGCACACAGTAGTTTGCCCCATAGTGGCCCCTGCACACAGTAGTTTGCCCCATAGTGGCCCCTGCACACAGTAGTTTGCCCCATAGTGGCCCCTGCACACAGTATTATGCCCCATAGTGGACCACCCATGAACGATTATTATACTCTGGGGTCTTTTCAGACCCCAGAGTATAATGATCAGAGACCCAGGGGAGGATAGAAACATAGAAAATACTGCAACTTACCTCTTCCTCGCTCCGGTGCACTCCCGGGCGCTACTTCGGCCATCTTCAATGTCGGACCAGATCTCGCGCGATCCAGGCCGGCGTCGCGACGCATAATGACGTCGGCTGACGTCTGGGACGTCACCAAACAGGCCCGAGGCCTGCGGAGCGGCGGAGAGGTGAGTTACAGTGTTTTTTATGTTCGCTCACCTCCCCTGGGCCCCCGATCGTTATACTCCGGGGTCTCAGAAGACCCCGGAGTATAACGATAGCAGTGTTCGTGGGGTTCGCGGTAGCGCCTGCTACAGGGCTCCGGGCCCCGTAATGTTCCGGGCCCTGTGGCAGTCGCTACCACTGCTATCCCGGTAGTTACGCCCCTGCTAGGTTGATATGCTGGGTTCTCTTGATAGACTCCCTTTAACATCTTACAATATGAATATTTTAACATACTTTAAATTTAGAATATGTTAGTCTTAACGCCTTATTCACACAACAGTGCTGTTTTGACGGATTTAACATCTGTGAAAAATGGCCTTAGACGACCATTTGCATCTGTCCCATTTTTCTGTTTTTTATGGTCAAGTGTTGTCCATTTTGCATCCATTTTTAATGGATCTTCAAAAAAAAACAGGTGAATTTTACAGGGCTGTGGAGTGGGCCAAACCAATTTTTCCACAGCCGACTTCAACTCCTACATAAATGGCTGACATTGTCATAGTCAACCAAAAGCAGTAAAGCTAGCAGTAAATATGGAACAAACTATGTATCTATTAGTTATACAGTATTAATAATTGTATAATATAATTATAAATAATTAAAGGGGTTGTTTCAGGCAAATATTGAGAAAAAAATATCATTGTTTGCATAATAAAAAGGTGTACAATTTTCCAATATACGTTCTGTATCAATTCCTCATGGTTTTCTAGATCTCTGCATGCTGTCATTCATTGTTTACTTCCAGTGGATAAAAATCTTCAGACCTCAGAGTAATATTATCGGAGGCCCAGGAGAGTGCAGAGAGGTGCAGAGTCAGGCCATCCTCTTCTGGCTTCCTGAATGACATCAGGGACCACTGAGGCCAAATCTCAGCATCATGATGTTGCGCGGTTTGCTGAACCCTACATTTTTTTCTATTTATTTGCATAGGGACAACTCTGGGACATTATACTGTGTGGATGGATTATTATGGGAGATTATGCTATGTGGAGGGCCTCTATAGGACATTATACTATTGAGAGGGCCACCATGGGACATTATATTGTCTGGAGGGGCCACTATGGGAAATTATACTGCGTAGAAAGCCACTTTGGGATATTATACTGCGCAAAAGGCTGCTATGGGACATTATACTGTGTGGGGGCCACTATGGGACATTATTCTGGCACAGGGATCTTTGGCATGTATTAATGAGGGGAGGCTACATAGGCTGTCTGAACATTAAATATCTTTTATGCAGATATGTACAAAAAACTAAATTCTCTAATTATTAATTTAACGCTTTAATCAGAAAACAGGTCGTTCTCTAAGTTTCAGCCTTGTCTATTGTGGCCAGAAGCACTTTCACTTCCTCTGTAGCGAGCCATGCATGGCCATTTCTTGCTGAGCTCTGCACAGTCCCGGCAATCTGTTTAATTATTCAGTACCATTCTGAATGCCATTACACAGCAGAAGTGACCTTGTCTTTTTATTAGTTTCAGGTTATATTATCATAAAAGAAATATATTTATGGATTGCAGTCTAGCTGGATCTGATCATGTCTCATAGCGCCACAGGTTCAATTAAATATACATTTTATTGCCTTGATAGAAACATAAAAATGCATTTGCATTGCAGAGTGCGCAAGAAAAGGTGCCCAGGGAAGCTAAGGTGAATATCAGGAATATTTAATTCTATAACTATAATTCTACTTAATTCTATAACTCTGTATATTGTTTCATTTGCAAATATTACACTAATCAGAAAAAAGATGGAAAGCCTTCTCATGCTGACTGAGATGAAAAAAATTAGCAACCCAAGTCCCGGCAAACACACAGTTTAGTCTCTTACCACCACTACAGTAATAGATAGTAAGGCAGGATGGAGGCCACGAAAATAGAGGACACGAATGAAGCCCGATGGACACCATTGACTATAATGCAGACTATGGGGTGGAAACTGCCAAATGAAAAGTCAGGCTTTCAGTACTTTTTAGTCCAGTGATTTCAAATGGAACTCCATTGGATGGACACCCTGAATAATACCACCACACTGTGACCACATATTACCACTAGTGTGTGAATATTTCCACCACACTTTTCCCAGCCTACACAGAATTCACATACTTCTGCTACACCCAAATCTGTGTATGTTGCTGTCCATTACCCCTTATTTCTGTTCCTACCTACTTGCTCAGTGCCCCCAAATACTGTAACTCAGAAATAATGCACCACATAGACAGCGACCCAGAAAACAATATTTTTAGAAATTACCCCCAAAAATAATTCTGACAAACAGTTACTGATCCAGTTTGTGCCCAGGCATTAGATGTGCCCCAATGAATGCCTCAACAAAAATAATGCCATCTTTGGTGCCCAACATACAGACTTGGACTGACCCACAGATGAACAGGTGATTCCCCCAATGGACCCCCCCAGCTCACCCTGGCATGGCGCAGTATGCTCAGTGTGCTTTATACTCATTGTACCACATCTCAACCAGGCTATGCATCAGTATAATATACTTAGTAGATTATTTAAGATGGTACCCAGTTTATTTTATATGCTGTAGACACACTGTGTGGTTGACATGACATCTAGGTGCATAGTCAGGTCAACCAGTATTCTTCCTCCCTGGACCCCATCTTTTCAATCACACTGCAAAGGCCCCAATCACCAATATTAAATAAAGACCTCATGATTATTTTAGACCCCTGTGTGTATGGGGGTATCCCAACTTTCCTCCAATGGATCAGGCTGTTTGATTACAACATACCTGATCCTTTGGTTCTCAGGGAAGTTAAAGGTGTTCCAGGCTAAAAATATTTAAATTTATCCTAACAATAGGTCATCAATATGAAATTGGTGGGGGTCAAACACTAGGCACCCCCACTGATCAGTTGTTCTCAGCTGCTGATACTCACAGAATGAGGCAGGAAGAAGATCGCTCTGTTTTATATGGCGCCAACATATTCCGCAGCACTGTACAATTTGTAGGGTTCATGTACAGACAAAAAAGATACATTACAATGAAATAGTCAATTCACACAATGGGACTGAAGGCCCTGCTCACAAGAGCTTACAATCTATGAGGTAGAGGGGGTGACACACGAGGTAGCAGGGGCGGCATCGGAGGTAGCATTGCTTATACAATGGTCAGACAATTTTGTAATAGAGGTTACTGTTATTACACATGGTAATGGTACCTGGACATATAATGTTAGTCTAAAACGGCATCCTATCATGTGGGGTAATGCGGGAGAGTGAACAGAGAAGGGTTCGTTTTAGGGATTCTAACTAGGTTTATTCTATAATTCACATTTCTCCACCAAATTGTGTATTTTTAATTACAAATGGACTTTAAAGCTTGAAACATAAAGAGAGTTGAAATGGGCTCATTGGCTGCTATGGGTAATGGCTTTACATTGTTTGCACATTCCCCCCAGCAGTAATAGGCATGTGGTAGACAGTAGTGCAGGGATCCTCTTACCTAGCGCTTTCTAACCTAAGGCTGGTTGCAGACAACTGTGTGCTTGCAGCCGGCCGTGAATTAAAGGCAAGGGTGGCGCACAGGGGACACATGGATGTCTCCCGTGTGCCGCCTGTCATTCCGTGGCCCCTTTCATTAAATGAATAGGAGCCATGGAAGCAGGGCCGCAAAATAGGACAGGAATAGGACCCTTTCTATATTTTGCAGCCCAGACTGTCGGCACGCACACGTGACCGTGAAATTCATGGTCATGTATACAGGCCCATAGAAATGAATGAGTCAGTATGATATCTGGGAAAAACATGAATAGCACACTGATCTCGGCCGCGGTCGTCTGCAGCCAGCCTAATTCTCACGCTCCGCTTGGCTGCTCAGCTGTACTGCATCACAGCATCGTGACTGAATCCTACAGCCTCCTCACCATAGATTGGAAATTATTTTTTCTGTGATACAATGGGGAAAAAAAAGTATTTAGTCAACCACCAATTGTGCAATTCTCCCACTTAAAAAGAAGAGAGAGGCCTGTAATTGTCATCATAGGTAGGCCTCAACTATGAGAGACAAAATGAGAAAACAAATCCAGAAAATCACATTGTCTGATTTTTTAAGAATTTATTTGCAAATTATGGTGGAAAATAAGTATTTGCTCAATAACAAAAGTTCATCTCAATACTTTGTTATATATCCTTTGTTGGCAATGACAGAGCTCAAACATTTTCTGTAAGTCTTCACAAGGTTGGCACACACTGTTGCTGGTATGTTGGCCCATTCCTCCATGCAGATCTCCTCTAGAGCAGGGATGTTTTGGGGCTGTCGCTGGGTAACACGGACTTTCAACTCCCTCCAAAGGTTTTCTATGGGGTTGAGATCTGGAGACTGGCTAGGCCACTTTAGGACCTTGAAATACTTCTTATGGAGCCACTCCTTCGTTGCCCTGGCGGTGTGCTTGGGATCATTGTCATGTTGAAAGACCCAGCCACGTTTCATCTTCAATGCCCTTGCTGATGGAAGGAGGTTTGCACTCAAAATCTCACGATACATGGCCCCATTCATTCTTTCATGTACACGGATCAGTCGTCCTGGTCCCTTTGCAGAGAAATAGCCCCAAAGCATGATGTTGCCACCCCCATGCTTCACAGTAGGTATGGTGTTCTTTGGATGCAACTCAGCATTCACTCTCCTCCAAACACGACGAGTTGTATTTCTACCAAACAGTTCTACTTTGGTTTCATCTGACCATATGACATTCTCCCAATGCTCTTCTGGAACATCCAAATGCTCTCTAGCAAACTTCAGATGGGCCCGGATATGTACTGGCTTAAGCAGAGGGACACGTCTGGCACTGCAGGATCTGAGTCCCTGGCGGCTTAGTGTGTTACTGACTGTAGCCTTTGTTACGTTAATCCCAGCTTTCTGCAGGTCATTCACTAGGTACCCCATGTGGTTCTGGGATTTTTGCTCACTGTTCTTGTGATCATTTTGACCCCACGGGGTGAGATCTTGCGTGGAGCCCCTGATCGAGGAAGATTATCAGTGGTCTTGTATGTCTTCCATTTTCTAATTATTGCTCCCACAGTTGATTTCTTCACACCAAGCTGCTTGCCTATTGCAGATTCAGTCTTCCCAGCCTGGTGCAGGTCTACAATTTTGTTTCTGGTGTCCTTCCACAGCTCTTTGGTCTTCACCATAGTGGAGTTTGGAGTGTGACTGTTTGAGGTTGTGGACAGGTGTCTTTTATACTGATAACAATGTCAAACAGATGCCATTACTACAGGTAATGAGTGGAGGACAGAGGAGCCTCTTAAAGAAGAAGTTACAGGTCTGTGAGAGCCAGAAATCTTGCTTGTTTGTAGGTGACCAGATACTTATTTTCCACCATAATTTGCAAATAAATTCTTTAAAAGTCAATGTGATTTTCTAGATATGTTTTCTCATTTTGTCTCTCATAGTTGAGGTCTACCTATGATGACAATTACAGGCCTCTCTCATCTTTTTAAGTGGGAGAACTTGCACAATTGGTGGCTGACTAAATACTTTTTTTCCCCACTGTAGCTGAAAAGAGAAACTATGGTAAGAGGAACCCTGGTACTACTATCCTCTGCCCATTACTAACAGGGGAAAAGAAACGTGATAATCCCTGTCCACTGGAGGATTTGCCGGATTTATGAGGAGGTGCAGGCCATGACATAAAATCACACTCTGGCGGGCCATGTGCCTACACTGAAATCTATGACAGCTTGTAGCTCTTTATGCCAGAAAACTGGCATAAATGATAATTCTGCCCAGATCACGCCCTCACCACAACTCCTTTACAGGGATGGTGTAAAAATAACACAACAAATTTTGACGGAAGTGACATAAAAAGTCGCAATCCTCAGTAACAAACAGGAGTGTCCCTTTATTTGTCAAATGCAACCAGTCTTGACTGTAGACCCAGAAAGTCCATAGGGCAAATAAACTAATAAACATGCACCAGAATTCTGTCCTAATTTGCACCAAAAAATTTAAACCTCAATTACTGTGTGTTATAGACACTGGCTAACAGTTTGTGTGCTTCTCACGACGTGTGGGAGGGGCTTACTGAAAAGTGGTGTGGCTTAATATGCTAAACTGTGAGCCAGAAATTGTGCCAACATTTTGGAAGAGGGGCCAAATTAATCAATGCCCCAAATCTGTGCGCCAAAATTTGGTTGGAAACTAAGCCAACTAATAAGTGGTGTAACGTAAGACTAGACAGTATAAACGTGCACCAGATTTCCAGACAGCATCATAGACTTTGGAAAATGTGGTGCAGTTTAAGATTGTCTAGTTTAACTTTGCACAGCCTAAAAGATAGACAGTATGGGGCAAAGATTTCTGGTGTACAAAGCATAAAAAGTTGCAATTTTTTGCAACCACCTTTGCCATTTCACCGAAAAGTGGGTGTGACGAGATTTAACCTGCAGCCCACAGACCAGTGGAGGTTGCATCTCATCATAAATGAAGTGCACCCTCCACCGACTCTATGAAGATCCTCATAAATCTGCCTTTATTAGTTTGTCATCCTGTGTCTGAGTTTCTGCTGTGTCCAAAGAACTAGGCAAGTACAGGTGAAGCACATAAAATAATTCACCAGTATTTGTAGTGGATTTGTGTGTGGTTTTGTCACATTACTGCCCCACAGCTGCCACATGAAACCCCAGCCTGAGTATACAACCTCAGCATGGAGCCTTGTGACTTTACTGGGGGCATACGAATGCAAAAGAAAAAGAGAACTACATGGCATGAGGCTCAGTATAAGGATTTTTGAGTCCTTCTCTGCAGCTGTCAAACATTTGGCACCTTTGTAGTATTGAGGAATTCAGTACACTGCAGAGGCATCGTAAACTGCCATAAACACATACTGACAGCCATTAACTTTGGAAACACTTTTCCTTTCTTCTGCAAACAGTTGTTGCTTGCACGTTCTCTTTTTGCTGATGGTCCTAGCTCAGGTGATGAACAAGGCTCATGCACACTTGGGCATTTTCCTGCACCAAACAGAGTCCATACAGTTTCATACCATTGAGCTACTGGCATTCCATGTTCTGCCATATACTTCTAGGAGCACAAAGTACAGGTTCCCAGGCAGTTCATGACAACCACTGCTTGAGACCTATGTGCAGTCATGCTGAGTCATGCATCTGCACAAAGACCTTTTACTGAATCCCTGGAACAGCAAAGTATAACCTTAGTGGTTGGGCAGGGCATTCCCTCAGACTAATATGGCATTTTCAGGGGTGCTTATGGAAAGTTACAAGCTTAAAGGGCTGTTCTGGGCCCCAAATGTTTTTCTTTGTTGCAAAATCTTCAACAAAAAAGCAGCTTTTCCACAATGTAGATCCTCAACCTAAAAGGGTTTCCCAGGACTTATTAACTGATGACCAGAGAGGGTCAGACATCTGGAACTCTCACGTATCAGCTGTTTGAAGCAGCAGCACTTCTGCTTCACAAGGTGTAGAACGTCATGTTCATCAGTCACATGGTTTATTCGCAGCTCAGTCCCATTCAAGTGAATGGGTAGAGCTGTGATGCCCATAACAGCTGCTATACAAGTATACGGTGTTGTGCTTGGTAAATAGTGAAGAGGCTGCAGTGCTCACCCAAATGCTGCAGTCTCTTCAAAATGCTGATCGCTAGAGGTCCCGGGTGTCAGATCCCTGACGATCTTCAAATGACGACCTATCCTAAGAATAGGTAATCAATTACTATGTCTGGAAAGTCCCATTAAGACTGGGGACACATAATGCATACAAGCTGCATACTTTCCACCAGGGAACTCTACAGTGTGTATAAACTGCACGCTGTCATGGCAAAAAACAAATGAAACTGAGTGATTTGTGCTTCAGCCCACCTGCAGAAATGCAGAAAAATAGAAACGCTATGTTTTACATTATCAGCGCCCCCAAACTACACCCCATTGCTTTCCCCCTGCCAGTCACTATCCCCAGTAACCCGGGGCAGCCGGCTCTAGTCTCCATAGCAACGCACTTGTGTACAGGAAGTCCTCAGCTGTCGCGAGTTTTGTTGTGGGTCGTGACGTCAGGTCAGCAGACTTAGAGGGGGCCGGCAGGAAGATGGCGGGCGGGGTGTTAGCAGGAGGGGCATGGCAGTGCAGGAGGTGAGGATCTCGGGGCAGGCGACCATGGAGCACATCTCCACCCCAAAGGTGAGGGGCACTTGTGGCTGTCATGTCACGTGTGTGGCCGTAAGGTGCGGCTGTCTGTCATCCTGTGTGTGAACACACAGTAATAAAGTTATGTAGTGTGCCGGCTCTATGGCTGTGGCAGTGCGTGCAGTAGGATGGCAGGTGGGTAGAGTCACTGATAGTAGTGAAGCCATTCTGTGATATAGTTGGATCTGCCATCATAAGACAGGCTGTGGCATACAGTCAGTATCAGGGATTCCCTGTCTATTCCAGTACTGACAGATGGGAGTCATTGTCTGGCTGCCAGTGGAGGATGAGAGTTATCTTCTCTGTTTGAGACAGAAGTAGCAGTCAAAGGGAGGGGGATTGTTGTGTCCTATGATGCCATGTTGTAGATGGCAGTGCCCTTATAAGAGACCCCCATCAAGACAAGATGTCACTGACTTTTTGGCTGAAACATGTGGACCACATAAGATTTTAGTTTCATAGGTCTAATATGTAAGACTTTCCGTCCTATAGATAAATCATGTGGAAATGGTGCAGGTAGGCGAGTGCCTGTCACAGTGCTGACACATTGTGCTAGAACTCATCAAACTTCATTGGTATATCATACTGTATATTTATCAGATTGCAAGAAGTTATATTAAAGGGATTTCCAGGATTAGAAAAACATAACTGCTTTCTTTCAAAAACCGTGCCAGTGGATCCTAGGATATGGCTACATGGTGATTTTTGGCCATGCAACATTAAGATTGCAAATTTCACAGCGCCCGTCACAACTAATGATAGTGAACGTGGTCGCACAGGAATCCTGCAGGTGAGATTTCTGCCAACTGGGTTGCAGTGTGACTGCATTCACTATTGTTTGGTGTGATGTCTTATTTCATATGACTACATATTGCCATGTAGTACCGTGCTAGTGTAAAACTGGAATCACTGTACAGGTTGTATTAAATTTACAACTTATCCTCTTATCCACATAAGTACAGTAATATGCCCACCAGTTGTATATTGTTGGGGGTCTGATCACTGAGAATGGGGTTATTTTGTACCTCCTTCTCAATGGGGAAGTGGTCATATAGGCTCACTGCCAGGACTGCCGAAAAGAAGCAGAATGCAGTGCTTGGGCATCTACGGTAGTCCCACAGAGTTAAATGGATAGGGCATAAATCTCAAAACTCCTTTTATTAATTGGTGATCAATTATTCTACAGTGGTAGAACAAGTTGGGGAAGTCCTTTATATGCTTTAAATAGGGATTTGTCAACCTGGAGTAAAATCCACATTTGTGGAAGAAGTTAAGAGAGAATAGTCTGAGTCTACACTGTGTAGGTTCAGAATGTGATTTGATACTGTATTGTATGTGTGTGTCCAGTGCTTTTACTTACTGTCTTCCTTTTTTTCTTAGGTCGAGAATGTTAAGCTATTAGACAGATACACAAACAAGCGGCCTGGCAATGGTACCTTATACCTGACTGCCACCCACCTTATATATGTTGATGCTGCTGCTGGTATACGCAAGGAAACCTGGGTATGTATATATAGACTAAAAGGGGTCTGAAATTAGAGTGGCTGCCCATACACTTTGGATAGCTGTCACCTGGTTATTTGTTCAGCTGACGACTATCCTCCAGATTGCCTGATACACATGCAGTGGCATATCCACCTATGGGACCCACATTGTTTTCCAAAACAAGGGTTTCCCAACCCCAGTTCTGCCAGCAGCAAAAGTTCCACTCATAATGTACAAGAGGCTACAATTGAATATATACGTCACGCTTCTGCATGTACACAGTGGTGTTGTAGAGCTCTTATGCAATATGTACAGTACTGCTGCTGCAATTGAAACCACTTTACACGGCTCATTGGCCTTATTACTGACTAGGTGACATATGGCTATACAGTAAGTGTTATCACCAGTAGTTATGCTAGATGCACACTTTGGATTTCCATAAAAATGCTAGTCGTAAAATGTTGTACCGTGTTAGCCATAGAAAGTAGTGGAAGAGTGAAGAAATCAGGCGATACCTTTTAGAGGCTAACTGAGTAAATTTGATAAGTAAGCTTTCAGAAGTACCAGCTCCCTTCATCAGACATGGTGTAATACTAGAAACTGAAACTTTACACTATTTATACATACACAAGACATGGATCTTCAAAAGGATCTTGGAATAACAAAATGCAATATACATAGAGAAGTTATTTACAACAGGTCAGGAAATAAACAGTCTAAAATTTGTGGTGCGCGACAGAGGGATCTGTTATCTATCTGTAGTAAGGTGGTGATTTGTGACCTTAAAGGTCATACATAGTGTGACATGAAACTGGCATGAATGTTAAGTCCAAATTGCAGAGTTTGAAACCTGCAAGCACATCCACATCGCTGACAGTGTACCTGTCCCACAGTCACAACAGGTGCACAGAATTAGGGGAACATTTTCCTACAGGTCTTACAATGTGGTGTACCTCATAATGTGTGTGTGCAATGTCCCACCACAGGCCTCTATGTGGGGGAAACAGGGCAGAGACTTAGTCAGCGAATGACCTCACACAGATTCAACATTAATAACAGCAGAACATTTCTCCGGAGAAGACCACTCTATTTAAGATTTGCGTGTTATGGTTTTAATGGGACATTTTAAGACACAGAATGAGAGGAAAGAATGGGAGTACAAGTTAATACAAAAAATTTCAAACTCTGCAATTTGGACTTAATATTCATGCCAGCTTCATGTCACACTATGTATGACCTGTGAGGGTCACAAATCACCACCTGATTAGATAGTTAACAGAGCCCTCTGTCACGCACCACAAATTTTAGACTGTTTATTTCCTAACCTGTTGTAAATAACTTCTCTACGTATATTGCATTTTGTTATTCCAAGATCCTTTTGAAGATCCATGTCTTGTGTATGTATAAATATTGTAAATTTTCAGTTTCTAGTATTACACCATGTCTGATGAAGGGAACTGGTACTTCTGAAAGCTTACCATCAAATATACCCAGTTAGCCTCTAAAAGGTATCACCTGATTTCTTCACTCTTGCATAAAAATGCTAGTATCGCATGTCAGAGCTATTTTATCTCACTGATCTACAGGACCCCATAGAGAAATATAGGTGTGAACATCCTATCAGTCAACCCTTCCTTTGCTTTTACAATGATGATTTACAACCGGTTTTCATTTGCTGTCTGTTACATTTTCTCTCTCAGATTGCTCACCACCACATCTCCTCCATTGAGAAACAGGCCCTCAGCACGACTGGTTGTCCACTTATTATTCACTGCAAAAACTTTCGAGTGGCTCATTTTGTCATCCCACGGGAGCGGGATTGTCACGAAGTATACACTTCACTGCTCAAGCTTTCACAGACAGGTACATTACTGAAATATTCCCCAAATGCTTAGTCCTGTCCTAGTCTTCTACTGTATGACACATGATGAGCAGCATCAGATGAGCAATATGTAGACATTTGACCTTCTAGTACCACTTTGGCTTCTCTGGTATCTAGTACAGCTAATATAGAAGTACCCTGTAGTAGGCACTCTGCGGTACTTTTTCACACCAGAAAAAAATGAAAAGCCTTTGAAGGCGAGAAGAGACGATTTAGTACCGTGCTGTGTAAAATGGGCTTGATAAAAGTAGTAGCTTTAGATCTCTGTGATGTTGCTAGTTCTTTAGACCTGTGATTGGTTTGGGCTTTACAGCTCAAATATGGGTACAAAAATATTATGTGATAGAGTGAAAGTTTAGTACACCATTTTAAGGGTGGAATTGTACTTGATTTATATCTGTATGTATTAACAGTAAAATATGAAGACTTGTATGCCTTCTCCTACAACCCAAAGTCTGATCAAGATGAGCGCCTTGTGGAATGGAAGTTAATTGACCTGAAAATGGAATATATGCGTATGGGGATGCCCAATAAGTACTGGGTATTGAGCGACATCAACAAAGACTTCAAGGTCTGTATTCGTGGGTAATGCATATAAGCACCTCAAACCTGACTTTTAAGATCTGATGTTAATTTGTAACCTGCATTAAAGTATGCCTTCTCATGGAGAGGAGTAAATTAAAGGCATTGTCCCATTACAGACACTTATTCACTATCCACAGGATTGGGGATTAAATGTCAGATCACTGGGGCTTGACGGTTGGGACCCCTAGCAATCAGTAGAATGGACGATAGAGAGTGCCCGCATCCTCCCTGTGAATGATACACCAGTGTGCTTGTGTGACCAGTGCTCTATTCACTTCTATGAAGCAGTGGATGGAGTGCCGAACACAATGAGTGATTACAGCTCTACCTTACACTTGGTAATAATAGGCTGTAAATAGAGGAAGCAAGTTTTAGGAACATGAAAACAACTGCGCTACACAAAGCTGGGAAAGGTAATGAAATGAAAAATAGCTACTGCTGAGCTGTGGTGTTATCACCTGATGAGCATTCAACGACATTTAGGTACTTTTCTGTGTTTTTTATTTTTTTTATAAGCTTGGATAAATCCTTTAAGGAGGACATACACTTTCGGGAAAAATTGGCTTCATAGGGTATAAAAATACCAATGTAAAAATAAGGATGCTCATCAAAAATACTCATCTTGTGCTGTAGGTTAGGCACAACTCTCAAAAATGCTCAGTCACAGAGAAAAAGGGGAAATAGCTGTCAATCTTAACATTTTTTTTTTGGATTTAAAAAAAGTTGCATACTGGTGGTTTGTGACTTTTTAACACTATTTGTGACTTAAACGTCACAAGTGGTGTTTTATGCTCTCCTTGCCACTTTTCTTAACCCCTTCCCGTTGGTGTCATTTTTTGTTTTGACTTCCCGTCTTTCAAACTTTTTTTTTTTTTTATTACTTTTTTGTTCACAGAGCCATATGAGAGCTTAATGTTTGCGGGACAAATTGTTCTTCATAATGGTACTAATTATTATTCTGTACAATGTACTGGGAAGCTGGCAAAAAATTTAGAGTAGGGTGAAATGGGAGAAAAAGTGCATTTGTGCGACTTTTATGGGCTTTGTTTTTACGGCGTTCACTGTGCAGCCAAAATGACGTCACCTGTATTCTATTTTTCGGTATAATTCCGGGGATACCAAATTTGTATAGTTTTATTCACATTTTAATCTCAAAAATCCAAAACTTTGCAAAAAATTATTTTTTTCCTAAAGTTGCCATATTCTGACACCCGTAACATTTTCTTTCTATTTTTTTTTTTTTTTTTAATTTCATTGTACTTGGATACATAGCAAAAATAATGGCGTTTTGGCACACTTTATTATTAATAATAATAATAATAATAATATTTTTTTTTTTTCCCGCTACGGTGTTCACTGTACATATTTTCAGACACATGGATACCTAATGTGTGTATGTTTCACAGTAATTTAGTTTCATATGTATTCTAGGATTATAGGGCAGCAGAGCGGCCGCCATCTTTAAAGACTCGGAATCCTCTGTAATAAGACAGATGTCAGAAAGGGGTTAAAGAGCTGGGTGGGCGAGGCAATCAGCTGCACCAGATTCATTATAATTTGTCATCAATATGTCTCATTTGTCTGAGAAGAGGGAACATAACTCCTTGATGCAATTTCCTGAGACTGTAAATATTGGTGCCTAAACCCAGTGCTGGATTATGTGGACTTCTTTCTGCTAATGGATAGTGCATATGGTCAATGATTTCACCTTCCTCCATTGGCTTGTGTGGGGCAAGTATTAGAGGAAAAATAACTTAAAGGGGTTTTCTGGGACTATGGCCAGGCTCCAGTTTCTCTTCTCAGGCCAGTGACGTCATGTCCATTGGTCACATGGCCACACAGCAGCTCAGTCCTGTTCAAATGAATTTGGCTACGCTGCAGTACCAAGCATAGCCAAGATACAATGTACAATTTAAGTAAATGCGGCAGTTGGTGCTCTGGGTATAGGCCTGGAGCATTGCTCTTGCCACCCAGACTCTCACCATCTCCTTCCTGTGCCACTACAGTTTAGCTACAGTGCCTACAAGGAGTCTGAGGCTCCATTCAGATCATGTGTTTTCCAGATACAAACGGATGGTCATCTGTTCATAGAGATCATTGTAAACAATAAAAATAAAATGGATCTGTTTGTTTTGTGATCATCCAAAAAAGTGGATTTTTTTTTTTTTTTTTTCCTTTGATATTTATGTAACTGGATTGCCATCCATTTATGTCCGTTTTTTTTTTTGCATCACTTAAATGGATGTGAATAGAGCCTTGGACACAATAATGTGTCTCATTATTGGTTCAGTCCGCTGTTAACTCCCCTCCCATCTCTGCTCGTCTTTCATTTTGCTGTTGTGTACAAATACTAGGCTCTCTAAGCAGTCAGTGGAAGGAGAGATGCTTTCCCATTATAACAATTATTATAAAGTACAGATTACTTAATGAGAAAAAGAGTGTCAAGTAATTGCCACACAGACTGAAGGAAAGAGCCTTAAAGGGGTTGTCCAGGGATTGGTAACTTATTTACCTGTCCCTGGTTATTGCAGCTGATGGATCCAGAAATGCTGGCCATGTCACAACCCCCAGATCATGTAATCCAACACTGTCTTCTGTCTCCTGGGTCGCTTCACCCCCAGGGTACCCCGCTGCCTCCTCCACCAATTGTTCATACTTACCTGTAAGATCGGTGGAGGAGGGGGCAGAGTGGAGCGGGAGGCTGATGGACGCTTCAGATCACATGACCTGGTGGACGTGACATGGCCGGAAAAGCCGGATCGATCAGCTGCAATAACCTAAGTATTGTAAGTAAATTAATTACCAGTCCCTGGACAACCCTTTTAATAAGAGAGACCTGGAAAGTCAATTTAAAAAGTATTTTTAAGAAGGCATAAGACTATGGCTGTGCAGTGATATCTATAATCTGCAGCCTAGACATGTGATGCATCCATATCAGCCCCACTTGAGATATTACAGCTTAGTTAAAAAAAAAAAAAAAAAAAAAAAGTTCAGCATACACTGGGGAAATGTATTAGTGTCTAAAATCAACGCCGATTTTCTTTAAGATGGTTTTCATAAATATGTCCCATTGTGTCACCATGTTCACAATCAGGTTCAATGCTGTGGTCAGAGCACAACGTGAGTTTGTAACATGGACTACACACAGACAGCACACATACCTATAGTAGGGCATGGTCCAATGTACACAACCGCTCCAATAAGATAATCTTTTAATAGTCCCACCAAGTTCAGTGTGTTACAGCAGCAAAGATTTGCAATACAAATACAATATATACAAGAACGTTCCAAGGTAAAGAGGCATTACAGTGACAGTAGGTACAGGTAAAAATTAGCAGTGGGGATATCACAACTTAAAGATCTTTCAGTTCTCTATATGGAATGATCTCCGCTTAGGTCGGTGTTGGCTGTACAGCCTAACTGCAGCGGGGAGGAAAGACTTCCGATAGCGCTCCTTCTCACATTTAGGGTGAAGTAGTCGGTCACTGACAGTACTGCCCAGCGCTATCACGGTCTCATGCATGGGATGGGACTTATTCTCCCACATGGAGCTCACCACGGATGGTATCCTTCTGTCACCCACCACCTGCACTGGGTCCAGGGGACCAATAGCCAGGGGTGCAATAGCCAGTCCATGTGGGGAAAAATTGCAGTATACACTACACAATATAAAAGGTATAAAACTTGGATGATTTATTTATACATGTCTAATATTGTCCATATACACTTATTTTCAGTGTCAGACTGGGGTTCTGAGGGCTCACCAGTAAAATTCACTCAGAGGTCTCACTATATAGCTACATGCAAATGTTACCGGATGCTGACATGTAATTTCTGAAAATATCGCCAACATAATTTATTTTTTCAGTAGTCTGTTTCCTGTCTCTTGCCTTCAACTAGGGCCCTCTTATCACTGAGCCAGGTATATATGCCCACACAGCAGTATACCTCGGGTAGCAGCAAGATGATTGGGGCCCCTGCAGTGTGATTGAGAAGATGGGGCCCAGGGAAGAAGGATACTGGTTGGCCTGACTCTGCACCAAGATGTCATGTCAACTGCCCAGTGTGTCTACAGCATATAAAAATAAACTTTCTCAAATAATCTACCCATTATATTATACTGACATATAACCTAGTCGAGATGCTTTACAATGAGTATCAGTAAGAAGTACTATGAGTGTACTATGCAATGCCAGGGTGATCAGGGGGCCTGCCTGGCACAAGGGCCCAGCAGAGGGGGTTTCACATGTGGACCAGTCCAAACTTGCTTTTTCTATTTCCGTCCATGGCCAACCCCATCATTTGATAACTGCCTTTTCTTTTCTATATAACCAGACCTCTGCATTACCTTTGTACCCTGTGGTAGCCGACTACTCATTTCAAAATTATTCTTTACAAGGCTTTACTTGCTTTGTGGTTCATGTCACAATTCTTCTTTTTCAGTGTAAAAATTTACAAAGCAGATGATGGCCATCCATTAGATATGATATATACTTAGCTGAACTTGAAATATGTTTTGCTTCCGCAGGTGTGCAGTACCTACCCAACTTGTCTGGTCGTACCTAAAGAAGCCTCTGAATCTACGATTATTGGAAGCTCAAAGTTCAGGAGCAGGGAGCGGTTTCCCGTGCTATCGTACTATTACAAAGACAACAATGTGAGTCACATGTGCTCAAACGCTGACACCCTGTTATCTGTGCTGCTGCTTACAGAAGGAAGCTTAGATTTCCTGATTGAGATAAAACGGAAAGCTGATAGGGGTAACTTCTTTACTGTCACATGCTAACATGTCCAGATAAATAATAGACACTAAGTAGATGCATTCAGTCTTTAAAGGGTTGCATTGAATTTTTTTTTTTTTTTTTCTCCAAAGGGCCCTCTATCACATAAAATATACCTCTATTCTAAATGGCACAAGTTAGGTAGGGGCCCCATTATAGATTTATCACTGGGCTTAGGAGCTTCAAGTTACAACTGGATGGGGCAACATACATTTTGTTGAAATGTTCCCTTTAAAACTGTTTTGCTCTGACAGCCTGTGGTCTACCACAACAGATTCTTTTATTTTACTCGTGTGATCACTTAGACTTGGTCAAGATTATACATTTTAAGAGTACAAACCGTCCTATGATCTGTGGCTCCAACATCCGTGTAGCGAGGCTCTTACATTCTTACAGATCAGCGGACCATAACCTGTGACTATTACTACTGTCTGATCAAAGCTCACGTACTAATTTTGTATATGTACAAGGTTTAACCACTTAATAACCTGGCATGTAAACTAAACATACAGGACCATCAACTAGGAAAAAATATGCAAACATGGCTGCTTTTCTGATCCTGTTTTGCCAAATGGAAAAGATTCTTTGGATTCTGTATAATAGAATAAAACACTAGACTATCAACAATAGCTTAACATTTTATTAAGAAGATATCAAAAAGGTCTTACAACAAGGAAAAGTATAAAAGATATTAGAATGTAATTAAATCCACACTTTCAACACTTAAAGGTATATCAGAAGGTATATCAAGGTTAATCAACCTGTGATATGATCAAAACCTGCAATAAAGCAAGGTATAATCTACACTAGCAATAAAGCAAGGTATAGCAAGATAATCAAAGTTAAGCAAACTATGATATAATTAAAACCACACTTAAAAGTATATTGAAAGGTATATTAAATCAACACTTACAACACTGCCAAGCTTCATTGATGAATTCTGATCAGGGTATCTTCAGGAAAATCTCACCAAGCCATTGTGACAGGTCTGCAGCATCAGGCGTCCCCAATCTGCTGTTAAGGTTGCAACATATGGCTGGGGGATATCATCCGTCTTTATATACCCTTTGTGTGTGTCATAGAGTGGGCGGGTTACAGAGGTGTATACACCTCTGTAAGGCTTTTCTCATCTCCAAGCTCACATTCTTGCGAAATAGGCCAGGTTTCACCAGAATATGTCTTGTGACACTTAGCTTCATACAAGGTTAATCGTTAAGCTGGTTTGTAAGTCTATTATAGACATTAGCTCATACAGAGTTAATACTTTAAGCTCGTTTTATATTCATGTAAACACTAGCTCAAACAGAGTTGCACTTTGGAGTTGATTTTTATGTCTTATGTAGACAAAGTCAAACAGAGCTGATTCTTCAAGCTGTCCATGTAAATATCACATACAGTCATGGCCAAAAGTTTTGAGAATGACACAAATATTATATTTTCACATGATCTGCTGCCCTCTGGTTTTTATGTGTGTTTGTCAGATGTTTTTATCACATACAGAAATATAATTGCATTCATATTATGAGTAACAGAAGCTTATATTGACAGTTAGAATGAGTTTATGCAGCAAGTCAATATTTGCAGTGTTGACCCTTCTTCTTCAGGACCTCTGCAATTCTCCCTGGCATGCTCTCAATCAACTTCTGGACCAAATCCTGACTGATAGCAGTCCATTCTTGCAGAATCAATGCTTTAATTTTGTCTGAATTTGTTGGTTTTTGTTTGTCCACCCGTCTCTTGATGATTGACCACAAGTTCTCAATGGGATTAAGATCTGGGGAGTTTCCAGGCCATGGACCCAAAATCTCTATGTTTTGTTCCCTGAGCCATTTAGTTATCACCTTTGCTTTATGGCAAGGTGCTCCATCATGCTGGAAAAGGCATTGTTGAGCGCCAAACTGCTCTTGGACGGTTGGGAGAAGTTGCTCTTGGAGGACATTCTGGTACCATTCTTTATTCATGGCTGTGTTTTTAGGCAAGACTGTGAGAGCCGATTTCCTTGGCTGAGAAGCAACCCCAGACATGAATGGTTTCAGGATGCTTTACAGTTGGCATGAGACAAGACTAGTGGTAGCGCTCACCTCTTCTTCTCCGAATAAGCTGTTTTCCAGATGTTCCAAACAATCGAAAAGGGGATTCATCAGAGAAAATGACTTTACCCCAGTCCTCAGCAGTCCACTCCCTGTACCTTTTGCAGAATATCAGTCTGTCCCTGATGTTTTTTCTGGAGAGAAGTGGCTTCTTTGCTGCCCTCCTTGAGACCAGGCCTTGCTCCAAGAGTCTCCGCCTCACAGTGCGTGCAGATGCACTCACACCTGCCTGCTGCCATTCCTCAGCAAGCTCTGCACTGCTGGTAGCCCGATCCCGCAGCTGAAACACTTTTAAGAGACGGTCCTGCCGCTTGCTGGTCTTTCTTGGGCGCCCTGGAGCCTTTTTGGCACCAATGGAACCTCTCTCCTTGAAGTTCTTGATGATGCGATAGATTGTTGACTGAGGTGCAATCTTTCTAGCTGCAATACTCTTCCCAGTTAGGCCATTTTTGTGCAGTGCAATGATGACTGCACGTGTTTCTTTAGAGATAACCATGGTTAACAGAAGAGAAACAATGATGGCAAGCACCAGCCTCCTTTTAAAGTGTCTAGTGGTGTCATTCTTACTTAATCATGACAGATTGATTTCCAGCCCTGTCCTCATCAACACCCACACCTGTGTTAATGGAGCAATCACTGAAACGATGTTAGGTGGTCCTTTTAAGGCAGGGCTGCAATGATGTTGAAATGTGTTTTGGGGGATAAAGTTCATTTTCTAGGCAAATATTGACTTTGCAAGTAATTGCTGTTAAGCTGATCACTCTTTATAACATTCTGGAGTATATGCAAATTGCCATTAGAAAAACTGAAGCAGTAGACTTTGTAAAAATTAATATTTGTATCATTCTCAAAACTTTTGGCCATGACTGTAGAACAGAATTGAACTCTGATCTTGCTTTTCTGTCTAACTAGACACTATACAGAGTTGAAACTAAGGTTACATGACTTGGCTTGTCAGCCATTTTATCAAAGCTGTCATTTTGGTTTTTAGCATTACAGATCCTTTTATATATTAATGTTTTGTTTTTCTTCTATTTTCTAGGCTGTGATTTGTAGATGTAGTCAGCCACTGTCTGGCTTTAGCACTCGCTGTTTGGAGGATGAGAAGATGCTGGAGATAATCAGCAATGCCAATCCAGCCAGTCCCTTCATGTATGTTGTAGACACAAGGCCCAAGGTATCCAATGCTGAGACTGTATCATGTTTGGGGGTGTACTGTTAACCTCTTAGTTAATGTTTTTAGGTCCCCCTTTTTTTTTTTTTTTTTTCTGCAAGATTGAAGGTTGTGAATACCTTCCAATAAAATATTATGTTATAGAATTTAATTTATGTAATAAAAAAAAAAAAAATTCAAATTGCTCTTAATTAAAAATTCTAAATGGTTTGTTTTCTGCAGCTTTCATGTGTTCTCATACATTGCAGGCTGCTCTGACCCTGAAATCTGCCAGACTAGCTCTCTGCTCACTTGTAGCTCTTACCTCTGTTTCAGGCTAAATTCCACCACCAAGTTTCATCTGTGAAGCTTAATTTTACTGGATTCAACACTATGCCAGGACACGGACTCCTAGCATTAAAGTTATCGATGGTGCTCAGAGTCACAGCCTCCCAGCGGAATACGGTTCTATAATGAATTGCTACAGGACAGTATTTTGCTGGGAGGCTGGGACTCCTAGCATCATAGATCACTTTAATGCTAGGGGTCTGTGTCCCGGGATAGTTTTCAGGTCTATAAATCTGTCTCGCACACTAACCTAGTTTCACGGATATGAGTCTAGCCTTAAGCTGATATCTACAGCCAAATGAAATAAAATTAGGAAAAAAAAGTTAGCTTAGATTGTCCAGGTCAAGAACAGATGAGGGCTACAGAATGAGACGTCTCAGTTCTTGTTGAACTTCTAGACCTCTCTACACCCTTTACTGCTTAATGAAAATTTCTTCTAATATCCCAATAAGGTTCTCAAAAAGCAAGAAACATCATTTAAAGTCTTGTTTTCAGTGAGAAAATCCCTGCTCATATGCACGGTTATGGCAAATGGATCTCATAGAGGGTGAAAGGGGCATGCTTAGGACATGCTTATATTGGCCATATGTACTAAGTTATTGTACAGTAATGTTTTTACATATCCAGTTTATTCTGCTAAAATGGAAGTAATTTGAAACTATGTAACAGTAACAAGAAAAAAAAATTGTTTTCACTAGGAAATAAAATATTAACGCACCAAATAGAAATAGAGTAGGATCACTCCCAGCTGTTGCTGACTTCTTCTCCTGCCTACAGAAATCTGTTGTAGTCGTCTCTGCATGTATGTGTTGTTTTTTGGGTTTTTTTGTGTTTGTTTTTGGATAAAAGATTACAGACCTGTGCAGTGAAGACATTTTAGGAGCTGTCTTGTGGTCATTTTACTTGGCACTGATAATTTAGAGACAGATGCCAGAAGCATCCATTAAGCACTTTGATGTGACCTGTGTTCAGGGTTTAATCGATCCTTTTTGTTTTGCAGTAGTGATCACTTAAAGCTATTGACAGACCAGTGCAGTCTCTCCAAACCTGAGATCTGAGACTGTGGTTTTTGTGTAGATATGCCATAGTCTTTTTTTTTTTTTTTTTTTTTTTTGCAACTGTGGGGGGGGATTGGTGACCATTTTTGTACCATATCTAAATTCCTTTTTATTATAAAACAGACTAACGTTCTCCCTAGCAACCCTCTAACTGAGCTGTTACTAGGGAAAGTTCATACACCTTTATATTGTAAATGTGCAGAACTGAAGCATTTACCAATGGGGGACGATTCCTTCAAATGGTTGTATCTCTGGTTTTATACCACCTAGAATGGTTCTGGTATCAAAAGAAAGTTGAGATTGTCAGATTTCATATGATTCCAAGACTTAAGAACTAGCTGTAAAATAATCTGAGAGATGATTACTTAAAACACAGTTTTGTTTTTTTGTTTTTTTTTTTTAAGAACAATTTTTCTTGGTGGTATAAAATCGAAGATTGAGCCATTTGAAGGGACCATCCCCCCCATTGGTAAATGCTTCATCTCTATGTACTACACTTAGTACATGTGTACGGTAGTGCTTAGTTGATCATTGCTAATAGGAACCTTACAACTTTGTTTTCTATTAAAAGGAAGTTTTATAGATTAATAAAGTATATTACAAAAATGTTCACCACACTCCTACCCCCACCCCCCTGACACAATAGCAAAAAAATAAGTCAATGAAATGGGAGTTGCACTTTAAGTCTGTGTATTGATGTCTATGAATACAGCTGGTTATAAGTGTATAATAGCACATTTATAAACCTATCCCACATCTATTAATTCTGGTACTGCCGTGTATTCTTGCTGAAATATTGTGTAATATTGTCTGCCCTATTTTTCCCAACAGTTAAATGCTATGGCAAACAGAGCTGCAGGAAAGGGCTATGAAAATGAAGACTACTATCCCAACATCCGCTTCCAGTTTATAGGCATTGAGAACATCCATGTTATGCGAGGAAGTTTGCAAAAGCTATTAGAAGGTATGCACATACCCTGAGCACCACTATACTACTCTGAATAATAAATATGGCTTAGCAGGAAAAATACATCTATACTTTTCTGAAGTTATACTTAATAGTATTCTGTAATTTATTGGAAGTTCACAGTTAGCCAGTTCAAGACTCATATTGGGACTGACATTTGCAGTCCGCAAGCAGTTCAAGAACTTGTCTCAACATAAAGTTACATTTGGCCATAAATTTTTCCTGCATTCGGGCTCCACAGGGAATGTGGTGGCCTGGTCAGTAGTCAGGTCACTGTAATATGCCATATAGATAGGGTTTTTTATTTCTTTTAGCATCCTGTTGAGAAATATTTAAGATTTTGATTGAATGATAAAAAGATGTCCATACATATTCATTCCACTTTTCACAGTATAGGGGTAAGTGTCTGCTGGATTAGTGGTCAAACTTTGAGCAGTCAATCATGAGAATGAGCTTCCCTGAATACCCCATGTGAATAAAGTTAGATGTGTGCGTGCTTTGCCACCACTCTATATTCATTTCTTATGGACATGACCAAATTAGTTGTCACAGAAGTGAATGCAACAGTGGCGCACCACTCTGTTGACATGGAGCATTCAGGGACCCCTATTGTTGTAATCTCTGTGTGTATCAGCAGTTGGCTCCCCAGTGATCAAACATATTGCCTAGCCTGTGGACAGAGGTTACGTATCATTAGTGGGAAAGACTCCATTAAAGAGGAACTTTCATGTCCTCTAACATTGTGCATGTTATATACTGCTGCAAAGCTGGCAGTGCAATGAATTCAGAGCACTGGCAGTTTTGCCAGTATCTGCCCTGGTTGCAGAGAAATGTTTCGTTAATGCAGTCAAATCGGTACCAAAACTATCAGATGGGCTGACCTCACAGCTCTGCGTCCTCGCCCACAGGCTGAACTGTGAGGCTGGCCCCTCTGATAATGCAGCGACATCGGTACTGAAATGAACGGCTCTGATATCTCTGTAACCAGGGTAGATACTGGCAAAACTGAATTCAGCACGCTGTCGGCTTTACAACCGTATATAACCTGCATGATGGTAGAGGATGTGAAAGGTCCTCTTTAATAATAGAGGATGAATACATAAATGTATTTCTTCACACTATATTCTTGAAATGGTGCTCCTGTTAGATATGTTGGTTACAGAAGTTTTTTAGTAATTTTTTTCACCTTTTATAATTTAGCTTGTGAACAGAAGAATTCGTCAATGTGTAATTTTCTTACTGTCTTGGAAAATTCTGGCTGGCTACGGCACATAAAAGCAGTAATGGATACGTCAGTGTTTCTGGCAAAGGTAAAAGAGGTAGCACTTTGTCATATGTGCTACCCTTGTGTAAAATAACAGTATAAGGTGACATAAAACTCTCAGCCTCATGTTCACACTATTTCAGTCTCATCATACATTAGTAGAAACATAATTACCACACACACAAAAATAATTATTTCTCTGCCTTCATTTCTGCTTCTAAAAATGATACCGGAGTCTGATTGGTTTCTATGGGAACACCACTGTTATATTATTCATTCTCAATCCTCACCCCCCCCCCTCCTTTCCGTGTCTGTCTGGTTCCATTTAAAACAGTATTGATTTACTATAATGTTGCCATTCTGAAAAAATACAGGGAATGTGTTGCCAGAAAATGTAATCTGTTTTTATGTTAAACATATTTTTAAAGAATCCCTGCCCCACCATGTTACTTATATTTTAAAAAATTCTTAGTCTTCAGTTTTCAGACTCTGGCATCTAAGCTAAATATGTTGAGATTTCCTGCTTTGTGTAGAAGAATTCTTTGCAGCAGTCGCCTCACTTATCAGCAAACTGATGATCACAGCTATCATGTATATGTAGATAAGACACTGTATCCAGGTGATTTTACAGTTTATCCATTACCCCCCCCCCCCTCTGTGCAATGACCTCTGAATAGGTTGCAGAGCATGCCTAGATAACTCTCTCATAGAAGTCAATTGGGTCTGCCATCGTGTCTATGCTCATGGTCCACCTCAAGGAGACAGGAATTTACAAACTATTTCAGGCTTAGCGGCAACTGTTGAAATTGAAAGATTGTTAGGATTTTTGAAAATATAGATAACATGGAAAATTAAAAGTAACATCACCAAAAAATTTTAAAAAAAATGTTTAATATAAAAATATTTTTCTTTACAAGATGCACAATAATTTTAGAACCTCAGTGATGTATTCAAGGAACAGTATATCCCATAATGACACTCAAGAATTCATGTAGCTCAGTTGCTGCTGGCTCATTTTCTTCAGGGCTCATAGTTTCCTATATTCTAGTACTGTGGTACACTTTGAACCATAGAGGTGCAGAGTCATTAAAATCTTGCACCAGTAGTGATACAACTGTTATGATCTTTGGACTTCATGACAGAGCAGACAAGGCCAAGGTATTGAGGAAGAATTCATTAATCTTGTTGTCCCACCATTTTTCACTTTCCACAGAACAGGTGATAAATTTCTGATCACTTGCTACGACCCCAATGATCAATGGAGAAGGATTCCTGAGATCCAGCTACTCCAGTAGTGAGGCGTTTGAATGGAGCAGTGGTCAAGTGTAAACCCTGCTACTTAAAGGGAATCTATCATTAAAAAAAAACACTTTTAAGCTAATGGCACGTTAGAATGGCCTTTAAAAAGGTCATTCTTCTCCTGCCTTTCATTGTTGTCTTCTCCCAGCCAATTCTATAAAAATCTCTTTCTTCAATTATGGAAATGATCCTCACAGAGCACCTGGAGCGTTCCTCCGTGGTAGCGAGCACCCACCGCATCATCGCTTGTCACTGCCCATTAGTCTGTTGTGGTGACTCCCATCTTGGTCTTCTCTGTATCGTCTTTCTTCTACTTCCTCTGATGCCGTGCTGGACCACCTCCGTTTTCCGGTGGTCTTTCATAAGAGGCGCAGTACGGACCACCGGAAAATGGCAGCCTGTCATGCACAGTTGCTGCCATCCAGCACTGCGTCAGAGAAAGTAGAAGAGAAGACCAAGATGGGAGTCACCACAACAGACTAATGGGTGATGATGACGCAGTGGGTGCTCGCTGCCATGGAGGAACTCCCCGGGTGCTCCGTGAGGATCAGTTCCATAATTGAAGAAACGGATTTTTACAGAAACGGCTGGGAGAAGACAACCATGAAAGGTAGGAGAAGAATGACCTTTTTAAAGGCCGTTCTAATGTGCCATTAGCTTAAGTGTTTTTTTTTTTTTTTTAATGCTAGATTCCCTTTTAATTCAATATCTATAGACCACATGGCTGTTTTTAAAACAATGGGTCAATTTTTTTTTTTTTTTTTTTTTTTTAACAGCTTGTGAAAGTGAGCCATCTAATAATAAAAAAAAAAAAAATGGGACATGTCCTATTTGTATCCATTCTTCATGAAACCCTCATATCCTCAAGTCTGAGGCATCTCTAAAAATGGGTGCTATGCAGATGCATGAAGGGCACAAAAAAAAAAAAAAACATCATCCCCTAATGCTTTGCAATTTGTTCTTGCCAGAGAATTCCGCCTCGAACCAATTGCTCCGTGCTCAGTATCAGCCATCATATTAAGAAGACTCTTACCATTAAAATCCCAAATAAAGGAATTACATTTATTTTTTAACGATTTAATTTTCTACCTTGTTCTTGGCAGGCAGTTAGAGATGATAATGCCAGTGTCTTGGTTCACTGTTCAGATGGCTGGGATCGTACAGCACAAGTCTGCGCGCTGGCTAGTGTTCTTCTAGATCCATTTTACAGGACTGTTAAGGGATTTATGGTAAGGCTTCTAAACATTTTATATTTGCTTTTGAAAAATAGTTAAAGGGCTTTTCCTGGATTTAGATATTGAAGATTTTCCCTGAGGATCAGGTCGGTGGGGTTCTGACGCCCTCACTGTTCTGCAGGCCTTGGGAGCCATGGCTGCACAAAGCAGACGGCTCCATTTACTATGTAGTGGCTGTGCTAGGTTACTGCAACTAAGCTATCTTTTTAGATATTTCACAACATAGAAATCAGTGGCGGCTGATGACCCCATTGATTTGTAATAGGGTCCATTGGGTCCTGCTATGGTGTCTGTCACTTTAACTGGATGAATTGTGCTGCGTGGTGCATTATTCCTCTTCATGTCAAATATGATGGAACATATGATATGATGCAGCATAGGCTCCAGACCTTCAGTAGCGGAGTGCACATGTGCCGGAAGCCACTGAAGATAAATCTGGGACTCTTCTCCATGAGATTAAAAGATATGAAGCTCCTGATTGGTGAAATAGATGGGTCTGTTACTAGGTGTGAGGCCCTAATTCTTAGCAAAATGGGGACATGTTCCCTTTTTCAATATTTTTTGCTTTGCAAGTATTTTTCAGGACTAAGAACCATGAAGAATCATCTTCCTGTAGGTAGATGAGAATTTTAAGATGACCAGAGACATACTAGTAGTACAAGAACCATACTTATTATAGTTATTATTAATAATAATTATTTATATAGCACCAACATATTCCGCAGCACTGTACAATTTGTAGGGTTCAAGTACAGACAAAAAAGATACATTACAAAGAAATAGTCAATTCACACACTGGGACTGAGGGCCCTGCTCACAAGAGCTTACAATCAATCTTTTAGCTGATACAACTACAGACACAACTATGTACACACTTATTGACTTTTGATAAGGTTTTTGTGCCATAAAAGTCATATCAGCCAAAAGAGTCAGGTTGTATTTGTTACAGCAGAGAAGCATGCACATTCTGGCACTTACTGTCTACGGCCAGCTTTAGTTACCTTAACGTGTTCAGTGTATGTGGTTTATAAGCCTTCTTGGTTTATGTTGTTTCTTACGCTTTTTTTTTTTTTTTTTTTTTTTTTTTCTTCATTTTGATCAGGATGCAGAAACAGTAACAGTATAAACATTATTTTCGTAGGTACTTATAGAAAAAGACTGGATTTCACTAGGACACAAGTTTTCTCAAAGGTTTGTATTGAATTAGGACCAGGATCCACATTCCTTTCGTGTCTGTTTTAGTAAATACTCAAATAACAAAATTGGAGTACCTTGTCTTTATTATAAAATGGGGGCTGCAAGATGGGACACTAACAAAATGCATATGTCAGGTAGTCAGTGGTAGACTTATCCAAGTAATCAGAAACATTTACAAAGTATAGTTTGGATAGGCCTGGGCAATTAATCGAAAAATAATTGAAATTAAAATCAGTTCAATTACGGTACTCGTTGTGGACTTGTTCACATTTATTATTTTAATAATTTTTGCATTCACGTCATCCTGTCTCAGACTGTAATTTGGTAAAAGATACATCAATAATGGTACACTATCCAATCAGAATCGGTTATATGTGAATAACTGAAACCAAAATATAGTGGCATATAAATAGATCATGTGGCATGTAAAAAGTAATCATTCATTAAAGGGGTTTTTCCATGAACATTAAATATATTGAAATTTTTAGACAAGTTTTAAATATTTTTTTCACATAAGTTATTTAGAAAAAAATGCAGTTTAAAGATTTTATCTAACCATCTTAGTGATTACTGTCTTTTGTCTTGATCGGCTGACAATGGATACGACCATGAATGCTTGAACTTTCTATGGTCTGGGACTTGTCAGAAACCCAGCCATGATTTCCATATTGTGGAAGGGTCTCTACATGTATGGTCAGAAACTCAGTTATTGTGGCCAGGTTATCTGCAAGTGCCAGACCATAGAAAGTGCCTGCATTCCTGGTCATATACATTGGCAACCGATCAAGACATAAGACTGTTTTCACTAAGATGGTTACAGAAAATCTTTAAAGCTTTGCAATTTTTTTAATTGCTTATATTTGCGAAAATGTTTAACTTTTAATTGTCTACAAATTTAAATATATCAAGGTAAAATGTTCAATTAATCGTGATTTTGATTTCGGTCATTATTGCCCTGCCCTAGGTTTGGATGCATCTGAGAAAAAGATACCTGATGTCACAAGTATACAGTCGGCATAGCTTTGAATCCCTTTTGGCTGTATATTTAATTTTTTAGGCATATGACTGAATAATGGACACAAAGGTGGTATGAGCCCATCCTAATACTGTGAGAGTGGCTAGATATACAGTGGGGAAAAAAGTATTTAGTCAGCCACCAATTGTGCAAGTTCTCCCACTTAAAAAGATGAGGCTGGCCTGTAATTGTCATCATAGGTAGACCTCAACTAAGAGACAAAATGAGAAAACAAATCCAGAAAATCACATTGTCTGATTTTTAAAGAATTTATTTGCAAATTATGGTGGAAAATAAGTATTTGGTCAATAACAAAAGTTCATCTCAATACTTTGTTATATATCCTTTGTTGGCAATGACAGAGGTCAAACGTTTTCTGTAAGTCTTCACAAGGTTGGCACACACTGTTGCTGGTATGTTGGCCCATTCCTCCATGCAGATCTCCTCTAGAGCAGTGATGTTTTGGGGCTTTCGATGGGCAACACGGACTTTCAACTCCCTCCAAAGGTTTTCTATGGGGTTGAGATCTGGAGACTGGCTAGGCCACTCCAGGACCTTGAAATGCTTCTTACGAAGCCACTCCTTTGTTTCCCTGGCGGTGTGCTTGGGATCATTGTCATGCTGAAAGACCAGCCACGTTTCAACTTCAATGCCCTTGCTGATGGAAGGAGGTTTGCACTCAAAATCTCACCATACATGGCCCCATTCATTCTTTCATGTACACAGATCAGTCGTCCTGGTCCCTTTGCAAAGAAACAGCCCCAAAGCATGATGTTGCCACCCCCATGCTTCACAGTAGGTATGGTGTTCTTTGGATGCAACTCAGCATTCACTCTCCTCCAAACACGACGAATTGTGTTTCTACCAAACAGTTATTTGGTTTCATCTGACCATATGACATTCTCCCAATACTCTTCTGGAACATCCAAATGCTCTCTAGCAAACTTCAGACGGGCCCAGATATGTACTGGCTTAAGCAGGGGGACACGTCTGGCACTGCAGGATCTGAGTCCCTAGCGGCGTAGTGTGTTACTGACGGTAGCCTTTGTTACGTTAGTCCCAACTTTCTGCAGGTCATTCACTAGGTCCCCCCCGTGTGGTTCTGGGATTTTTGCTCACCATTCTTGTGATCATTTTGACCCCACGGGGTGAGATCTTGTGTGGAGCCCCTGATGGAGGGAGATTATCAGTGGTCTTGTATGTCTTCCATTTTCTAATTATTGCTCCCACAGTTGATTTCTTCACACCAAGCTGCTTGCCTATTGCAGATTCAGTCTTCCCAGCCTGGTGCAGGTCTACAATTTTGTTTCTGGTGTCCTTCCACAGCTCTTTGGTCTTCACCATAGTGGAGTTTGGAGTGTGACTGTTTGAAATTATCAGTATAAAAGACACCTGTCCACAATCTTAAACAGGTGCCATTACTACAGGTAATGAGTGGAGGACAGAGGAGCCTCTTAAAGAAGAAGTTACAGGTCTGTGAGAGCCAGAAATCTTGCTTGTTTGTAGATGACCAAATACTTATTTTCCACCATAATTTGCAAATAAATTCTTAAAAAATCAGACAATGTGATTTTCTGGATTTGTTTTCTCATTTTGTCTCTCATAGTTGAGGTCTACCTATGATGACAATTACAGGCCGAGCTCATCTTTTTAAGTGGGAGAACTTGCACAATTGGTGGCTGACTAAATACTTTTTTTTTTTTTTTTTTCCCCCACTGTATAGAATGTTTTCCTATATTGGTTAAAGAGGACCTGTCACCACTTCTGACGTGTCTGTTTTAGTGTGTTTTAGTGAATACTTGTATATTATGAGGAATGGCACAGAGTTCTTAAACACTGTTAATAATGCTACAGAATGGTTATTTGAGGCACTCACTGCAAGGGACATGCTTTGCTGGCCACCGTTTTCCCCAGCAAAGTCCGCTGTATGCCGCGGATTGCTTGTTATAAAAGGGTTTGTTGCTGATGCCGCTCCTAGACTACATAGACCCTGTTAGTACATAGCACTTTGTGAAATGGCAGACTAGATATGCAGCTTACACTTGCTCCCTGTTTTCTCCTCCAGATGTCATCATTTAGAGTCTGACCCAAAAGAAGTGTCTCCTGTGTTTACACAATTTTTGGAATGTGTGTGGCATCTTATGGAACAGTTTCCCTGTGCCTTTGAGTTCAATGAAAAATATCTACTGGAAATTCATGACCATGTCTACTCCTGCCAGTTTGGAAACTTTATTGGGAATTCCCAAAAAGAACGGCAAGAACTTAAGTGAGTATCAGAAAAAAAAAAAATAACATGCGAGTGTCTTCTGGTTGTAAAATGCTTTGGATATAGCTTGTTTTTTGCTCACTTCTTGGGTTTGAATAGACTCGTGACCTTGGTGCTTGCATGAACAGTACATATATTTTTGCACATAGTATTTTTTACATCTACTTTGTCCAGGCTTTAGGTTTTTACATAGTTCAGAGGTCTTTTCTCCATCTTGATGTGACTGTTTCTTCTTTCCCACAGAATTTTTGAAAGTACACATTCATTATGGGCATTTCTTCTGCACCGGAAGCAGGAGTTTGTGAACCCCTTGTATATATCAAATCGATATAATACCCTCCAGCCAAATACCTTCCCATTCTGCTTTAAGTAAGTAAAACACCGTGACTCCTAATATTTGCCCTTTTAAGCTGCTCATTTCAGCAAATATATATATATTTTTTTTTTATTCAAGATGTGCAGCTTAACTACATCTGGTTTTGTCCTACATTCTCAGGCCTCCACCCCTTAGTGCATGCTATACCTGATACAATAAAAGCATAGCAAAAAAATAGAAATCCTTGGTCTGACCTGTTAGTTTTCATGTCAGGTTGGTGACATTTTCCTGAAAGTGCCTTAGCTCCCACATCTACAGTTTTGTATAGTACAGGAGTGGCAAAATGTATTTAGTTGTGCATCTCCATTATGTGGAGCTTAGTTAGATGTACTATTAGTGGAGCAGGGACAGGTACGTATTGGTGTATGTAATATGCAGAGGATGCATTTGTACATGTAGCATAATGTATACAGTGGGAATATAATAATATATAATATATATACAGTGGAAATATATAATGTATATCAGGACCCCCCCCCCCCCACTTTCATGCCTCCTCCTTTTGAATAGAGCGCCAGCATGCTTGTGTGACTTTGGCTTCATACACTGCTATTTCTATCTGCGATTGGTAACTGAAATCTCCAGCTGCCCCATAGCACTAAATGAAGTGCTGGTCACACAAACACACTGGTGCACCATTAATAAGGAGGAACCATGGGGGGACTTTTGGGACCCCCAGCAATCTAACACTGACCCTTTCAATAGGGAGTAGGTGTTCTTAATGGCACATCCGCTTTAATGTTTCCATAGGCTATAGCTATATAGGAAAGCACAGCAGACCATACTTTCTGATACTACCACAAAAATGTTTATGAAAGTATGTGTGTGTGTGTATATGTATATAATATATATTATGTATGTGAAAAATAAAACCTATTTATTTACAGCGGGTTTCTTATTGTACTTGCTCTCCAGTCATTTCTCTTGATACAGGACTGTACAGATCCTGCTCTGGTTAGCGTATATAAGCCACCAAGAGACCTATACCAGCTATTACCAAGACTCACGCGTTTCTAATATGATATACCAATAAATATTTAACTAGAAAATGGTGGCAACCTTGGCTTTGAAAAAGAATTCTATGATGATGTGTTTTGCCCACCAATAGATTATGATCTACTGAAAGCCCTGTTACACTCTTGCTGTCCCGAGTGGTTTGATGTCATATTTAACATGATTTGACTGTGTCCATTTTTGAATTCCAAGTAAGAATTTTGTTTTTCTATGTATTTTTAGATTCTGGTGTGGAATGTACAACCGATTTGACAAGGGAATGCAACCAAGGCAGTCCGTCCTGGATTACCTTCTTGAATGTATGAACAGGAAGGCAACTTTAAAAACCAGTGAGACGGATATGGAAGATGTAAGTTTGTTTCTGTATATTGTATTCTTTATGTATGGTGTTTTGTTCCTTCTCGCTGAGCATATATTGATGTCGTGATCGCAGTATCAAAGTGGTTAGAGGGGATCCATTCTCTCACCCTCTTGGTTCCTCAAAAAACAAGGGGTTGCCTTGGCAGCCAGGGGGCCTAGTAATGAAACACAAAAAGGATCTAATGGTCATCTAGTAAAATGTACAATATACTTCAATACTGAAGTATTGCAGTATATATTAGATGATCAAGTTGATACCATGTTGAAGTCCCCTTCTGGGACTAACAAAAAAAATTAAACCAAAAGTATAAAGTGTTTAAAAAATAAATAAATAAAAATAAACATAATGGGTATCTCAGTAATAGTCTGAACTATTGACCCCAGATTTGCCATACAATTATGGCGGGTTTCAGTGGTTTAAACAGTGTGGATGCCGTAAAAATAACCTTGTGAGAAAAGGGTGCAAATATTTGATGTGTGTGGTTTGTGGAAGGTGGGGAGTAAGTCAAAGCTTAGAAATGGAAAATCGGTGTTCTCAAGGCTTGTTAATTTAAAAAAAAAAAAAAAAAAATTGTCCCATACAGTGAACACTGTTTTTAAATAAAAAATAAATAAATAAAAAAAATACAAAAATATGCAATGTATACATTTTGTTTTCGGTCACCTTTTCTATCAGTGGAATAAAAATTGATCAGAAAGTAATATTTACCACAAAACCAATACTAATAAAAACTACACCTTGCCCACATAGAGCTATATCAATCAATAAGAAAGTGATAAGTAATAGGTGTCAGAATATGGGGCCTCCAAGAGATGGAAATATCTATCTATCTATCTATCTATCTATCTATCTATCACAAAGCTAGGATCCAGAGACCAGATCACCTCTGCCACCTCCTGGATCCTCTTGAGGGGTTGCCATGGCAGCTAGGAGGCCAAGCAACACAGTGAGCTCATGTGCTGCAATACTATGTATTGTAGTACATTGCACTGGGGATCAGAGATCCCAGGTTCATGTCCCCTTGTGCAGGTTAAAAAAAAAATAAAATAAAAAAATAGTGTGTGTGTGTGTGGGTTTTTTTTTTAATTTATTTATTTATTTATTTTTTTACAATAAAAATATACGCACATGGGCATACCTAACATGCTTTAAATCCCCACTGTCCACAAAAAAACTTTATTAATCCCATACAATGAATGCCATTAAAAAATACTGCAATGCGCAAAATTACGTATTTGGGTCTCCTCACTTTCCCCAGAAAATAGCAATAAGTTATCAAAAAGTCATACATACCAAACATTGGTACCACTACTAAAAAGTACAACTTCCCATATAGATATATATATATATATATATATATATATATATATATATATATATGAGCCTTTACTTATCTCCATCAGCAAAACCAGTAAAAAGTTTTTATAGGCGTCAGAATATGGAATATGGTGACCCCTGGAAACTTGCTCATTTTCAAAAAGTTTTATTGTAAAACTTAAATAAAGACAATATAATCGCTGTAAACTTAATGACCCGCTGGACAAAATTGCCATGTCATTTTTAATGCAGAGTAAACGCTGTAAAAACAAAGCAAAAAATAATAGAATTGAGGATTTTTTTTTTTTTTTTTTTTTTTTTTTATGTACCCCCCAAATGCAATGTATTCTGGAGCAGGTGTGATTCTGAGCTCTGACATTGGCTGCCTCTGACTGGAGTTCTGAATCACATTCCCCCTGTCTGACACCGCCCTCCTGACAGTACAGCCTAAATAACATCTCAGACAGCAAAGATAACAGCTTTAACCACCTTATAACAGATGCTAAGAACTTGCGTGGTGGTGAAAGGTCCTCTTAAGGATCTATCACATGACTGACAACACTGTGTCCATTGGTGGTACTTGGTAGAAATTTTTTTTCACGAGGGGATACTTGGCTTGGACAGGTTGAAAACACTGCCACCTGGGAACTAAATATGGCTACTCCATAGCTTATACAGTACCCTGCAAGACGATCGTCAGCCCACCCTTTGACTAACCAGTCAGTTGATGTTGCGGCATCTAAGGGGGGCAAATATCTGTGATTGAAATTATTCCAGTCATGGACGCTGCCAGCATGTATCAGCCATGGGAAAACAGCTGGCTCCTGCCAGATATGGCGTAGGCCTTATCTCCTTAACCCTCACCATATTTCCCCTTCCAACCTCTGTTGTACATGTCTGGAGGATGTTAGCAAGGGGTTAAAAAATAAATACTTCTGGCAAGACACCCCCCTTATTATTACCTAACATTATTCTGTTTCCAAGCAGAAGCTTCTCAAACATGACACCCCCCTTGAAGATACATGTACCTTGACAAAACACTTTGAAGTTGTCCCAGCAATGGAAGAACTGTCTGAGGAGCTAATTCCAGAAGGGGTTGAAGAATCTCCTGCTCTTCTTTCCAGTGATTCTGTGGCAAACAGTGAAGTGTGTTTAGAAAGTAAAATAAAAGAGGAACCGCATGAGACCAGTATCCATAACATCCCTCACAGGAACGCGACTGACAATAAGGACCTACCTTCTACTGACAAAAGCGGGAATGGCAGTATCATTGCACCACAACAACTACCATAAGGGATGGGAAGAACAAAATGTACGAGTAAAGGGAAAAATCTAAAGACTTAAGCTCAGACACAATGAGCCTTCATGATCATGCAGGTGCCATATACCAGACTGACAGAAAGGCTTATGGTCTTTGAAGATTTGGCTAATCTGTCCATACTTCATCTGCCCACAGCAGCATGGCTACAGGAGGCTAAATCTTTGGACTTGCAGGTAGGTCATTTGGATACCAGAGCAGTAAAGGAGAAGATAATATTCGTGAATGGATTCTGTATAAATAACATGAATGTTCTTCTCAGCCTTGTCCTGCTTATCCACTGCCAGATGGGTCAATGATACTCATGAGGTTTGGTATGAAAAGTGCCAATGCCATTATGTATTTGGTCTTGACTTTATACTAAAAGCTTACATTTGCAGTATTTATCCAGGAGTTGGACAGAAACTGATGCATCAAACTTAAAGGACAGCTGTAATAATACCTCTAATCTCATCCCGTGTTCCTGGTAATACTCACATAACTGCACTTTTACCTGGAACCAGTAAGAACTTCCTGTTTTTAATCCAAAAGCACTTATGGAAATGTTAAGGTCAAAGCGTTACCAATCACTGTTTGTAAAATGCTGAATGCATAAGATATTAACTCGGGCAATAAAGGACAAAAGCTGTTAAAACCGTAATATGCAAAAAGCAAAGTCTTGTTCCCATCTGTTATGCCCACATGTTCTGCATCAGCATCATTTTCTGATATTTGTGACATGCTTACACTCCATATTGCATATTTACATTGATTTCATTAAAGGTGTGTTTTTTTTTTTGTTTTTTTTTTTATATATATCGATAGGTTATCAATATTAGATTGGTGATGATCCAACATCTGACCCCAGCAGCAATCAGTTGATGACTAGTCAATAACAGACCGCTCTGTACACCATTTAGTGACTTAGCTGCAGTAACTAAGAACAGCCACTACACCGTATACAGAGCTGCGTTTTTTGATTCTGTATCCTGTGCTAGTTCTCAGCCACGTCTCGATATTGGCTAATTGGTGGTTGCCAGATGTTGGATTCACACTGATCTGACACTGATGACTTAGCTAAGGCTTCATGCTCACATCCAAGTGTGCATCGTGAGGGGGCTTTGACTTTTAACGAAAGGCACTTGGGTGACACTTGGATAACATTCTAGTGCCTTCCGTCTTACATGAATACCAATGGGCAGATCCTTTCCGATCCATTTTCACGGATTTGGATAGGAAATGCTCTCTAATTCTCAGAACGAAGCATTGTGATCCCCTTAGGAAGGCATACTCTGTCATGGGCACAAAGCCTTTGCCTTATCAATCTCTAAATCCCGGGAAAACCCCTTTAACGTGGGTTTTTTTTTTGTTTTTTTTTGCTAACTATTTTTACCATCTTCACAGGGTAGGGAATAAGTAACCTGGGGCTCCTACCACTCAGACCCCAGCGTTCATGACTGTGTACCGTGTGAATGAAGTGGTAGTGCTCATAAACAATGGCCTATACATTCACTTTTATGGAATTGTAGGAGCTTTATACACGGCTATCTCCATCCTGTGAAAAGTGAATGGAGTGGTAATTGTGCATGCACGCACGCTACAACTCAATTCACACAAGGGGTTCCTGTTTTGTGTAATCCCCTATCCATCCAGTGAGAAACCCCTTCCAACAGTGAGTCTTCAAAAAGGGAATGGACAAGATGTAAATTATTTTCTTATTTCTGTTCTAGATCATGACTGAATGTAGTATATATGAATATTTTATGGAAAATTTCTGATGCACATTATAGAATATTTGGACGTGTTATATATACATTGTAAGTATGTTCTGTGCAGTACATTTCTGTATACTGTGAATCATCATGGTTACTTCTCACAATAAGAATACCTGAAGCTTCATGTACATAGGGATCTGTGCAGGAGGAATGGATGTCCCTGCATATACTGAGTCATGGATCGAAATAACCTCAATTCCACTCATAAAAACCAAACTCCGACGTTTGTGTGCATGATGCCGATGAAATTAATGTAGGCAGATGCTTAAGGCAGCACCAGTGTTTTATCTCTGTAGTAGATTGCATGCGTAACCCTGCCGTCCAGAAGTGTTGGGATGTTTCCATGGTAACCCAAGGGAAATTGTAGAGAAAATAATCTTTATAATTCCTAACACACAAGTAAATGTAGCTACAGGAATTGTCATTATTGCCTAGATGACATATCGTTGCACTGTCTGTACTTTACTATTTTACTGTCAAGGGTGTTGCATACTGTACTTTTCTTATACATTGTAAAATTTTCATGCTAAACCATTTGTTCTATTCCTAAATGAAAGGGTTTCTATGACTGTTTTCTGTTTTATAGGACAAAAGAAATTGTTTGAGAATTTCACATTACTCGCATCTTGATGTTTGAAATCTCTTCCAAATGGGTTGTCCAGGATAAGAAAAATGTGGCTGCTTTCTCCCTTAAACAGTGCCATGTCTGTCCAAGAAGTTGTCTGGTAGCTCCATTGAAGTGGATTGCAATACCATACACAACCAGTGGACATTTGTGGTGCTGTGCCCTTTTAATCCTGAAAAACTGCTTTAATTTATTAATTTGTTACAGCTACAGGGATTACTAGCTGCCAGTGCAGGGTTATTGTGGCATAAAGGAGATTTACTCCTTTGTGCACAATTTCCTGACCTGTTATAGAGGCATGCATGAAGATAGTATCAGCGAGCCCCCCATTGATTGGTAGAATAGAGGGGCTATAGTGGTCGAGCCCTGCCAGTTTCTCTTGGGAACAACACTCAGGCTATTACAAAAGATGACCGTAGTGTCACTCCTGAGTTTAGCTGGAGGAAGGTAAAGTGGAATAAGCAGGTGGCAAATGCCATAGGGTTTACAACATACAGTCCATTTTTACAGAGGGGATCAGGAAGATGGTTACATCTGTCTCTATTACCAACTTAATGGTATTAATACACACTGCCAAAACACCAGCAGTCTGCTGCTCGGGTATTTTCAGTGGTTTTCTGCAACCTTATATTTCTCCGGCTGTAAAGATTACAACTCCCAGCACGCTCTGCTAGCCACAGGAAGCTCTTTGCCTCATTCTGTGGATTCAGGGATGTTGGAAGTTGTAGTTGCTCACAAGCTGGAGAGCCAAAGGTTGCTGCGCACAGAAGTATAATAGCACTTGTTCATCTCATGTAAGCAATGCAATGCTTATTGGTACAAGCAATGTCTTAAACATGGGGACTTTAATTTTATATGTGAAATGATAGCATCCTTTAATAATTGGAAAGCATGTAATGCATTTTAGTGGATTATTCCATAGGGTTTAATGTTTGGTTCTCACACTGTAATGTCAATTGTAACAAAAAGCTGTGTCACGTTTGACAGCACTGAATGTCTATATGCAAAATCTATATGTAAAGGCAATTTATTCTGCAAGGGTTTAAATGTTATTACTGTCTTACACATGCTATAAAGAAAGGGGTTCTCTGGGTTTTAGGAACTGGTGATCATGAAGACTGCACTGTAGGTGGTGAACTCTTTGTGGGTCTCCATATACGTAGGATATAAGGGAATTGATTATCTGTCACAAAATCTGATCTCTATCATATTTTTGGAGGATTCAGTATAATTGTTTACATATCTGTATCTATAGGGGTCTGTATAAATAGATCTTAATATACTCAACAGGTTCACGGCAAATTTAGAGGTTAGTGTAGGGGGTGTTTTTTTTTTTTTTTTACATGGGGGTGAATGTAAATTCACTTTTGTGAGGTATGACAGCAATGGATATTACATAACGGTAGTGTGAACCCATCCTATACTAGTTCCAGACAGGACTAGTCTGTAATGTTACACAGTCTGCACTGGAAATAGTGACTTGCACTGCACATTTCTTAACTACAGATCACTGCTAGGTATCTTGCCAAGGACAAAAAGGTGACAATCCTTATGGGTCACTTGTTACTTCACTGTGCCAATGAAGAACTGTATGCAGTAGCAGACCTTCTAACAGGACGATGGACTAAGAGCAGATTTGCCAGACTCAAGCACCAGGGAAACTGTAGATGTAACCCTATCTGGACAGCATGGTGTATAGCAGGAAGAACTGTGTAGATTGATACATAGGTTTTCTGGGACTATTTAATACTGTCACATGGATGAGCTATTCTTAGGACAGAGCATCAGTAATAGATTCTGAGACCTTCCGCCGAGCAATTGTTTGAAGAGTTTGCTGCACTGAAATGAGTTCCACTTCTTTTTCTCGGGCCAGTGACATCACATCCATTGGCCACATGGCTGAACTACGTACCAAGCACAGCCCCTATATGACGTATGGCACTGTGCTTGGTAAGTAATGAAGAGTCCATAGCACCTGTACAAACACTGCAGCCCCTTCAATCTGCTGATTGGTGGGGGTTCTGGGCGTCTGCCCCCATTTTGACATTTGATATTGACGTCCAATCCTGTGGACAAATGTTCAATATCCTAGTCCTGGAAAAGTGCTTTATATATAATATCAGACTACTCAGCTCATTATTATTCTTAATGACATGATTTATAGGTTAGTCATGTTCAACTTGAGGGGTTTCCTTTTAAGGGTGATTGTGGCCTTGTATAAATACATATAGACTGAAATATTCTACTGTACTTCCAAGATTCTCTGGTTATAGTTTCCAAAGAAGAGATTCTACAGAATGAGAAGTTCTAAAACTAAAGGACTAGTGTTATGGATAATTGTCCAGCGCATCATTATAAAGAGTGGATCTGTTGTCTCGGTGCATGTTGTGCCCGTCCCACCTAGTAGATTAGAAATGTCAAAGTCCTAACTTGAAGCTAGATGAATGTTTTGCTTCTTTGATTTATATCCATGAACTGTGCCAATGCTGTAAATGCCTTGTACTGAAAGTCTGTATATCAGTTGCACTGTTCCCACATTACCATTGTCTGTCTTTCTTAACAAAATTAAATCATTTTCTGCACTTTTAGGAATAAACTTGTCATGTTTTCTTTTGATGTTTTTTCACCCATGTGTGTGTGTGTGTGTGTGTGTGTGTGTGTGTGTGTGTGTGTGTGTGTGTGTGTGTGTGTTTTAGATCTGTTATTAATGTTGGGCTGGAACCACACATGCAGGTTTTAGGTTTTTTGCAGGTTTAAGCGCTGCATTCGGCTATTCCTGTAACCCCAACCACTCCAGGCTACCAGACAGCTGTGCAATATTTCAGTGAACAGTGCTGTACATAGAAGTGATGGGGACCCCATTATGGCAGCATGAAAGATATAGGGGCCTGGTGGTTGTTTCTTAGCACTTTCATGCATCCTTGGCTCACTCTTAGCTTGTTTAGGGGAGTCCTACGCAGGATCACAAAACTACTTTTCAGGGGCCCCATAGTAGCTGCATGGTCTGCATTCTATGCTACGTTTATGAAGCAATGGCTGACCTCTTAGGGTAAGGTTACACTGAGTTTTTGCAAGCAGATTCTGCCTCATAAAAACGCCTCCCAACTCTGACATCCATTTCAATGGGAGTCATGTGCAGATTTTTTATTTTTTTTTCCTCCTAGTGTGTGGGTTTTTTTTTTTTTTTCTGCCTCTCATTCATTTCAATGGGATTTGCAAAACAGAATCCGCCTGAAGATAAATTCTGAAGCTTCTTTTTAACTCTAGCAGAAAAAATCTGCCCAACTCCCAGTGAAATGAATGGGAGAGTTGGCAGGTGTATTTTGAGGCAGATTGTGCATCAAAAGTTCGCCTGCAAAAAAAAACTTACCCTCAGAAGACGCTGATGATTTTCACAGTGCATAGGAAAAAGTCTAGAAGCTTGAGACTTTGAGCCCAGGAATTCTGTACAGCTATAGCCAGACACAAGGGTGTAGCTATAGGTGGTACAGAGGTAGCAATCACTACTGGGCCCTGGATTCTCAGGGGACCTAAAGGCCTGTCTACAACGGAAGAACACACCAGTATTATAAATAGCACATGATTAATGGAGGGCCCTTTTACATATTTTGCGTTGGGGCCCAGGAGCTGTAAATTCAGTAGTAAATGCTTGTCCCACTATTACACATTCTCTTAGGCTATGCCAAGTACTCTAGGTATTCATCTTTCATATGTTGCACCTGTTTTACTACTTATAAAATGGATTTATTCTTGCATTAAAAAATCCAAAGCATGTATAGAACATACTGAGGTGACAGCTGCAAAGAAATGCTCCAGCGAAGCTGTTTTAGCTTTGTTGGCACATATAAAGTCTAGGATCCCTGTAACATTGTTTTTTAAATTTGTTTTTCAGTATCTTGTCAGCAGTTTAGAAATAACTTGTCGGTACATGAAAAGAATGAAGTTGACTGGTTTCTTGCCTTATTTATACACAGATGCCTTGACCATTTTAAGGATTTTTATAGGTATTTTTATACTGATGAGTTATCCTTAGGATAGGTCCTAAACATCAGATTGTGGGGGTGCTGGGTGTCAGACCCTCACCAATCAAGTGTTCGCTGCAGACACCAGAAACAACATTGTTGTTGGAGCCGCGTCTTGCTATTGTGATTCAGATTCGACCAGGCACTGCCATTACGTTTGATTCTGGCAGTTACTGAGACCACCATTAATCTGATATTGATGAGCTATGCTAATGATAGGTCATCAATATCAGAATCCCAGGAAACCACCTTAGGCTGAAGCCCCACATTGCGGAAATGCAGCTTTTTTTTTTTGTTGCAGATTTTGTTGTGGTTTTTTGAGCCAAAGCCCAAGTGGATTGAGCAGATGGTAGAAGTATAAGGGCTTCCTATATATTTCCCATTCCTTTTGTAGCCACTCCTAGTTTTGGCTCAAAAAAAACACTGCAAAATCTGCAGTAAAAGAAGCTGCGTTTCCGCAACATGGGGCCTCAGCCATAAAGTAGAGTATTTTGGACGTTTCTGGCATATCCTCAGAAATGTTATGAATGGTGTAAGCAATGCACATATGGCCACTTCTCCATGCACATCCTGATTAAATATGGTATCCTACTAGGTGAGTTGGGTGATTCCAGTTCTGGAGTTAAGTGTAGGTCCCAGAGAAGGGTCCTGCATCTATTATACAACTATTGCATATCCTGCGCACATGCCATAAATGTTGAAAAGTCTGGTTCAGATCCCCATTAATGAGTTTATCCTGCCTGCTTACAGGTTCTCTTAAGGCACTCCAAAGGACTTGATCTTTAATATAATGAATTATTAAGTCTTGTTACTTTTCAATACTGTAGATGATATTGCAATGTTTCATGCCATAGAGATGCCATTTTTCAGGCTGAATATGTTCAGTAACTTAAAGTGTAGTTAGTCTGGCTCAATTTGGGACCTGGGACCACCACCAAGTGTCATGTTAGGTCTAGAGTTTGCAGGTTACCAAGATCTACAGTTAGGTTCTCCATTGATTTTACTATACCCTTGCCTTATCCATATAGTTTGCTAAATATATGCCTTCTTAATGGAAGATTTTAGATTTAGTATGGATTTTCAGATCTGCAACATATCCTATCTCGTGTAGAAATGCCACAGATCTCATCCATACAATGAGGATATGCACTCACTGACAAAGAAAATGGCGCACCACGAAAGAGTTGTTGAAGTGGAATGAAGCTTTCTATGTGTGAATGTAGTGATATGTAAGTGGCTACAATATTAGAGAGAAAGGAGGCTCTAGTACTTCGTTACCTCTAGCCTTGATACAAGTTGAGGTATGGTTGTTCATGGCGACAAACAAGTTGTAGATTGTATCCTGCAAGACATTTACCCACCGATGTTGCAGCTAGCCATGTACAGTCATGGCCAAAAGTTTTGAGAATGATACAAATATTAATTTTTACAAAGTCTACTGCTTCAGTTTTTCTAATGGCAATTTGCATATACTCCAGAATGTTATAAAGAGTGATCAGTTTAACAGCAATTACTTGCAAAGTCAATATTTGCCTAGAAAATGAACTTTATCCCCCAAAACACATTTCAACATCATTGCAGCCCTGCCTTAAAAGGACCACCTAACATCGTTTCAGTGATTGCTCCATTAACACAGGTGTGGGTGTTGATGAGGACAGGGCTGGAAATCAATCTGTCATGATTAAGTAAGAATGACACCACTGGACACTTTAAAAGGAGGCTGGTGCTTGCCATCATTGTTTCTCTTCTGTTAACCATGGTTATCTCTAAAGAAACACGTGCAGTCATCATTGCACTGCACAAAAATGGCCTAACTGGGAAGAGTATTGCAGCTAGAAAGATTGCACCTCAGTCAACAATCTATCGCATCATCAAGAACTTCAAGGAGAGAGGTTCCATTGGTGCCAAAAAGGCTCCAGGGCGCCCAAGAAAGACCAGCAAGCGGCAGAACCGTCTCTTAAAAGTGTTTCAGCTGCGGGATCGGTCTATCAGCAGTGCAGAGCTTGCTGAGGAATGGCAGCAGGCAGGTGTGAGTGCATCTGCACGCACTGTGAGGCGGAGACTCTTGGAGCAAGGCCTGGTCTCAAGGAGGGCAGCAAAGAAGCCACTTCTCTCCAGAAAAAACATCAGGGACAGACTGATATTCTGCAAAAGGTACAGGGAGTGGACTGCTGAGGACTGGGGGAAAGTCATTTTCTCTGATGAATCCCCTTTTCGATTGTTTGGAACATCTGGAAAACAGCTTATTCGGAGAAGAAGAGGTGAGCGCTACCACCAGTCTTGTCTCATGCCAACTTTAAAGCATCCTGAAACCATTCATGTGTGGGGTTGCTTCTCAGCCAAGGCAATCGGCTCTCTCACAGTCTTGCCTAAAAACACAGCCATGAATAAAGAATGGTACCAGAATGTCCTGCAAGAGCAACTTCTCCCAACCGTCCAAGAGCAGTTTGGCGCTCAACAATGCCTTTTCCAGCATGATGGAGCACCTTGCCATAAAGCAAAGGTGATAACTAAATGGCTCAGGGAACAAAACATAGAGATTTTGGGTCCATGGCCTGGAAACTCCCCAGATCTTAATCCCATTGAGAACTTGTGGTCAATCATCAAGAGACGGGTGGACAAACAAAAACCAACAAATTCAGACAAAATTAAAGCATTGATTCTGCAAGAATGGACTGCTATCAGTCAGGATTTGGTCCAGAAGTTGATTGAGAGCATGCCAGGGAGAATTGCAGAGGTCCTGAAGAAGAAGGGTCAACACTGCAAATATTGACTTGCTGCATTAACTCATTCTGTCAATATAAGCTTCTGTTACTCATAATATGAATGCAATTATATTTCTGTATGTGATAAAAACATCTGACAAACACACATAAAAACCAGAGGGCAGCAGATCATGTGAAAATATAATATTTGTGTCATTCTCAAAACTTTTGGCCATGACTGTAGATCCTGGACACTCATAGGTTGTCAAAGCTAGTGTTCTAGCTGATCCAATAAATGCTAGAGTGGAGATAAATCTGACAACCCAGAAGATTAAGGAAGTGTTGCAATCTGGTGGAGACTTTACTGGGGAAACTTTGCTGTATGGGAGACGAGCTTTGAAAAAAAAATGCCAATTGGAAGCCCTGTTATAAGCAGCAACACATGATCTCAATAAGGTGTTAGTGTCACACACATCAATACTTGGGGTGTACGACTGTCGTATGTAGTGGCTTCCCAGATCAACACACCAACAGTTGGAACAGTATGTCATTGCACAGTAAATGCAGGATTGAAGCACTCTGCACAAGGCCTCTATACTTTAACGTGACCATTGTCGGATCCCAACAGAACCTGGATTTGTCGCTAAAGACAATACAGTTCCAGTCCATGTTTCTAAGTCATGGCACCAATGCAAATGAAGTCGACAGTGGCTAGCTGTCAATGGCAGTACATTTAATGGGCGCCATGACTCAAATTTTTTTTTTCCTGCTTAGCATCTGGAAATGGTCTGCGCAGCAACAAGGGTGTATAATGAAGGTTCCCCCTCTGTGTCTGGGTGGTAAACAAGGAAACTGTGGAAGCTGCTTGTGCTCATAGATCAAACTATCCTCTCTATTGGCGGTCTGTCTGGGCTGACCAGAGCATGTCCCCATGTAAGCACTGCTCCCAACACCTCTCAACAGCTAGGTCAGAATGGCCTAGATGACGGGCAGTTTGCAACACAACCATACTTTGTTTCTGATTACATTTGGATAAGTCTGACATTGACAACCTTCGCAGACATGTTTTGTAGTGTCCTGGTTATCTTAACGTTTTGCAGGCCCCATTTTATAACACAGTCAAAAGGGTCTACAGCTACTGCCAACTGTGTGGAAAAATATGGTGTAATTTTTTTTTTTTTCTATTCAAAGTTTATTGGTTTTCAAAAAGACATAAAATACAGTGACAACAGACAGCTGCAACGGCAGCAGCAACATTTTATACTGTACAGTAGATGACGGGGAGATCCCCGAGTAGAGGCCAAAGGACAAGAAGAGGAGGGGAAGGGGAGAAGAAAAGAGGAGGAAATATGGTGTAATTGAGCCTTAAGAAGGCTCCATATACAGTCAAAATATTGGGAAGAACTGTTCCTAGAAAAAGTCGCTGTTGATATTCTGAGCAAATGATTCTTTGTCGGCTGATCTCATCTTTCACCAGCACGTCACCCCATTCTGCAAACAAATGGAAAATATATGGGGACCATCTGATGTAGCCATAATCTGCTGTATATAAATGCAGCAAACAAGGGGGCAATGGCCAGGAAGGAACACTCTTAGAAACATCGGTTCCCATTTATTGCTCCCTCAGTTGACCTGTGTTAAAGAACCTTTATTTATGTGCACATACAATTCCTTTAAGTAAAAAACATTGATATCTTAAATAAAGCCTGAACTTCCCGCACTTTGAGACCAGTTGTGGTTTATCCATAGAGGAGCGCAAATCCTGGGACTCTATTAGGAACAGTTGTTCCAGCTATACATAACAATCTGTAATGACTTTACACCATAAAATGCATCGTCTCGGTATATGTGTGGTTACAGTGACAATTGCCAATGTCCCTGGCTAGCTGAAGAAAATAATAGCTGTGCCCCACTTTGGCACATGTAGGAGCAGAAAAAGCATAGCCTGACCTAACGGTGCACATCTATCAAATTTCTAACTTCCTGACCCATCATTTATTAATATTATAAATTATATCTTACAGCACAAACAGCTTTCTTTGTCCAATGCACCTATAAAAAAGTCATAATAACCTTCTAATAGAAATATGAGCAAAGTGATAACAAACATCATATACAGTTTAGCAGTTATATTGGGAATACAGCACTTCATGTTGAAGTAGTCTCACCAATGACAATACTTTAACTCACCTTAATTGGGGCAAACCTTAACGTGTGAACTCCACCTCATTTGGCAATACCTGGTTACCATTACAATACATTAGCCCAATAAATCAACTAAGTATGCTAGTTTGTAAAAGTAGCACATTTTTTGGTGCCAGTTTAGCAAAAATTAGGTGAGGTTGGAGAAGGGGTCAAGGTGGGCTGGGGTGGGGGTGCTTTGGCATGTCAGATTTACTATAACACATGCCATAAAACTGGAGTGAGCTATACCTGAAATCTACCCAAAACCCTAACTGGTGTAGATTTAATTTCTGGCGTATGGGACCTCCTATGGGGTGACAGAATTAAAAACCGTGTAGAGTCTCTTAGAAATTCTGGCGCATCTGCACCATGCGGAAGTCTTAATAAAATTCTCCCATTGTTACTTGGAAACATAAGTGACACAATTGTAGTAATAAATAAGAACCTGCATTGCTTTTATTGGTTCCGGGAGAAATATAGATAAGCGGGGCAGATTTACTAAGCTAAATGCGGGGCAGACTTAGTGGAAAAGGGATGGGCTTAAAGGGAGTCTGTCACCAGGGTGAACCATATTAAACCAATAACACAGTTAGATAGGGCAGGCTCACCTGAATGTAATACCTTTTTCCCCATGAGAATTCATGCCTATGTTGCCAAGATATTCATTGATTTCACAATAAGCAATCTTTAGCACCGAGGATGGTTCTGTTGCTCCAAACTGCTGTGCCCCACACTGCTCTAATATGTCGGCATGAACGTAAGAACACAGGACCAGGCAAGATTTCATCATAGCTCCCTGGCATTGTCACTCAAAGAAGAGAGGGGGGAAGGAGGACATATCAGAGCAGTTTAAGGCGTAGCAGTTTGGAGGAACAGAGCTGCCCTTGGTGCTCCAGGCTGCTCATATTGTAAAATAAATGAATATCTCTACGACGGAGGCCTAAATTTTCCAGTAGAAAAAGGCATTACATTCAGGTGAACCTCACCTATCTGTGTTGCTGGCTTAATATGCTCCACCCTGGTGACAGCTCCCTTTAAGATCTTCTCTCAGAATTTTGCATTGTATAGTTTGTCTGTTTATTCCTTCTAGAAATTTATGAAGTCATAGATTGTAAGACCTTGCGGGCAGGGCCTTCTATCCCACTGTGCCTGTTAGTCACTGTTAGCATTGTGTTTGTTTTGTATATTTTGTGTACGTATGTAAACCCTCAAATGTACAGCACCATGGAATTAATGGTGCTATATAAATAAATAATAATAATAAATTGACAAATAGGTGTTACCAGTTGAGGTATGTTCCGCCAAACTTTGATGCTGTCCAATCAGCATTGACACTATCAGAACACGTCCATTTGACAAGGGGAAAGGCAGTGCCCAGTTGTCAATTTATCGGACAACTGCAGCCAATGACTGGCCTCAGCTGTATATGGCACCTCCCCACTGAAGCCAGTGATTGGTTGCAGTGAATATCTGTGCAAAGCAACACCTCTCCGCTGCAACTAGGTAAACATATTCCAATGCTGAGGACTGGAGGTCAGCGCTGTAAATGGCAGCCAGTAGGAAGGGTAAATGTAATTCCTTTTGTTTTTATCAATAATTCCCTGCATTTAGCCTCATGATTATTTTATTTGGACAACCCTTTTAAGGCTAAGGCCCCACTTTGCGGAAGCGCAGTTTTTTGTTGTTGCAGATTTTGCTGTGGTGAACTTTTTTACAATATTCAAATTTTCTTAGATTTGGGTTTTCATTACCTGTAATCCATAATCAACATTTACAGAAATAAAACACTTGAAATAGAACACTCTGTATGTAAAGAATCTAGAAAATATAGGAGGTCACTTTTTTTAATTTAATTACTGAAATAAATAAATGTTTCAAAGATATTCTAATTTATTGAGATGCACCTGTACTTCTACCTTCTTCTCAATCCCCTCCTGACTGTGGCTCAAAAAATTGCAACAAAATCTGCAACAAAAAACTCTGCGTTTACGCAATGTGGGGCCTTAGCCTAAAGAGGTTTTCCAGTTCTTCAAACTGCTTATAGGCCATCAATATCAGATGGGTGGGGGTGACTCTTGGCACCCCAGATATCAGCTGTGTGAAGGGGCCATGGCATGTAGGTAAGTACTGTGCATCTCATCAGGTGAAGGTGGCACCATGTTACTTATTATGGATATAAAGTTACTAAAGTGCTATTGTATTTCTTTGTACAGATAGCTAACTGTTATACATACGTTTTGTCTACTAACATGGATCACATCATGCAAGAATTTATGCATTTTGTAAAATGACAAAAACTTTCTAATACATGTATAGTAATGCATGGATTGTATTATTGGAAGACACTTAATATTATATCCTATAATCTGTACTCAGAGTGTGCTGGCACATGAGAGGATTTTATGAGGTCCAGCAGAGGAAAATCTTGTTATTTACTCACTGTTGGGATTTGTAACTTTTTGGAGGGTATTTTACAAGGTACCCATTCATTCTGACAATATGGCTCCTTTATGCCAAGACGAAAACTGAGTATACAAAGCAGTTCAAAGTGCATACATTTAGACTGTGGTTCTTCTTCTGGACCCAATGTACCATACAGTAGTCCAACATTGTGTATACAGAGTCTCAGGACTGCATCTGTGAATGTGCTTATACGTTAGTGTGATGTATTAGATCTGTATACTCATCTGCATCTGTATACTTGATCAACTGTCTTTAACAGTAGCAGATTATAACAATGCCTGTCACCCTGCCCCTTGTCTCACTGTGTAGATCCTAGCACTAAAACAGATGAGCACCTGCCAAGCCCCTCTCTATATTTACCCATCCAGTGAGGTCAGCTATCCAAGAATGGACATGGCAAGCAGAGCCTCTCCAGTTGTATTTTTAGCTCAGTCCTTATCCATTTGTTGAAAGTTTGTTTTAATCACTCCCAGTTACAGCCCTGCACTTGCTGGCTTTATTGTTTGGTCATTCTTGGTAACAGAGGCAGGAGGAAATGTAGAGTTAGCATTTGGGCATCAGGATGGTGTATCAATTGTACTGAGTCAGCGCACGGGTCATAAAGGTAAGAGATAAATACAACCAAGTGGTCAACCTGAAGGTTCTGTCACATTGTCACCGGAGAGATCTGTGAGTATCCTGTATTTCAGTGTTTTCAATGGAGGAAATGTAATTGTCAGTATTTACTTAACAGCTGCTAATACCCAAGTTATTTATATATTTCATATTTCTGGAATTTTGTATAGAATTTTCATAACGGGGTCTTCAGATTCATATTTCTCTTGGACAAACTAGACCAGTGAGAACGAATGGCAAAGACTGTATAAGTACAATACGCCATGAGAATGATTTGGAACTTTACAAACATAGCTGGATTTATAGTTAGAATATTAATAATATCTATCGGTCTTTGTTATTACATAATATCGGATGACCTTCTAACTGTCCATGATAAATTGTCAGTAGCGATAGACATACATGTTATTTATGGCATAGCTCCATGGGACATCAGTATGCAAATTAGCTCATTTCAGGCATCTGTATACCACACTACTGGGAGGAGGTTCTGAGCTAGCTAATTTACATACTTTTTCCCATGAAGCATTGCCTGTAAATAAGTCTCCATCCACCTCTGGGTCTCCATATATCAGAAGCCTCTCTCCCCACCTGAGCTGAAGCTAAGACATCTCATACAGCCAGCCTGTACCCTGCTCTGTATTAATGGGGGACAAGAACCCCGAAATAGTTCTGTTATCAACAGTGTTCCGATCAATTGTGAGGTCATCAGCTGAGTTCTAGATGATAGAAGGGTTACTAGGGGAAAATTGCTGCATAACTACAAGCTTTTACTGGGGTTCTCAGGCAGCAAATCCTTAGTAACCAGTAATCTTAGTAACCTATCTTTGATTATTCAAGTCTTCAATCTTTGTGTCAAGTTGGCAATGAACAGACAAAGAAGCATGGCAGTAGTCAAAGCATGCCTTCTATTAGCTGTGGTTGCCTGGCGCATGGCGCAACAATGGGGGAAGTTTATCAGGCAAAATGCACTAGAATTCTGGTGAAATTAGTGCCAAAAACTGTCCAAATTTATTAAGTGTTTTAGACACTTTTACGACTTGTTCAAAAAGGGGGCGTGGTTTCACTGGGAAGGGGCTTGGTCTCGGTAAAAGTGAGCATTGCCTATATTGTGACACTGTGTGCCAAAATATACAGCAATATAAGTCAATTAATAGTGGTGTAAAGTTAGACTAAGTAGTCTAATAATATCAAACCATATTAGACACTCTTATAAATTGGACAACGTTTAAGACTGTCTGGTCTAAGTTCAGTTTAGTTAACTTTTAGATAGTATTACTAAATCTGCCCAATGTCTGTAAAGCAATGCAGAATATGTTTGAGCTACTGTATATAAGCAATAGAAATGAAAACAATGAAAAAAATATTTCTCTATTTTCTAATATCCAGTCCATGTTTATCTCTAAATCAGAATAAAAAATATACGTTAAGTGAACGTTGACTTTAAGCTAGCCATACACATAAACTAGTTATCCTGATCACTGTCTATCTCATATACATGTATTCTAAATGAATAAGTTATTGCCAAACACCACTGCTGGTGTTTATCTACTGTAGGAAAGACACTGGCATCCTGGAATCCAATCCATCCTTGTCTCCCCTAACAGCTGATCATGTCACCATACACTTCAGAAATGTATATGGGAGAAATGAAGACTGCCCATAGACTAGTACACATGAGAATTTCCAATATGTCTCATCAAAGGTTTTATGGAGGTGTACAGTACAGCTGTTAGTCGCATATGAGTCTAATGGATCTTATGGATTTTGTCATGGAATACATATACATTATAGTTTTTCAGTCATCAGCAAATAACAGCATGACCCACATATACTCTTTAAGGAGGAACCATCAACTCTCCTGGTATATCTGTTAAAGTAAATAATTATATTTCCCATTAAATAAGAATTTTGAAGCATCTTTTCTTAGAACTCTGTACCATTTCTCTGTTATAGAAATATATTAATAAATTAACAACTGGGCGTTACTGTTCCCCTTGTCAAAAGGGTGTGTTCATACAAAGTCTGACACTGGCAGCACTGATGGGACAGTGTAAGGGTATGCAGGGGCTTACCCCCATCTGTTAACACCTACTTGTCAATTTATTAATACATTTCTAATGGGGATTGCAGCCTGGCTACAAATATTCACATTCTGTTTTTGCTCTGATTTTACAGCTTTAACATCTAATACTGGTATGTGCTGACAATGGTAATCTGTAGACGTCTAAAGATGAGCGTCATGGATATTACAAAGATGTTTTCCATTCTAAAGCCAAGAGAAGAAGATGAGGGGGCAGCAGAAGTGGGCCGTGAACTACATTTGGCAGTAACAATGGATAACCCTGATTACTTAACAAGTCTCCTTTCAGAAGATAAGTATAAGAAATTGGTCAACAGTCAAAGTGGCTGGGGTGTTCCAGTAACTCCCCTTCGCTTGGCCGCTTCCAAAGGCTCCTTAGAATGTTTGAAGATCCTCCTGTCTAATGGAGCAGAAGTGGACATCTTAGATGTGAAGGCCCAAACCCCATTATTCACTGCGGTCAGTGCTGGCCATTTTGACTGCGTCAGAGAATTACTCAAGGCTGGAGCTTGTCCTTCTGGAAGTATCTATAACAACTGCACTCCAGTACTAAATGCTGTCAGGGAAGGCAATGTCAGCATCCTAAGAGAACTACTAGATTATGGTGCAGAACCAAATGTGAAATGTAAATTACCTGACTGGTCAACAAACATTGCAACAACTACAGGACCACTGTACCTCTCAGCTGTCTATGGACACTTGGAGTGTTTTAGGACCCTGCTTCTTTATGGGGCTGACCCAGATTACAATTGCACAGATGAGAAACTTATGAAAAGGATAAAACATCCTAAAACAGTACTAGATGTGTGTCTGAAACATGGGTGTAGGACATCATTTGTGAAATTACTTGTTGACTTTGGAGCTAATGTCTATTTGCCTGACATCCACATTTCTAAGTCGTTCCCCAATCATGAGGCAATGGATCTTCTGGCAAGAGAGAGAGGTAATTGTTGAAATTGAGATCAACAGCTTCCTTAAGGGGTTGTCCCGTCTTTTGATATTGATAACCTACCCATAGAATTGGTCATTAGTATTAGATTAGTGGGGTGCCAGGTGTTATCCACCAATCTGATATTTATGACCTATCTTAAGTATGAGCTGCTCACAGTAACTGCTGGTGCTGGAACTACACAGTGGTTGGAGCCAGAAGATGTGTAGTGGTCATACTGGGTTACTGCACCCCAGCTCAAATTCAAGGTTCTCACTAGAGATGGGCGAACCTCTCAAGATTCATTTCGTGTTTGGGTTCCGCGGCTCAGGTTGCCGTTTCGTTTTCAGTATGAACCACACTATAAATTGGCTTAAAACATAGTGTAAGATAATTTCTATATCACTAAGGCAAACACAGCCGAAGTTATGTCAAAGTGAAAAGAGACATTATTATACTCTGGGGTTGTTATGAGCCGATTCGCCCATCTCTAGTTCTCATCCTTTATGATCCACACCTGGTTTTAGCTTCTAAAAATGCATCAAATAAATTTATATGTGTGTCCTAAGAGTTTATTGAGCCATGTAATAGTCCTTTAAAAGTAACGCTAACACTACGGTAGTAACTAGTATGGAATACAGTAACTCGTTAAACCAAAAACTAATTTATGTAATGATACTGTTATGAAATATGCGGGTAAATTATTCATTTCTGTTGTCACTTTCCAGTACATCCAAAGTCTCTGATGTCCCAATGCCGCCTGACTATCTTGAAGTTGGTAAGACAAGTAGGAAAGATGCAACACCTCCATCAGTTAGAGATTCCCCAGACAATGATCAGATTTCTCCTGCATGAGACATAATCGGAGAATGAAGCTGCAAGAAGAAAACCTGGACTTCTGAAGATCGTCCTGCAGCAGTTATAAAAGTTGGCATGACATAAAACTGTTCAGTTTTCTTCTCTTCCAGCTGCATTTACAAAGAGACTGCACATAATTGGGTTACAGGCTTTGATCCAGCAGAGGGTGAACAAACATGGGGGCATCAGAGAACACATTTATTGGTTGTTTTAATGTATCATTCATATAACTAAAAGAAAATTTTCTTTCAAAGGAGTCTACCACTTCCCAAAACATATTCAACTGCAAACACCACATTGCACATTACAGGATAAACAACAAACCTCTCTTATGTATGTCATATCTGGAGAAAAATAACTGAAAATTCTTATGAAAATTAGTTGAGTGCACTGGGGGCGAGTCTATGGCCTGGGAGCACTGGAGCAGTGGGAGGTCTACTTCCACCACACAGGGTAGCCTAGGCAGGATATGGTAGAGGTATGAGTGTCAAGAGAGGTGCTCCAGGAAGCTGAAGGCCCATCCCCAGTGCACCAACTGTCTCACATACATAACAGAGGTATGTGCAGTTGAATATGCTTGGGGGAGGTGGTAAACTCCCTTTGAAAAGGTTTTCCGGCCCCCTGGCAATTTTCATATTGATGTACTTTCTGCTGGATACGCATTAGATCAGTCTGACTCCCGAACCCCACACCAATTGGCTGTTTTAGTAGCTATACAGGAAATAGTGCTGGAAGCAGAAGGCACCATCCATTGTATGGCAGTCTTGCCTCAGTTCGGCTGTTCTGCTCCTATTGAAGTGAATAGGAGTAGAACTGCAATACCTGGCACTACAGGTATGCATCAAAGGGTGCCTTCTGCTTCTGGCACCATCCCCATTATGTATTCCAGTGCCCAGAGGTAGCCAGAACAACTGAGTGGAGCGAGGTCTGTGGCTCTAACCCCCACCAATCTGATACTGATTGAACTTGCGAGGGGGCCAGAAAACCCTTTTAACAGTCTAGAATAGTGTACCTACTGAAAAGACAGGCCACATGGCTGCTATGAGGCTGATGGTGGCAAGGAGCCCATCATTGAATTGGTGTACTTGCTTGCCATGACACTGTAATAGCAGGTACCTTCAACCACCACTAGGGGAAGTAATTGCATACAGATTACCCTGTTTTCATTTAGTACTATACTAGTCTTATAAATCCATATGCAGTAAATTTGCACTAGTGGTTTGAGACTGTATGCAGCCAGAATTATACTATTTATCAAGTAAGAAAGACAGTCCTATCCTATACACATATATTATACAATCATTTTTTTTATATGGTTAACAATACCATTAATAAACCGAAGTGCATTTGGGAGAGCCCTCGATGAAATGTGGAGCTCATTATGAGTTATGCTATGGGACCCTATAATTTCTGTGTACTCCTCTGGTCTTTCCTTCATAAAGTCAGTGCACTGCAACCAGTAACTAACCTAGAAATGTGTTCCACAGAAATAGATTTGCCCACTGCTGAATTGCAAAGTTATTTAGGCACACGGACCCCATCTAGTGACTTCTGGTTCCAATAAACATTGGGAAATAATCACTTTAAATTAAGAGAATCCTTAAATGTCTAGTGACCTACAGTGCTGGCCAAAAGTATTGGCACCCCTGCAATTTTGTCAGATAATACTCAATTTCTTCCAGAAAATGATTGCAATCACAAATGCTTTGGTAATAATATCTTCATTTATTTTGCTTGCAATGAAAAAACACAAAAGAGAATGAAAAAAAAAGTCAAATCATTGATCATTTTACACAAAACTCCAAAAATGGGCCGGACAAAAGTATTGGCACCCTCAGCCTAATACTTGGTAGACAACCTTTAGACAAAATAACTGGGAACAACGGCTTCGGGTACCCATCAATGGGTTTTTTAAATTGTTTGGGGGGATTTTTAGACCATTTTTTTTGGGGGATTTTCTCGGGGGGCGGGGGGGGGGGGGGGGGGGCCCCCCACCGGGCTTTTTGGGGGCCCCCCCCGGGGGGTGGTGGGGGGGGGGGGGGGGGCGGTTGGGGGGGGGGTTTGGGGGGGTGGGGTGGGCTCCCCCCCCCCTTTTTTGGGGGGTTTTTTGGGGGGTTTGGGGGGGGGGGGGGGGGGGGGGCGGGCGGGGGGGGGGGGGGGGGCGGGGGTCTCCCCCGGGGGGGGCCATGTTGGGGTGGAAGTTGGTGGGGTGGTGTGTGGATTGTGTAGGGCGGGGGGCGGGGGGGGGGGGGGGGGGGGGGGGGGGCGGCGCCGCCCCCCAACCGGGGGGGGCCGGGGGGGGGGGGGGGGGGGGGGGGGGGGGGTTTTTTGGGGGGGGTTGTTTTTTTTTTCTTGTGGTTTTGGTGTTGTTGTTGTTGCTTCCGTAGTTCTTTTGTGTCTTGTGTGGCGCGGGGAAAGGGTTCATGATTTGTGGGGGGGGGTGGGGGGGGGGGGGGGGGGGGGCGGGGGGGGGGGGTGGGTGGGGGGGGGGGGGGGGGGGGGGGGGGGGGGGGGGGTGGGGGGGGGGGGCGGGGGGGGGGGGGGGGGGGGGGGGGGGGGGGGGGGGGGGGGGGGGGGGGGGGGGGGGGGGGGGGGGGGGGGGGGGGGGGGGGGGGGGGGGGGTTCTTTAGCCACTATCCGCACAATCTTTCGTTGAAATCTCTCATCAATTTTTCTTTTCCGTTAGCCCAGTGAGTTTAAACTTCTTGAGACACTGCGACGGTGCCACAGGAACATTCAGGTCTTCGGAGATGGACTTGTAGCCTTGAGATTGCTCATGCTTCCTCACGATTTTGCTTCTCAAGTCCTCAGACAGTTCTTTGGGCTTCTTTTTTTTCTCCCTGCTCAAGGTGGTACACACAAGGACGCAGGAGGGAGGGTGAGACAACAATAAAAAAAATTAACTGGGCGGGAGGGGGTGTTATTTATTGCCCCCCCTGTTTTTTGTGCCGAGGGAGAGGAAGGGGGGTGGTAAAAAAAAAAAAAAAAGGAAGCAAAAAATAATTTTTAGAGGGGGGAACAACCCCCCCCCCCCCCTTTTTTTTTTTTTGTGTGAAAAAAAAAATTAAGTTTTTTTTAAAATATTTTTTTTTTTTTTTTAGAAAAGAAAAAAAAAAAAAAAAAAAAAAAATAAGAAAGGGTGTGTGGTAGCAATTATTGGGGGGAAGGAGAGGAGTAGGGTAGGAGGGGAGGGGGGGGGAGGGAATAAAAACGGAAAGTAAAGTAATTGTAGACTGGACCAGCATATTCAGGGAAATGAATGGGATCCTAGCTTGCTGGTCCTGCTGAGCACACTGAGTACATGATATATCTTATAGCAGTCATAACAGATTTTAATCATATATACTCATTGATTAAAAAAAAAATAACACACCAAGAAGGAGTTGTTGGAATCAAATGAAACTTTCTCAGTGTGAATGTAATGATGATAAATGTAAATGATAAGAATATTAAGCAAAAGAAGTTTATTAAGGAAAACTTTAGAATTGAAAGGAGGCTCTAGTACAATACAGGTCCGCCTCTAACCTGGATACAAGATAAGATATGGTTGTGCATGGAGAAATACAGGTTCTGTATGGTATCCTGTGGCACATTTGCCCACAGATGTTGCAACTGGATCTGTATATCCTACTCACTTGTAGGTTGCCAAGCTGGCATCTCAGTTGGTCCCAAAAATGCTGGATTGGCAATAAATCTGGAGCATTATCCTGCTGAAAAATGCCGGTTGGAAGTCCTGCCATGTGAGGCAACACATGTGTCCGCAGAATGCCCTGCACATATCTCAGAGTGCTACTCGGATCATAAACTGAACCTGGATTTGTCTCTAAACACGATATGGTTCCAGTCCATAGTAGTCCAGGTTTCTCATTCATGACACCATACAAACAAATGTCAATGACACTTAATGGGTGACATGACACCAAATTTCATTCTACTAAGAACCTGGAAATGGTCTGGTCAAGGACATTGGCATGCAATGAAGGTGCCACCTATGTCTAGACGGTGGACAAGGAACCTATGAGAGCAGCTCGTTCACATGAAGTAAACACTCTAATAGGGAACTGTAAAGTACAGAGGGGTCACCATAGCAAATATATAACAGCAATATTTACATACAGTACAGACCAAAAGTTTGGGCACACCTTCTCATTTCAAGAGTTTTCTGTATTTTCATGACTATAAAAATTGTAGATTCACACTGAAGGCATCAAAACTATGAATTAACACATGTGGAATTATATACTTAACAAAAAAGTGTGAAACAACTGAAAATATGTCTTATATTCTAGGTTCTTCAAAGTAGCCACCTTTTGCTTTGATTACTGCTTTGCACACTCTTGGCATTCTCTTGATGAGCTTCAAGAGGTAGTCACCTGAAATGGTCTTCCAACAGTCTTGAAGGAGTTCCCAGAGATGCTTAGCACTTGTTGGCCCTTTTGCCTTCACTCTGCGGTCCAGCTCACCCCAAACCATCTCGATTGGGTTCAGGTCTGGTGACTGTGGAGGCCAGGTCATCTGGCGTAGCACCCCATCACTCTCCTTCTTGGTCAAATAGCCCATACGTAGTCTGGAGGTGTGTTTGGGTCATTGTCCTGTTGAAAAATAAATGATGGTCCAACTAAACGCAAACCGGATGGAATAGCATGCCACTGCAAGATGCTGTGGTAACCATCCTGGTTCAGTATTCCTTCAATTTTGAATAAATCCCCAACAGTGTCACCAGCAAAGCACCCCCACACCATCACACCTCCTCCTCCATGCTTCACTGTGGGAACCAGGCATGTAGAGTCCATTCGTTCACCTTTTCTGCGTCGCACAAAGACACGGTGGTTGGAACCAAAGATCTCAAATTTGGACTCATCAGATCAAAGCACGGATTTCCACAGGTCTAATGTCCATTCCTTGTGTTCTTTAGCCCAAACAAGTCTCTTCTGCTTGTTGCCTGTCCTTAGCAGTGGTTTCCTAGCAGCTATTTTACCATGAAGGCCTGCTGCACACAGTTTCCTCTTAACAGTTGTTGTAGAGATGTGTCTGCTGCTAGAACTCTGTGTGGCATTGACCTGGTCTCTAATCTGAGTTGCTGTTAACCTGCAATTTCTGAGGCTGGTGACTCGGATGAACTTATCCTCCGCAGCAGAGGTGACTCTTGGTCTTCCTTTCCTGGGGCGGTCCTCATGTGAGCCAGTTTCTTTGTAGCGCTTGATGGTTTTGGCCACTGCACTTGGGGAAACTTTCAAAGTTTTCCCAATTTTTCGGACTGACTGACCTTTATTTCTTAAAGTAATGATGGCCACTCGTTTTTCTTTACTTAGCTGCTTTTTTCTTGCCATAATACAAATTCTAACACTCCATTCAGTAGGACTATCAGCAGTGTATCCACCTGACTTCTGAACAACACAACTGATGGTCCCAACCCCATTTATAAGGCAAGAAATCCCACTTATTAAACCTGACAGGGCATACCTGTGAAGTGAAAACCATTTCAGGTGACTACCTCTTGAAGCTCATCAAGAGAATGCCAAGAGTGTGCAAAGCAGTAATCAAAGCAAAAGGTGGCTACTTTGAAGAACCTAGAATATAAGACATATTTTCAGTTGTTTCACACTTTTTTGTTAAGCATATAATTCCACATGTGTTAATTCATAGTTTTGATGCCTTCAGTGTGAATCTACAATTTTTATAGTCATGAAAATACAGAAAACTTTTGGAATGAGAAGGTGTGTCCAAACTTTTGGTCTGTACTGTACATGTACACGTTTGGTGGGATTATTATATACTGTAAAATAAAAAGTGTGAAAAAAACATTTTTATGAGTTAGAATAATCTTAGTTAAGAAAACACAAAAAATAAAATGAAATAGGCTTTGGTTATGGGATAAAAATGAATAGAAATCTCAAGTCACATGGTACCTCAAAATGGTACCAATCAGACTGGTCCACAGAGGACCGAGTAAAGCCCCCAGTGGGCCCTTGACCCAAGTTGGTCCCCTGTTCATCCTCAAATGGCACACTACACTCTGTGTACTTTATACAGATCCTCATCGTACAGCAGCTCGTCCGGAGGTGGCCGTGAGTAGGAACGGGCATCAGTAAGTACAGTTGTGCTAAAAAGTTTTTACATACGCTGGCAGATTTTTGTTGTTTTTGTGGCCTTTTTTCAGAGAATATAATACAAAAACTTTTTCTCCACTCATGGTTAGTGATTGGTTGAAGCAATTTGTTGTCAAACTTCTGTGTTTTCTCTTTTTAAATCATAATGACAACCAAAAACATCAAAATGACCCTGTTCAAAAGTTCACGTACCCTGGTGATTTTGGTCTGATAACATGCCCAGAAGTTGACACAAAGGGTTTTGAATGGCTACTAAAGGTAACATCCTCACCTGTGACCTGTTTGCTTGTAATCAGTGTGTGTGCATAAAAGCTGAGTGAGTTTCTGGGATCCAGACAGACTGTTGCATCTTTCCTCCAGCCACTGACGTTTCTGGATTGTGAGTCATGGGGAAAGCAAAATAATTGTCCACGGATCTACGGGAAAAGGTAGTTGAACTGTATAAAACAGGAAAGGGATACAAAAAGATATCCAAGGAATTGATAATGCCAGTCAGCAGTGTTCAAATTGTGATTAACAAATGAAAACCCAGGGGCTCTGTAAAAACCAAACCACAGTCAGGTAGACCAACCAAAATTTCGGCCACAACTGCCCGGAAAATTGTGCGGGATGCAAAGAAAAACCCACACATAACATCAGCTGAAATACAGGACTTTCTGAAAACTATCTGTGTGGCTGTTTCAAGGTGCACAATAAGGAGTTACTTGAAGAAAAATGGGCTGAATGGTCGAGTTGCTAGAAGAAAGCCATTACTGCGCAAATACCACAAAGAATCTCTCCTTCAATACGCCAGACAGCACAGAGACAAGCCTCAAAACTTCTGGAACAAGGTAATTTGGAGTGATGAGACAAAAATCGAACTTTTTGGCCACAACCATAAGCGTTATATTTGGAGAGGTATCAACAAGGCCTATGATGAAAGGAACACCATTCCTACTGTAAAGCACGGAGGTAGATCACTGATGATGTGAGGATGTGTGAGCTTCAAAGGCACAGGAAACTTGGTCAGAGTTGAAGGAAAGATGAATGCAGCACATTATCAGCAAATACTGGAGGCAAATTTGCACTCATCAGCCAGCAAGCTGCGCATGGGACGTACTTGGACGTTCCAACATGACAACGATCCAAAACACAAGGCCAAGTCGACCTGTCATTGGCTACAGCAGAAGAAAGTGAAGATTCTGGAGTGGCCATCTCAGTCTCCGACCTCAATATCATTGAGCCACTCTGGGGAGATCTCAAGCGCGCAGTACATGCAAGACAGCCCAGGAATTTACAGGAACTGGAGACTTTTTGCCAAGAAGAATGGGCAGTTTTACAATCTGAGAAAATAAAGAGCCTCATCCACAACTACCACAAAAGACTTCAAGCTGTCATTGATGTTAGAGGGGGCAATACACGGTATTAAGAACTGGGGTATGTGAACTTTTGAACAGAGTCATTTTGATGTTTTTGGTTGTTATTATGATTTAAAAAGAGAAAACACAGAAGTGTGACAATAAATGGCTTCAACCAACCACTAACCAAGAGTGGAGAAAAAGTTTTTGTGTTATCATTCATATTCTCTGAAAAAAGACCAAAAAATCTGCCAGTGTATGTAAACTTTGTAGCACAACTGTAAATAAGGCCCATTACCTGCTGAGATTACTCCAACAGGTAATGGCCTATTTAGAAAAAAAAAAAAGCATGCAGGGAACGAAAGGACCCCCTAAGGTCGCAGGCCCCCCAGCTTCTATGGTAGTACTTACGCTACTGCCTGCACAGTACAATTTCACGTTAGTTGCCCCCCATACAGTATAATGCCATGTTAGCCCCCACACAGATTAATGGCACATTGGTGCCTCTCGCCCAGTATAATGCCACGTTAGTCACAGCCCACAAAGTGTAATGCCATGCTAGTTGCTCCCCCACACAGTATAATGCCATGTTAGTTGCACCCCTGCCTAATCCTAACTTTTCTTGTCTAAACCTGGGATGTGTTTAATAGTCGTATACGTCTTTTTGTCTGAAAAATACCATAAATACAGGACGTGTTGGCTGCTGTTAAGCTCGGACTTTTACTGGATAGCGGACCCTGGTCAAAGGACATTTACTAAAAGTAGTTGAGTACCCCTACTCAAAATAGCAGTGGAAAATTACAACTCGTTGTGCAAAAAACAAGCCCTCATATGGCTTTATCAACTTTAAAGTAAAAAGTTATGGCTTTTACAATTTAGCTTCCAAAGATGATATATCAAAATTAGTATACTGAGAACAGAAACTTGGCATACTGCTATCCAAATACAATAATCATCGTAAGGGCAAAGAATGGAGCTAGTGAACTCCTATTAAACAAGACTTCATAATGAAATAGTGCCCAAGTTTGCTGCATATTATTTATTTACAAATTGCCATAGGCAAAAATGAATCCCCCCTAGCACCAAAGATTCTAAAACGTAACCTTTAATAATCACATTGTAATAAAATTCCCACACGGCACAACTATATTAAAAACACTGTCTCTGACTCCCTACTAAATAACTCTGTTAATATGCTTGTCATAAGCCTCAGAGACCTTATGAAGACAGTTTGCTGGTGAAACATGTTGGGGAGGATAGGAGATTACTGCATTTTATGTGCACTCACTGAAACCTATGAGTTATATTGGTCAATCGACTTCAGCATTTTGCCAACAGTGCAAGTTTATAATAAAACTAACAATATTTTATATAAGAAAATTACTAATTGAAGCATATTCTTTACCATCGCCTCAGTGTGACCCCTTATCACTGTGCCACCTCAGTGCCTGTAAGAGGAGTCAGTGCCAGTGGCCACTGTGACCAGGGTAGCTGTCATCGTGGTCTTTTTCCAACTGCTCCATCCACACTGCTGGCTGCCAGGCAGTACAGCATCATAATGGATAAGATTGAAACAAATCTTATAAATGTGCTGCAACTAACACCATTGCGACAATGCGACCTGTGACCTATATATGTGACCTATATACGTGACCTATATATACAGACGTGGACAAAATTGTTGGTACCCCTCATTTAATGAAAGAAAAACCCACAATGGTCACAGAAATAACTTGAATCTGACAAAACTGGAATTTTCCAAACTACATGTTGACAAGCCACAAAGCTTCTGGGAGAATGTCCTATGGACAGATGAGACAAAAATCGAAATTTTTGGCAAGGCACATCAGCTCTATGTTCACAGACAGAAAAATGAAGCATATCTTGAAAAGAACACTGTCCCTACTGTGAAACATGGAGGAGGCTCTGTTATGTTCTGGGGCTGCTTTGCTGCATCTGGCACAGGGTGTCTTGAATCTGTGCAGGGTACAATGAAATCTCAAGACTATCAAGGGATTCTAGAGAGAAATGTGCTGCCCAGTGTCAGATAGCTTGGTCTCAGTCGCAGGTCATGGGTCTTGCAACAGGATAATGACCCAAAACACACAGCTAAAAATACCCAAGAATGGCTAAGAGGAAAACATTGGACTATTCTGAAGTGGCCTTCTATGAGCCCTGACCTAAATCCTATTGAGCATCTTTGGAAGGAGCTGAAACATGCCGTCTGGAAAAGGCATCCTTCAAACCCGAGACAACTGGAGCAGTTTGCTCATGAGGAGTGGCCAAAATATTTGTTGAGAGGTGCGGAAGTCTCATTGACAGTTACAGGAATCGTTTGATTGCAGTGATTGCCTCAAAAGGTTGTGCAACAAAATATTAAATTAAGGGAACCATCATTTCTGTCCAGGCCTGTTTCATGAGTTTTTTTTTTTTTTTTTAATTCTGTTGAAGCATGGTTGAAAAGCAATGTCTGACTTTCATTTGTACATTTTCATAGAATTTTTATATAGTATTACTTTTGTCAGATTTAGTGTTATTTATGTGACCATTGTGGGTTTTTCTTTCATCAAACGAGGGGTACCAACAATTTTATCCACCTGTGTAGGTATACCTATAAGGTATAATTAACCATTAAAATAGCATTTCAAAATTACTAGGACCCCAGCAAAACTTTATTCCACCAATCTTCACATTTTTATACAATCCCTTAGGGAGGACCTTTCCACGTGGGGAAACCCTATAGTTCCTGGGCTGATCCAACCTACATAAAACGATCATTCCCCCGCCTAGTTTACTTGTTTAATGTCTTATCCCTCCACTTACAACCACGGGATGAATAGGCAATTGTGCCTCTTTGTTTATCCTTCATACTTCACGACCACAACCTAACAGATACCACTGACTCCCGCGTAGATCCTCTTTGGTTATCTTCACGTTGGGGACCCTCCTGTTCCTCCTCCGGCCAAACAACTGTTTTATTTAACTATATTACATTCTTGGCTGGTGACGCACACCCCAACACATTTTGGAAAAACAATTTTTTTTTTCTGCAAATGGGCTGGGTTGACGCTTCCTTACAAAAAGAATCTCAGGTGAAAAAATTCTTTGATACTTGGTTGCCAGTCATTAGTCATTATTCCTACACATTTGACAGAGGATCAAAGATTGTTTCCAGTCTACCACATGATACTTGGAACATAATTTACTTGGCCAGGATCTACTCCACCTGACCCTTTCTTACTCAAGCAATATTTTATTATTGCAGTAGTGGACCTTGCTACCGCCTACATATTTGATTCCTGTCCTGCTACTGTCTTGGGGCAGGGAGGTCTAACTGAGTCCACCTTCCTGCTAAACTGATGGAAATGTTGTGTGACAAACCTGACAACAAATCAGAAATATCACCAAGTCACAAACCGTTACTGGGCATCAATAGTATTTTCCTGCCAAATTACCTCATTAGGGAACCCTAAAGGATATCAGTAATCCCATGGGTCATCTTCCTGAGGGTCCAGGTTCTCACATGGTTTTCGAACTTGGCAAAGGATAAAAGTTAATGGAGACCTTCAGTGATTCCAATAGGTGTTCTGCAGAAAAAAAGTCAGTTTAGTGTAAACTAAATGTAAAAGTCACAGATTTGTCTTTTTGGGACAGCCCTAACCAATTTCCAAGTAATTCAAAAGGTTTTAAAGTGATCTAAAAATAAACAGCAGGTTGCCAGCCACACAGTTTTAAAGACTATGGCCACCTGTGCAACCTAGTTCATTTTACTATCATAAAAATACACATCTAAAATGAGAAACTAAACGACCTTGCAAACGGCTTTCATTAGTTACATAGTAGATGAGGTTGTATGAAGACATCATTAATTCTGTATAGTCTGATTCTGCAGTCATATTCTTTCATAATGAACCCAACTCTATGAGCAGGTTCTCATCCCTAGTTGTTCCCTATTCATAGATGTACCACAGGAGAAATTCTTTAAGCTACCCTGTGGTATGTGCCATGTGACTAGCTGCAGTATGATGCTTGGGTTATGCCAGCGCAAAGGCACACTGTATAAACAGAAGCGGTTGCTCCTTTTTGAAGTTGTTGGTACACAGAGTCCATTCATTTTGGTCGCCTGTGTGTTTCCAGTAAGCAGCACCTGAGTCACAAGAATTCAGAGGCCTAGTCCATGAGTGTGGCAGGGTATGTTACCAGTGCTGTTTAATCAGGGTCACATCTGCCCTGAGGAGAGCTTCAGGCGGCACCTCCTGGCACTAAGGGGCAGCATTTTTTTTTAAGTCCGCTGCAACCTATTGATTTTTATGATCCCCACTCCTGTCCAGTCTGGCCTCCGCTTCCTCCTCCAGGGGGCATTGTAGCGTTCTTCATCATCTGTGCCCTGGAGACAGAAGCAGAGGCCAGACATAACAGCAGCAGGGACTGGTGAGTAAAATATCATCCTCTACATGTTGGAATCATTGAATAGGTAGTAGCCAAACTTGTGCGCCACCAGGGGAGGTGAGTAAAAACAATACCAGTTATACTTACCTCTCCTGGGCGTCCAGTGGTCCCCTACGTCCTCCTCAGGCCTCGTCTGACCTGTGTCTGATTGTCATGCGCCCGTGTCTGATAACATTCACCATGGGGTCACCACTGAGGTCTGTGATTGGGCCTCAGTGATCATGCTGAGCACAGGCCATGAAACGTGACATCAGATGGAGGCCTGAAGAGGACATTGGGTACATCCGGCACCGCAAAGATGCCCAGGAGAGGTGAGGCAAGGTAAGTGTATGTTTTTTTTTTTCCTCGCCTACCCTTACTATACTCTAGTGTCTGAGAAGACCCTAGAGTATAATAGTTCTTTGTTGGTAATAAACCCAAAAGTTTCGGGATCAGCCCAAGCCCAAGACTTTTGGTAAATTCTACAGCTAAAATGTTACTGTGTGGGGGCCAAAAAGGGGGTCTTATACTGTGAGGGGGTCAGTAAAGGGGATAATATGTTGTGGGGGCCAGTAAAGGGGACGTTATACTGTGGGAAGGCCAAATAACAGGATTTTTTGATTTGCAAATAGGTGGGGCATGGCCTATAATTTTAAATAGGGGGCCCCATTACAGAACCAAAGATCGCCTTTTTATATGTTGCCTCAGGTAGCATAGAGACTAGGTTCACCCTTTTGGTCATCCCTTTAACTATTGTAGGCCATTTTATTGAGAAATCCGTTGTCTGATCCCATTCTCATAGCTTCTTTCCTTTGTGTTTTTATCAAACTTTTGACCCTTAGAGGCCTCTTAGGCAACCATTGATCATGTGTCTCTGAGATCCTGCTCTCTCCCTTTACCCCAACTGCAGGCAAAGTAGAACAGTTGCTTATAGCAACCAATCAGATTCCAGCTTTTATTTTTCAGAGGTCCTTTGGAAAATGAAAACAGCAACTTGACTGGTTGCTATGGGCAACTGCTTTAGTTTTCGTTTGCACTAATTTTGATAAATCTCCCTCAATTCAACAAGTGCCACTTGTCCTGGTATCACTGGGGACAGATCTTCATGTTTTTCTAACATGGTTGAACATATTTTATGTGAATAAATGTCATGCTTGTCGACATACTTGAAATAGTACCCAGAATGATTTGAGAGTATCGCAATAGGCATGGCCATGCAGGAAAGGTGTTAGCCATGTCTCATTTTTGGATGTAACCAGCACATAAAGTGCCTAAGTCACATGTGAAATGACAGGCCTGGGATACTTGCCTACTGTTCTGGCAATCCAGAAGGTCACCCCATTTTTTTCGCAGCCTCTTGGAGCTTTTTGGAGAGTTGGCAAGTATGGCTTTGATTCCTCCACTGTTTCAAACTTGTTAACATTTGGGCCCTTGAAATTGGGGCAATAATGCTACGCCTCCAATAATGACCAAAAAATTTGGGATAGTTAAAGGGGTTTACCCATCTCACTATCTCAGCAGCTTTGCCTGCTGTCTCTTCTCACTTCCTGTATTCTTCAGCAAGCTGGCGGAAGGCAGCTTTGACTGTTTGCTGAACAGGACACTATGAAGTATCACAAAATAGACTTTGCCTTTATCATGAGAGATTATTTATTATGATTACTAGAAATCTAATATAAATGCAGAACAAATAACATGCACAGTAAATGTATATTACATTACACAGGTTTGTATAGACCTACCATGCTTCTAGAGAACGGACTCAGTGTTATCTTTGTGTTTACATAGAGAGATGTAAACAAACAAGGTTCCCAGAGACTTTATCAGGAAACTGCAATTAGCTGACCTGATTGTCCTGATGTAGAGCTGTACATAACAGTGAGAGCACTCAGCCATCCCAGAGAGCTGTGACTCATGTGCTCCATGAAAACCATGTGTAAACAGTGGGAGGAATAATTTAAGCTCCACCTTAAAGAATGCTCCAGTATCTGCTGGCACACTTTGCCATTTTACATGTGATGTGGACATGTTATATACTGGTTACATGATGTAAAAGATGCATTGTCAGCAGATAGGTTTGCCCACATCCATAACAGGAGTGGCTTAAGCCCCTAAAAACTTTTCATTGCATTTTTGTGTGCCACTCTCTCACACCTCAGCAACAGAATCTTGGCAAATACGTTCTTTACATGCCAGGGTGGGGTCAGAGGTCCTCACAATATTAGTCAGGTGGTTTTAATGTTATGGTTGATCCCATAAGCTTCATCCACTGCCAGATATACTTGTAAAGAACCTCCTGCTATATCTGTATCATGTCATATGTACCTGATAGGATGCTGATGAAGTCATATTTCCGCCAGTGTCATGATGCAAATAATGCCATACTTCCAACATTCCTGATCATTGACTGTCCCAGAATTTGGAATCCAGAAGGGGAAACGTCACCTGAAACCGGTCCGATGGGGAAAACATTCAATGTGACCTTGGTAAGAGAGGTAAAATTCATAATTTTACAATAACAAAGACAAATACAATAGATGACGAATGATTTACATTAGGATGGAATTGATGGGGGTAGTATTCCTACTGTAACAATGAGGATAGTAGTAGTTATAGATCAGACCTGTGTTGCTTCATAGAGAATTCTGATATTGTAAATATATGGTAGGGTATAACTTTCCCTAATATACTGTACATATTCTAGCTGCTACAAAACCTCTGAGAAGAGGAAGTCAGATACTGATATGTATTGATTAATGTACAGTACAGACCAAAAGTTTGGACACACCTTCTCATTCCAAGAGTTTTCTGTATTTTCATGACTATAAAAATTGTAGATTCACACTGAAGGCATCAAAACTATGAATTAACACATGTGGAATTATATACTTAACAAAAAAGTGTGAAACAACTGAAAATATGTCTTATATATTCTAGGTTCTTCAAAGTAGCCACCTTTTGCTTTGATTACTGCTTTGCACACTCTTGGCATTCTCTTGATGAGCTTCAAGAGGTAGTCACCTGAAATGGTCTTCCAACAGTCTTGAAGGAGTTCCCAGAGATGCTTAGCACTTGTTGGCCCTTTTGCCTTCACTCTGCGGTCCAGCTCACCCCAAACCATCTCGATTGGGTTCAGGTCTGGTGACTGTGGAGGCCAGGTTATCTGGCGTAGCACCCCATCACTCTCCTTCTTGGTCAAATAGCACTTACACAGTCTGGAGGTGTGTTTGGGGTCATTGTCCTGTTGAAAAATAAATGATGGTCCAACTAAACGCAAACCGGATGGAATAGCATGCCGCTGCAAGATGCTGTGGTAACCATCCTGGTTCAGTATTCCTTCAATTTTGAATAAATCCCCAATAGTGTCACCAGCAAAGCACCCCCACACCATCACACCTCCTCCTCCATGCTTCACGGTGGGAACCAGGCATGTAGAGTCCATTCGTTCACCTTTTCTGAGTCGCACAAAGACACGGTGGTTGGAACCAAAGATCTCAAATTTGGACTCATCAGACCAAAGCACAGATTTCCACAGGTCTAATGTCCATTCCTTGTATTCTTTAGCCCAAACAAGTCTCTTCTGCTTGTTGCCTGTCCTTAGCAGTGGTTTCCTAGCAGCTATTTTACCATGAAGGCCTGCTGCACACAGTCTCCTCTTAACAGTTGTTGTAGAGATGTGTCTGCTGCTAGAACTCTGTGTGGCATTGACCTGGTCTCTAATCTGAGCTGCTGTTAACCTGTGATTTCTGAGGCTGGTGACTCGGTTGAACTTATCCACCGCAGCAGAGGTGACTCTTGGTCTTCCTTTCCTGGGGCGGTCCTCATGTGAGCCAGTTTCTTTGTAGCGCTTGATGGTTTTGGCCACTACACTTGGGGACACTTTTAAAGTTTTCCCAATTTTTCGGACTGACTGACCTTCACTTCTTAAAGTAATGATGGCCACTCGTTTTTCTTTACTTAGCTGCCATAATATAAATTCTAACACTCCATTCAGTAGGACTATCAGCTGTGTATCCACCTGACTTCTGAACAACACAACTGATGGTCCCAACCCCATTTATAAGGCAAGAAATCCCACTTATTAAACCTGACAGACAGGGCACACCTGTGAAGTGAAAACCATTTCAGGTGACTACCTCTTGAAGCTCATCAAGAGAATGCCAAGAGTGTGCAAAGCAGTAATTAAAGCAAAAGGTGGCTACTTTGAAGAACCTAGAATATAAGACATATTTTCAGTTGTTTCACACTTTTTTGTTAAGTATATAATTCCACATGTGTTAATTCATAGTTTTGATGCCTTCAGTGGGAATCTACAATTTTTATAGTCATGAAAATACAGAAAACTCTTGGAATGAGAAGGTGTGTCCAAACTTTTGGTCTGTACTGTACATGAAACTCACACTTTCTGGAGTTCTGCAGCAGTTGGGGCTACATACCATACCTTATGAGATCACACTGATTATTAAAAGGATAACCCCCATCATTGCTCTCAGTATCGGGATTAGCAATTATGACTACAGTTAGGTCCATATACATTTGGACACTGACACAAATTTTGTATTTTTTTTACCTGTTTACTGAAACATATTCAAGTTATAGTTATATAATGGACATGGACATAAAGTCCAGTCTTTCAGCTTTCATTTGAGGGTATCCACATTAAAATTGGATGAAGGGATTAGGAGTTTCAGCTTCTTAACATGTGCCACCCTGTTTTTAAAGGGAACAAAAGTAATTGGACAATTGACTCAAAGGCTGTTTCATGGGCAGGTGTGGGCAATTCCTTCGTTACATCATTCTCAATTAAGCAAAAAAAAAGGCCTGGAGTTGATTTGAGGTGTGGTGCTTGCATTTGGAAGATTTTGCTGTGAAGAAAACATGTGGTCAAAGAAGCTCTCCACGCAGGTGAAACAAGCCATCCTTAAACTGCGAAAACAGAAAAAACCCCATCTGAGAAATTGCTACAATATTAGGAGTGACAAAATCTATAGTTTGGTACATCCTGAGGAAGAAAGAAAGCACTGGTGAACTCATCAATGAAAAAAGACCTGGACACCCATGGAAGACAATAGTGGTGGATTATCGCAGAATAATTTCCATGGTGAAGAGAAACCCCTTCACAACAGCCAACCAAGTGAACAACACTCTCCAGGATGTAGGCGTATCAATATCCAAATCTACCATAAAGAGAAGACTGCATGACAGTAAATATAGAGGGTTCACTGCACGGTGCAAGCCACTCATAAACCTCAAGAATAAAAAGGCTAGATTGGACTTTGCTAAAAAATATCTAAAAAAGCCAGCACAGTTCTGGAACAACATTCTTTGGACAGATGAAACCAAGATCAACCTTTACGAGATTGATGGAAAGAAAAAAGTATGGTGAAGGCGTCGTACAGCTCATGATCTAAAGCATACCACATCATCTGTAAAACATGGCAGAGGCAGTGTGATGGCTTGGGCATGCATGGCTGTCAGTGGCACTGGGTCACTAGTGTTTATTGATGATGTGACACAGGACAGAAGCAGCCGGATGAATTCTGAGGTATTCGGCGACATACTGTGTGCTCAAATCCAGCCAAATGCAGCCAAACTGATTGGTCGGCGTTTCATAATACAGATGGACAATGACCCAAAACATAAAGCCAAAGCAACCCAGGAGTTTATTAAAGCAAAGAAGTGGAATATTCTTGAATGGACAAGTCAGTCACCTGATCTCAACCCAATTGAGCAGCATTTCACTTGTTAAAGACTAAACTTCAGACAGAAAGGCCCACAAACAAACAGCAACTGAAAACCGCTGCAGTAAAGGCCTGGCAGAGCATTAAAAAGGAGGAAACACAGCGGCGTCTGGTGATGTCCAGGAGTTCAAGACTTCAGGCAGTCATTGCCAACAAAGGGTGAACTACTAAGTATTAGAAAATAACATTTTATTTACAATTATTTCATTTGTCCAATTACTTTTGAGCCCCTGAAATGAAGGGATTGTGTGTAATAAATGCTTTAGTTCCTCACATTTTTATGCAATCATTTTGTTCAACCCACTGAATTAAAGCTGAAAGTCCGAACTTCAAAGGCATCTGAATTGTTTTGTTCAAAATTCATTGTGGTGATGTACAGAATCAAAACTAGAAAAATGTTGTCTGTCCAAATATTTATGGACCTAACTGTATAAATAACACTTATGGGGTTATTAAAAATGAAAATAAAATGGACCTGAATGATTAATTCCTAAATGAGATTAAGTTATTAAGAATGGAATAAATACAGTAAGTGTATAAAAAGGAAGATAATAAAAATATGGTTGACCCCAATGATATAACTAAAAGGAATACATATAGTGGTCTAATTATAAGAGAACATGTAATATTTACATTAAAGGCTTCATTATCGGGTGACAATCACAGTAGCTTTGTTTAATCCGATTGGAATGAGTGAATTTAATTTGAAGATCCAGAACATTCCGCGCCAACGCAATTTTTCAAATCTATTGTGTTCCGAACTAGATATTTGTTCTATTGGCATAACTTTAAAAGCCTTGAAGTCACACTAGTGAGTGGATGCAGTGTGCTGGGATATGCTGTGTTTCTCGTATCCCTTGGATACGTTGGACCTATGACTGTTGATGCTAATATGGAAGGGCAATGTAGTGCGGCCACCTATTGGAGGCCACATGTACATTCTATGAGATAAACAATTAAATCAGATTCGCAATTGTACCTCCCTGGAATAGTATTTAGAAGGAAGGAGTTCAATCACACAATCGTAAGGTCTATGCGGAGGTAAAACTTCAGCAGATTTTGCATCAAAAACATCATGAAAATCAGACAAAAATTCAGGAAGAAGCATCCCCTCACTGAGACAATCGGAGGCATGGAATGCTATACTATGGGAGGAGCACTGATTCCCCCATTTCACTAACTCTTTTTTGGGCCAATCAAAGATAGGGTTATGGAGGTCTAGCCAGGGAAGCCCTAAAATAATATCAGACGAGAGATCCTCCATAACAAAAAAACTCATGAGCTCCTTATATATTGAGCCCACTTGCAAAGAGAGTAAGGGGGTTTTAAAACGGATTTTACCCCTGGCCAGTGGAGTAAAATCCGCCCCAGTAACCACCAGAGGAGTATCTAATGATACAAGTTCAATACATAACGCAGAAACAAACGAAAATTTAACAAAGTTAATGGCAGCCCCAGAATCTACTAGGACTTGCCCAGAAACAGATCTGCCCCCAAAGGACAGACACAGGTAACATCAATTTATGAGAGTTTTCGGAAGATACCTGACTGCCTGAGTGGTTCTTCTGAATACCACTCAGGCCCTGAAGTTTTCTGCTGCTGTACATGGTTTGATGGAACAGTCTCGGCTGAGATGACCCGGTTTGCTGCAATACAGGCAGAGATGATTCCGGAGACGATATTCTCGTCTAGCCTTGGTATCCAGCGCTCCCAACTACATAGGCTCATCTCCAGCGGTGACAGAAGGAGAAACAGATTTTTTTAACAGAAAGAGAGGGATAGACAGAAGACTTAGCGGGATCAATCCCCACCTTCTCTTTACGTCCGTCCTGGAGTCTCCTGTCAATGTGGACAGCTAAGATCATGGTCTGTTCTAAGATAGGGGGATCAGGGTGACCTACCCAGACATCCTTCACTGAATCATTCAGGCCCTGTTTAAAAAGAGCTTTCAAAGCGGAGTCGCACCAACCTGCTGTTATACTCAACTTCCGAAACTCAGAGCAATAAGTCTCAGCGGATAGTTTACCTTGCCGGAGGGTAAGAAGTTGGGACTCGGCAAGTCCAATTTGATCAGGCTCAGCAAAGAAATTTTTCCAGATCTGTCCACTCCTCTGCCTCAGGGGGGAGTTTAAGGGCCCAAGTCTGTAGATCCCCCTATAAGAGAGAAATGACCACCCCCACCATCTGAGACTGCGTCACATGAGGGTTGACCCAAAAATACAACTGACAGGATTCCCTGAATGTCTCAAATTTACCTCGGTCCCCTGAAAACCTATCTGGGAGTAACATTTTAACCCTGGGAAGGGAAAAGACAGTAGGTGGTGTAGCAGCGGCCTCAGCTTGATTATGGGTGAGGGTGTGTACCTGATGGGCCAGCTCAGATACCAAACCTGCTAAACCCTCCATTCGAGACACAAGGTCCTGAATAGAAGCCATGCCAGTCAGGAGTAATAGGGTTAAATCTTTTCAGGCCTGCTATTCTGTAAGGGAATCACTAGAGGGGGAGGGGCACAACAAGACAGTGGACCCTAAGCTGAATCCCCCCCACTGTCCCTGGCTAACTTGCCCGATATGTCCTAGGTGACAGCCAGCAACCAGTCGACAGTCCCTGCTTACAATAAGCGATACACAAAACGCAGACAGAACGAACACAACAAAGGGAGGTCAGCTAGCCAAGGGGTCGGTAACAAACAAGCAATGCAGTACAAAATCACAATCCAAGAGAAAAGTCAAAGGTAAGCCAGTGGTCAGGAAATAAGAAGAACAGGTAACAAAGAACAAGGAGTATAGCCAGTAAGCGTAATGCAATAGCAGGCGCCAATGGGAAAATGAGCAAACAATAAATAGGGAAGAAGAACCTGCCCCAGACTTGATAGGAGGACAGGCTGTCAATCACACAGGTAAGAGTAAAGTTAACTCTTAGTGGAGCAGGGGGAAAGCAAGGTGAAGGAGAAGGGTGTGGCCAAAAAATGATTAAGGAGGTTAGGGAATAGGACAGTGTTCAGACAATACAAGAAAAACCCAAAGGAAGGAATCACAAGCGGACACGCCTCCTGCGCCACAGCGTGCTCCCGGAGGATGGTGCCAAAGCCCGCACAGGCAAGGATGTTACAGACTATCTGCTTTCTCGATTAAAGTATTATACTCAATTAGGTGTTTTGATGTGGGGTCTTCAGATAATACCATATAATATTCTTTATCAGAGAGAATTCTTTCTGCTTCTGCCAGATAGTCAGAGCGATTTTGCTAAACTATCCCTCCGACTTTGTCAGCACTTCTGATTACCAATTTCGTATTTTGGGATAAACTAAACAGTGCTTTATTTTCAACCCATGTAAGATTTTTAGTGTCGTTGGTAAACAGCAGTTGTGAATTGATTTTGCTAAATAAATCGGCTACCATAGAAAAAAAAAATTTCAATATAATTTCCTTTATGATGGACAGGATAGAAAGTGGATTTGGGTTCTAATGTTGTAGATTTGGGCTATAGAGAGTCTAGAAATTGTGAGGAGAATCTTTCTATTTGTTTGTTCTCTTCAGAAAGAGGTTCTTTTCAGAGATGGTTCTCTGTAGCATTTTGAAGTGTCTTTTGAGGGTAAAGTTTTGGGTTACATTATTTAGGTCCAAAAAAAAAGGTTAAACTCATCAATCTTGCCGATGCAGCAAAAGAACAATCCCTTAGTTAGTAAGTTGGTTTCTGCTGTAGACAATACATGAGATGACAAATTGAAAATTTTTATTGTTGTTGAGTTTTGTTTCGTATCCTTGTCCTAGGAAATGGTGGTAAGTAAGCTTGTCCACTGTTAACAGGAGCGGAACTTTCCTGGACTGCTCAGCAACTTGAATTGTTGGAATATTCTTGTTATCAAGTTCTTTATTTCAGGACTGTCCATCTTGGCTCTCTTTATGGGGTTAGCATGACTAGACCCCATATCTGTCATGGCTTTTGTTTTCTGGCTATGTTTCTTCTCTGCCTGTGTTCCTTGCACTTTGGGAGGTTTTGTTGCTTTCCTTCCAGGACATCCAGTGGCATTCTCTGATCTTTGGCTTGATCTGAGGTTGTAAGTGGTTCCTTTATGATATCTGGAGTCCTCATCTGATCATGATGTCATTTTGTTTCTGTTTGAGATATCTGATAAACTGGTGCCATTGACTGTGCAAGGCCACTGTGATTGGGTTACCTGCAGTTCCCTGGCTGCATACTTCTTGCGGGGCCTGGCCTATTTCAGTAGCTCTCCGCTTTGAAGAAGTGATAGCATCCTCATTTGAAGAGGGCATTTTCTTCTTCCTCTTCCTACAATAGCCCATGTTGAATCCAAGTCTTCAACTGTATGTACAGAAGAATTCAGTGCAATCGCAAGTAGTGCAAAAGAGTCTGTCCTAGAAAACACTGTCTAAAAGACTGACACGGAGGGGCCCGTGTACTGGCATTTACAGGAACTATAGATATTGTGATGTCACCGTTACATGTCCACACCCAAGAGTAGGTCACAAGGGGCTTAGCTGGCACAGCTGATGTCAGCAGTTATTGTGATGTTAGCAGTTATTGTAATGTCACTCTAGAATCATGTGACATGGCAGTGGTAAGTAATCCTGTACACCCCTGGTACATACAGCTTTATTGTGGTGGCCATTACTGAGTTCTCATATCCATACCTATAGACATGTTCTTTCTGGTTTTCTAAGTTGATGGAAGGAATTGGTTCTTAGTGACTTGAGACTCCAATAGTTACTGCACATGGATTCTGCAGAGTTACTATTCTTATTAACCCTTAGAGACCAAGCCTACAGTGGGGAAAAAAAGTATTTAGTCAGCCACCAATTGTGCAAGTTCTCCCATTTAAAAAGATGAGGCCAGCCTGTAATTGACATCATAGGTAGACCTCAGCTATGAGAGACAAAATGAGAAAACAAATACAGTAAATCACATTGTCTGATTTTTTAAGAATTTATTTGCAAATTATGGTGGAAAATAAGTATTTGGTCGATAACAAAAGTTCATCTCAATACTTTGTTATATATCCTTTGTTGGCAATGACAGAGGCCAAATGTTTTTTGTAAGTCTTCACAAGGTTGGCACACACTGTTGCTGGTATGTTGGCCCATTCCTCCATGCAGATCTCCTCTACAGCAGTGATGTTTGGGGGCTGTCACTGGGCAACACGTACTTTCAACTCCCTCCAAAGGTTTTCTATGGGGTTGAGATCTGGAGACTGGCTAGGCCACTCCAGGACCTTGAAATGCTTCTTACGAAGCCACTCCTTCGTTGCCCTGGCGGTGTGCTTGGGATCATTGTCATGCTGAAAAACCCAGCCACATTTCATCTTCAATGCCCTTGCTGATGGAAGGAGGTTTGCACTCAAAATCTCACGATACATGGCCCCATTCATTCTTTCATGTACACGGATCAGTCGTCCTGGTCCCTTTGCAGAGAAACAGCCCCAAACCATGATGTTGCCACCCCCATGCTTCACAGTAGGTATGGTGTTCTTTGGATGCAACTCAGCATTCACTCTCCTCCAAACACGACAAGTTGTGTTTCTACCAAACATTTCTACTTTGGTTTCATCTGACCATATGACATTCTCCCAATACTCTTCTGGAACATCCAAATGGTCTCTAACAAACTTCAGACGGGCCCAGATATGTACTGGCTTAAGGAGGGGGACACGTCTGACACTGCAGGATCTGAGTCCCTGGCGGCGTAGTGTGTTACTGACGGTAGCCTTTGTTACGTTAGTCCCAGCTTTCTGCAGGTCATTCACTAGGTCCCCCCGTGTGGTTCTGGGAATTTTGCTCACTGTTCTTGTGTGGAGCCCCTGATGGAGGGAGATTATCAGTGGTCTTGTATGTCTTCCATTTTCTAATTATTGCTCCCACAGTTGATTTCTTCACACCAAGCTGCTTGCCTATTGCAGATTTAGTCTTCCCAGCCTGGTGCAGGTCTACAATTTTGTTTCTGGTTTCCTTCCACAGCTCTTTGTTCTTCACCATAGTGGAGTTTGGAGTGTGACTGTTTGAGGCTGTGGACAGGTGTCTTTTATACTGATAACAATGTCAAACAGGTGCCATTACTACAGGCAATGAGTGGAGGACAGAGGAGCCTCTTAAAGAAGAAGTTACAGGTCTGTGAGAGCCAGAAATCTTACTTGTTTGTAGGTGACCAAATACTTATTTTCCACCATAATTTGCAAATAAATTCTTAAAAAATCAGACAATGTGATTTTCTAGATATGTTTTCTCATTTTGTCTCTCATAGTTGAGGTCTACCTATGATGAAAATTACAGGCCTCTCTCATCTTTTTAAGTGGGAGAACTTGTACAATTGGTGGCTGACTAAATACTGTTTTCCCCACTGTATTTCACATTAATGACCGTGGGATTTATTCTGTTTTTGCCTCCCGTGTTCCATCAACCTGTCAACTTTATTTTGTTATTATTTAACAATAATAGTTATAATAAAAATAAAATAATAAATAATACTAAATGACAATAATTACCGTATTTTTCAGACTATAATATGCACCGAACCATAAAACGCACCTAGGTTTTAGAGGAGGAAAATAGGGAAAATAAATTTTGAAGCAAAAAAATGGTAAAATATTTAATATATGGGAGTTGTAGTTTTGCAACAGCTACAAGGCCACATTGACAGGTGGCCCTGCAGTTGTACGGGGATGCATAGGGCATCTTTTTGCGGAGCTAGATGTTCTTTTTAGTTATACCATTTTGGGGAAAGTCTATTGCTTAGATCACTTTTTATTCAAATCAAAGGTGAAACAGCGAAAAAAACAGCAGTTCGGCACTTTTGATTTTTTTTTCCCGCTACAACGTTCACCGTACCGGAAAAATATTTTTAGAAGTTTGCAGGCCGGGCATTTTCGGACACAGGGATACCTAATATGTTTGTGTTTCACAGTAATTTTCTACTTTTATATGTATTCTAGGGAAAGGGGGTGATTTAGAACTTTTATTTATTTTTTTTATATTTTTTAAATTTTTTTCTTACTATTTTATTAGCCCCTCCTTAGGGGGCTTGAACCTGCAATCATTTGTTTGCAAGTCCCATAGACTGCAATACAAGTGTATTGCAGTCTATGGGAGATTCTGTACATTATTATTGTGGCTGGTCATAGACCATCTGCAATAGTAATATTCCTATGACAGGCCTGGGAGCCTTCATAAGGCTCCCGGCTGTCATAGGAACAGGTTGGCTCCTGCGATCTCGCCGGCGGGAGCTGGCCTTCAACTTAAAAGGTACGGAGCCGGTGGGGACCTTCCCCAGGGGCTACTTTTTTTTACTTTACAGCATGAGACTCGGTAGCTATGGCGACCGCTCTGCAGCAGAGCGGCCGCCATCATCTTTACAGACTGGGCATCCGCCGTAATAGCACGGCAGATGCCGGGATGGGTTCACTAACACCCGATCCTCCGATCCCAGGGCCCGCACATCTCCCCACTCCTGCCACTGGAGGAAGCCCCGCAGCAGGAAGCCGCTGGCGAGTCCGGCGATGCTGCGACCATGCTCCTCCGACCCCCCTTCCCCCAACCCACTTTCGGGGGGAAGACGCACCCCTCATTTTCCTCCCAAATTTGGGGGGAAAAAAGTGCGTGTTATAGTCCGAAAAATATGGTATATTATAATATGTTATTATTTTATTTACAATAATAAATACTATAAATTATATAATTTATTATTATGATATAATTATTTTATTAGATTATAATTCATTATTACTATTTAATTACCATTACAAGTATGGATGCAGGTTATTGGTGCACCATAGCGAATATGCATGCGTCATCAATCATTACCGTTATGCAGTATATTGTATTCACAATGCCCAGCAGTCTATAGACAGGACTGAATTTTCACAGTGACCATTTCTCTTTAACCAGTTAACAACAGAATGTGCAGCTGTAGTAGCAGGAAGGTGCTTGTCAGTTACAGCTGGACTCCCCAAAGAGAAGACAATAACAGTTTATTATCCTCCCTGCCTTCCCAGTCTCTATATACATAGTGTTCAATGAGCATTGTGTATACACTATGGGAGCCATCATGATGCAAATTCTCCCTAACCCAGCTGTCACTTGATGCTAGGTGTAGGAGCTGCTGGGTATATAGTAGTAGTATATAGTAGGAGGCTGTATTCCTTTTTTAACTGGGGCTAATACAGTGCCTTGCGAAAGTATTCAGTCCCCTTGAACTTTTCAACCTTTTGCCACATTTCAGGCTTCAAACATAAGGATATAAAATTTTAATTTTTTGGTGAAGAATCAACAACAAGTGGGACACAATCGTGAAGTGGAACGAAATTTATTGGTTATTTTAAACTTTTGTAAAAAATAATTATTCGGCCCCTTTACTTTCAGTGCAGCAAACTCACTCCAGAAGTTCAGTGAGGATCTCTTATTGATCCAATGTTGTCCTAAATGACTGATGATGATAAATATAATCCACCTGTGTGTAATCAAGTCTCCGTATAAATGCACCTGCTCTGTGATTGTCTCAGAGTTCTGTTTAAAGCGCAGAGAGCATCATGAAGACCAAGGAACACACCAGGCATATCCGTGATACTGTTGTGGAGAAGTTTAAAGCCGGATTTGGATACAAAAAGATTTCCCAAACTTTAAACATCCCGAGGAGCACTGTGCAAGCGATCATATTGAAATGGAAGGAGTATCAGACCACTGCAAATCTACCAAGACCCGGGTGTCCCTCTAAACTTTCATCTCAAACAAGGAGAAGACTGATCAGAGATGCAGCCAAGAGGCCCATGATCACTCTGGATGAACTGCAGAGATCTACAGCTGAGGTGGGAGAGTCTGTCCATAGGACAACAATCAGTCGCACACTGCACAAATCTGGCCTTTATGGAAGAGTGGCAAGAAGAAAGCCATTTCTCAAAGATAGCCATAAAAAGTCTCGTTTAAAGTTTGCCACAAGCCACCTGGGAGACACACCAAACATGTGGAAGAAGGTGCTCTGGTCAGATGAAACCAAAATCGAACTTTTTGGCCACAATGCAAAACGATATGTTTGGTGTAAAAGCAACACAGCTCATCACCCTGAACACACCATCCCCACTGTCAAACATGGTGGTGGCAGCATCATGGTTTTACCCCCTTATTGGCCCCCACAGTATACTGTCCCATTTACTGGTGCCTCCATAGTACAACACCCCCTTTAATGGCCCCCAAACAGTATACTGTCCCTTTTAGGCCCCAACACATAATATTGCTTCCTTGTTTTTGGCCCCCACACAGTATATTGTCCCTTTTTGCCCCCCCCCCCCCCACACAGTATATACTACCCCCTTTTTTGGTCTCCACACAGTGACATATTAACAGGGATGAGAGAGCCAAATTGGACCAAACCAGATTCAACCCAAGCTTTCCAAAATTACCCACTAAACACCGTTATACTCTGGGGTCTGACCCCAGACCCCAGAGTATAATAAGTAGAGGCCTGGGGAAGGAGAGTAAAATTAACAAACAGTTTTACTCACCTTTCCTCACCTCTCCTGAGCGTCCTTGTGGCCTCCAGCGATCCCCACACGCAGTGTCAGACTGGGATGTCTAGGGCCCACCAGTGGAATTGTTTCTAGGGGCCCACCCCCAGGACCCCTACAGATCAGCGGTACCGAGACAGGACGGCTAAAGGTAATAACATGTCGGGAGCCATGCTGCTCACCCACCATACGATGTGCACCACTGCACTATTTAAACCCACTGGTACACCCTGTATGGCAAGTGAACAGCATGGCTCCTAGAATTGTTACCATTTCCTGTAGCCGCTCTGTTCTGGAAAAGCTGATCTGCAGAGGTCCTGGCTGTTATATCCACGCAGATGTAATATTGATAGCCTATCCTAAGGACAGGCCATCAATATTAGAAAGATGGATAAATCCTTTAAAGAGGTTGTCCAGGAATTGGAGCAACCCATGTGCCGGGCGGGAGGTTTAAAATAAAAAATAAAAAAATAAATAAAAAGCATACTCACCTGTCCCCAGCTCTCTGTTGTCCGCTGCCAGTGTCCATTCAGTCTCATGCCGGCGACTCCTTGCTGTGACTCCTGCACCTCATGTAACCGCTAAGACCAATTAGGTACAGGATTTCCAGAAATGAGGGGCCGCCATGAGACCGAACAGACACAGGCTGGGGATAGTGGGGTGCTGGGGACAGGTGAGTATGCTTTTTTTTTTTTTTTTTTAAATTATTTTTACACCTTCCTGGTGGTAGCCACAGTGGTCGCTCCAGTTTATGGACAAACTCTTTTAAGGGGTTGTCTGGGCCAAATTTTTTTATGGTCACTTCACTGGTCCCCCTATACAGTGGCCTCTTCACTGGTTCCCCATACTGTATGGGGAACAGTGATGAAGCCATTATATTGTGTGGGAGCAGTGATGGGGGCTAACATTCTGTGGGTGGGACATTAAACTGTCTGGGGCATATTAAAGGGGTTGTCCAGGGTTAATCTTTTTTATGGCCTATGCTCAGGATAGGCCATAAATACCTGATTGGTAGGGGGCTGACACACGGCCCCATCAGCTGTACAGAGCCACTTCCGGTGCCTGTTCTGTACACAACACAGGGCTGGAATCAGAAAGCTCCATCCGCTGTCTTGTCACCCCTTGCCTTCACTGCAGCTCAGCTCCTACTGACTTTAAAAAGTGCTGAGATGCAGTGAAGTCAGTGATTTTCTTGTGTAAACACCGTAGAGAAGAAGTCATTTAATAGTTGTGCTTTTTCCTCATCCTTCTCCACCATTACACTCAGATTATTTTTGAGAGGGCCCACATTGTCAGTTTTTATTCTCTTTTTATTTATGTAATTGAAGAATAATTTTGGATTATTTTTACTTTCCTTGGCAATTATTCTCTCAGCCTCAATCTTTGCCTCCTTTATTTGTCTTTTACACAATTTATTTTTCTCTTTATAGTTTTTTAATGCTGCACACTACTTTCTTGTTTTAGCACTTTAAATACTGCCTTTTTATCCCTCATTGCACTCCTTACTGTTTTAGTTAGCCATATTAGTTTTCTTTGATTTCTGGCCCGCTTATTCCCATAAGGTATATGTTTTTTAGTGGTCCTATTTAGAATGCTTTTGAAAATGTCCCATTTTGTTTGTGTTCCTGTCACTTTGAGGACATTGTCCCAGTTTATGCTGCTAAGCTCCTCTCTAAGCTGGTTAAAATTGGCCTTCCTGAAGTTTAGTGTTTTTGTTCCCACTCTACTGAACATCTTTTTAATGTGTACAAGAAAACTTATTACGTTATGGTCACTATTACCTAGATGTCCCCCAACCTCCACTTTTGACAGTGTGTCAAGTTCATTTGTTAAAATTAGGTCTAAAGGTGCCTTGCCTCTTGTTGGGTCCTGCACTAGTTGTGATAGGTAATTGTCTTTTATTACTGACAAAAACCTGTTCCCTTTGTTGAACCTGCAGGTTTCTGCCTCCCAGTTGATATCTGAGTAGTTTAAATCCCCCATAATAATGATTTTGCGGCCTCATCTAATAATAATAATACATTTTATTTATATAGCGCCAACATATTCCGCAGCACTGTACAATTTGTAGGGTTCAAGTACAGACAAAAAAGATACATTACAAAGAAATAGTCAATTCACACAATAGGACTGAGGGCCCTGCTCGCAAAAGCTTACAATCTATGAGGTAGAGGGGGTGACACAAGAGGTAGCAGGGACGGCATCGGAGGTAGCATTGCTTATACAATGGTCAGACAATTTTGTAATAGAGGTTACTGTCATTACACATATATAAAGCTGTATGAGCCATCACCAGTCATGTCCTTTAACATGCAGATGGTGCCTGGACATATAAAGTTACAGTCCAATATGGCATCATATCCTGTGAGGTAATGTGGGAGCGTGAACAGAGGAAGGTACGTTTTAGGGATTCTAACTACGGAAGGGTTTACATTAGTAGTTGTGATAGGCCTGTCTGAAAAGATATGTCTTTAGTTTGCGCTTGAAGCTGTAGAAATTGGGGGTTAATCTGATAGTCTGGGATAGAGCATTCCAGAGAAGTGGTACAACTCGGGAGAAGTCTTGAATACGAACGGAGGTTCTGATAATAGAGGATGTTAGTCTTAGGTCATTGAGTAAATGGAGAGCAAGGGTTGGGTGATAGACAGAGATGAGGGAGGAAATGTAGGGTGGTGCAGCATTATGGAGAGCCTTGTGGATGAGGGTGATAAGTTTATAATGTATTCTGTATTAAATAGGCAGCCAATGTAGTGACTGACACAGACCGAAGGTATTGCTGTAGCGTCTAGACTGATAGATAAGTCAGGCTGCTGCATTCAGAATAGATTGTAGAGAGGAGAGTTTAGTAAGGGAAAGACCGATTAGTAAGGAGTTACAGTAGTCAAAGCGAGAGTGAATCAGGGCAACAATAAGTGTCTTTAGTGTATCTCTGGTAAGAAAAGGGCGTATTCTGGAGATGTTTTTGAGGTGGAGATGACATGAACGTGCGAGTGATTGGATATGTGGGGGTGAAGGAAAGGTCTGAGTCAAACATAACCCCAAGGCAGCGGGCATACTGTCTAGAAGTTATGGTAAGTCCGGAGACTGCAATGGAGATATCAGGGACAGATCTATTAGATGGTGGAAACAGCAGTAGTTCAGTCTTTGAGAGATTCAGTTTCAGATAGAGCGAAGACATGATATTTGAGACAGCAGAGAGACAGTCAATGGTGTTCTATATTAGTGCAGGGGTGATGTCACGGGATGACGTATATAATTGGGTGTCATCAGCATAAAGATGGTACTGGAAGCCAAATCTGGTGATGGTTTGTCCAATGGGGGCCGTGTAGAGGGAGAAGAGCAGGGGGTCTAGGACCAAGCCCTGAGGAACTCCAACGGCAAGGGGAAGAGGGGAAGAAACAGAGCCCGCAAATGATACACAGAAAGTGCGGTCAGAGAGATAAGAGGAGAACCAGGAGAGAGTAGTGTCCATGAGGCCGACAGAGCGGAGCATAGTGAGGAGGAGTTGGTGGTCAACAGTGTCAAATGCTGCTGAGAGATCTAGAAGAATAAGAAGAGAGAAGTCACCTTTGTATTTAGCCATCAGGAGATCATTGGAGACTTTTGTGAGGACCGTTTCAGTAGAGTGCATAGTGCGGAAGCCAGATTGTAAGGGGTCAAGAAGAGAGTTAGCAGAAAGATAGTGGATTAAACGAGAATAGACCAAGCGTTCCAAGATTTTGGAGAAGAAGGTTTTATTAGTATATTTTCAGCTTCTTCCATTATATTTGGGGATTTATAACAAACCCCTATAAGTATTTTAGTATTCTTTGTTCCTCCCTTAATTTCCAGTCATAAGGACTCCACATATTCATTTTCCTCCCAGATGTCCTCACGCAGGACTGGCTTAAGGCAGGATTTTACATATAAGCAAACCCCTTCCACTTTCCTATTGGTACGCTCCTTTCTAAACATACTGTACCCCTGTATATTTACAGCCCAGTCATAGACCACCGTTAGACTAATGGTTTCAGGTTTGGCATTTTTGAGTCATATTATTTTATATTACTGGTACATCAACAACTTGAATATGATTTAGAATCGCTGCAGTTCTCTTCACCTAGCCTTACCCCATTTATGGCATGCCACACCTCCCAAAAGAGATAGAGGTATGTTATGACGTTCATACCGAGAACTTTCAGGACAACAGCTTTTCCTGCACGCTCTCACTTCAGCCCAACCCATTAACTCTTGTTTGTCACGTGGCTATGATGTCACTTAAGATTTTTTCAGCTATAAAAATCAGGCTGACCAGAAATAAACTTACTCAGGAAGTTGTTGGAAGGAGATTTTATTAACCTGTTATGATTCAAAGGAAGACTATAACAGAGACAAGGCATTCATCTGATGAGCACTCAGACATGTAACTCGTGTTTTATTGTATTGGACACATATTATTTGGTCACTTACATTCTGCCTCGGGACAAGGACTCAAAATGTTCGATTTTTTCCGGGCTAGAAGGGAGAAAGTGCTACGTGGTAAAGTCCTGAATGCTATTAGGACAGATAAGGCAGAAGAACTACATGTGTTATTGTCTAAGGATAAAGTCAAGAAACTTATAAGGAAAACTGGTGGGAAAGTGTTATCTCATGGACTTTATAGAGCTCTAGCTAAGAGATGTTTTGAATGTGTGGAAGAATTACTGAAAGCTGGAGTTTACCTAGGAATTGTCGATAACTGGAATCCTGTGTCAAGCACAGTCCATATGAAGGAAAGCAGATTTCTTAAGTTGCTGTTGGATTATGGAGCAAATCCTGATTCTGGCCAGGAACTTCCTTTATACAGATCAGCATGTGAAGCAGAACTGGGCATTTTTAGAATGTTACTACTTTATGGGGCTGACCCAGATTACAACTGTTCAGATCGTGAGTTCTTAAATGTTACTCCAGATGCTATAACAGTACTAGGGATGTGTCTTGCCAAAAACTACGAGGTCCCATTTTTGAAACTTCTTATCCAGTTTGGTGCTAACATGTACTCACCTGATATACAAGATATCCTTATCCACACTGACAATGAAGCAGCAACATTTCTGAACAGAGAAAGGGGTACTGACATCTTTTTCTTCTAAATAGAGGATATGAGAAGTTCTGAATTTCTTTCCTTATTCATTGTAAATATTTTCAACTTCTACTTTATCATTCTACAATATTCCAGTTTGCAAAAAATGTATATGTTATTTCAGTTTTATCTCTCTTAAGCTCTCGTTCACAACTTATTCATATATTCTTACCACTCCTTTACTGGGGTGCCAATGTCTCAGATAATACAATTCACAATCCTTCCTGAACAATACATACAATCATGTATCAGGACATAATAAAGAAAAACATCTGGTGTTTAGAAGGTCTTAAAATTAGGTAAATCCAACCTCAGATGAACAACAACACACAACAGATTCTGGTGTGTCATTATATACTTAACAAAAATGAAGTCAAAATGGGAAAGCCATGTGTGAAAAACTAAGTTCTCCCCCATAAATCAATAGCAGGCACCAGTAGCAGCAATGATATCCTTCCTATCCTTCTTGAGGAATTCTGATCAATTCTTCTTTAGAACTTTGCTTCAGTTCATTGAGATTTGTCGACATTTGCTTATGCATAGCGCTCTTAAAGTAACAGCATTTCAATAGAGTCTGGGCATTGACTGGGCCATTGCAACACCATAGACCATTGCAACACTCTAGAATACTTTGGAATATAGAGGATTTCATGGTTGGCTCAATGGCTACAAGGTGCTCAGGTCCTATGGCTGCAAAGCAAGCCCAAATCATCAGCACTTTCACCACTGTGCTTGACAGTGGTGTGAGGGGTTGGTGCTACTGTGATTGGTTTTTGTCAGATGTGGCGCTGTGTATTATGGCCAAACTCTGTCTCCGCTAGGGATGAGTGAATCAATTTGGTTAAAACCAGAATCTACCTGAATTTTCCAGGTTTCACCAAACCTTTTGGGGTTCGCCACCCATGAAACACTATTATGCTCTGGGGTCTGGTCAGACCCTAGAGTATAATAAGTGGAGGCCCAGGGGAGGTAGGTACAAAAAAAAAACAAAAAGTTATACTCGCTTTGCCTTGCCTCACCTCTCCTGGGCATCTGGTTGTTTGATATGCCAGGTTCTTGTGACAGGACCTTTAACACACCTGACTGCTCCACACCAGCAAACTGCCAAAACAATACACTGTTATAGAGGTGGTCACACTTGCTGATAATAAATTAATCAAGGACATTTGATTAACAGCCGCTGACAGCTACCTCCTCCTTTAATCCCTATGGATGTAGTAAGAATGTACTTAATCTTCTTCTGCATTTGGCCTAGTTTTCATTAGATAAATGATGACAGGTGTAATTTTAAATGTGTTGTTGTGAGGTTGTATTTACCTCATTTCTAAAACTTCTAAAGACTAGGTGTGTTTTTTTTATAATGTCCTGATATGTAAACCTATATAATTCAAAGATGGTGTACTTTACTTTTCTCATGACTGTAGATGCTGCAGTCTCTACTGACTGTGGAATCTAAAGGGTTAACACTTGTAATCCAAGTTATTGCAGGTGTTATTGCAGATTGCAGATTATTGCAGATTGCAGGTGTTGCAGCATGATGTTTGCTGTTGATTAAAGCTAACACCCACTGCTAATGACTCTGGCCCACTTCCTGAACTGGCGCCATTTCCATGACACAATAGTAGGCCATAGTACGGTATTGTTATGACATACTATTATGTCATTGTGTGAAAAGGGATTAAAGAGGTATTCTAGTAGGGTATCTGACTGATGTGATAGGGGAGGTTCCTGCAGTCAGACCCCACCAACCAGATAGTTATGCCCTATCTTATGGATAATTTGTAGCAACCAGAATGCCCCTTCAAGAATATTGTTCAGTTTATACTTCATTTCACCAGACTTGGCTCACCTGTTGATACAGATACAGTATACTGCACCAACTAAACCAATATTTCAATACTTGTACAGCTGAGTCTAGGCATTTACGTCTTCTTATTAGGGTGTATCAATAGCTGAACACAAGGTTTGTCTATGTATTATACAATACAGCAAGCTGTGTCCTATATCTATTGTGACTCTCCCGATATGCCACAACAGATTTTTAATATTGGAGATGGCTGGGGTAGGGCAGGTAACACATCAATACTCTCTAGTGTACTATGTAACTGAGAGAACTCATCTGTACAGACAGATGCCTAAAGTACAACTGCTCACTGTTATAAGGTGTTTTCATATATAGTTAAAACTAAAATGAACCCATTGTCACAATGGATTGCCAAATCTAACAAATAAGCAAAGAAAATTGTGGTAGAACCAGTATGTGAATATACTAAGGTCAATGTACAAGATCAGTTACTAACTGGTTTTATTGTTGGGGAAGGGAGATTAGGTTAGGTTTTCAATTTGTTCTATCTGCCTGGAGCACTAGAATATCTTACCCCGGCCCTTGTTCTCGGCCTGTTTGACCAAGCTAAATGTGTATGGGAGGTTGGAAAGTATGTCTGTTGGCCAAACAAGAATTAAGGTGACTGCAACCTAAAAGTGTATGGCCATCGGTATCAGTCTGTCTCAACTCCAGGACTTCTTCTGTGCCTCTCCCCTCCTCTGGAATTCCCTAGCACAGGATTCCTATAGTCCAAGTCTTCTCACACAACCTAAATATTACCTCATCAGACAAGCTTATCATCTTTTATATCAAGATATGTTTATATCAACCGTTCTCGGTCATGGCACCTCCCCCTCTCGAGACTGCAGCTTCTTGTGTTAGCTCAGAGGCCAGCGTAAGGGAACATCCCTTAGCAAGCTGCCCAGGTCCATGGTTATTTGCTAGTTATTGCTGTGATTAAAGACTGCATTACTATGAAACCTCACCATACCACATCTAAATAATACTGCCACACTCTACATCCTCATACATATTGTAGCAGGTGTGAAGTCTCATCTTTAACCAAAATCTAAGTATAAACCAAGTTTATATCTGGATAAATGAAACACACCCAAACAGTTTAGAGTGACTTTAGATTCTTACAGTGTGGATTATTATTACTATGTGTTAGTATTTCTAGGATTAAGTAATTTTGGGCTATTTTTTCTTTAAACTAATTATAAAATAATTTTATCCTGTGTCTAAAGATTGTTATACTGAACAGTAGTGTCAAACTCCAATCTCATCCTGTACTATGGTCTTATCTCCTGTACAGTTCATCCAAGATCCCTGATGTCTCAGTGTCGTATCACTATAAGAAGGCTGCTGAAACAAGAGGGGAAGCTCCGTCTTCTTGATCAACTGCAAATCCCTAACAATCTAGTGAGATACTTACAGTACCACAATGAACTGGATTACCCAGAGAAGCTGCCACGATATTATCTTCAATGAGCCAAAGGAGTTATTAGAGTTGAGCTTTGGTTAGCCATATTTATGCTCTGGGTATTCCGAGAGGTTTGCTCCGTACAATGTCTGTCCATCAAAGACAGATATGGCATATCCTCAGGATGTCCACAGCTTTTTCCCATTCAGTCTTTACCTAAATGCAGGGGTCTAAGCAGGTCAGGCCCCAATTTTTCAAAAGATAGGGACCCCATCTATTCATGACATATCCTGTAACTTCCCTATACAAATCTTTAGTGAACTTTGATGTATTCACCACTGCAAATATGAACCCTGACATTTTTTTAAATCACAGTATGGCATGCGATGTTATGTCTGTACAGTGGCATACATTTGTTATTGACTCCCATTCATAATATATTACACACAATATACAATTTCCTTTGTTTTACATATATTTACATGGCACAGCTTAGCTTTTCAATACAGCTGAGCCAAGTACACTGACCTATACTTGTCAACTGTTTGCTAAAAGGACATTCTTATGGCATGTGCTAGGTTTATGAGTCAGAAGTACGGTATATGTTGCAATTTTCAAACACTTGAGCCAAACACGGTGTGAACTGAGCCATAGATACAACCAAGTATAGATTATCTTAAGCATAAGATAGCATGCATCTTTCCACTCCACATATTTGTCAGTCGATATATCTGCTGGTATTGGTTGTACTATTTCCCATTGTTATTCTAAATAAATGTCTGTTTTCTCCTCCACAGCCTTGTCCAGGTTTTTTATATATTTTATTCTTTAATCTTAATTAAATACAAATCATCTTTCAAAATACCAGATCTATAAAATCTAATAGCTTTACTACATTGAATACCAACCAAACCAAAATGAATACCCCCCACCCTAACCTCCAATCCTAGAGATCTGAACAGCCTGGAAATTGCCATACAGGAGGAAGGAGAGTAAACTGAACAAACTCACTTCGTAGTCCCCCAAATATCTTCCCATTTCCCAGGAAAATGTATCTTTTTTGAATTTCATACTTATTTATTAATTATGCTTACTCATATAGCACCACCATATTCCACAGCACTTTATAGACATTGATAGTCACTGTCCCACAAGGGCTCACAATCTACATTTCCCTATCATTATGTCTTTGGAGTACCCGGAGGAAAGAAACCCACGCAAACATGGAGAGAACATACAAGCTTCTTGTAGATGTTGTCCTTGGTAGAATTCAAACCAGACCTCCAGTGCTACAAGGCTGCAATGCTAACCACTGAGCCACCATGCTGCCCATTTATGTATCCCCTTATTTTATTCGCCAAATTCCTACAGTCTGTAATGGACAGAGTTTCCTCTGACATTCATTTTATAACAATAAACAGGAAAGGAATATTTAAAGGGGTTGTTCAGGATATTTTTATTCTGGGGCAGGAGCCCGGGGAAGGTGAAACCTTTAAAAAGCAAAAAACAAAAAAAACTCCAAAACATTCTCTCCTGTCCCTGGCGCTCCGCTGTCCCCTGGCGCTCCGCTGTCCCCTGCCGCTATCCGGTCCAGTGGTGCCTGGGGTTTGTTCTGGCGAAGTCCTCGCCCCATGTGACCATTAAGGCCACTGATTGCCGTAAGTATGGGTTATTTTTGGGGTTTCACCTTCCCTGGCCTCCTAAAATATCCTGAAAACCCCTTTAAATAAATTTTCCAAAAGGAAAAAAGATCCATCTGCACACAGCTGTTTTGGGGTTATTTCCCCTCATCAGTGCAAAGTCAGGTACTTGTTTGGCTGACTGAAAGGTTATTGATGTGGGTCAAAACTCTCCATTTCCTGAATAACCTTGAGGGCAGACCTAAATACAGCAAGATGTTATCCACGTAGGGTAAAATTGTGTCCCTGTCCCCACCAGTGCTAAATACTAAAGTTGAATCATCTTCCCTGATCAGAATTGCTAGGGCTTCAATAAAGATAGAAAATAACACTACCTTACTGTAACTTCAGGAGAACTGTACCTCAATTTGGCATACAGTACATAATAAAAACATTACCAAGAGACGAGGGCTTAACCTTAAGGAAAATGAGAGAACTTAAAAATATACATTTTATCTGGGCCCAACCTGCTACATACCTAGACTTTTCAAAGGTCACCCAACAAAAGAGACTTGGTTTTATGTAACATTAAAAGCGGCTTTCTCATGCTCAAGTGACACTTTTATACAGTTAAAAAGAGTTTGGTGGGATAGATAGTAAAGATTCTGCTAGTAGGGGAGAGATTTGAATTGTATTTTTTTGTATAGTTTTGTTTTATTGTTTTTCTTCCATTTTCTTTGTACTAGTTTTGGCCGATGCTCTCCCTGGACTATGTGTTTCTTAAAGGGGTTGTCTAGGAAATGGGCAAATCCCAGAGAAGGCTGGGAAAGGTGTAACATAAAAAAAATAAATCATACACATTTGTCCTGGTTCTCTGGTGTCCCCCACCGATGTTATTTTGTGCGTGCGCCATGTCTTTCCTACCGCAAGTCCTGTGCTGCATGTGACCCTTGAGGCCAGTGGCCTCAGCAGCCACAGTGGAGGGCCCAGTGACATATGTGAATGATGTCTCCGGATCTTTTCTATCCACCAATTGCTGTGTACAAAAACTGAAAAAAAAGAAAGCAGCTTTTCCGCAATGTGGGGCCTTAGCCTAAATGTTTTTGAAGTGTTTGTCTCTGATGTCACAACCTGCACACAACATATTGGGTATAATTTCCCTGGCGCCGTCATTTTGGGTTGGATCACCAGCGCCCAGAACAAGATCTGGAGGCCATGATCCAATGCCATGGCAGCCAGTAGCCTATTGAAGGCTTCCTGGCTTGCCATTTTATAAGTTCTATTACAGGTTGCTAATGGCAGCCTGTAATAGAACTATAGCAATTTTACAATGCATTCCAATGTATTAGCAAAGCACTGTATTGTATTATTGATCAAACCCCCGAGGGGTTCAAGACCACTAGGAGTCTAAAAATAACAGTAAAAAAATTTAAAAGAATTAAAAATTCAAATCACCCCCCTTTTCCCTAGAACACATATAAAAGTAAATAAATAAAGTAAAATACATATAGATTATGTATCCCTGTGTCTGAAAATGACTGGTCTACAAACTTATAAAAATATTTTTCCCATGCAGTGAACGCCATAGCAGGAAAAAAAAAAAATTGTATCATAGTAATCATACCAACCCACAGAATATAGGTGACAACAGTTTTGACTGCACAGTGAATGTCGTAAAAACAAAGTCCTTAAGAAAGTCACACAAATGCACCCCATTCTGAATTTTGTTCCAGTTTCCCAGTATATTGTAAGAAATATTAAACAGTACCATTACAAAGTACAATTTGTCCATTTTGGGATAGCTGGTTAGTGAGAGTCATTTCAATTGTCTGTTACACCTGGTGCAGGACACTGCCTCTTGCTCCTTGGTTGTTTGTCCAAGAGACCTCGCGGTCAATAACGAAAACCGAAAAATGCTTGCGGTGGAAAAGGGTTTTACAGTCTCTTGAAAATTGAACTGGTCTCTAAAAAATGGGTTTGGGAATTTTCTTGAAACTTTGTAAAATTGCTCTTAGAATTGTAATTAAAGGATGTTTAAAAAAAATAATGCCTGATTTCTGGTGTAAATGATGCTTAAAGTCTAATCCAGGAGCTGGCATAGATTTTAGTATGTGTACAGGCTCTCCAGAGGGTGCACCCGATTTATGACTATGTGTACGTCTCATTATAAACCATAGTACAGATTATTAAGACCAGAGTAGAAACTGCCCAGGTATACAAGCAGATACACAGAAGCTGCAGGTCACTGGTCAGGGGGGCTGGAAGAGAATTGTAGAGGTGGGGCTTTACTGTTCCCATCATTAAAGGGATTATCCCACGAAGTGAAAATGGCAGGACCTTTCTCCTGCTGAACATTCAGCTTGAGCACAGCCAGGTAGTGGACTGTGCTCCCAATCACTTCAATAGGAGTGCCAGAGACAGCTGAAGTAAAGCACTCGTCTATCTCCATGTTCCCATTGAGGTGAATGGAAGCACTGTCCACCACCAGTCACGCCTACATTCAACCTGGCTGTGTTCAGGCTAAATGTGCAGATTTTAAACAGAAGGTAGAAGTATAAGAGCTTCCTTTTTATATCCCATTCCTTTTGTAGCCATTCTTGGCTTTGGCTCAAAAAACGGCAGCACAATCTGCAAGAAAAAAAGCTGCGTTTCCACAATTTGCGGCCTCACTCTAAGGCTGAGGCCCCACATAGCGGGCTGTAACAAAAAAGCACTTGGGGAAAAACAGTGGCGTGAATGCATCGTAGTTTTTCCAATAGTGCTTTTCACAGAAAGTCCACAGAGGTTTCCTCTGTGGACTTATGCTTCCATTATACCGATAGGGAAACCGCTGATGTTTCCATAGGTATAATTGACATGCTGCAATTTCCAAAATCACAACGATTTTTCAAATCACAGAATTTACGCTACGCGTATTTTTCTGCAATGTGTGGATGGGATTCGCTAGTCACTTTGCAGTGATTGTAAAACGCTGCGTTTTTTACGTCATGTGGGGCCATGACCTAATACAGCTTTAATAACAATGACTCCACTGTTTATAATGCATCAGATCTATCACCATACTTTGCAACAAACATAACATGCTTTGGGGTAAGTTCAGGCGAACATAGAAAGCCTATGACATAATAGGCATGTTAGGTGCTTTCCTGTTGTCTATCACTGAAGAAAGCACAACTTCAGCAGATCCATGTCTACAGACACCATGTAGCTTACCACATACATGTCAGTTTAAAGTTTTACATTTTTGGGACCCACGTTTCTTTTTCTTTGACTGTCAGAGGAGTTTGCTTGGGCCACTTTTCCAAAGTCAGCATTTGGTCAGTATTTTGCATCAGTATTTGTAAGCTAAAACCAGGAATGGAACCTACACAGAGAAAAAAATATTTATGTAATACTTCTTTTGGACTTATTCCTGCTTTTGGCTAATAAAACCTGACAAAATGCTCACCAGAATACTGCTGCCTGATTGGGCCTTAAAGAGAACCTTTCGCCACCTCCACCAACTCCAGTTCTTTGCATCCTTTAATAGGTGCAGTTGGATTTCGGTGCAGTTGGATTTTTTTTTCTAGCTCCCACCATTCCAAAGCAACCAGTGCAGTTAGTTTTAATGCCTGATATTCTTACTGGAGTCTCTAATGTCAAATGGGTGGTGTCAGGCAGGAGCAAGCAAAGGGGTGTAACAGTTCCATTAAGGCCCTTGGGGACTCAGTCAAACAAGTCTATAAACTTCTATAAATATTTTTCCCATACTCCGTAGCAGGAAAAAAAAATCATAAGAGCTGAACCGACGTTTTTTCGCAGTTTCACCTCTCTTAAAAATTTGAGTAAAAAGCAATTACAGCCATAGATTCCACAAAATAGTATAACTAAAAAGTACAGCCTGCCCTGCAAAAAAAGATGCCTTATTCTTCTCCATACACAGAAATATAAAAAAGTTACTGGTGTCAGAATATGGCAACGCCAACATTTTTTTTTCTTGCAAAGCTTTAGATTTTTTTTAAAGGGGTTAAAATAAACTATATAAATTTGGTATCCCCAAAATTGAACCAACCTATAGAATATAGGTGACATGTCATTTTGGCTGCACAGTGATTGCTGTAAAAACAAAGCCTGTAAGGAAGTCACACATATGCAGTTTTTCTTCAATTCCACCTCATTCTCATTCATTTTTTCCAGCTTCCCAAAACAACATACAGAATATTAGATAGTATCATTACGAAGTACAAATTGTCCTGGAAACATTAAACCCTCATATGGCTATGTGAACAGAAAAATAAAAAGTTATGGGGTTCAAAGGGAGTCAAAAAAGTAAAAATGCCTGAGGCAGGAAGGGGTTAATGGATGAAAAGAGATGGTGGGGGTAATGATTGTCCTCTTAAATACTGTATGACATATAACGTTGTTGTATGTGTTAATTTTATTTTATATTACTGTTACAACAACAATCTGAATAAGATTAAGAATCGCTGCAGTTCTCTTCAACTAGCTTTACCCCATATATGGCATGCTGCACCTTATAAAAAAATAGAAGATACATTATGACGTTCATTCTGAGAACTTTCAGGTACATGGACAACAGTTTTTCCCACAACTGCACGTTCACTTCAGTCCACCCCATTAACTCTGTAACCCTTCTTATCTTGTATTGGACACATATAATATTTGGTCACTTTCATTCTGTATCAGTACAGAGTCACCATGTTATATTTTCTCAGATCTAGAAAGGAGAAAGCGCTGCGTGATAAAATCTGGGATGCTATCAGGGAAAACAAGCCAGAAGAACTGTGCATGCTATTGTCTAAGGATAAAGCCAAGAAACTGGTGGGAAAGTCCTGTGCAGTAGTCTTACTAGTGCTATAGCTAGTGAATGTTTCAGATGTATGGAAGAGTTATTAAAAGCTGGAGCCAATTCAAGAGATATGGATCCTTTCAAAAGAGCACTCCTTAAGGGGGAAAGCAAATTCATTAAGCTGTTGTTGGATTATGGGGAAAAACCTGATTGTGATGAGGAACTTCCTCTCTGCCTCTCAGCGCGTTTTGCAGAACTGGGTATTTTTAGAACGTTGCTACTTTATGGGTCTGACCCAGATTACAATGGTACCAATCGGGAAGTCTTACCACGACACATACATTTTCAATCAATATTAGGGATGTGTCTTTCTAGTAATTATGAGGTCCCATTTCCGGAACTGCTCACTGAGTTCGGTGCTAATATGTACTTACCTGATATACAGGAAATCCTTATCCACGCCGACAATGATGCAGTAAAATATATGGACAGAAAAAGGGGTACTGATAAGTTTTTCTTCTATGTGAAGTTCTGTGTTTCTTATTCTCTGTAAATATCTTCACCTTCTAGTTTATCATTATGCAATATTCCAGTGTGCAAATGATTTATGCTATTTCAGTTTTATCTCTCTTACACTCCTCCTCATGACTTATTCATGAGTGCACCATTGTCTCAGATAATATAGTTGTAAGGGTCTTGCCAAACGAAGCAATACCCTGACACTACTGCAGCGGTCTGGGAGGAAGGACAGAGACAAGTGAGCCCTAATCTCACCCCAGCCACTGTCCCTTCCTATTGCCTCAGTTACCCTAAATGGTAAAAGGACAACCTGAAGACAAGCCCTATACTGGGTAAGTGACACAGAGAACAGGACAAGACAAAACAACACAGAAGAGAGGTCAGGAAGCCAAGGGGTCAGTAACAAACGAGAGATGCAGTACAAAATCTAAATCCAAGAGAATAGTCAAAGTCAAAGGTCAGAAAATCAAGTAACAAGGTAGCAAGGGAAATAATAAAGAGAGCAGGCAAAACACAAGTGCAATAACCGGCGACTTGCAGAGAAGTGACATCCTGTATATAGAAAGTCTGGGCTAACCTGATAGAAAGTCAACCCACACCTGATAGGCACACAGGCTGTCAATCACACAAGCCAGGAAGAGATTAACTCTATACCGTCCAGAGAGAAATGCTTAGAACACGGGTGTGGTTAGAAATCCATTACACTGACTAGGGCCATGCTCAGACTGAGCATCAAGAAACTTACACAAAGAACCAAATTGAAGACGCCTCCTTCGCCACAGCGTGCGAGCGGAGGGCGGCGCCGAGACCCGAAATGGCAGAGACGTTACAGTAGTTCAAAAATCTTCCTAAATAATACATAATTCTCTCTGAGCACAACCTCTGTTCTGGAAGTCACTTCTTTTTTTCTACTTTTAGGCTAAGGCCCCACATTGTGTTTTTGGGTGCAGATTTTGCTGCATTTTTTTGAGCCAAAGCCAAGAATGGCTACAAAAGGAATGGGAAATATAAAGGCAGTTCTTATACTTCTACCTTCTGCTCAATCCACTCTTGGCTTGGCTCAAAAAAACGCAGTAAAATCTGCAACTAAAAAAGCTGCGTTTCCGCAACGTCAGGCCTCAGCCTTAAGGCACCCATAGACATTAGATGAACATCTGCCAAACTTGTTTGTGGGTCAGGCTGACCTAACTGCTATTCTAATTTCCTTCCAACAGGAAATGTAGGGGAAAGATTTCAACATTGTTCTGAGAAAAGATAACTGCCTGTGGCTCATTCCCCTATCCCCATTAAGAATAAATGGACGTTCATGTGTATAGGTAGTTGGGAAGAATTTTGGTCAAAGAAGCATTAGACTGACAGCTATCTATGGTGTATGGCCATCAGTATCAGTCTGTCTCAATTCCAGGACTTCTCCTGCAATTCTCCTCTCTTCTGGAATTCCTTAGCACAGGACTCTTATATTCCCAATCTTCTCACACAACCTAAATCCCTCCTCTTATCTGTATCTATCAATAACATTTATTTTTATGTATTTTGCACTTGAATGGGCCTAATAAGGGGGGGGGGGGGGCTCGAGCCACATACTCCGCAGCTAAATCAGTTGCGGCACCCATGGCAAGATTAAGCAAAACGTATAAATTTTCAGAATCCTGCTGTGATCTCTGCCTCCCATTGTTTTCAATCTGAGTGGAATCTTCTGCTGGAATTGGAGGCGGAATCCGTCCCCAAATCAGTGTCAAATTCCTACGTGTGAACATCCCCTTATGCTCAACACTAGTGTCAAGTCCAATCTCTGTTAATGTCTGTAAAGCGCTGCACAATATGATGCCGCTATACAAGTAAGCATAATAAATAAAATAGCCACAAATGAAGCAATGCCGAGAAAATAAACTTTAAAGATATTCACATCAGACTACAAGTACAAGGACTTTTTTGCCAGATAAGTCTACAGATAGCCAGGATGCACAAAAGGCTGAAAATGTCATTCATAGCTGCAGGGGCAGTGTTTGAAAGCGAGGACAGCCGAACTGTCTGTAGCCAAATCTGTCAAGTTGGGCCTGCCACCCAGTGCACTTTCAAGCTGATTTGCAAATCTATAGAAACATGAATATTTCTGCATTGCTTTATCAGTTTGTGGCTACAACTGCCACATTTATTGGTTTGGGAGATGTCTTGGACCTGACAGAATCACTTTGGGGATAATATCTATGATATCTATCTATGATAATGAATTCTAAGGTCAGTCACTAATGTAATAACAACTAGAATGACATTATTGGGGGAGGCTGATAACTAATAAAGCCAGTTGTGCTATAACAATTAACAGAGGCGTAGCTAAGGGTTCAAAAATATCAGAGAGGGCCCCCAAAATTACCACCAGAAAGTGACCTTGTAGTTATAGATATCGCCTGTACACAGGGCTCTGCAGACCTTTTAAGTGAATATAGCATAGGAAAAATTTAGTTGCTTACAGGTGACGTCCAACTGGACCGCCATAACCACTTCTTCCAGCTGTGACTTGTCTCTATAAAGTTTGCAAAACAGACATCTTTGGCTCCTCATTTTTTCAGGCATCTGACCCACATTGTCATCTAAGGTGACCTAAAATAGATATCAGGTAGTTGTGAAGTTTTAAAGGCTATGGCCACCTATGCAACTAAATTATTTTCATTGTCCTAATGCATGTAAAAGGAAAAATGAAGCAACTTTGCAAGTGGCCTTGTTTAAACATTTTTATATCATCTTGTTTCTACAGCTCCTCTGTAGACCTATGCACCACCATGGTAACAGACAACAGTCTGATTCCGCAGTCATGCACTCTTTAATCTGTCACCTACTAGTTCCTAATCTATTGAATCTGTATTAGCATGAAATTGTGAATAGATAGAAGGGAGTATGACTGGAGGATCATTAGAATATAAGCCTTGAAAATATACGCAATAAAATAAATGGTCCCACGTATATATCAATATCTGCATGACAGGAACACTGTGGCCCAGAAGTGATATTTAGTGCTGTATGTGTTTGTACTGTGGTACTGCTTCCACGACACGCAGAGTATGTAAGTCTGTTAATAAAGGTTGGTAAAATTAAGAATTTCCTGTGTATTGTTTGGTTGTCTTGTGTACAGCAATATTTCTAAAGGAGGTCATACAGTTTTTTGCACATTTAGTAATTATATTACGAAGGATTTAGCAGACAGTTCAGTACTATAATCACCCGTATGTACAGTATTTTCCTGGCAAAAAAATATTTTTTTTTTTTAAAAAGGTCTGTTAGTGCTATTAATGGATTAATAAGTGCACCCAAATACCTTTAGCAGTGTTTTGAGTGATTTCTGGGTTTCTCTGGGAGCTCCTGGCATCCTCTTCATTTGTTTACATGGTGTGGCTTCCTGCTGTGTAGCTTCCACACTACCTTCCTCTCACTCCCTCCCCCTTCCTCTCCCACTCCTTTACACCCCTCCCTGTCTCCCTAGCTATCCATCCCTTTCCAACTAACTAACTCAGCCCACCCCTCCACCCCATCATACATAGTGTCTTCCTCTCTGGGAACGGCTCCTCCTTTTCTTTCACTTTCCTGGCTGTGCGAAGGCTGGAGACAACTGCGCAGTAGAGATGGCACCTCTGACGGCGCATGCACAGACTGGAAGTGCCTCTGACACCTGCGCAGTACAGATGGAGTGAAATCTCTACTGCGCATGTGTCGGAGGCACCTCCGGCCTGTGCAAGCACTAGCAGTGTTAAAGAAGAGGAGGAGCTGTTCCACAGAGGAAGACACATAAGTATGATGGGGTGGAGGGGGGGGTAGTATTATCAGAAAGTAACCTGGAGTGGTCACATGAACGCCCTGGCAATCGGGGTAATTATACATTTTTTTTAAAACAAAGTAAATTAGAAGTTAGGCGAGGGGAGTGGGTTTAGTTTAGGGGTTCATTTTTATTTTATCCCAGACTACCCCTTTAAAGCAAGTCTGCTGTACTATTTGCACAGGAGGTTTTTCTTATGCCTTGTCTTTACAAGCCTTCATTTTAACCCATTAGAGACCAAAGTATGGGCTATCTGCGTCAGTCGCTAATGGGCCTTATAATGGGCCTTATACTGATGCAAGTTTCTACATTGATTGCAGTAGAACTCTATAGCAAATACAATTGCAAGGTGTCGGTGCCTTTAACTGGCAGAAAGTTTCCATCATGCTTTTTACATTGGTGTAAATTAGCACAAACAAAGAATGCAGGGGGCTCCATATGCATCTATAATTTAAGGTCTGTTGCTCTCACACTGTGAAATTAAACAATGCTTGTGTGAACCTAGCCTTAGGTAATGCCTAAGACATGGCTAATAAACTGCATGTCAGATTGTAACAGGCAGTATAATACTTCATACTACATAGGGTAGTGCAATCAGAAGATACCTTTAGCAGTGCTTTGAGTGATTTTCTGGGTTTCTCTGTGAGCTCCTGGCATCTTCTATATTTGTTTACATGGGTAGCTTTCCGTTCTGTTTTCATACAACTACCATGATGCCTTGGGCTTCACTCAGAGCTGACTCTCTCCCCTCCCTCTATTCACCTCCCTTTCTCACTCACACCCCCTCCCTGTTTCCCTAGCTAGCCCACCCTCTACTAGCACTTCCTAACTCAACACCCCCTCCACCCATCTCATAATACTTACCTGTTTTCCGGGCAGGATCTTCTCGGCATGGGACTTCACTTGTTCTGGGTGGCTGGTACTTCCTCTTCTTGATATCTGCCAGCTGCCCACACCTGCACAGTAGAGTCGGAGTGAAAGTAATTTAGAAGGTAGGCAGGGGGGTGGTGGAGTGTTGGTGGGTCAGTTTAAGTTAGAAAGATCATCTTATCCCAGACAACCCCTTTAATGTGGCCCAGTTATCTTCTCATGTCTCTGCATGATATCCTGTCCACAATTATGTAATCTTGGCTTGGTTTCTCACAATTTCCAAAGCATAGAAATGTCCTACATTTATGGTCATCCATCCGGCAACTGATCAAGACAAAAGACTGTCACCGCAAAGATGGTAAGAGAAAATCTTTAAAACTTTGCATATTTTTAAATATTTATATTTGCAAAAATATTTAACTTTTGTCTACAAATTTAAATATGGTTATGTTGATGGGAAAATCCCTTAAGGTTAAGGCTGAGGCCCAGTGGCATAACTAAAGTCTTGTGGGCCCTGGTGCAAACTGTCTGGGGTCCCCTATCTCATCCCTACAGCGAATTCTTGATAGTGATGGTTACGGCTGCTAAGGAGTTTAATCAACCTTAGTGTGGTTAGGGTAATCTGTGGGTCTCCTTGGTTTATGGGCCATATGGAAGCTGCGATCTCAATAGTGATGCCAGTGCTTATGGGCCCCCTAGGGCTCCTGGGCCCCGGTGCGACTGCACTCTCTGCACCCCCTCAAGTTACACCCCTGCTGAGGCCCCACATTGCGGAAAAGCTGCTTTTTTGTTGCATATTTTGCTGCAGTTTTTTGAGCCAAAGTCAAGGAGTGTGTAAGGGAATTGCAAGAGTAGTGATTCCCTGGGGAGACGGGCACAACAAGGCAGTGAACCCTAAGCTGAACCCCCCCCCCCACTGTCCCTGGCTAATTGCCTGATCTGCCCTAGGTGACAGCCAGCAACTGGTCGATGATCCCTTCTTAATATAAGTGACAATACAGAACGCAGACAGGACAAACAACAACAAAAGGGAAGTCAGCTAGCCAAGGGGTCTAGCCAACAGTCAAGCAATGCAGTACAGAATCAAAATCCAAAAGAATAGTCAAAGTCGAAGCCAGAGGTCAGGAATAAGAATACAGGTAACAAAACAGCAAGGAGAAATAGCCAGTACAGTACTCACAAGGCAATAGCAAGCGCCAATGTGAATGTGAGCAAACAATAAATAGGAAGGAAGAACCCGTCCCAGACTTGATAGGACGATAGGCTGTCAATAACACAGGTAAGGCTAAAATTAACTATTAGTGGAGCAGAGGGAAACAAAGGTAAAGGAGATGGGTGTGGTGGAAAATCAATTAAGGAGGTGAGGGAATAGGGCAGTGTTCAGACAATACAAGAAAAACCCAAAAGAAAGAATCACAGCCGGACCCACCTCCTGCGCTGCAGCATGTGGCTGGATGGCGCAGAAGTTCGAACGGTTACGGACATAAGAGAGTGTTTCCTTTACATTTTCCATTCCTTTTCAAGCCATTCTTGACTTTGGCTCAAAAAACTGCAGCAAAATCTGCAACAAAAAAAGCAGCTTTTCTGCAACATGGGGCCTTAGCCCAAAGGTGTTTTATGGGTTAAAGTGTATGGAAGCTAAGCTGCAGTAACTCAGCTTGGCCACTACACAGAAGAGAGCTGAGCTTTTGGCTCCATTCCCTGTATTAGTTCCTGCCCGGGCAGCTGCTATAAACAGTTGATCTGTGGTGGAGTTTGATCTTGGATGCTTACCTATCTGATATCTATGACCTGTCCTAAGGATATGTCATCAACATCAATTTACTGGAAAATCCTTTTATGGCGAAAGTTTGACAATTTTAAGGCAGATTTTTTTTTTTCATTTTTTGATTAGTTTGCATATATTGTATGAAATCTGACAATACTGATGTATTTGTTAAGTTCATCATTACCCCCATAGCATCCTCTACTGTGCTGTACTTTGCTATAACTAAAAGAAATATTCCAGTATTTTATAGTTTTTATTCCAAAGACATTTCAGCTACTGAACCTAGACAACAGCTGCTTCTATAACTGTACTCTCACTTCAGCCCAACCCTTTAACTCTTATCTGTCACATGGCTGTGATGTGACCAAAGGTCCTTTCACCAATAAGGCTGTGCAGAATAACATAGGAGGAAGTTGCGGAAGGAGATTATATTAAACTCTTATGATCTGGACATGAGTGATATTATGCTTTCATCTGATGAGCCCACAGTCCTGTAACCCATGTTGTGCTGTATTGGACACATAGAACATTTGGTGATTTTCATTCTGCCTTGGTACACAGAGTCATCATGTTAAATATTCTCAGGTCTAGAAAGGAGAAAGCACTGCGTGATAAAGTCCTGGATGCTATCAAGGCAAATAGGCCAGAAGAACTACGTATGTTATTGTCTAAGGACAAAGTCAAGAAACTTATCAGGAAAACTGATGGGAAAGTGTTATCCCGGTCTCTTATATCTGCTATACATAACAAACATTTAGAATGTATGGAAGAATTATTAAAAGCTGGAGCCTACCCAGGCATTGTGGATAACCGTAACCTTGTGGCACGCGCAGTGAATATGAGGAAAGGAAGATTCCTCAAACTGCTGTTGGATTATGGGGCAAATCCTGATTCTGGCAAGGATCTTCCTTTGTACACCTCAGTACGTATGGCAGAACTGGGTATTTTTAGAACATTGTTACTTTATGGGGCTGATCCAGATTACAATGGGTCAGATCATGATGTCATAAAACAGTATCTAAATTCTCAGTCAGTGCTAGGGATGTGTCTTGCCAATAACTGTGATGTCCTATTTGTGGAACTGCTCATCCAGTTTGGAGCTAATATGTACTTACCTGATATTCAAGAAATCCTTATCCACGCCAACAATGATGCAGCAAAATTTCTGAGCAGAGAAAGGGGTACTGACAACTTTTTCTTCTAAATAGAGGATATGTGAAGTTCTACATTTCTTTCCGTATTCCCTGTAAACATCTTCACCTTGTATTTTATCATTCTATAATATTCTAGTTTGTAAATAATTTATATGTTATATCAGTTTTCTCTCTCTTGATTTCTGCCTCACAACTTATTCATATATTCTTACCACTTCTTTACTGCTGTGCCAATGTCTCAGATAATACAATTCACAATCCTTCCTACACAATACATACTTCTCTGTAAGCACAACCTCTGCTTTGGAAGCAAGTCTCTTCATTTTTCTACTTTTGTGGTGCTCATAAATGTAAGATGAACATCAGTTGTTGTTCTCACAAGAGATAATTCTCTGTCTGTGCGACTGAATGTCCATGTGCATGGGATGTTGGGAAGAATGGCCAATTTTTTAAGTCTTTCTCATCTCAAGGACTTCTCCTGTGCCTCTCCCTTCCTCTGGAATTCACTAACACTACTATATTCCAAGTCTAATTCCAAATAATTGGCAATTTAAAAGACACTACACATGGGTGCAAGGGAGGAATACTATGTTGTCCCAAAAGAGTTCTTAAAGGGAGTCTATGATTCAAAATATGCATTTTTAAATAAACCCACATTGGAATAGCTTTTAGAAAGGCTATTCTAGCCATAGCTTTTCTGTTCTTCTGCTCACAGCCGTTTTTGAATTATATACTTCTTAGATATTATGCTAATTAAGCTCACGGAGCACAGGGGGCGTTCCCCCTGTGCTCTGAGCACAGCAGTGTTATACCCTCCCTGACCTTCATTAAGCCTTTAAGGATAAGATATTAGGGTATTGAATTCCTTAATGAAGTTCTCCAATGCTTGTACTATAAAAGTATATTATAAATGCACTTCTCTAATATTTTTCCTAGAATTTTTTTCTAATTTATTGGATTTTATATGGGGATGGGAACACAAATTTCACAGGTTGCAGTTTTTTGATGGCACTATTTAGTGAAAAGTAATTTGTCAGGATGATAAATGAGCAATGTGTTCAGTAAATACAGTAACTACTATCTATCTATCTATCTATCTATCTATCTATCTATCTCTCTCTCTCTCTCTCTCTCTATATATATATATATATACTGTATATATTTATATATATGCTTTAGATAATATAAATACAGTGGAGAGATCCACAAATTCCAGTTATGTATCTGGTACAGGAGATGTGCAAACAAATACACATGGATGCTCACACATAGTTGCTTGCTAGTCAGTACTGTGGAAAAAAATGCTTTACTATCTAGACTCACCGTACTACATCTAAATAATACTGCCATATTGCACATCTAAATACTGTACCAGTGAAAGTCTCATTTTAGCACATAATCTAACGCTAGACCTATATCTTTGCAAAAGAAACACTAAATATATTTACAAATCAGATTATGGTGATTTCAATCAGAATTTTACAATATAAATTATTTCCTATTTCTAGGACTTTGGGTTAATTGTTTCTTCATTGGACTAAATATAACATAATTCTATCTATTCTGTCTATTACATTACTGGACAGAAATGTCAATCTCATACTGTACTATGGTCTTATCTCCTATACAGTTCATCCAAGATGTCTGATGTCTCAGTGTCGTATCACTATAAGAAGGCTGCTGAAACAAGTGGGGAAGCTCCGTCTTCTCGATCAGCTAGAAATCCCTACCAATTTAGTGAGATACTTACAGTACCACAATGAGCTGGAATAACCACAGAAGCTGTCACAATATTATGAACTACAGGTAGAGATTAGATTTGAGCTCTGGTTAGACATATTTAGGATCTGGGTATTTCTAGAGGTTCTGTCAGTTCAGAGCCTGTCAGATGCTGCCACTGCAGAATTAAGAAACATCACCACTGAACACATTTATTGCATATCCATGGGATGCCCAGAGCTCCTTCCTATTTAGGGGCCAAATGTCTACATTAATTCCATAGGGCTGTACATTATTATATTAATTCAATACTGCTGTACATTATTAAATTAATTCCATAGTGCTGTACATTTGAGGGTTTACATACAATACATAAAATACACAAAATAAGTACAATACTAAGAGTGACCAAGTGGTACAGTGGGATAGAGGGCCCTGCCCGCAAGGGCTTACAATCTATGAGGTAAAGGGGATAGAGACAGTAGGTGAGGGTAGAAGCTGTTCAGATGGTAGTGTGGTGTCCATAGTGTTATTGGGGGTTGTAGGCCTTCCTGAAGAAGTGATTCTTCATGGTCTAATTAAGGCTTATGATTGTGGGGGACAGTCTTATGTGTCATGGTAGTGAGTTCCAGAGTATGGGGGATGTACGGGAGAAGTCTTGGAGATGGTTGTGTGAAGAGTGGATAAGAGCAGAGAGGAGTAGGAGGCCTTGAGAGGATCAGAGATTACGTGTGGGCAGGTAGCCGGAGTCTAGGTCAGAGATGTAAGGGGGGGCATTTTGTGGGTGACTTTGTATGTCAGTGTTAACATTTTAAACTCTATTTTCTGGGCAATGGCATTGGCAGAGGGGAGCTACTGATGATAAATGGGGGGAGAGGTAGATTAAGTGAGCATCAGTTTAGGGTGGACTGCAGGGGGCGAGAGCATTTGCTTGGACGCTGTGGAGAAGGGTGTTACAGTAATCTAAAAAGGGCGTGGACTAGAATTTTTGTAGTTTCAGGGGTGAGGTGGGAGCGGATTCGATGAATGTTCTTGAGTTGGAGGCGGCAGGAGGTGTTGAGGGCTTGAATATGTGGCTTGAAGGATAAATCAGAGTCAAGGGTTATCCAAAGGCAACAGACCTGTGGGACTGGGGTAAGTGTAGTACTATTAACTTTGATAGATGGGTCAGGAAGGGGACTTTGTGCAAGGTGGGGCGAAGATGATGAATTTATTTTTTTTCATGGCTGCTAGACATTTTGGAAACACTCTGGACAACAGAGTGGTAATGTCTGGTCCAGAGAGATATATTTGAGTGTCGTCGGCTTAGCAATGGTGTTGAAAACCATAGGATTCTATGAATTGACCAAGGCCAAGGATGTTAGTAGGTCTTTTGTGACAATATTTGGCGATAGGGTGATAGTTGGCTGGAGAGGATGGATCAAGGGATGGTTTCTTAAGGATGGGTGTGACCGTAGCATGTTTAAAGGCAGAAGGGAAGGTACCTCTGGTTAGAGATAGGTTAAAGAGGTGGGTTAGAGCTGGAGTAAAGACTTCAGTGAGGTTAGGGATGAGGTGCGATTGGATCGAGTTGAGTGCACAGGTGTTGAGGTGGGATTTTGAAATTAGCTTTTCATTGGACGATGGAGAAGCAGGTTAAGGATGAAGAGCACTGAAAAATTGGGTAGAGTGGTCGTGGGGGGTGTAGGTTGAAGCTCTCTCTGATTGTGTCAATTTTTTTTTTTGAACTAAGAGGCAAAGTCTTCGGCTAAGATAAATGATGTCGGAGGGGTTACTGGAGGACAGAAAAGGGTATTGAAGGTATTAAGTACCGTTTGGGATTGTGGGATAGGGAAGATATAAATGTGGTGAAATAGACCTGTTTTACCGAAGTGAGTGCATTCTTGAAGTTGAGAACTGCCTCTTTATAACTGATAAAGTCTTCCTTGGAGTGGCTTTCTTCCAGAGACCTTCTTCAACCAGTGAAGCACGTCTCAGTTTTTTTTTTGCAAGGACCGTGTGCTAAGGTTGCCTGTTGATTGGTCAAGCTCTGGTGTGTATGAGGGGGGCCACTGAGTCGAGGAATTGCATGAGCCATGTAGTGAACTAATTGAATAAGGCAGCGATGAAGTGGTCAATGAAGGAGACATAAGTCACCATTTCTTTTCCTGTGGCCTCTGGTTGGCCTCAGCATTCGCATGCAGAGATGGACTTCTGACAGCGGATTCACAGTGTGCACCAAAACAGACACCGGAGGGCTGTGGACAGGTGAGTATGATTTTCTTTTGTTATATTTCAACTTCCCTGGCTTCCTCTGGGGTTGCTGAAATTCCTGGACAACCCCTTTAAGCATAAGAAAACATGATTATTCTAACTTAACATATTTGTTAGTCAATATATTTGCTGGGATTTGTTGTAGTATTTTCCATTGTTATTTCAAATAATGTCTGTTTTCTCCTCAACAGCATTTTCTATGTTTTAGGTTCAAACAACCACTCATATAGAAGAGCACTGGACAGTTTTTGGTCTTTTGAAGCTCAGCCAATTTTTGTGACAAATACATATATCATCTACAGGTATCAGAGGAACTTAGGTGTGCCAAAAAACATTTCAGTAAACTCCATTACTCCACCTTCACCAGCCTGAACTGTTGACACCTCACAGGAAGAATTAATTGCTTCATGCTCTTACAGCAATCTGGATACATCAGGTTGAGTGCTTGGTGATCTCACTGAAGTCTTACCAATCTTTTTCCCTTAGACAGCAATGTCACTTGAGCTACTATTATAGTCCATCTGTGCTAGGGAATGACAAGTTGTGCATTTGGGTATATTAGTTTTTTGACTGTTCAGCACTTGTTTATCGGAATGCACAAGAATGTATGTTGCACAAGAAAACCCCACAAGGATGGCAACTAATGAAGTACTGGTGACTGCTAGTCCAGCATCAGTGATTATGCCTCGTTCAAAGTCACTCAGGTTCCTTGATTTCCTACTTCTAATGTGGAGTTACATTCAAACTGATCAACTGAAAATTTGCTCATTTGATTTATGTTGCACTTAGAGGTTACATGTATAATTTCCATAATGTAATGCTCCAATCCTAAAAAGACAGGTATTACAAAAAAAGTTTCCATTCAATGTAGGTTCTACTATGGTGATTACTAAAGAAGAAGGGAACAAAGATCACTTTGTTACCATAGAGTCCCTTGCCAGCTCTGATCATCCTACAATACTGCCTTTAACATCTAATCTCTTAAAGAAATTTTCCAGAGTGTTTAATTTACCTTTCTTATTCTGGCAATTTATGAAGCTGGACCTGGGTGTTCTGGACTGTTTCCTACCCTAAGTCCTGTGAATAGAACCAGCCACAGTCTCCCAGGTTGCTCTGCCTGTTCTCTCCTCTCTTGTACTTACAGATAGCTACCTATGCTATGAAGGCTGGCTGAGTAAAAAGCCAAACCAACCCCCATAACACAGGTAACTACCTGTGAACACAAGAGAGTGTATTGCAGGTTGCAGTTTATACTTTATTACTGATATTTTTACACATAGTCTTGTTACTATGTCCCTTTCAAGAATATTCACCTATGATCTAATTATTTGAAGCATATCATCATGTCCAGAAACCTTGGGTGAAGGCTTGCTTTTGGAACTATTAGCCTAAATATTAGATAGCACTGCCTTGACGAGAGACAGGCCTGATGTTTAGGCCACATAATGTTTTTCAGAGTAAACTATATGCAACATGTATAATTATGCTAATTGTCCTATGAGGGTGATGTTGATTGTAAGGGGATGTTCTGATGGTTGGTGGCCAAAAAGATTTTGTTTTGGAGACATTTCTGCCCTACCAGAGGTCTGTTTCATTTATTTCATTATTTCTCCTCAATATTTCTTTTATTTTGTAACTTCACTTCTAAATAAACTCCACCTGTTTTTATCCACTTGAGAAACAGAATTTATAAACAGATTGGTGGAGAATTGATGAGTTGGTCCAGCAGCTTCTGTTTCCTCTGCAAGAAACCCCAACAGGAGGATCTACAGGACAAACAAAACAGCTGCAGGTACAATTTCTTACAGCCCATCCTTTCCTCCTCCTTTTGGGTCTTGCTTTAGGGCAGGGGTGTCAAACTCATTTTCTCCGGGGGCCACTTCAGCCTCACAGGGTACCTTGAAGGGCCAAGATTATTTTACACATGTATAAAAGTAACTTCTCCTTAACAGATAAGCGAGCTATTAAGCAGTAGTTACATTTGTACATTACTACTGTTACAGTCAGCCCTTTGAGGTCAACCAGGAAGAACATAATGTATTGTTAAAACCTAAGACATTGGCATGTTACATACTATCCTCATCCTTTTCTGAATATATAAAAAATTAAGCACTATACAAATACTGTTTACCCCTGCAAACGGTATTATGCTCTATAGTTGCCTCTGCACACGGTATTACGCCCCACAGCGGCCCCTGCACACGGTATTATGCTCCATAGTTGCCCCTGCACACGGTATTATGCTCCATAGTTGCCCCTGCACACAGTATTATGCTCAATAGTTGCCCCTGCACATGGTATTATGCTCCATAGTGGCCACTGCACACGTTATTATGCTCCATAGTGGCCCCTGCAATCGGTATTATGCTCCTTAGTGGCCCCTGCATTGGTATTATGCCCCATAGTGGCCCCTGCAAATGGTATTATAGTCCACAGTGGCCCCTGCACATGGTATTATGCCCCATAGTGACCCCCCCACCCATGAACTATTATTATACTCTGGGGTCTTTTCAGACCCCAGAGTATAATGATCGGAGACCCAGGTGGTGACAAACATAAAAATCAGTGTTACTTACCTGGGCCCCGATGCGCTCCCCTGCGTTCAGCCTTCTTCAATGTCGCACAGATCGGCGTCGCGACATAATGACGTCGGCCTAGCTCACGTGACGCCTGGGACGTCACCAAAGAAGGCCGAAGCCGGCTGGGAACAGCATCGGATCGCCGGAGAGGTGAGTAACTCTGGTTTTTATGTTTATCACCTCCCCGGGGTCTCCGATTATTATACTCTGGGGTCTGAAAAGCCCCCGGAGTATAATAATAGTAGTATTTGATGGGGTTCGCCGGCCGTGGCCTCACTTACCATCCCCGCTCCTGCACACAGCCGCTTCTGCGTCCCATAGCAGAAGGGGAAGCGGGGGCGGCCACGACCAGCAGCAGGGATCGGTAAGTAGATAGGCCATTACGTGCCGGGGATACTCCAGCAGGCAACGGCCTATTTATATATATATAAAAAAAATTATCTTCACTTACCTGCGATGCCTTGATGCAGCCGCCTCCTCTTCTTGTCTGCGTGTCAGCGTAGGCGGCGTGATGACATCATTGTATCGCCGCCTGCGCTGACATGCAGAGGTCCTGTAAACCAGCCCAGGACAGGTATCGCGTAGCTTTGTTTTTTTTTTTTTTTTTTTTTAAGCGGCCTGTCCTGGGCTGGTTTACATTACATAATGTACATAGACAATAAAAAATGCCACGGCCCTGCGGGCCAGCTAAGTGCCGGGCCGGATAACAGAAGGCAGCGGGCCAGATTCGGCCCGCGGGCCTTGTGTTTGACACCTGTGCTTTAGGGACTTTGGCTACAAGTGCCTCAATCCACTGGAGGGAACCAGAGGATGGGAGAAATAGTTGTAGTTGTCAATGGTGGCCAGGAGCACTCAACTGACTCCTAAGTTGGGGCAGTGTTGGGGGCCTGTGGTGTGCTTGATGGTGGTGGTAGTTACCCTGGGGCACTTCCATTTGTAGGAGTTCTCTACTCTCAATGAGCCATGTGATGGTGGTCAGAAGGGCCCTTGATGGTAATCACAGGGATGATTTAGAAGACAGCAGTTGCAGTTGAACAAAATGATGTATCTTTACTGAGGCAACAAATGCAGCTTCCACATGGATGTAGCAGTGTAGAAGATGGTAATGGTTTTCATAGCAAGGGGATGCCCAGTAATATATTTTATTCAATTTTTTATATCTCTACTACTGTAAAACTATACTCTTGCCTCTCCCAATAGGTATGGAGGTTGTAATGTATAACTCCCAACTGCACCCTGTCTACATGTGCCAGGCAGGGGATAGACTGTGAGGTTCTGCAACACCTCAACGTCTCCTCCAGACAGGCACTCTCTTTTCTCACTGTAGTAGGTTCTCTTCCCTGTCTCAGGGCTGCAGCAATAGTGACTCTGAGCTAAATCTCTAACAGGAAACCCAGAACATATTTCCCTCATCACAGGTTGTAATGAACTCTCACAGTCAACTGATCCGCTCGACTGCTCAAAGAAGACTCTCAATCTTCTTTCCTTACCCTAGCCAACCATTGGTTGGGCTGAACCAAGCTCTCCCAAATGGTGGGGTTACCATCCACACAGTGAAACACTCCCTAAAATGAGGAAATGCACCTGGAAGTTGTAGAACTTTATACAGTACAATGGCTCATAACACAATATGAATAAAACAAGGCAAAATAATATAAGCAATATCCACTGGCATGCAGCACAGGCAACACAGTTGATTTCTCAGGTGACTTTATATTTCTTTTACTTGTCTTGTGTTGTATTGCTTTGATAATGGGAATAGGCTAAGTGTGTGGATGAAGAGTGCATGGTAGGAGTGCTTTTGTGATGGCTGTTCAGGATAGTCAGTAACATATCTCCATAGTGTACTAACATACAGTACTCGGCCCCCCTGTACTTAGGGCACCGCTATAGCTATCTGTTTTACTCCCTCTACTCATTGCATACAAAATTAATCATGGACACCAAAGTACTCCAATAAAAAGTTACAACTTTTATTAATACAATTCAAAGATTAAAACAACATACAAAGGTGGAGAGTAACCACATGAAAAAACCATGAACCCACTGGGTAAGTATGATGGAGTAAAGTCCAAGCATGAATAGCATGCCACAGGCAATATACTATGAATGACAATGAATAAACACATATAAATCATATAGCAGTCAGAATGTAGAATGCACAATATACCTGGATAATCAAAATGGAAGTATACCCTGGGGAGATGAGTGATACACCTCGACATGCGTTTTGCACAAGCTTCGTCTGAGGGAATGCCAAATACACCAGAAGGGTACTTATTTATAGGTTATGTGAACATGATGTGCCAATGAAAGGAAGGAAGCCAGATCAGCTGTTAAATCACCTCACCTGAGGACTATGAACACAGCAAAAAACTGTCCCTCTGCAAGACACGCTAGCGTATCTATACAGCTAGTGCGCCTGTGCAGCCTCGAGATCGTGGGCCGCACCTGCGTACTAACGTCTTCCTAAAGTGTATCACATAAGTGATGACGTAAAAAAGGATAATAAAATGGAGCACGCACAAGAAATCCCATGGTGACTCAGAACCAACGGTGTTGCACAGATCACTTATTATAAACATACCTCAGTGTCACAAAAAGTGCCAAGAATGTATAAAAGCTAAGTACAATATAGGCAGAAATAAAGTGCATATAAAACATATCAAAACCAAAATAGGCTACAGTATACAAGATAAAAAGTGACAGTGCTTAATGATAATGCATAAACATTATATACCAGTATATAAATATATAATTACTACAATCAAAAAAATAAGAACATATAGGTATTCATAATGGTGCAAATAAATTCTTAATGTCAAAAATAGTGAATAGTAATACATGTCCAACAAAAAAAGAAAAGTAAGTATAAAGTGCAAAAATAAGTGCAATAAAATGCTCAGTGACAAAGCAGCATGGTAGGGAAAAATAAGGATTGTACAGCAGCCAAACATCAAATTACCAATCAAATACCAAAAAAACAAATGAAAAATGTATTCAAAAAAATATATAAAAAAAATCCTACTCATTTTTAGGATCTTACAAGAGATTGGTACTCCACACTAAGTGGAGGGGTCCCTGCCTTGGTTGCATGCAAAAGAGAAGGCATGGATAACATGCCTGAGACATGTAAGTTGTGGCATAATTGGTCTAATTCTACTGCCAAGGAGGCTAAAAGCATATCCACTGATGCACTGTTGTATTATGGGAGACAAGGAAGCATCATGATTATATTATACATGGGATGAGGGAGGCATCTGTAGACTTAGTCTGTAGTTATTCAGATGAAAAAGGTAGACAGTGAAAGTCAAGAAGAGAGAATTAAGTTAGCAAAGGTGTACTTTTGTATCAAGAGAAGAAAGCTTATAAAAACACTAAGGGTATATTCACACTGCGGAAAATGAAGAGGATTTCCTCTTCATTTTCTACAGCCGGCATTTACACCACGGTCTAGCAGTGGCAAGATGCTGATGCAGTGCATCGGCATTCCGTCACGGTATCCCGCTGCTGAATAGGCCTGGATGAATGGGCCTAATCAACAGGGAGTCTCGAGCCACGGACAAGATCAAGCAGGACGCTTCTTTTTTCCGCGTCCTTCTGCGATCTCTGCCTCCCATTGAGAACAATGGGTGGTGGATTCCAGGAGAAATTCCTCCGTGTGAACACAGCCTAAAGGGGAGTGGGAGGACTTTCAAGTAACAACACAGATTGCAATTTTTTTTTAAGGACTCTAAAATGCTTTGAAAACCATGTGTATAAAAATCTGTTAATTTTCAGTTCTTGTATCACACCATGTCTGATGAAGGGAGCGAGTACTCCTGAAAGCTTACAGATAAATATACTCAGTTAGCCTCTAAAAGGTATCGCCTGATTTCTTCACTCTTCCACTACTTTCAATGGCTAACACGGTACAACATTATAACACAGATCCTGACAGTCAAGCTGGAGCCTTGGGAAGTCAAACTGCAGCTGCTCTTTATGCTACAGAGAGAATAGTAACTAGATCCCGAGGCAAATGATAATGAGGCGGGAACTTTTCAAAAAATTGGTAGTCCCTCTATGCACCTATTATAGTAGCATCTGTGAGAACTCCTACAATAGAGGTAGATGGCATTGTTCTTATCCAGAGTCAGTGGATCCCCTGGACAGCTAGTACGTTCAGTGACATCATGAAAACGGCACCACCACACGGGTAAAATCCTTATGGCTTTGCTCAGCACATGAAATTTGTATGCGCTTGCCACAATTCTACAATGTAGTGCTCAAAATATTTTGTGGTCCAGCAGACTGCTGTCTGCTTATGAGCCATATGAACAAACTGGACCCCTGAGAAAACAGCAACCAGGACTAATGCGCTATTCAATGGCCAAAAGAGACAGTGGTCAAATATACTGACAGATTCAAGAAAGCCATAATCCCATTTGGGGATCCTGGTGTGCGTGAGCAAAGGGATGCCCCACTGCAGCTGCACTGCATGTTTGTAGGGGCATGTATGTTTGATTTACATTGGTCCATAAGAGAGAAAATAGAAGCACAAGATGTTAACTATCAGAAAAAGCTGTTATCTGACATAACTACAACATCCCAGATAAAGTTTGGACTGTCAGAAATTCCAAGTAAGTTCTCTTAATGCAAACATGTGAGGGCAATTGCAAGGAGAAGGGTTGCTTCTATTGTGGTCATCCTGGTCACATTGCTTGTCATTGCAAAGCCACCAAGAAACCTAAACAAGGGAAAGGAAGGAACTGGACTGAATGTGGACAAAGGAAAATGAAATCCACAGAAATGAACAACTGGAGAATCGGGAAAGTATCTTGAGAGACGACAGTTATACATTGAATATGGAGGTGCCTCAAGACTTTTAACTAAGGAGCATTAAAAAATCTATTGATATTGAAGTATTAGCTCCTTATTATAGTCCTTACAATAAAAATCATAAGATGAATATAAGGATAATATCTATAATTATGATTTTTCAGGTCATTATTTTGAAATAGACTGGTTGACATCATTGGGTGTATTTACTGATCTCTCAATTTGCCCGTTTATTGCACAGAAGAACATGATGACTTCCAATGAACCTTTGGGGATCCTATGTGACTGTTGTATATACACTATAAACACTGGATTGTATTCTGCTGACAGATACTCAGGACAATAGCTGAGCATATGAATTGTCCAAACCCTGCAATTGTTCCACTGGCAGAAGACTGTAAAGGTAGCCAAACCAAATGTCCAGTACAAAAATAGGGTGGCCATAAACTAGGAGGAAGTAGTGACAATGAAGTTGTTGACATTGCAACATATTGCACTTTCAAAGTAGGACTACACCTTCAGCAAACTTCCTGGTGGCTACAATTAACCCTTGGGGATCCTATATTACTGCTGCATATACACTATAAAGACTGGATCGTCTTCTGCTGACAGATTGTCAGGGCAATAGCGGATCCTATGAATTGTGCAAACCCTGAAATTGCTCTGCTGGCAGAAGACTATAAAGATAAAGGTGGATTTACCCTACCATTATTTAATGTCCATTATTCTTATCCGTAACAGGATGAGAGCAACGAACATTAGAAGACACATGCAGATAGAGGGAGCTCCGTCTTTGTTCGTTAGTCTACTACTGTTAATTTCCGTTGCTGTCATCCAATGACAGATAACAGAAAACAAAATAATGCTGTAATAATGGTAGTGTGATCAAACCCTAACACAGCCAAAGGTATACTAAAAAATAGGGTGGCCATAAACCAGGAGGATGTAGTGATGATGGGGTTGTTGATATTGCAAAGGTAAATATACAAACTTATAGTGCTTTCAAAGTGCGCCTACACCTTCAGCAAACTTCCTGGTGGCTAATCTGCTACACGCTACAGTAGCAGCATAGTGAATGAGAATTATACAACTCTTATCCACATGCTGCAACTAAACCTCACCGTGCAAAGTGACCTGTGTTGTGGATTGAAACTCACAGTATGCTATTATTGCTGCAGCTTTTACCCATGGCTTTCAACCTTGGCAATGCAAAGAATGAAAGTTGTGAGACCTTGAGATAGCTTGTATACAACTTTTGACAGCAAACCCCCATCGATCAGATACTATTGGCCTATCCTTGGGTCTCAGACAACACCTTTAAGAAATTTTGTGTACTGATTGTCCTTCTTGTGTCGTGATATTTTTCTCTAGTGGAGGTTAGTTAGACATTTTTGCACATTTAGAAATAGGAAGGATTATGTAGACAGTTCAGTACTCTATATACACATATGGGTCTTCCTGCAGTTATACACCTGGCACCTTAACCCCATCCTGACATCCACCGTAATAGTACGCTAGATGTTGGGTATTTAAATATATAAAATGCATTATGCAGCACAGACTCGGCGTTAATGTCCACGATCAGTGCATCAGATCAAAGCTGACCGAGGTGCCATTTTTACGATGGCGCAGGGGTGGCGTCATTTTGGGGTGGATCGCCTTTTGAAGGCTCCCAGGCTTGTCTGTCTATGATTTGTATGTCTATGTAGCCTGTCATGCCGATATTTTGCAATGCATTAGCATTGTAATGCATTGCATTAGTGATCAGACCCCTGGGGTTCAAAACCCCTAGGGCAGTGATGACAAACCTTTTAGAGACCGAGTGCCCAAACTGCAACCCAAAACCCACTAAATTATCGCAAAGTGCCATCACGGTAATTTAACCTTAAATTAACCAGGATCTGTTTTATAGTGACCATGCAATGTTATTATAGCCTGTAATAATATCACAAGTCTGCTATAAAACAGATACTGTGTGATATACAGTGGGGAAAAAAAGTATTTAGTCAGCCACCAATTGTGCAAGTTCTCCCACTTAAAAAGATGAGGCCGGCCTGTAATTGTCATCATAGGTAGACCTCAACTATGAGAGACAAAATGAGAAAACAAATCCAGAAAATCACATTGTCTGATTTTTTTAAGAATTTATTTGCAAATTATGGTGGAAAATAAGGATTTGGTCACCTACAAACAAGCAAGATTTCTGGCTCTCACAGATCTGTAACTTCTTCTTTAAGAGGCTCCTCTGTCCTCCACTTATTACCTGTAGTAATGGCTCCTGTTTGACATTGTTATCAGTATAAAAGACACCTGTCCACAACCTCAAACAGTCACACTCCACCATGGTGAAGACCAAAGAGCTGTGGAAGGACACCAGAAACAAAATTGTAGACCTGCACCAGGCTGCGAAGACTTAATCTGCAGTAGGCAAGCAGCTTAGTGTGAAGAAATCAACTGTGGGAGCAATAATTACAAAATGGAAGACATACAAGACCACTGATAATCTCCCTCGATCAGGGGCTCCACGCAAGATCTCACCCCGTGGGGTCAAAATTATCACGAGAACGGTGAGCAAAAATCCCAGAACCACACAGGGGGACCTAGTGAATGACCTGGAGAAACCTGGAACTAACGTAACAAAGGCTACCGTCAGTAACACACTACGCCGCCAGGGACTCAGATCCTGCAGTGCCAGACATGTCCCCCTGCTTAAGCCAGTACATATCCGGGCCCGTCTGAAGTTTGCTAGAGAGTATTTGGATGTTCCAGAAGAGTATTGGGAGAATGTCATATGGTCAGATGAAACCAAAGTAGAACTGTTTGGTAGAAACACAACTCGTCGTGTTTGGAGGAGAGTGAATGCTGAGTTGCATCCAAAGAACACCATACCTACTGTGAAGCATGGGGGTGGCACCATCATGCTTTGGGGCTGTTTCTCTGCAAAGGGACCAGGACGACTGATCTGTGTACATGAAAGAATGAATGGGGCCATGTATCGTGAGATTTTGAGTGCAAACCTCCTTCCATCAGCAAGGGCATTGAAGATGAAACGTGGCTGGGTCTTTCAGCATGACAATGATCCCAAGCTCACTGCCAGGGCAACGAAGGAGTGGCTTCATAAGAAGCATTTCAAGGTCCTGGAGTGGCCTAGCCAGTCTCCAGATCTCAACCCCATAGAAAACCTTTGGAGGGAGTTGAAAGTCCGTGTTGCCCAGCAACAGCCCCAAATCATCACTGCTATACACTGTGTTCCAAATTATTATGCAAAAAGTGTTTAGGAGTGATAAGGAAAGAATTTTTTTTGTTTGTCAGTTAAACTCATTGATGGTGATGTGTGTCAGGGCTCTTTATATCACTGAAAGCAATTGCAGACACCTGTGCTAATTAGTTTGGCAGGTGTGTCCAATTAAAGGCAAGACTACTTAAGAAGGCTGTCCCACATTATTAAGCAGCCTACATTTTCAGCCAAAATGGGAAAGAAAAAGGATGTGTCGGCTGCTGAGAAGCAACAAATTGTGGAGTGTTTAGGTCAAGGCATGACTACAATCAACATTGCCAAGACACTTCATCGTGATCATCGCACAATCAAGAAGTATGTAGCTGATTCACAGCACACACGTGTGCGTGCTGATAAGGGAAAATTGAGGACTCTTTCCATTCAGGCAATTACGTCAGGTTAAAAGAGCAGCTTCAAAAATGCCTTGTCATAGCAGCAGACAAGTTTTTGAAGCTGCTGGTGCCTCCAACGTCCCCCGAACAACAAGATGCAGGGTCCTTCAGAGGTTTGCAGCTGTGCGTAAGCCATCCTGTCGACCTCCTCTATCCACTGCACACAAGCAGAAATGGCTCCAGTGGGCCAAACAATACATGAAGACTGACTTCAAAACTGTTTTGTTCACCGATGAGTGCCGTGCAACGCTCGATGGTCCAGATGGATGGAGTGCAGGATGGCTTGTTGATGGACACCCCATGCAAACACGGCTATGGTGCCAACAAGGAGGAAGTGGAGTAATGTTTTGGGCTGGAATCATGGGGAGAGAGATTGTCGGCCCCTTTAGGATCCCTGAAGGGGTAAAGATGAACTCCATAATGTATGTGGAGTTTCTCAAACAGCACTTCCTGCCATGGTTCAAGAAGAAGAACCATGCATTCTGCAGAAAGATCATTTTCATGCATGATAATGCACCGTCTCATGCTGCAAATAACACATCTGCATCTCTGCCTGCTATGGGCATAAAAGGGGACAAACTTATGGTGTGGCCCCCATGCTCCCCTGACCTCAACCCCATTGAGAACCTCTGGAGCATCATCAAAAGGAGTGTCTATGATGGCGGGAGGCAGTTCACATCTAAGCAACAGCTCTGGCAGCGTATTCTGTCCTCATGCAAAACAATTGAAGCAGAAACCATCCAAAAACTGACAAATTCAATGGACGAGAGAGTTCAGAAGCTTCTTTCGAACAAGGGGTCCTATGTGCAAATGTAACATCGCCTTGAATAAAGTTTTGGCTTGAAAACTGTTTGATTTCAGTTTGTAATAACCTGCTAATGCTTATAATTTCACAATGACCATTTTTTTGTTCTTAATAAAAATGAAAAGGTTGCAAATTCTGCTGTGCATAATAATTTAAAACATGCATTTTGAGTGCATTTTGAGTGTTTTTTTTTTTTTTTAAATATACTGTTATCATAGGCAGTTTGTTCAAAAACCTTTCAATTATACTCGAATAGTTGATGACTGGAAAATTACACAGTGTAGAGGAGATCTGCATAGAGGAATGGGCCAACATACCAGCAACAGTGTGTGCCAACCTTGTGAAGACTTACAGAAAACGTTTGACCTCTGTCATTGCCAACAAAGGATATATAACAAAGTATTGAGATGAACTTTTGTTATTGACCAAATACTTATTTTCCACCATAATTTGCAAATAAATTCTTAAAAAATCAGACAATGTGATTTTCTAGATATGTTTTCTCATTTTGTCTCTCATAGTTGAGGTCTACCTATGATGTCAATTACAGGCCGGCCTCATCTTTTTAAGTGGGAGAACTTGCACAATTGGTGGCTGACTAAATACTTTTTTTCCCCACTGTAAATAGTGAAGTGCCCCCACACAGCACAATATGCTCCACAGTAGCCCCCAGACAGTACAATTAGCTCCGTAGTGGCCCCCAGACAGTATTATATGCTCCAGAGTGGCCTCCACACAGTATTATATGCTCCAGAGTGGCCCCCACTCAGTATTATATGCTCCAGAGTGGCCCCATACAGTTTTATTTGCCCACAGTGGCTCCTACACAGTATTATACGCTCCACAGTGGCTCCCACACAGTAGTTTATGACCACAGTGGGCCCCCACACATTATTATATGCTCCACAGTAAGCCCCCCCACAGTATTATATGCTTCACAGTGGGCCCCCACACAGTAGTATATGCTCCACAGTAGGCCCCCCACACAGTATTACATGCTCCACTTTGGTCCCCCCCACAGTATTATATGCTTCACAGTGGACCCCCACACAGTAGTATATGCTTCACAGTGGGCTCCCACACAGTAGTATATGCTTCACAGTGGGCCCCCACACAGTAGTATATGCTCCACAATGGGCACCCACACAGTAGTATATGCTTCACAGTGGGCCCCCACACAGTAGTATATGCTCCACATTGGCCCCCACACAGTAGTTTATGCTACTTGCCCAGTATGGCTGTAGTCCCACGAAGAGCATACTCCTTCTTCTGATTGCAGCGCTGATGACTTACGTCATCGCACCTGTGTCGGGGCAGAGGTTACACTCTGCAGTCAGTGTAAGCCGCGGTCTTATGGACCGCGGCCTACACTGACAGCTTTCAGCTGTATGTGCATTTGCCTATACCGGATTCCCTGTTAGTGAGCGATCATGGCGACAGCGCGACTGAGAGGGCTCTGCATGCCCTCGCTGGCACGCATGCCATAGGTTCGCCATCACGGCCCTAGGGGGTCTAATAACTACAATATTAAAAAATAAATAAATAAAAAGAATTAAAAATTTGAATCACCCCCCTTAGCCTAGACTACATAAATAAAAGTAAAAAAATACTGTGAAACACATACACATTAGGTATCCCTGTTTCCGAAAACACCAGTCTACAAATTTCTAAAATTATTTTTCCAGTAGAGTGAACGCCATAGCGGGAAAAAAAAATCAAAGGTGCCGAACTGCTGGTTTTTTCGCTGTTTCGCCTCTGATAAAAATTTTAATAAAAAGTTATCAAAGCAATAGACATTCCCCAAAATTGTATAACTAAAAAGAAAAAAATTTTTTTTTTTTTTGCAAACCAAGCCCATAAGAAAGTCGCAGAAATGCATTTTTTCTCCAGTTCCACTCCATTCCAACAAGATGAGCCCCTCTATGGTACCATCTACTCTAATAAGGTATATGAAAATGGAGTATGCAAGACTGTCAGGTATGCAAAACTGTTAGGTGCCCACTAATCTGATTTTTATGACCTATCCCAAGGATAAGTCATTAATATCTATAATGAGAAAAATCCAGTTAAGGGTTTTGAGTCAAACCTTTTTTTCCGCTCTTCGATTAGTTTGCATATATTGTATGAAATCTGACAATACTGATGTATTTGTTAAGTTTCATAGACTGACTTAGATTTAGAATGGCTGCAGTTCTCTGCACATAACATTTCCCCCACAGCATGCTCTACTGTACTTTGCTATAACTAAAAGAAATAGTCTAGATATTTTATAGTTTTCAGCCACTGAACATGGACAACAGCTGCTTCTATAACTGTACTCTCACTTCTGCCCAACCCTTTAACTCTTATCTGTCACGTGGCTGTGATGTTATTAAAGGTCCTTTCAGCAATGAAAATCAGGCTGTGCAGGATCAAATTACTGAGAAGGATTGCAGGAAGGAGACTGTAATATCATTAGGAAATGAAGGAGAATATACTTTCATCCGATGAGCTCACAGTCCTGTAACCCATGTTATGCTGTATTGGACACATATAATATTTCACTCCCATTCCGCCTCGGTACACAGAGTCATCATGTTAAATTTCTTCAGGTCTAGAAAGGAGAAAGCGCTGCGTGATAAAGTCCTGGATGCTATGAAGGCAAACAATCCAGAAGAATTGCATATGTTATTGTCTAAGGACAAAGTCAAGAAACTTATCAGGAAAACTGATGGGAAAGTGCTAACACGGTCTCTTATTTCTGCCATGCAGAAAAAAAAATTTAGAATGTTTGGAAGAATTATTAAAAGCTGGAGCCTACCCAGGCATTGTGAATCACTGTAAGCCTGTTGGACGTGCAGTCAAGTTCGGGAAAGGAAGAGTCCTGAAACTGCTGCTGGATTATGGGGCAAGTCCTGATTGTGGCAACAATCTTCCTTTGTACACCTCAGGAAATATGGCAGAACTGGGTATTTTTATAACATTGTTACTTTATGGGGCTGATCCAGATTACAATGGGTCAGATGATGATTTACTAAAAGATCTAAATTATCAGTCAGTGCTAGGGATGTGTCTTGCCAATAACTATGAGGTCCCATTTGTGGAACTGCTCATTCAGTTTGGAGCTAATATGTACTTACCTGATATACAGAAAATCCTTATCCACGCCGACAATGATGCAGCAAGATTTCTGAGCAGAGAAATGGGTAATGGTATCTTTTTCTTCTAAATAGAGGATATGTGAAGCTCTATATTTCTTTCCTTATTCCCTGTAAATATCTTGACCTTGTACTTTATCATTCTATAATGTTCCAGCTTGTAAATAATTTATATTTTATATCAGTTTTCTCTCTTTTGATTCCTGCCTCACAACTTATTCATGCATTCTTATCACTTCTTTATTGCGGTGCCAATGTCTCAGATAATACAGCACTTGAGGTGAGTCTTTTGGCCAAACAAGCCTTCGGCTGACAGTAATCTAAAGGTGTATGGCCAACTTTTTCAGTCTTTCTCCTGTGCTTCTCCCCTCCCCTGGAATAACTGGCAGCTTGGTGATACCAAAACTATACAAGTAGTAATGCTGTGCGGCTGAAATTAATCAGTGTTTCACTTACTGAGAAGTTAAAGTACTGGCAGCCTGGGGACTGGATAGCCATGGCAGGTACACCATATAGCACTACCTATAAAGATACTAAACATTTTCTCTCATTATACAATATAAACAGTCAATAAATGCTGGTATCGTTTTATTTTGAGATGACTCTTCAAGGCTAAGGCCACACGTAGTGAGCCGCAGCCAAAAAATACTGCAGAAAAGACCACGGTGGAAACGCATCGCAGTTTCTTTTTACAGCATTTTTCACAGAAAGTCCGCAAAGTTTTCCTCTGCGGACTTTCTGCACCTATTGTACCGATGCAGAAAACGCCAGTGTTTCCGTAGGTATAATTGACATGCAGTGATTTACAAAAATGCTCGCATTCTGAAATCACAGCATTTCCATAACAGATTTTTTTTTTTGCCAGAAAGCCAGACTCCCATCCACTTTGCAGGTAATGTAAAATGCAACTTTTTTTCCTGTGGCATTTCCACTGTGGTCAAAGCGCTCCGATTTCGCTATGTGGGGCCCTGGCCTAAAGGGCTTTTTGGCCATAATTTCATTTTTTAAAAAGGGTCTCCCAAAGCTAGTTAAAGCGTACCGTTACCAGTTATAAACAACTTTTCTTAAATGAATAGTACATTTGAATATAATAAACATAACTGTACTTTAACTGTAATATATCTTATTAAGGAGATCTGTTTCCTTCACTACTTATTAAGTTGTTCCCTTGCTCCTTATCTTCAATCTGACTTCCATCCCCCAGAGGACCCCTGCTTTTCCAGACTTCTCCCCTGGAACCCTAGGCAAGTGCCAGTTTCGACTATATCCGTATTTGCAGAATACGGATACAATTGTAACCTATGTCAAAGAAGGGAGCCATAGGCTTGATGGTCTGACATTAGGCTGGTTCATGTATAGGAGAATTATTGTCTCAGCACATGCGACACATTGACATCACAGCATTGAGCCTCCTGCACCTGGACACTAACTTTGCAGATCAGAAGAGACCAAAGCCACTCAACTTGATGTGAAATTGAGAATAGGTTTGTAGAACTTTTATTAATTGCTGAAGAGGACTATTTGGCTCTAAGGGGGCATTATTTGGATCCTGGGAGCAGAGTTTCAATCTAGGGGTCAATATTTGTAAATGGGAGAACAATTTGTATCTTGGGGCACTGTTTGTATCGGGGGGGGGGGGGCATGATTATCATCAATGGGCACTATTTAGAAGGGGGAAATATCTGGATCTACAGAGTACCATTTAGATCTGAGGGACACTGTTTGCATATACAGGTGCATCTCAATAAATTAGAATATTTTTGAAACGTTCATACATTTCAGTAATTCAGTTAATAATCAGCAGTCTTCCATGATTGTGTGTCCTACTGAACCAGACTGAGGGACCATTTAAAGGCTTAGGAAACCTTGGCAGGTGACACACTGAATTTACAATACTGAACTTTTTTACAATATTCAAATTTTCTTAGATTTTGGTTTTCATTACCTGTAATCCATAATCAACATTTACAGAAATAAAACACTTGAAAATAATGTGTGTAAAGAATCTAGAAAATATGGGAGGTCACTTTTTTAATTTCAATTACTGAAAGTAATAAACGTTTCAAAGATATTCTAATTTATTGAGATGCAGCAGTAGGTGGCAGAATTTCGATCTGGGGACCATTATTTGGCTACAAGAGCACTGCTCAATTTGGCTGTATGAACACTGTTTAGCTATATATAGAGGGCACTATTTGGCTATAAGGAGGTACACTTTAGCTGTATGGAGCACTATTTAGCTATAGGGGAACCCCATTTTCCTATTGAGGGAACATTATTTTTCTGTTAGTGGACACAAAAAGATGAGCATTTTTATTGTGTCAGAGCCTAAAATAATATACAGGTGCATGATTTTTTTTTTTGTTTCTTTTTTTAATAGGTCGTTACCTGCGGGAGTAACCCCAGCAGGTAACGGGCCCTATTTACTTACCAATCCCTGCAACTGCTCATGGCCGCCTGCGCTTCCCTTTCTGCGGAGGCAGCTGTGAGCAGGAGCGGGGATTGGTAAGTGAGGCCGAGGGCCGTGAACCCCACAAACACTGCTATCATTATACTCGGGGGTCTTTTCAGATCCCCGAGTATAATGATCGGAGGGCCAGGGGAGGTGAGGGAACAAAAAAACCCACTGTGACTTAACTCTCCTACGCTCCGCAGGCTTCGGGCCTGTTTGATGACATCACATGGGCTCACACGAGATGTGGTCCAACATTGAAGATGGCCGAAGTAGCGCACCGAAGTGCACTGGAACCAGGAAGAGGTAAGTGACAATGTTTTTTTTGTTTGTATCCTCCCCTGGATCTCCGATCATTATACTCTAGGGCAGGGGTCGGCAACCCCCGGCACGAGTGCCAAGAGTGGCACGCGAGGCTTATTTTCCTGGCACGGCAGCTGAGTCCTCACCCAGCAGTTTTGATCGGACTAAACACGGCCGAAACGAAACTGCTATTATTATACTGTGGGGTCTCTTCAGACCCCAGAGTGTAATAAGAGGAGCCCCTGGGGAGGTGATCAAACATAAAAAACAATGTTAACTCACCTTCCCTGGATCCGTAGCGGCTCTGTAATCTTAGGGCGCTTCTGCGTGACGTAAGAGACTGCTGACAAGGTCTCAGGGGTCACGTCCAACATCATTACGCATAATGATGCGACGTAACCCCTGAGACTCAATCAGCGGTGGCTGACGTCAGGGAGAAGCGCCCACACAGCGGTTGCGGAGCACAGGAAAAAGTGAGTAAGGGTGCGTTCACATATGTCCGGCACAGCTTTCTGTTTCCCCCTGGCGTGGTGCACACAAGCTGGAGGGAAACTGATGCCAGGACAAGAGGCATCAGTTCTGGCACCGTATCTGTGCCTCAGCCGGATGGAAAAACGTTACCTGCAGCGTTTTTCCATCCGGCTTCCTTAAAATTTCATTAGCGCCGGGTGCTGCCTGAAGATGGATGTGGCAGCACCCGGCGTCTGCACAGTCTATGTACAGTAGTGAAGCCGGTAATTGTGGGCTTCACTACTGTACCTGAGTGAATTGCTCAGGATTGGTTAAAGCTATAAAGAAACACTTGGATTCATTTTAAAGATGAGAATCTCCTCTTTAAAATGATACCAAGATCACCATGATCGTCCTTACATATCCTGAGCGATTTGCTGGTGAAAACGATGTTCGGCATTGAAATCCCAATGCAGATCTCAATTCCCGACATCGTTTTAACATTGAATCGCTCTGAATGTGTAAGGTCAACAATGATCTTGGTATCGTTTTAAAGATGAGATTGTCATCTTTGAAATGAATCCAGTTGCATCTTTGTGGCCCTAACAGATCCTTAGAAATGGGGCTCTAAAACTGTTCCCCCCCTCCTGCCTCAGGCAGCATCTTAGAGCTAAGGAAGGAGGGGGAGGAGGAGCTGCAGAGACAATGATAACTCCTCATTGTCTGTGCATAAGCTGCAGATGACGGGGGGGGGGGGGGGTAGCAGAGACTTCTGTCCATGTTATCCCCTCTCCTATCAATCAGAGCATACTGTACTTTTGCTCTCTGATAGTCACATAGAGGGATAATGTAATACCCCTCTGAGCCTAATCACATAACCAGGAAGTTATTGGCGCTGTGACCCAGACATTTACCATCATCCAGGTTGCAGCGCCAGAAGTGTCGCACCAAACACTTACACAACACATGCACAAAGTCACCAATAAAGTTTACATTTTTTCACTGTCTCTGTCCTGTCCATACCTGATCTTTATAGAGTAAAATACGCTGCCCGCCTCTCTATTGATATCTGTTACACGCTAAAATAATAGTAATAGCAATTATCACTAGTATTATCACCGTGTGCAGGGGCCGTTATATGACATAATACCGTGTGCAGGGGTCGTCAGACTTACAATTATTGACCAGCACTCAGAGTACCTCAACTTTGATTTTTTTAATCGAAATCGGCACGCCGAACAAAAAAGGTTGCCTGCCACTGCTTTAGGGTCTGGAATATACTAAATGTTCATGGGTGGTCCACAATGGGGTATAATACTGTGTGCAGGTACCACTATGGGGCATAATACTGTGTGCAGGGGCCACTATGGGGTATAATGCTGTGTGCAGGGGCCAATATGAGACATAATACTGTGTGCAGGGGCCACTATGGGGCATAATAGTGTGTTCAGGGGCCACTATGGGGCATAATAGTGTGTGCAGGGGCCACTATGGGGCATACTTTGTGCAGGGGTCACTATGGGGCATAATACTGTGTGTAGGGGCCACTATGGAGCATAATAGTGTGCACAGGAATGCGGTTTGTGCGGGGGGGGGTCTGGGGGGAGGGGGTTTGGGTTTGGCAGTTCGGGGGGGGCCATGTCAAATGTTTCCCTTGGGGCCCAGCCATTCCTAGTTACACCACTGATTATTTCATTATGCTGTTTGTACAATATTTTGTCATTTGGGGGCCCCACACTTTGTCTAAACCCAACCCTATTCCACTGTCCTCCAAATTCCGTCGTCCTGCTGCTTGTTAGTCATGGTTGCTTGGTAGACAGTCCTGTAGTGTAAAAAATACATTATTAACAAATCTCACCATGCTACATCTAAATAAAACTGCTATACCTTACCAGCGTGAAGTCTCATCTTTGGACAGGTTCTAACTTTAGACTTATATCTTATATCTCAGATTCTTACAATATAGATTATTGCTTGTTTCTAATAAAGTTATTTTGTTTTGTTTTCATTGAACTAAATATAATATAATTTTATCCTGTTTGTATAGACTGTTATACTAAATAGTAGTGTCAAACTCCAATCTCATCCTGTACTATGGTCTTATCTCCTGTGCAGTTCATCCAAGATCCCTGATGTCTCAGTGTCGTATCACTATAAGAAGGCTGCTGAAACAAGTGGGGAAGCTCCGTCTCATCGATCAACTGCAAATCCCTAACAATCTAGTGAGATACTTACAGTACCACAGTGAGCTGGATTACCCAGAGAAGCTGCCACGATATTATGAACAAAAATCTCGGGTATATATTTGTCTTTTTAGAGATATTTAGGATCTGGGTATAATTAGAGCTTAAACAAACAGCTCACCCATCAATGTATTGCAATTTGTTGATTCTCATTTCCAAGCTGCACAGAGGATTCCCTGGAATAAAGGGAAAAGAAGTTGGTATGGACGCTACATCGACGACGTATTGATTGTATGGTCAGGTGATGTAACGTCCATACCAAGGCTATTTAGTTCCAAGGAACAAATTTATTCTACATGGTTGGGTCAACATAGTATGGTATGCAAGTTTGTCAAGAAGTCATCGACTTTCATGCAATAGGAGATTCTTTCTTACATGAGATTCAAACTGTTATGAACTGCAATAGTCATCACATTGTATATATTATTCTTTGTGAATCTTGTGATCTACAGTATGTGGGAAGTTCCATTAGAACAAATAAAATTCACATAACATTTATCTGACGGTGGGAAAACAATCAGTGATAGAATGTCTAATGTTTCCAAACTTTTCGTTTTGAAACATAAGGGTGATACATCACCCTTTCGGTTTTTTGCTATTGAGCATGTACCAAGACCACTTAGGGGACCACTGGCGTAAACTACTGCTTAAAAGGGAAAATCAGATTAAGGCATTTATTTATAAATTTTTATCTTTATATATTAAGAACACTTACTGTATTTTTAGGACTATAAGACCCACTTTTTTCTCCCCAAATTTGGGAGGAAAATGGGGGTGCGTCTTATAGTCCGAATGTAGGAAGGGAGGCAATGGAGCAGGGTCGCTGCTGCCGGAAGCCGGCAGCGGCAGTAGTTGGGCGATGCTGCAGGCTCTGGGCAGCGAGGAGAGAGTGTCCCAGCAAACCTCTCCCGACATCCGCCATCCTATCACGAAGGATGCCGGGTCTATAAAGATGATGGATGACATCCTTGCTTTATAAAGATCCTTATACAGATATGTTTTATTGAAATTTTTATTTTTTAGTTTATTTTTAGAGTAGGGAATAATGAGTTTTTCTCTCTTTGTTTAGCTGGCCCAAATAATGCATGTTTGAATATTACTTTAATGTATATACTAAAGATGAATCGGGTTGTTCTGGTTTATATAATCTGCCATCTCCTGTCATTTCACAGACAAGCAGTATTCTTTATAATGCAGAAGACAATTGCATTCTATTTATGCACAGTCTGTGCCTTTTATATGCTGGGGAATAATCACATTTACATGTGCATGTTGTGTTATATGCATTCTATTAATCAAATGTGCGGTTACATACTGTATCATGTGTATTTTATTAAGATCTGTTGTTTTTGCTCTTGAGTGTAGTTTATTGGTATAATGGGAATTTGTATTTGCAACCCTTTTTACTCATGGAGACATTTCCTGCGGACGGCAGGATGTGAGGAGTTTGTTTTTATCTTAATGCTGTCAGGAATGCTACATCTGTTGTTGCTGCTTTAACCCTTTCCCGCCGGAGGAATTTTTTTGATTTTTGTTTTTGACTCCCCCCCCCCCCTTCCAAACCCCATAACTTTCTTATTTTCCCGTTCTCAGAGCCATATGAGGTCTTAATGTTTGTGGGACAAATTTTTCTTCATGATGCTACCATTTATTATTCTGTACAATGTACTGGGAAGCTGGAAAAAAATTCAGAATGGAGTGGATTTGAAGATAAAGTGCATTTGTGCCACTTTCTTATGGGCTTCGTTTTTACGGCGTTCATCTGTATTCTATGTTTTGGTACAATTCCGGGGATACCAAATTTATATGGTTTTATTTACATTTAATCCCTTAACCAAAATCTAAAACTGTGCAAAAAAATTTCTTTCTAAAAATTGCCATATTCTGACACCCGTAACTTTTTTATACTTCCATATACGGGGATTTATAGGGTGTCTTTTTTTGCGGGGCTAGGTGTACTTTTTAGTTATACCATTTTGGGGAATTGCTATTGCTTTGATCACTTTTTATTAAAATTTTTATCAAAGGCGAAACAGTGAAAAATCGGCAGTTTGGCACTTGTGATTTTTTTTTTTCCCGCTACGGCGTTTACCATATGGGTAAAATATTTTTATAGATTTGTAGACAGGGCGTTTTTGGACACAGGGATACCTAATGTGTATGTGTTTCACAGTATTTAAGTACTTTTATATGTGTTCTAGGGAAAGGGGGGGTGATTTTAATTTTCAGTGATTCCTCACTGTTTAGATGTTTTGTTGTCGCTCTTACGACTTGGTTTGACTTTGGCTTGTTTTCCGGACCCATCCTCGTCTCATGATTTGGTTTTTCATTGCCCTCTTCAGCTGCTGACCCGTGATTAGATGACTATTCTTAGATCTCTGCTCCTGTGAGTAAGTGTGTGAATTTGGTGTTTGGTTTTTGCTGCAGTGCATTTATTTGTAGTACATTTATCTGTTTTGGTGACAATTTCAGTCTTCGAATTCAGCAAAAGTCCATCTCTTCTTGCAAGGAGCTCTGGTGAAGGCGTCTGGGGCCGGTCTTGGCTCTCAGAGGTGTGTTACGTTTAGGTAGCATTTTCTACTGCTGGCATTTGTCAGCCTATTTCTGCTGCTGCACTCCTGAAGGCTAGTACATTACTAACCTTGTTACTGTGGCCTTGTATCTGAATCCTAAGAGATGCACATGACACGCTGTACCGATGCAGTAAGGTTCCTTGGGAGGCGTTTTTTACCTTTTTTTTTTACCTTTTTTTGGTATAATTGATATTGTTGGAACGAGACATTGTAGTTCATTTTGCTAATATTATTGTAATATAAGTGTGATTTTTTTTTTTTTTATTACAGCGTTATTTTTTCTATAATATGATTTCCTTTCTCTGGTTTTTGTAATCTACAGTGGGTATGGAAAGTATTCAGACCCCTTTAAATTTTTCACTCTTTGTTTCATTGCAGCCATTTTCTAAAAGCAAAAAAGTTCATTTTATTTCTCATTAATGTACACTCAGCACCCCATCTTGACAGAAAAAAAACAAATGTAGATATTTTTGCAAATTTATTAAAAAAGAAAAACTGAAATATCACATGGTCATAAGTATTCAGATCCTTTGCTCACTATTGAGTAGAAGAGCACCCTTTTGAGCTAGCAAGCTAGCACAGCCATGGGTCTTCTTAAGAATGATGCAACAAGTTTTTCACATCTGGATTTGGGAATCCTCTGCCGTTCTTCCTTGCAGACTCTCTCCAGTTCCATCAGGTTGAATGGTGAACATTGGTGGACAGCCATTTTCAGGTCTCTCCAGAGATGCTCAATTGGGTTGAGGTCAGGGCTCTGGCTGGGCCAGTCAAGAATGGTCACAGAGTTGTTCCGAAGCCACTCCTTTGTTATTTTAGCTGTGTGCTTAGGGTCATTGTCTTGTTGGAAGGTTGGAAGGTGAACCTTTGGCCCAGTCTGAGGTCCAGAGCACTCTGGAAGAGGTTTTCTTCCAGGATATCTCTGTACTTGGCCGCTTTCATCTTTCCTTCAATTGCAACCAGTCGTCCTGTCCCTGCAGCTGAAAAATACCCCATAGCATGATGCTGCCACTGCTATGTTTCACTGTTGGGATTGTATTGGACAGGTGATGAGCAGTGCCTGGTTTTCTCCACACATACCGCTTAGAATTAACGCCAAAAAGTTCAATCTTCGTCTCATCAGACCAGAGAATCCTATTTCTCATAGTCTGGGAGTCCTTCATGTGTTTTTTGGCAAATTCTATGCGGGCTTTCATATGTCTTGCACTGAGGAGAGGCTTCCTTCGGGCCCCTCTGCCATAAAGCCCTGACTGGTGGAGGGCTGCAGTGATAGCTGACTTTGTGGAACTTTCTCCCATTTCCCTACTGCATCTCGGGAGCTCAGCCACAGTAATCTTTGGATTCTTCATTACCTCTCTCACCAAGGCTCTTCTCCCACAATTGCTCAGTTTGGCTGGACGGCCAGGTCTAGGATGAGTTCTGGTCGTCCCAAACTTCTTCCATTTAAGGATTATGGAGGCCACTGTGCTCTTAGGAACCTTGAGTGCTGCAGAAATTCTTTTGTAACCTTGGCCAGATCTGTGCCTTGCCACAATTTTGTCGCTGAGCTCCTTGGGCAGTTCCTTTGGCCTCATGATTCTCATTTGCTCTGACATGCACTGTGAGCTGTGAGGTCTTATATAGACAGGTGTGTGCCTTTCCTAACCAAGTCCAATCAGTTTAAATAAACACAGCTGGACTCCAATGAAGGAGTAGAACCATCTCAAGGAGGATCAGAAGGAAATGGACAGCATGTGAGTTAAATATGAGTGTCACAACAATAGGTCTCAATACTTATGACCGTGATATTTCAAGTTTTTCTTTTTTAATAAATTTGCAAAAATATCTCAATTTCTGTTAAGATGGAGTGCTGAATGTACATTAATGAGAAATAAAATGAACTTTTTTGCTTTTAGCAAATGGCTGCAATGAAACAAAGAGTGAAAAATTTAAAGGGGTCTAAATACTTTCCGTATCCACTGTATGTATTGAATGTATATTGTCCATTTAGAGTCTTAGGATATCATGGAGTTTCTCTATGATTACCCAATTTGTGTGAAAATTTGGTTTCATTGTGATATCGCTATAGGGGGGCATGATTTAGTATATTTATTTTTGTCTTATAACGAGACAGGGGTTTGGTAATAACAAGGAATACAATTTATATATGTGGTTTATATTTATTGCCACAATGATTCTTTGTTTGTGTTCATGTTTTATTATCAAGATTTTGTGTTCATGTAAATAAGGGAGTATCCATGTCAACAAAATAGTACCAGTTAATTAAGGGTTAAAGGGGTTGTCCGGGATAAATATAAATTCCTACACTAATCTAAACACCCTCCCCCCACCTACTTTCTAAATTACATACGTAATTCAGCAAAAATCTATGACACATGACCGCCCCAGGGACATTTTCTGATTATCTGGTGACGATCCGTTTCCCCATTTCCAGAAACGGAACGTCCCCATTACTCCCCCCACTGTCCAGATTTCCTTCTGCGCGGAACGGCTCCTCCTCCTTCTGTGACGTCTGCCCGTGTGAGTCCTGAAGACAGGTAAGTATAATGGGGCAGGGGGGTGGGCTGAGTTAGTTGGAAGGGCTAGTAGTTGGCGGGATAGCTAGGGAGACAGGGAGTGGGTGTTAGAGAGGGAGGGGGGAGGAGTGAGAGGGAGATAGTGTGAGAGCCTACAACTACCATAATGAATTGCAGAAGACGCTAGGCGCTCCCAGAGAAACCCAGAAATCACTCAAAACACTGCTAAAGTTATTTGGGTGCACTTTTTAAAAAAAATATTTTTTGCCCGGAAAACCCCTTTAACCACTTCAGTACCGGGCCAATTTGTGGTTCAGGACCAGACTCTTTTTCGGATTTTTTGTATGTGCGGTTTTGAGGGCTATAACATTTTTATCATTTGGATTATTCAGCTAATTTCTACGTCTTTTTTCGGTGACACATAGGGCTTTATTTTTATGTTGTATTTATTTTTGCTTGTGTTTTAATTTTTTTTAAATCCAGGAAAATATAAACAAAAGAGGAGGGAAAACGTGTCTGTTTTTCACTTTTCATTTTTTTATTTTATTTAATAGCACAAAGTGCTACTAAAAAACTTTATAAAATAGTTTTTCCTCTCCGTTATGGTAATTTTAATTTTACCAATTGTGCAAGTTCTCCCACTTAAAAAGATGAGAGAGGCCTGTAATTGACATCATAGGTAGACCTCAACTATGAGAGACAAAATGAGAAAACAAATCCAGAAAATCACATTGTCTGATTTTTTAAGAATTTATTTGCAAATTATGGTGGAAAATAAGTATTTGGTCAATAACAAAAGTTCATCTCAATACTTTGTTATATATCCTTTGTTGGCAATGACAGAGGTCAAACGTTTTCTGTAAGTCTTCACAAGGTTGGCACACACTGTTGCTGGTATGTTGGCCCATTCCTCCATGCCGATCTCCTCTAGAGCAGTGATGTTTTGGGGCTGTCGCTGGGCAACACGGACTTTCAACTCCCTCCAAAGGTTTTCTATGGAGTTGAGATCTGGAGACTGGCTAGGCCACTCCAGGACCTTGAAATGCTTCTTATGAAGCCACTCCTTCGTTGCCCTGGCGGTGTGCTTGGGATCATTGTCATGCTGAAAGACCCAGCCATGTTTCAACTTCAATGCCCTTGCTGATGGAAGGAGGTTTGCACTCAAAATCTCACGATACATGGCGCCATTCATTCTTTCATGTACACAGATCAGTCGTCCTGGTCCCTTTGCAGAGAAACAGCCCCAAAGCATGATGTTGCCACCCCCATGCTTCACAGTAGGTATGGTGATCTTTGGATGCAATTCAGCATTCACTCTCCTCCAAACACGACGAGTTGTGTTTCTACCAAACAGTTCTACTTTGGTTTCATCTGTCCATATGATATTCTCCCAATACTCTTCTGGAACATCCAAATGCTCTCTAGCAAACTTCAGACGGGCCCGGATATGTACTGACTTAAGCAGGGGGACACGTCTGGCACTGCAGGATCTGAGTCCCTGGCGGCGTAGTGTGTTACTGACGGTAGCCTTTGTTACGTTAGTCCCAGCTTTCTGCAGGTCATTCACTAGGTCCCCCCGTGTGATTCTGGGATTTTTGCTCACCGTTCTTGTGATCATTTTGACCCCACGGGGTGAGATCTTGCGTGGAGCCCCTGATCGAGGGAGATTATCAGTGGTCTTGTATGTCTTCCATTTTGTAATTATTGCTCCCACAGTTGATTTCTTCACACCAAGCTGCTTGCCTATTGCAGATTCAGTCTTCCCAGCCTGATGCAGGTCTACAATTTTGTTTCTGGTGTCCTTCCACAGCTCTTTGGTCTTCACCATAGTGGAGTTTGGAGTGTGACTGTTTGAGGTTGTGGTCAGGTGTCTTTTATACTGATAACAATGTCAAACAGGTACAATTACTATAGGTAATGAGTGGAGGACAGAGGAGCCTCTTAAAGAAGAAGTTACAGGTCTGTGAGAGCCAGAAATTTTGCTTGTTTGTAGGTGACCAAATACTTATTTTCCACCATAATTTGCAAATAAATTCTTAAAAAATCAGACAATGTGATTTTCTAGATATGTTTTCTCATTTTGTCTCTCATAGTTGAGGTCTACCTATGATGACAATTACAGGCCTCAATCATCTTTTTAAGTGGGAGAACTTGCACAATTGGTGACTGACTAAATACTTTTTTTCCCACTGTATCTGCTAGTATTGGTTGTACTAGTTTCCTATTTTTAATCTAAATAAATGTCTGTTTTTAACTTGACAGACTTGTATACTTTATATTTATGGATGACCACTTTACTAGAGACAACATTCTTGTAGACCATTGGACCTCTTTTGGCCTTTAGAACCACAGTAATTTGTTGCGGCATACACTGATATTATCCACAAGCATCAAACTAACCAGGGTGTGCCAAGAAAACATTTCGCCAAACACCATTACTACACCTCCACCAGCCTCCACCACCTTCACCAGTTGACACCTGACATAAAGGGTTCATCGATTTATGCTGCAACAGAAATCTGGATTCATCTGACCGGGCAATGTTATTCCAATTCTTGCTGATCCAATTTTTGCCCACTGAAGTTTTACTATTCTGTTTGGCTTAGACAAAAATGGCACTGTAGCTGCTTGTCTGCTGTTATAGCCCATCCCTGCTAAAGAATGACAAATTGTGCATCTGGACGCATTATTTGGAGAACCAATTTGTTTGACTGTGCACCGCCTGTTTATCAGAATGATTCTAAACATCCTCCTGTTCGTCAATGAGTTGTATCTATAGGATTGTTTTCTATCTTGGTATACTCTTCACAACCTGGTTGGCAGTCTAGAAGCACTTGTCCTGGCTAGTCTAGGATTAATGACCATTCATAGTCGCTCAGATTGCTCAATTTTTCCATTCTTTTGTGGATTCACAATGAAATGGATCGATGGAAATTTGTTCACTTGATTTTATACTTTATTATTATTATTATTATTATTATTATTATTACTCTGAGGTTACATTTATAACTTCCATACAGGGAAACGCCAAAGGACAAGTGTCATTAATAAAGTAGCAATTCAGTGTAGGATCCACCATGGTGACCACTGTAGAAGGAGGTGATGGTGATAATTTTGTTACCAAAGAGTTTACTACTACCTGTGGTCATCCTTCAATATATCTTCTAAGCTAATTTAACAAGAACTGTATTTAATGTAGACATAGGAAAATAAGATCACAAAAAGGAACAATTCTTGGAGAATCAGGAAAGTGTCTTTAGAAAGTGCAACTGCCTCTTAAATATGGGGGTGCACCAAGAATCCTAGCTAGGGAGAAAAATATTGATATTGGAGTCATTAGCACTGTCTTATTATAGCTCTTACAATAGAAATGATAAGAGGACTATAAGGATGATATCTATAATTATGATTTTTTCAGTATTGTGAAATCGACTGGTTGACATTATTGACCTCTTAATTTGCCCATTTATTGTACAGAAGATCATGGTAATAAAGCCTGTTGTGTTATTACAATTAACCCTTGGGGCTCCTATATTGCTGATGCATGTGCACTATAAATACTAGATTGTATTCTGCCAGATTCTAAAAGGGCAATGGCTGAGCATATGAATTGTCCAAACCCTGCAATTGTTCTCCTAAGAGACAGAAAATATAACACAACCAGAAGTCTAATAAAATAGGGTGGCCACAAACCAGGAGGATGTAGTGATGATGGCGTTGCTGATATTGCAAAGGTAAATAGACAAACTGATAGTAGTTTCAAAGGGCACCTACACCTTCAGCAAACTTCCTGGTGGCTAATCCGCTACATGCTACATTAGCTGCATAGTGAGTGACAATTAAACACGTCTTATTCACATGCTGCGACCAAACATACCAAGTAAACTGACCTGTGTTGTCTGACCTGCGTTGTGGATTTCAGCTCACAATATTCTATTATTGCTGTGGGTTTTACCCATGGCTTTAAAATCTTGGTAATTGTAAGAATGAAGTTCGTGAGACTTCCAGTGATTCCTGTAGGTGTGCTATAGCAAAACAACCTGATTCTAGTTTGTTCTTGTCGTGGTGGTTTTCAAGGCAACACGCTGATGAATATTCCCAACAGAAATTCAGCCGTGTGTCCCCAGCCTAAGGTAATAATTTCAGGGAGAGCCCTGACAAAAAAAAAAATCAGTTAATGATAAACTACATGTAAAAGTCACAGATCTGTCTTTTGGTACAGCCCTAACCTGCTTCCAGGTAATCCAAGGGTTCTATCTAACAATAGATAGCATGACCTCACACAATTTTGATCCCTTTGCATTCTGTGCCGGATATGTCAGTCAAGAGCAAGGGACAGTTATTGCTCAGTGATAATGATATTTTCCTCATGGTGATCAGCTGACACACATAGACATGTTCCTTCTGAAATACAGAATTCCAGTCCACAGCATTTTAAACCTTTATAGGCCACGGTCAATAGTGACCGCAGCAGGTAAAGTGGTTATATAGTTCCTGACCATGTCCTCCAGCTCTGTCATGTATGAAAGTTTGTCAGGACTAAAGACCGGGTCTACTAGATTGGATGTCATTATAACACTGGCCTATACAAGAGTATTATCCAAGAGATCATATGTTCAAGTTCCCTAGTGGGACTAAAACAAAATCTAAAAAGTTTTTAATAAAATACTCAAAATATTTTAAAAGTGTTAAAAAAAATTGCCATTTCCCCCTAATACATAGTTTTATTATGGTAAAAAAAAAAATAAACCTACACATAATTTGTATCGCTGCATCTGAAACGACCCACTATAAAAAGATATTTAACCTGCATAGTGAACTCTAAAAAAAACTAAAGAACAACCCCAAAATTGCTCTTTTTGTTAAGTTCATCACCCAAAAATGAAATTATAAAGTGATCAAGAAGTTGAATGCACCTTAAAAGTGCCAAGGAAAACTACAGTTCATCAAAATATGCCCTTACACAGCTCAATCAATTGAAAAATGAAAAGTTTATCCCTAAATATGGTGATGGAAGAAGAGGATATTTATTGTAACCCATTCCACCTCTGTGTCGTACTGTAATGTCACGCTGAGCTTATAGTTAACACAAAGTGCTGTAATAGTACTCACAGGAGCTGTGCCTCGGACATGACTTCTGGGTCTAAACTGTATTATTAGATAAAACCATTGGCAGATGCAGGGTCTGCTGATAGCTGCTTGTAAAGCTTCCCAGCACTTACGATCAACCTGTGCTGCCCTAACTTCCCCTCTCCCCTTCCTCCTCACAAGCAGCGACTCATCCATCTGATCGGAGTGTGAGGGGGGGAAGTCTGCTGCAATGTAAGAGCTTTCACTTCTGCCAGACTTACAGCTGCACATCAGTTTCCTCCATTTCCATTGCACCCAGCAATTCAGCCCAATGTGAGTGTACTTTTGGGTAAAATATGTATATTTAATATGCATACATGTGTATATTTGTTTATAATATGTGTCTTATATACTGTGTGAGTACTGTATATTTGTAGACATGTATGTGTGTTTGCATATATTGTATATGAATGTATGTGTGTGAATATATGGTATATGAATGTATATGTGTAAGTATATACAGCATATAAATGTCTATCTATATGTGTTTTCTTATGTACATGTATACCATTATGCATACTAAAGTTGTATTTTATAGTGTAATGCTCAGTATATTGAGATGTTAAAGGGGTTGTCCAGGAATTACAGTTTTCTGCAAGGAGGCTGGGGAAGGTGAAAAATAAGAAAAAGAAAACCCATACTCACCTGTCCCCGATGCCCCAGTGTCTCCTACGGCTGTCCGTTCCAGTGGCGCCCAGGGGTCTTGTTCTTGCGAAAGTCCTCACTACACATGACTGCTGAGGCCAATCAGCGGCCTAAGGAAAGGAATCAGGACATCACAGGTGATGTATGTGAGTAACATCCCGGTTCCTTTCCTTATGCTTCTGAGGCCATTGATTGGTTACGTGTGGCGAAGACTGCCGCTGGAACAAGCCTCGGTGCGCTGCTGGACCGGACAGGGGTGGGAAGACCAGGGAGAGGGGAGTGTGGGCTTTATTTTTCACCTTCCCCGGCCACCTTGCAAAAACCTGTAATTCCTGGACAACCCCTATAAAGATTAGGCCAAATCCAGCGAAACACAGGTAAAAAAAACTGGAGAAAAAAAGACAACGAAAACACATTGTTTTTTTTTCCAGTGTTTTTCATTGAGCTTTTGATGCATTTTTCTCTGCACTTTCTTCCCCTATTAAATGTCACATGACCATAGACTGATTTTTATCCACTGGAAGTGAACAATAAATGACAGCAAGCAGTGATCTAGAAAACCGTGAGGAATTCACACAGAAAGTATATTGGAGGAGAATATAACATTTCATTATTCAAACAATATTTGTCTGAAACTGGACAACCCCTTTAAGAGACTGATATGAATTGGATTTGCTAACAGGTCATTGCATATAATCTGTTGAAATGGATCTAAACTTATGAAATACTATTTCCTATTGCAAGGACTGACCTAGTATGGGAGGGGTACTGTTTCGCAATTAAGAACTGACTTATAGTAGAGACAACTTTAGGAAAACAGTAGTTGGAAGGAGACTGTAAAATATTTTATCTTTTCACCCCTTCTGGCTGAAAACATTCAGGTTCTTAATAATCCAATAATTTTTTTTTTTTATATTTTTCTGTTTACTTTTAAGAGCTGTAACTTTTTCCCCCTTTTCCATCAATATAGCTATATGTTTCTTTACAGGAACAGTTGTAGTGTTTAACTCATTAGTGGCCAACCAATAGACTTTCTACATTTCTAGACTTTCTAAGTTTTATATTACTTTCTATATGCATCGGAATACAGTGTACTCACAGCCGGATGTCCATTACTAATGCCTAGGATTGGAAAACCTCAGATCCTGGGAGATTAACCCTTCAGATGCGATTAACGGGGCTCTCTGTTAGGTATCAAAACCTCTATGAACATGATCGTGGGGTGGCGATGCTGTTACATGGCAGCTGAGGGCCTAATGAAGATCCCCAAGTTTGTCTTCAGTGTATCCTGCAGCAACCTGTTTAAGGATACCTGGAGACAGGGAGTAGTAGTTGAAGAAGCACCTGTCAAGGTGGCTGGTAAACTCAACCAACTCCTCTAGCTCTCTTCTTGGGATGTTGCAGAGGTGATGTTGGTGTTAGTCTTCCCCGGGGCACGTCCTAATTGTCTTCTGCCCTTGTGAGCTAGATGGAAGGTGGAGTGCCCATGATGGTAGTTATAGTAACTAAACATAAAAAATTCCACACAAGAAGATAATAATGGTAAAAATTTATAATTTATTAAATACACAATTTAAAAATAATACAAAAATATGAAGGAGGCGAAAGAGTATATCCACATAGAATCATACCATAGTAGCGGAAGCACATAATCAATTGTCACAAAAAGTTAGCAATATCACCAATAATAACAACACATGCAGGGATCAAAAACAGTTTAATATAGAATTAATACTGGGACTCAGAGGCTTAGGCACCTGTTGTAATATAAGACAAAAACTTTTCCAAAAGGAATAAGTAACAGTGTAGGAATAATTACCAGTATAATTACAAAAGGAAAAACATTCCAAACTATAATGGTACAATAAATATACAGGGCATAAGTAAATGGTCCCAATAGCAAAGAAAAAATTAGGCCCCAAGTGTATCACACCACATACCACACAAGAAATGCACCCCAACATTGCAAACACCTCTCCACAATTGAAGACAGCATACTTCTCCCTGTCTCAGAGCTGCAGTGCAGTTGTATAAACGTAACTGCACCTATCACATTATGCTGGCTGGAATGTAACTTCACTTTGTATTCCCCCATTCCCAGTGAAACAGTCCAATATCACAGTTACATATATGCAAAACTATATACAATAATGTACCTGCATAATACACAGTGCACAATTGTTTAGCAGCGTCCACTGGGATGTTGCATTCCTATTAGGTCATCCCAGAAAATTAGCCTAATAGACTGTCAGTTTCATATATTGTACTGCAAGTGATCAAAAGATTGCAAGTTCAAATCTACTGGGGGCACGCCTACCAAATTACTTTTATCAAAGACAAAAACAGCAGTTTTGTGTGGTTTTTAGAGCAGTTATTGAATTTACAGGTTAAATACATTAGTTTGACTTATAAAATTAGAAAATCAAAAGCTTTTGTGACGTCACGTGCGGTGGGGATTTCTGCCAAAAGACAACAATGGACTGGGCGGACTGGACCGCGCTGGGAGGCACCAAAGCTCCGGGGAAAGGTGAGTATGATTTTTTTAAAAATTTTTCACCGCCCCCAGACGATTTAAAAAATATTTTTTTTGCCTGGACAAGCCTTTTAAGTGTGTCCAGTTCTGTACATTTTTGCATAAGAGTGGTAATGCACTATTTTTCTTCAGTTCCTTACTCTCTAAAATAGAGAGAACACTCTGTAAGATTACATAAATCCTAATATGGCAAATGTAAAGGGATTTTGACCAATATTGTCTGGTCTTTAAAGAGTTTGGCAAGTTTAAGATTGACTTTTTTAACCCTTTCCCAAAGCGTTTTTGACTCCCCAACTTCCATAACTTTTTATGTTTCCGTTCACAGAACCATATGAGCACTTAATTTTTGTGGGACAAATTGTGCTTCGTAATGTACAATGTAATTGTACTTTGTAAATGTAATGTACTTCGTTAAAATTCAGAATCTGGTGGAATTGGAGAAAAACTGCTTTTCTGCAACTTTCTTATGGGCTTTGTTTTTACGGCTTTCAGTGTGCAGTCAAAATTACATGTCACCTGTATTCTATGGGTCAGTATGATTCCAGGGATACCAAATCTATTTATATTTTAGCCCCTTAAAAAATCCAAAACTTTGCAAAAAATTTTTTCTTGGAGTCGTCATATTCTGACACCCGTAACTTTTTTATATTTCCGTGTATGGGGATGCATATGGTATCTTTTTCTGAAAGGTCAGATGTACTTTTTAGTTATTCTAATTTTGGGAATGTCTATTTCTTTGATCGCTTTTTATTCAAATTTGAGTTTTTTCAATTTTTTTCCTGTTGCGGCATTCACTGCATGGAAAAATTTGTTTATAAGTTTGTAGACTGGGAGTTTTTGGACACAGGGATACATAATATATATGCGTATGTGTTTTACTTTAAGTATTTTTGTATGTGTTCTAGTGAAAGGGTAATGCAGCCTGTAGTAGAAGTTAATGCCAGGCATGCCTGGGAGCCCATCCGCCATATTTAAATACCCAACATACGCCGTACTATTAAAGCAGATGTCAGGAATGGGTTAACTCTCAGATCAATTTGCTTATTCTGTATGAACTATAGCAGTGCTGATGTATTTATTTAGCTTAAGCCCGGTTCACATCTGCGTTCGGCTTTCCGCTCGGGGAGTCCGCTTGGGGACTCGCATAAAAAAGTGGTTTACCTGGGAAATCCACGGACCCCATAGACCATAATAGAGTCTGTGTGGTTTCCGCTCGGTTTCCTCACGAAGCAAGTGGCAAGCAGCACTTTCCTTTCCGCATGTTTCGTGCGGAAACCGAGCAGAAACCACACAGACCCCATTATAGTCTATGGGATCCGCAGGTTTCCCAGGTAAACCGCTTTTTTATGCGTATAGGTTTCCGTTCGGAGGGTCCCCAAGCGGACTCCCCGAACGGAAACCCGAACCAGGCCTTACTTATATAGTGCCAACATACAGTATTCTGCAACGCTTTACAGACATTGCTCAAAGACTCACATAGAGCTCACAATATAAATTCCCTATCAGTATGACTTTGTAGTATAGGATAAAAGTAGAATACCCGGGGAAGCCCACACAAACACAGGGAGAATATACAAACTCCTTACACATGTCTTTAGTTATTACTGCTACATCAACAACTTGAACAAGATTTAGAATCGCTACAGTTATCTTCACCTAGCCTTACCCCATATATGGCAAGTCGCACCTTCTAAAAAAATAGAGACATGTTATGACGTTCATTCCGAGAACTTTCAGCTACATGGACAACAGCTTTTCCCACAACTGCATGCTCTCACTTCAGCCCAGCCCATTAACTCTTGTCTGTCACGTGGCTGTGATGTTACTTAAGGTCCTTTCAGTAAAAAGAACCAGGCTGTGCAGGATAAAATTACTGAGGAAGTTGCTTGAAGGAGATTGTATTAACCTGTTATGATTCAGAAATGATGGAAATCTTGCATTCATCTGATGAGCACCTGGATATGTAATCTGTTTGGGATATATGAAATCCTCGGTCATAGTCACCATGTTGGATATGTTCAGGTCTATAAAGGAGAGGGTGTTTCGTGGTAAAGTCTTAGATGCTATTAGGACAAATAAGCCAAGAGAACTATGTATGCTGCTATCTAAGGACAAAGTCAAGAAACGTATCCGGAAAACTGATGGGAAAGTGCTATCTGATTATCTTTATATCGCTATATGTCACAGATATTTTACATGTATGGAAGAATTATTAAAAGCTGGAGCTTACCCAAATGCTATGGATTTTTGTTACCCTCTGACACGGACAATTACTGTAGGAGAAGTCAATTTACTCAAACTGCTGTTGGATTATGGAGCAAATCCTGATTCTAGCCAGGAAACTCCCTTGTACACATCAGCACGTAGGGCAGAACTGGGTATGTTCAGAATGTTGCTACTTTATGGGGCTGATCCAAATTACAACGGTTCAGATCATGACAGCTATTCAGATATTCCACACTCCGTATTAAGGATGTGTATTGCCAATAACTATGAGGTCCAATTTGTGGAACTGCTCATCCTGTTTGGTGCTAATATGTACTTACCTGATATTCCTGTTTTCCCTATCCACGCCGACAATGATGCAGCGAAACGTCTGGACAGAGAAAGAGGTACTGACATATTTATCTTCTAAAGGAAATAAACATGTATAACAAAACATGCGTAATTGCAATAATATTCTGGAAAAATTTAAGGAGTGCCAAGACTTATGGCCATGACTGTAACACAAGTATTGCACAGCATACTACCTAATGTGGTTACTTATGAGTAACATTAAGGCTGAAGCTCCACGTTGCAGAGAAACTGCTTTTTTGTTGCAGATTTTGCTGCGTTTTTTTGAGCCAAAATGGATTAGGAATGGCTTGAGCAGAAGGCAGAAGTATAAGAGCTTCCTAGATATTTCCCATTAATTCTGTAGCCACTAATGGGTAAAAAAAAGTGCAGCAAAATCTTGGGTTTTCCAGGATTTGTTGATTGCTGATCTATTCTTAGGACAGGTCATCAATAGAAGAGCAGCAGGGTTCCGGAAACCCCACAGCTATCTGATCAGCTTCCACTTCAGCTTCCACTTCAAAGGCCATGTGACCTCACGTTTATCAGTCATATAGCCTGTTCAAAGCTCAGTCTCTTTCAAGTAAATGGGCTAAACTGCGAAACCATGCACAACCACTATACAAATGTATGGCGCTGTGCTTGGTTTCTGTGAAGAGGCCACAGCGCTCACCCAAACACTACAGTCTCTTTGCTTGATCACCGCTCCCTTCAGAATGGAGGACAAAACTCCCACATTCTCCTGATTTGTAGGGGTCTTGGCAGTTGGGCCCCCTCTAATCTGCAAGTTATCCTATGGTTAGGGGATAACTTGCTAAGGTTGGAATACCCCTTTGTTACTGATTTTTACTGTATACAGTATATTACAGTGGTCTTCTACCTGTGGGTCTTCAGCATACAATAACAGACAGGGGCTTGTAGCCCATGATGAGAATTTCACTTTTATGCCATCTGGAAGGCTGCGTGTCAAATAACACTGCAGTACAGTATAGAGCACACTACTGTATCACAGTATCCAAGTTTATGGGAAACAACTTGAGATTGTTGTTTGCTTCATATAATGCAACATTTTTATTTAGTTTCACTAGCTATGGATTTAAAAAAAATCATATATCATGCATGCTTTCCTACTGGCAAACCAGAACACACCCAGAGTGGAGTTGGTTCATAACCTGGATGTAACTAAAGACTTACAGGCTCTGGTGCAATGGCTCAGCTTGGAGCCCACTGCACAACTTTTCACAACTGCCAGCAGCATCCCATACATACATTTTAGCAACATTTACATTTCCCTTTCTCTCTCTGTCTGGGCCCAGACCACCATGAAGACTTATTCACAAAATGTCTGTGCAAACAACTTTCCCAACATTGCCCTTCCCGCAGTAATCCTGCCCCTTTGTTTCACCCACAAAATCCTTGACTATATGATGCTGACCAACTGCTATTTTGCAATTAAAGGGTTCATTTCTCCTTTCTGACAGTGAAAGGCTGTGTTACATGAATCTTCTTACTCAATTGCACTAGAGAACAGGGGTTATAAATTTATGATGCACATAGTGCAACCCAATGGAGGATGCGAATAGTAGTTGTGGTTGTTAGTGGTGGCCAGTAGCACTTAGCTGACTTCTCTACCCTACCTCCCGCATTGCAGTAGTGTTGAGGGGGCCTGCAGTGTACCTGGGGCACTTCCAGTTGTTGGCAGCCTGCAAGCCAGGTGATGTGTTCAGAAGGGCCCTTGATGGTAAATGCAGGAATGACTCAGGAGACAACAGTTGCATTTGAACAAATGATGGAACTTTACTGAAGATGATGCAGTAACAGCAACAGTTGCAGCTTCCAGGTGGACGTAGTACTGCAATAGGAATTCCACTGTATATGGTGGTAACGAACCAGGTAAAGGTTCTTTCAGCAAGTAGTGCCCTGAGATGACCAAGATTTATCCTCTTCTTACACAAGCAAACCATGGGTTGGGCTAGACCATGGCTCTCCCAAAAGGAGGGGTGTAAAACCTCCACAGTGGAGTGATCGCTTAGAGTGAAAATAAACCTTGAAGCATGCAAAACTATATATAGCAGTTGCACAGAACACAGCATTACAGGAAACACAGTGTAACATAAATGAAATGTGTTTAGCAGTGTCCACTGATATGTGGCACACAGACTGCCAGCCATCGAAGGACATCAAAAACGAGATCAAAGAAGTTTAAGCAGTTTGAGGGTGACCTGTGCCTTCTCCTCTCCCTGGATTCTGGGCCCAATTGCAGCTGCGATGAATGCAAACCCTATAGTTACACCAAAGGTCAGGGCAGGCAGCACAGATTCAATATGGTTATCAGGCAGAGGTCAGAGAAGGCAGATCAGGTTCCAAGTTAGGTAAGCAGACAGAGGTCAGGATATAAGTGATCAGAAAAAACAGTACGGTAAACACCATTACAGGACAGTGGCAAGCTAAAATCTTATTGTTCAGGCACCATCCAGTCCCGGAAATTGGGCCAGCACCATAGCCAGTAGGGGCTAGCTGTTTTACATAGGTAACATCTACCAGCAGTGTCTGTGATCAGAGACAACTTTCATCACAGACAATAATCCTCTAAGATACCGTAGTCAATTGTGACCATTTCATCTGAGAGGAAGGAGGCCTCTTGCCACTACAGAATGGCCCCCCTGTAATGAAATCATGGCAGCCATTAGGTTGCTATGGCAGTCAGAAACCTTGTGAAGACTCCCAGGTCTGCCAATATCATATTTCTATTGAGCCTATTAAATATTCAAATGACATCCATTTCCCCATTTTACAAATAAAAATAAATCCAAATAAGTAAACATTATCTCTTATTATCTATTCTAAGTATTTATCTCATACTGTGACCAAATAATATATAAAAAAAATCTAACTGAAATCACTGTTGTTAGGTTACTTTGCTGCCCCCAAAAAACTGAACAGTGATCAAAAAGTCACATATTCCCTAAAATAGTAACCACAAATACAACACTTTCCTCTGCAAAACAAGAGCCCTTTCACAGCTTCCTAGATGGAAATATAAAACAGTCAGCACACGGCGATGCAAAGAATTATTTTTTTTTACTGTTATATTTTTAGCTTTATATTTAAAAAGAAAATAAACATTAAAACATTAGAAATGCTTTATAAACTTGATATCACTGTAGTCATACTGACCTGCAGAATAAAGATGTGTCAGTAGTATCGCACAGTGAATCCCATAAAAACAAAACCTGTACAAAATAGTACAACTGTTTTTCCAGCTGCACAATATGTCCTTTGGAATATTAAATTGAGTCCTTATACAGCTACATGACAGGGGGATATAAAAAAGTATGTATTCTAGAAGGGAGTAAAACATAAAAATGGCTGTGTAAGGAAGAGGTTAAAACAAAACACACACACACTATACAGTATATATTTAACAGACTGCTTGTAAACAGATTCTCATTGCCTGTTTCTATTAAGTTACTGTACTTTTCTTCTTTGGACTAAATATAATATAACGTATCATTTTATCCTGTGTCTATTGATTGTTATACTGAACAGTAGTGTCAAACTCCAATCTCATCCTGAACTATGGTCTTATCTCCTGTGCAGTTCATCCAAGATCCCTGATGTCTCAGTGTCGTATCACTATAAGAAGGCTGCTGAAACAAGTGGGGAAGCTCCGTCTCCTCGATCAACTGCAAATCCCTAACAATCTAGTGAGATACTTACAGTACCACAATGAGCTGAATTACCCACAGAAGCTGCCAAGATATTACAATACAGTTAAGGTATTTATTAAATGGGGCTGTAGTTCTGACATTTATAGGCTTGGTGTATTCCTTGAGGTTCTCTCAAGTCAGACCCTGCTACTGCTGGTTCAAGGGGCATTTTCAGCAAACACATTTATGTCATATCCACAGGATGTCCACAGCTCTCCTATTCAATCTCCACTTGAATTCGAGAATCTCCTGACCTTGTGAATGGGTATAAAGCTAAGGCCCCACATTGCAAAAAAGCTGCTTTTGTTGCAGATTTTGCTGCATTTTTTTTTTTTTTAGCCAAAGCCTGGAGATGATTTAGCAGATGGGAGAAGTATAAGAGCTTCCTTTTATATATCCCATCCCTTTCCCAGCCGCTTTTGATTTTGGCTCAAAAAATGCAGCAAAATTTGCAACAAAAAAAAAAGCTTTTCTGCAACGTGCATCTCCCCTGCATCTCATATTATGTCGCTGGGGCCTCCTGTTGGGAAGAAGAGGAATCGGAGGCAGCTGTGAGCAGGAGCGGGGATCGGTGAGTAAGGCAACGGTCTCACGGCAAGAGTATACTGCTATTATTATATTCTTCAGACCCCAGAGTATAATGATCGGAGGCCCACGGGAGGTGAGCGAAAATAAAAATGAGTGTTACTCACCTCTCTGGCACGACTCCATGCTGTCTTAGGCCTCTGTAGTGACGTCACAAAAGTCACGTGGGTCAGGCTGACGTCGTGACGCATAATTTTGCCAGCGTAAACCACGTCTGTGATGTCATTGTAGGGGCCCACTATGGGACATTAAACTGTGTGAAGGGGCCCCTTTGGGACATTATAGTGTTTGTAAATGGGGCGTTATACTGTGTGGGGGCCAGGAAAGGGGCGCTATGCCATGGGGGGGGGGGCCCAAGTCAAAAGTTTGCTATGGGGCCCAGTCTTTGCTAGTTATGCCCCTGCTTGTACCCAAGTTTTATGGTGTAGAAGGAATACAAAGTCGCAAAATTTTTTGTGCAAATCCTTTTTTGTTCAAAAAATTGTGACTTTTATGTTTCACCCTCACCACTCTCCTGAAAAGGCGCAATCAGCCACACCAGATTTATTTATGAAATAATTTCCCTCCAGACGCACAGCCCGGCTCAGGGGTTATGAATACTGGCATTGAAAACACCAGTCTTTTATAAATCTCAGCCACTGCCCCAACTACTCATGTGATGATCTTAGGAGCCATCGCATATGACAGTCTCTCACCCCTAGTATTGATACAATGGGCACTAAAAACTCAGCAATATATATAAGACTACAAGATGATAACATAGTTATCTTTCTGTGCCTCTTCCAGTTATCACTTAAATAAATGTCTGGTTTTCTCCCCTATAGTATACTTGTATACTAGGATTATAAGGAAGACAGTGAATGAATATCCATTGATGGCCCAGGGTTACAACTTTTGAAGAAGGGGATCATGATGACTTTGTTACCAAAGATTCCTTTACCTACTGTGCTCATGCTGCGGATTGCTACAGTTCCTATTCCTAGGAATGTCTCCGCCAGATTGTAGCACTTCAGTGGTCTGCCTGGTCGAGAGATTTATTTACAATCTAGCATTTATAGGAACTACGAGCCCAACAATCTAAGACTGTGCAGGATCTACAGGCCCAGCTGTAACATTTGTGAGGAAATGTGTTGCAGGATACCATATAGAATTGGTATGCCTCCATGCCAAACTGTATCTCACCTTGTATCCAGGCTAGAGGTGGCTCAACAGAGTACAAGAGTCTCCTTTTAGTTATACAGTTTTCCCCAATAAACGTATTCTATGGCTTTAATATTGTATTCACTCATATATCATCATTACATTCACTCATAAAAGTTCCATTCGATTCTAGCAACCCATTCTTGGTGCATTAATCTTTTGTTTAGTTAAGGAATCTACTACATAAAGTATTGGATTTGATTTAACATTATCTACAATATTCTTTGCAAGCTATATATACTGTAGTCACAACAATCCTTTTGATGTGCAGCAAAAGCGATAAAGGGAAAACCCTGAAAATGAAAAAAGAAGCATCACAAATAACATAACCATCAAAAACAAACACCAGCACTCATATTGCATTCTCAAATGGAGAGCAGCAGCCAACGTAAGCTGCTAAACGGAGTTCTATCTCACACCAAAATCAATACCCACACAATGGGGATATTGTGGCTTTCAGATGATATTCACTGCTGTATGTCGTACTGTCGTATTGCTTCCATTTACTGTAATGCACATGCAGAATATGTTACTCTCTTAATAAAGGTTGGTTTTATTAAGAATTTCTCGTGTATTGGTTGTCCTCTTGTGCACTGATTTTTCTATCTAGAAGAGGTAATTCTGTCATTTTTGCAGGCAGTTCAGTAATATAATCACATATATGCACAGTATAGATCTAGGGTCATACACCTAACAGCTTATAAAGAATCTGTCGCTATTATACACTGTTTTGCTTCAGATAAATTTGCTGTACTTTTTGCCCAAATGGCAAAAATGATCATACTTTTGACTAGTAGAAAGTATCAAAGAATACAGCAGTCTCATGGCTGCACAACTTCCAAAGTGACACTGTTCAGTAAGGCCAGGTTCACATGTGCACCCGGTTTCCATTCAGGGATTCCGTTTGCACTTTCGATTCTACTTGAAGAGTGTGCATTTTTTGGGCGGAAACCTGGCGGACCCCATTATAGTCTAAGACAGTAGGCTTTTTAAGCGGACTGAGTTTCCGTTTTTAGGGTCCCCAATCGGAACACAGGTGTGAACCTAGCGTCAGTCTAAACACGTGCACATGAGTATTGGTGTCCTCCTTGCTTTAACTTTAGATAGCCTGCCTGCCTCAACAAGCTGCAACTCTGCTGCCTCTCTGCTCTAGGTGCCAAGCACTGATGTCACATCAGACTCAGGAGCAAAGAAGAAGCAGAGATTGGAGCAGTGAGTAATGTATCCAGCTCACTGCTCATTCCCTGGATTTTATACTGTGTGTGGGGGTACTTAAGGGGGTGTTATACTAAGTACGGAATGGAGAAGGGCATTGTGCCACGTGAAGACATTCAGAGGAATTACACTGTGTGGGGGCATAAAGGGCAGTATAGAGTGTATGTAGGGCACAAGAGGCCATTACAATGTGTGAGAGGCATAACAGGACAGTGTGGGGGCATAAGGGAGTATTATACAGTGGGTGGGACACTAAGAGGGCAGTATACTGTTTGAGGAAAACTAATGGAGCACTATACTGTGTGGGGGAATAAAGAAGACATTATTTTGTTTGTGGGGTGTAAGGGGCATTATATTGTGTGCGGGGCATAAGAGGACATTATATTTTAGTATAAAGAGGAAACAACATAGAAATGGCAGAGGAGGTTTAACCGGTGGTGTAGCTTGCACATTTTTCCTTCCTTCCTGAAATAATTTTCCAGACATTGCCATCTATGACCACCTTTGATGGAACCTTGCCTAGCCCCCTAACCACTCTACTCAGCAGCTGATGAGGCTCAGATGGAACATTTCTAATAACTGTAAATCCACCGTGTTCATTATTAGGTACTATTAAACTTTTTGTGTTGTCTGTACTAATAATACAGCAGATTTGTTCCCATACTATGCTGCACTTATATAAAATCAGAAATATCAATTGTAAGAATAGCATGCCATAGCATTAGGGTGAGCTGATGTTTCAGGAGAAAAGTCTGAAGAGTCAAAGGATCTGGAGAAAGCACCAGCTCTACAATTCTTTTCTGCAAGATGATAGGTAATGGTGAAATTAAAGGGCTCCTCTCATCATATACAAAATATTTAATGCCATACACCATTTAATTGCCATTGTTCCCCTGAATAATTTGTGTCTATTTTATTTACATCCATTCACCTGTTCATAAGATACGACCCCTAGAAGGTTATATATAAACTAGCTCTGATTCTCCAAGTCGGCGATAATCTTTTATTTTCTTAGCGAGATACACAAGGCTACTGCCCACTTGGAGAATCTGAGCTAGATTACATATAACCTTCAAAAAAAAAAAAAAAGCCATATTCAGGGCAATTGAATGGTGTATGGCATTCAGCATCTTACACTTGGTTACAGGTCCTCTTTAAAGGGAAAGAAGAAGAATGCTCACAATGCCTGATGAGGCTACAACCTGCAAGTGGTTTGGAGATACTTGCATGTATACTTCTGCCCTATTCAATCTCTATGGGATTTTTGGAGATAGCTGAGCAATGTACTTTTCTACTTCCGCCAGGTTTTAGGGGTTAAAGTTTGGTATGAAGACCTGGCCACTTATTTTCATGAAAAAATTGATAAGATCCATCAAGAAATAACTGCCTAATCTCCAGGTGGCATTGATCCCATCACCTACCGCACTTCAGACTGTTCATTCTCCTCTTTTGAACCTGTTACAGAAGAGGAAGTCTCTCAGCTAGTTTCTTCTTCTCGCCCTACGTCCTGCAGTAGTAACCCTTTCCCCTCACACCTTCTCCAGGCTCTGACGCCTGCTGTGTCACGACTTACCTTACTAAAATATAACCTCTCTCTCTCTCTTCTGGAATTTTTCCATTCTCTTTCAAACATGCTGTCATAACCCGCTATTGAAGAAATCCTCCCTTGACCTGTGCTGTGCTGCTATCGACCCGTCTCTAACCTCCCCTTCATGTCCAAAATCTTGGAATGCTTGGTCTATTCTCATTTAATCCGCTATCTTTCTGCTAACTCTCTTCTTGACCCCTTACAATCTGGTTTCCGCACTCTACTGAAACGGCCCTCACAAAAGTCTCCAATGATATCCTGACGGCTAAATCTAATGGTGACTTCTCTCTTCTTATTCTTCTGGATCTCTCGGCAGCCATCAACTCCTCCTCACTATGCTCCGCTTTGTCGGCCTCACGAACACCGCACTCTCCTGGTTCTCCTCTTATCTCTCAGACCGCACTTTCAGTGTATCATTTGAAGGCTCTGTCTCTTCCCCTTTTCCCCTTGCCGTTGGGGTTCCTGAGGGCTCGGTCCTAGGCCCCTACTCTTCTCTCTCTAACAGTCACCATTGGACAAACCATCACCAGATTTGGCTTCCAGTACCATCTTTATGCTGATGACACCCAATTATATACATCATCCCGTGACATCACCCCTGCACTAATATAGAACACCAGTGACTGTCTCTCTGCTGTCTCAAATATCATGTCTTCGCTTTATCTGAAACTGAATCTCTCAAAGACTGAACTACTGCTGTTTCCACCATCTAATAGATCTGTCCCTGATATCTCCATTGCAGTCTCCGGCCTTACCATAAGGTAAGGTAAGTATGCCCGCATATCTAATCATCTCGCACGCTCATGTCATCTCCACCTCAAAAACATCTCTAGAATCCGCTCTTTCCTTACCACAGACACATTAAAGACACTTATTGTTGCCCTGATTCACTCTCGCCTTGACTACTGTAACTCCTTACTAATCGGTCTTCCCCTTACTAAACTCTCCCCTCTACAATCTATTCTGAATACACCGGCCAGGCTCATCTATCAGTCTAGACGCTACAGCGATGCCTCCAGTCTGTGTCCAGTCACTACATTGGCTGCCTATTCAGTACAGAATACAATATAAACTTATCACCCTCATCCACAAGGCTCTCCATAATGCTGCACCTCCCTTCATTTCCTCCCTCATCTCTATTGCCCAACCCCTGTTCTCCATTCACTCAATGACCTAAGACTGACATCCTCTATTATCAGAACCTCCCACTCCCGTATCCAAGACTTCTCCCGAGTTGCACCACTCCTCTGGAATGCTCTACCCCGGACAATCAGATTAACACTCAATTTCTACAGCTTCAAGCGCAAACTAAAGTCACATCTTTTCAAACAGGCCTAGCACAACTCCTAATGTAAACCCTTCCGTATTTAGAATCCCTAAATCTAAACCTCCTCTGTTCACGCTCCCACATTACCACACAGGATATGATGCCGTTTCAGATTGTAACTTTATATGCCCAGGCACCATCTGCACATTAAAGAACACTGGCTGGTGACGGCTCATACAGCTTTATATATGTGTAATGAAAGTAACCTCTATCACAAAAATGTCTGGACCACTGTATAAGCAATGCTACCTCCGATGCCGCCCCTGCTACCTCTTGTGTCACCCCCTCTACCTCATAGATTGTAAGCTCTTGCAAGCAGGGCCCTCAGTCCCATTGTGTGAATTGACTATTCCTTTGTAATGTATCTTTTTTGTCTGTACTTGAACCCTACAAATTGTAAAGTGCTGCGGAATATGTTTGCGTTTTATAAATAAAATGTATTATTATTACTATGTTTTTAAACTAGCAAGTTTGGTTTTTTCAGGACAGTTTGCTTCTGCACTATATTATATTTCAATATAGTATGTGCTTATATTACAGAGTCATATTATATTATATTTCACTATTAAAAGAGATTCAGAATTGCTGCAGTTCTCTTCATATAGTTTTGCTCCCACAGTACGCCCTTCCTCCTAATAACAGTGCTTTCAGCTACATGCAGACAGCTGCTTGTACAATTGCACTCTTACTTCAGCCCAACCCATTAACTCTTGTCTGTCACGTGGCTGTGATATCACCGAAGGTCCTTTCAACAATAAGAATCAGGAAGTTACTTCTTAGTTAGCCTGTGCTAACTATATATCATATTTTGTCCATACATTCTGCCTCGATACAAAGAGTTAACATGTCAGGTATTCTCAGGTCTAGAAAGGAGAATGAACTACATGGCAAAGCCCGGGATGCTATGAGGGCAAATAAACCAGAAGAACTACGTGTGTTACTGTCTGACAACAAAGCCAAGAAACTTATCAGGAAGACTGGTGGGAGAGTGCTGTCCTATTGTCTTATTGATGCCATAGGTCACAGACATTTTGAATGTATTCAAGAGTTATTAAAAGCCGGAGCCTACCCATGCAATGTGGGTGAATGTCACCCTGTAATGCGTACAATTATACATCAGGGAGATGTTAGAGTCCTCAAACTGCTTTTGGACTATGGAGCAAATCCTGACCCTGTCTATCTCCCTGGAAATTATAAACCTTTGTATTATGGAGCACGTTTTGCAGATCTGGGCTGTTTTATGCAGTTGCTACTTTATGGGGCTGACCCAGATTACAACTGTTCTGATCGTGATTTCCTAAATAGTGATCCAGATGCTCAGTCAGTGCTAGGGATGTGTCTTGCTAAGAACTATGAGGTTCCATTTGTAAAACTGCTCATCCAGTTTGGATCTAATATGTACTTACCTGATATACAGAAAATCCTTATCCACGCCGACAATGATGCAGCAAAACTTCTGAACAGTGAAAAGGGTACTGACAACTTTTTCTTCTGAACAGACAATACATAAAGTTTTATTTCTTTCCTTATTCCCTGTAAATATGTTCACCTTCTATATGATCCTTCTACAATATTTAGATACTGTATATTTGGGAAGTTGATGTAATTGTATCCAGTGTACTTTGAAATTTTCTATAATATTTGCTTTACTCCATCTGATTCTGCATGGGAAGACCAGCTACAATCTTCGCAGGCTGGAGCATCTTTATGGCACTATTTAGCTAAAAGTAATCTAACAGATGAGTAAATGAGCAATGAGTTCAGCAAATACAGTAAAATATAAAGACTGTATAGCTTTAGATACTAGAAATATTCTGGAGAGATGAACTGATATCAGCTATGTATTTGGTCTACAGTGCTTTTTCTGACAGCTGGTTTGGTTATTTTGTAATCCTCTTCAGATATTGCACAAAAGACCAAATCACATACAAATATGCCATTTTTTTTTCTTAGGGAAGGAGGTTCATGGCCATTTATGTGTAAGTACACATGCATGTCCACAGTTGCTTCTTAGTGCTATGATTACAAAATGTCCTTAAATCAAGCTTTATTGTACTACATCTAAATAATGCCACCACATGGTACACTTAAATATTGTAACATACTGTATACTTGTAAGTGTACTCTAAACAGCGTTTCATACTGCATACATGGGCATAACTACCAGGGTAGAAGACATTGCAGCTGCTATGGGGGGAATATTTCAACAGTGATGCCAATTTATTTTCTTAACCAAAAAATCATTTGGGAGGGTTTCAGCTTTCATATGAGGCATTTCTAAAACCAATGGATGAATGTAAAGTCAGGTTATAAGCTTTTGATTCCACAACATGGATAAGCGACAGAGCTTCTGTCAGGCACTGTACATGACTTTACTAAAACATCATAATGCCTGCATGTGACATTATTATAATTACTTTTTTCATATGCTGAGATGTCACAGTGTATACAGTGATCTTGTTATGTGTGCATCATCCCTGTGGTAATTATGTGATAGTGAGAATTACCCCTGTACTGTGACATCACCACATGCATTGTCCCTCTACTGTGACATCACTGTGTGCATTATCCAGGTACTGTGACATCACTATGTTCATTATTCTTGTACTTTGACATCACTGTGGGCATTATCCAGGTACTGTGACATCACTGTGTTTATTATCCCTGTGATGTGATAGAACTGTGGGCATTATCCCATTACTGTGACATTACTGATATCATTGTACTTTGACATTACTGTGTGTACTATCCTGGTACTTTGTTTAATCACTATTAATCCTATAAATTCACTATATGTGTAACATTACTATTATTCTTGTAAAATCACTATGTACATTATCCCTATGCATAATCAAACACTTTAAATACTAAACTTGCTGCTTAAGGCCCCTTCAGCAGTCCTATTAAACAATAAAAAGAGTCAGATAACCCCTTTAAATGTGTTTTATACGTCACCTCCTATATACTTTGTACATTATGACGACATTGCACAGTCAGAGGCATAACAAGTAATTATTGAGCCTCATAGCAAAACTTCTACCATGACCACCCTAAGCAGCAAGTTCAGTAGTTTTAAATATTAGATACAAAATAGATAACTATCTGAGGGTGAATTTGCATCTTTATACAGCATCTAAATCTGTATTTGCATCAGGGGATTATAACCCCGAAACCCCCCTCTTGGCATACAGAACTTTGCAGCAGTTGGATTGTTATACTGAACTATAGTGTCTAACTCCAATCTCATCCTGTACTATGGTCTTATGTCCTGGGCAGTTCATCCAAGATCCCTGATGTCCCAGTGTCGTATCACTATAAGAAGGCTGCTGAAACAATTGGGGAAGCTCCGTCTCCTCGATCAACTGCAAATCCCTACCAATCTAGTGAGATACTTACAGTACCACAATGAGTTGGATTACCCAGAGAAGCTGCCACGGCATGATGAAGAATATTTTAAGGTAAATATTAAAGTTGAGCTTTGGTTAGGTATATTTAGGCTCTGGATATTCTTAGCGGTTTTCTCAATTCAGTGCCTATCAGACCTTGCTCTATTAAAGGTGTTTTCTCATCCAATCATCAAATACATTTAGGGTATGTCCATAGCACTCTACCATTCAATCTCTGCCTGCTTCACCTAAGGGATCAGGATTAGCAACCCCCATTCTTCTGAGAGGTGAGGCTCACATCTGCATTTATGACATATTCTTTGGATATGCCACACGTGTTATACAATTGCAGCAGATGTCAGGAATTTAAATATGGCGCTTGCTCAGGAACTGAGCAGGAACCTTAGTGGTGGGATCTCAGGTGTTTTACAGAGCAGGGACCAGCAGTAGTACCTGTGATCAGTACATAAATCTGGTATCACCATGATTGTATCGACCCTCAAAATAAAGCTAACATGTCATTTGTAAAGCATAATGAACACTATAAAATAAACCTTTAAGAAAACTGCACTATTATGTTTTTTTCCAATTCCCCAAACCCCCCCAAACCCTTCCACCATTCAGAATTTTTCACTGGCTTCTCAGGACATTGTACAAAATATTAAATGGCGCCATTATGAAGTACAACTTTGTCCTGCACAAAAATAAGATTTTATACAACTTTGTGAATGGAACAATAAAAAAGTTATGGTTTTTAAGGTGGGGAGTAAATAACAAAAACACAGAAATGGAAAATTGCTATGTCCTCATGGAGTTAATAGACAATAATATGGTTCTTCCCCCTGTATATATTTGTCAGTCAATAGATCTGCTACTACTAGTGTCACCATTTCCCCTCTTGTTTCTCCTTCTGTTCCTCTTCCAGTTAAAATAAATAACTAAAATAAATCTCTGTTTTGCTCCTTTACAGTATCACAGGTGTTAATGCATCCCATGGACCTCCAGATATCCAGTGAGTGTCCAGTTTGGAAGGACTGAAAGAATCCCTATAATATGCCCCTGGAATGTGCAGAACACGATGTCTAGCAAAGCCTCTCTACAAGCAGGAACTATTTAACTTTGCAGCTGTAACTCCTCTGATGGCTCATTAGTTTATATGGGGTATTTTACATCCCCTCATGTATCCTGACAGAATCTCAGAGGGGCACTGAGACCGACCAAGCCTTGTCATTTTACTGGTGCTTGAACTGCACATGATGTCATAATGTCATTGTGAATGTTGCAAAGACTCACCTAAAGTGAGTCTTTCACCAGGAAAATCAGTATCAAAGAAGCCACAACGTGTTGTAGGGGACATTATGCTCAGCACCATCATACCTTAAAGTTAGTCCAATAGATGCACCATTTCCTTGATATAGGCCATAAATCTACAAATGAGAATCAAGTGCAATGAAGGCATGCCAGATTCTGATACAGAACCCTTAGAGGATTTGATACGCCCCACTGCATTGACATCTCATTTGCATAATTATAAAAACTGCTCTTTAAGGTAATGGTGTATCTATTGGACTATCTAAAGCTATGGTGGCACTCAGCATAATGTCCCTTACAATGCAGTACTACTGGGTTGTAGTTTCCTGGTGACAGTTTAAAGTGTGCCCCCACCTCCATTCTCGAAAGCAGTCATTTCCAACCTTTTTACTAGCCTAAGTTAACACCTGCATGAGAGACTCAGAAGCTTCCGTCAAATAATCTGTTAAAAACTGCATGCAGAACTTTTTTCATCCTGCCCAATGACAGACAATGAAATGGAACCCCATCATATACAGTGGGATATTTTAGGATCCATTGGAGCTTCTTTTATAATCATTGTTTTGCTCCTATAATGGAACTCAATGGAAGCCAGGCACTGATGTGAACAAAGGTTAAGGGAAATTACAGAAAATAAAATTCTAATGCATGTAAAATAAAAAATGAACCAACTTTGCAGGTCTTAATTATTTTTTATGTCTCTAAAGCTTTTATGTACTGTAGAGTAATTTATATCAATATCCATACAACTGGAATATTGTGGCCTTGTTATTCACTTCTACAGTAAATGTGTTTGTACGATGACATTGCATTCATTTTACACACATGCAAAATATGTTACCATGCTAATAAAGGTTGGTATAAGTAAGAGTTTCTTATGTATTGGTTGTCTTTGTGTGAATAGTTATCATATGCTGTTTATTCCAAATGGCACAAAAGTGCTAAAGAAACTGAGCAGATTGAGATACTGATTTGTAAAGAAAAATTCAGTACAATTTATATTTTATTCAATGAACTGTCTGCACTTTCTTTGCTATAAAGTCAAGAATGCGGTCCTATCAGTGATTGACAGCTATCTCTGAACACACAGTCAAAGAGGGGAGGCTGTCAGTCACTGATATGTCCGCCTCGTCAATTTTATAATAAAGAACAGTTATTTCAGTGGATAAATCACCAGTTATACTGAAATTTTTCCCACAAAACTGTATAACAATCTGCTCTGCTCCTGCTGCTCTATACCACAATGCCTGCATAGTGTAATGCGTTTTCCTGGTGACAGGTTCCCTTTAACCCCTTAATGACACAGCCTACTTTGGCCTTCAGAATGAAGCATACTTTTTGCTTTTTTTTTTTTTATATTACGGCTTTGATTTTGCTGAGACACGTTGTATTTTTAAATGGAACCATTTTGGAGTAATGTTTTTTTTTTTTTTTGTGGGGGGAATAACAAAAAATGGCATTTCTTCAGTGCTTTGGTTTATTTTTTTGTGTTTTGCTTTTACGTTACTCACCAAATTGTATAAATGGCATGATAACTTTATTCTGTAGGTTGATATGATTACAGCAACGTCTAATTTATAAAGTATATTTTACATTTTATTATTTTTGCACAATAAAAACACTTTTGTAAAATAAATATGTTGTTTTTGCATTGCCATATTCTAAGAGCCATAACTTTTTTCCATCAAAAAGTTTTAGTAAGAGTTTCCAAAAATGAACAATCAAAACACAAAAGTATAAACCTGAAAGAAAGGGAAGAACCCCCCAAAATAACAACTGTTAACAGAGGGTAAGGGGTAAGTGAGGTGCTCCTGACGCAGCAGGGTGATGTAGAACACAGCAACAATAAAGTCCAATGTGGAAGATATAGATAAACTAAAAGTGAAGATGAAAAAGAAGAAAGAGGGTAGAGGTCTAAATATACAGGGACTCTACAGAGGCCTGAGAGTGGTCCCTGGGGTGGAAGAGAAAAAGGAGGAGCGGAAGATGGGGGAGTAATAAAAGGTATTCCAGAGCAGCCATATTTTTTGATGAGCAATATCGTTTTGTTGAAGTGTTGAGATCAGATTTTTCATCTGGCTAATGTTGAGAATCTCAGAGCCATAACTTTTTAATATTTCAATTGATTGAGCAATATAGGGTCATTTTTTTTTTTTGCGGAACAAGCTCTAGATTTCATTTGTACTCATTTGGGGTGCATTCGACTTTTTGATAATTTTTTCTTTAATTTTTTCTGAGATGAGATTAATAAAAATATCAGTTTTTCTGTTGTTTTTTTTTTTAAATTAATTTTTCTCATGGTGTTTACTGTGCGCGTTAAATAACATGCTAGCTTTTTAGTGTGGGTTATTTTGAATGCAGTAATATCAATTATATGCTGACTTGTTTATTATTTTATTTTTAACATAATAAAGTTGTGTGTTAGGGGAAATATGCGATCTGTTAATGATTATTTTTACTTTTAAAAATATTTTTTAACATTTTTTTAAAACTTCTTTTTATATTTTTATTTAGTCCCAGTAGGGGAATTGACCCTTTGATCTATTGATTGCTTGTATAATACCCCACAATACTTCTGTATTGAAGGGTATTATACATGTCAGTGTAAAGCTATTTTTCATGGCCTTCTTGTACCCGAAGGGCACCCATTTTCACAGATCTCTCAGATATTTGAGTGTATGGAGGGGTCTATGTAAATGGACAAAAGACCTATATTTTGACAAGACCTATATTTTGGCGGTCTGTTACATGTATGAACAGCCCCCATTCACTTGAATTAAATTTAATGCTGTTTTTTTTTGTTTTTTAAATGGACATCACAAGGCCATTGTTCATGTGAACACTGACATTCAGTCTATTAAACTCTGTTTCTGGCTGGGTCTAATAGACTTCCTGTCATGGCAGTTCAGGAAGCCACGGCCAGGTCTCCGGCTGCCATGGCAACCCCTCAGCACACTGCGATTACGCTGCAGGGGACCAAGGGGCTGGCAGAGGAAACCCCTTCCCTCTGCCTCTGGTTGCTATTGCCAGAGATCGAAGTTATCAAGCACCTCCAATTCTGCCTCTGCTGTAAAAAGAGAGGAGGCAGAATTTTTTGAAAAATGTTTTTTTAGGAGTAAATTCTTGCAAACAAAAATACATCTTTGATGGCATCAAAAGAGTCAAAATTTGCCACTGGACTAAATGTTAAACCCAAAGAAAGCACAGATATGTCTGTGTAATAGCTCCATCGGACTACGTTGGTCCAGATAAATGTCATTCCGAATCCCATTTCCTGCTGGTTTGTTGACATCCATAACATACTCCTCAGCTATGTAGACAACAGCTATTCCTACAACTGCTCTCACACTTCACCCCAACTCTTCAGCCTAACTCTTGTCTGTCCCGTGGTTGTGATGTCACTAAAGGCACTTTCAACAATAAGAAAAATCAGGCTGCGCGAGATAAAAAATAGAAGAAGGCTATGTTTTCATCTGATGATCACACAGACATGCAACCTGTGTTACATTGTGTTGTACATATATTTGTTCAGATATAGTCTGCCTTGATACAAAGAGTCACCCACTACTATGTGTGTTATTGTCTAAGGGCAAAGTCAAGAAACTTATTAAGAAAACTAGTAGGTATGTGATATCTCCTTGGCATTATTGCTATAAATAATAGATGTTTTGACTGCATTGAAGATTTATTGAAAGATGGAGCTAACCTAAGCCTTGTCTTTGAAGGAAGCCCTGTAATACGCACAATCTATATAGGGAGGTCAGATTTCTCAAATTGCTGTTAGACTTTTGAGCAAATCATGATTCTGACCCCTACAAACATGAACTGTTCTTCACAGCACATGCAGCAGAACTGAGTTGTTTTAGACTATTGCTACTTTACAGGGCTGAGCCAGATTATAACCGTGTACACCTTAAAACCTACCCCAGATGACTCCCTAGGGATGTGTTCATGGAACTGCTCATCCAGTCATATGTACCTACTTGATATACAGAAAATCCTTATCCACGCCGACACTGATGCAGCAAAATTTCTGAATAGAGTACTTTTTTTTTTTTAAATTGGATATATCAGGTTCTGGGTTTCATTTATTTCTTTATTCCTGTAAATATCTTCACCTTCTACTTTATCATTCTACAATATTCCAGCCTGCAAAAGATTAATGTTATTTCAGTTTTAACTCTCTTCACAATATATTCATATATTCTTGCCTCTTTTGTAATGGGGTGCCAATGTGTCAGACAATACAAATCAAAATCCTAACTACACAATACAAAATTCTTTCTACGCACAACCTCTGCTCTGGACACAAGTTTATTCATTTTTCTTTTCTTAAGGTTTCTGTTGGGGAAGTGCCAGTTAAGCAATTCCCCAGTAGCTTCTGCTGTAGCCTGGGAGGAAGGGGAAATACGGAGGACAGTGAGTCCTGATGCTAGAACCACCCTGAAGTCCCTACCTACCCCTGCCTCAACTACCCTAAGCGGTAGAGGACAACTCGGCGATGGTCCCTTCCTATAATAAGTGAAACACTGAACGCAGACAAGACAAACAACGAGGACAGGAGGTCAACTATCCAAGGGGTCGGAACCAGACGGGCAACTAGGTACAAAATCAGAATCCAGAAGAATAGTCAAGAGGGTAAAGTGAAGGTCAGAATATAGATATCAGTGAAACAGTAATACACTAGCATGCTCTAAGAGACTAATAGCAAGCACCCATGTGTGGACTAATGGGCTGTATATGGGAAGCCCGGAATCTGCCCCAGACGTGATTGGAAGGTAAAATGAGCCTTAAATGAGCCTGTGAACAGTTTAATGTTACAGAATAACATACTGACAGCTTTACTGTGATGTTATGTGCTCCCCTCCGGAGCACTTGCCTCCTCTCTACTCCTCTGATGTACACAGTGGTGGAAATTACTAAAATAAGCACACCAGTTTTCAGGCACAAAAGTGGCACATTGTTGGTACATGACTGTGCCAAATAATGCACCAAAATAGTGCCACTTTATTATTTTCCAACCAGCTCCAAAAAAAAAAAAAAGGGTCTACCAAGGTGGAGATCAAGGCAGGGCAGGGCAGAAATAGACAGGAAACTGGCATGATTTATTCCTGAAATCTATGCTGGACTGGTGTGGATTTCAATTTTAGTACATGGTACATTGCGAGATGCACCAGTGGGGGAATGAATTATGACTGGCCTATCCAGATCTGTAGAAATGGATCAGAACTGCCCATTGAAATCAATGTAAGACAGAAGGCACTCGGATGTCATCGAAACCACCTCTGGTTGCACACTCAGCCGTGTGCATGAGGCATTAATAAGGTCATGCAGTCATTTTTGGTATGGGTCTTCCTTGGGTCATAGACCTTGAAGTTTACAGCTACATGGACAGTTAAAACTGTTTGCTGAATGGTTGCAAACGTGCTACAAGTAGTGTTGTTTTTCGTATCGAGAATCATGATACAACAGTAAGTATTGGTATCAAAGTCCAAATTCTATTATGACAATTCTGATGCACAATGAAATTCTGCACAAAGAATTGACATGCTGCGTATTTTAAAATCTACACCATATATCAATTTCTTGGGGAAAAATCTGTATAATGTACATGAGATTAAGAAAATCTTGTTGGAGGAGAGTGGAAACACTTAGGCTATATTCACACAACGTTGACTTAATGTCTGTAAGAAATGGCTGTGTTGTTCCGCTCAAGTTCACAGAAGGGACTTATTCACATAATAACGGCCATGTGACAGCCATTTTTGAAAAGGCCCCCACATGACTGTTATGAAATCCATAGATGTCTATGGGTTTATTGACACAGCTCTGTCTATGTCCACTTGGACGGATAAAGATAGAACAAGTCACTGTCATTGCTATTAAAACATCACGTGTCCCTATGAATACAGCCTTAAACTAAAGCTAGGTTCACATCTGCGCCGGACTCTCCATTGTTCAGGTCCACCAGGGAATCCAAACGACGGAGAGCTGGGCTGCTAAAACAGTGGTTACCCACTGACACCAGTGGACCTCATAGATTATAAAGGGGTTCGCCAGGTGTCTGCTGTTTTCATACTGAAAGCAGCGGACATAGGTCCTGCACGGAGGACTTTCTTCTTTCTGCTGAATTCTGCAGTGGAGACTTCAGCACAGATGCCTAAGGCCGGTTGCAGATGACCATGCTGCAACCGGCCTGCCGTGATTTAAAAGCACGGGCTGCACACGGGGGACACGGGGATGTCCCTGTGTGCCGCTCGTGCACAGGCCGTGCTTCCGCGGCTCCTTTCATAAATGAATAGGAGCCACGGAAGCACAGGCCGCAAAATAGGACAAGAATAGGACATGTCCTATCTGATGCGGCCCGGACTGTCGGCCTGCACACGGGACCGTGAAAATCACAGAGAGCACACTGACCCACAGCACGGTCGTCTATAGCGCTTTTAACTGTAATGTGTGTAAAACACAACATTTCCCAAAAACGCTCAGTTTCTACAAGGTGTAGTCTTAGCCTTAGGCTGGGATCACATATTGCGCACTCACAGCAGATTAGCTGCTATGCAATCCCCAGTGGCAAAGAACAGTAGTAGAGTAGTGGGTGGGATTTAAATCCCACTGCAGAAAAAAATACCCACACTACAAAGTTTCTTGCACTACAGGTTTTCAACACACAGTATGTCAGTTATGGCTACATGTTCACTTGTGATTTTCCACATACCTGCCAACTTTTTATAAGGAGCGAAAGAGGCACAAAATTAGGTATTGTAATCCCTGCCTCTTGCCCACTTTATCTCCCCCCCCCAATTCCACGTCCTTTTCTGCCCCCACACAGTACGGTGATCCTGATAAGGTATACACATTTTTTTGTGTGTAAGTGTGTATTAAGCCTGGTTATCCTGGTTGCACACTGGTGTTTTTTTGCCATTGTTTGGCCATAGTACTTATTATTGAAAAAATAACACATCCAGATGTTATTTAGTAGTTTAACTGTAATTGTACATGCAATTTCATGTCTTTTTCAAAATGCAGCCTACTCCAGGCATAGCATTTTTTTCAGTTGTTTTAATATTGATTTGCCTAAGGCCCCACATTGCGGACACACAGCAATTTTCCTGCTGCGGAAACGCAGCGAAACAAACGCTGCGTTTTACAGTACCAGCAAAGTGAATGAGATTCTGGCTAATCCCATCCACACATTGCAGAAAAAAAAAAAACACTGCGGAAAAGATGCGTTTTGAAAAAAGCGCATATTTTTGAAAACTGCTGCATGTCAATTATACCTGCGGAAACGTTTTCCCTACAGCTTTAATAAGGGAAGAAAACCACAGCAAAAAACACAATGAAAAACACTACAGAGAAAAACGCAAGGTGTTTCTGCTGTGTTTTTTTCCGCAACATTTTTTAATTGCGTTCCGCGACTAGGCTAAGACCCCTCGTTGCGAAAACACAGAAAAAAAAAATTCTGCGGAAAAGCTGCCTTTTTTGAAAACACTGCATGTTAATTTCACCTGTGGAAAAGCATGTGTTTTCCCTATAGATATAATAAGGGAAGAAAACCTAAGAGAAATACAGACGACCACAAAACCCAAATGCTTTTGTGGTCATCTGCTTTCAATGACTTTTTATTGTTGTTTGCTGCCTTCTGTTTTACAATATCACGTTGCAGCAATTTAACCAGTTGATGAAGTTCAGGTTAACTTTGATACATCTATATCTTATCCAGTGCAATGAATGCTCTGAAGAACTTTCCTCCCATAAGACTAGTTGCAGACGACCGTGGGTATTTTGCAGTCTGCAAACTAATAATTAGTCTTCAGTTTTTGCGGACAGAGTCTCTTCAGTGTGTCTTCAGTGTTTCTTCAGCATCAGTGAACTAGGTCCGCAAGAACTGACAGAATGTCTTCAGTGTGCCATCAGTGTGTGATCCTAGTTTGCGGATCCACCATAAAAAACACAGGTGACATCTAATGATATCCCTAGCTTGTCCGCGAAAACGGACGGCACACTGATGACACACGGAGTACATCAGTGTGCCGTCCTAGGTTTTTAGCCTCCCATAGGCTTCTATGGGCGAGTCTGTTCCACAAAAACTGAACAGAATAGGACATGCTCTATCTGACGCGGTATGGAATCACAGCTCGCACACTGATCAGTGAAAAACATGGTCGTGTATATGTACCCATAAAAATGAATGGGTCAGTGTGCAATCCACGAAAAACAAGGATAGCACACGGATCTCGCCCTCAGTCATCTGCAACTAGCCTAACTCCTTTAAGACACCCCACAATACTAGGTTTGAACTAGGCCTACAGAAAGTGGATGACGGACGCTATTCATTTTATCACATGAAAATTAATTAATCATCAATCAAAAATCATCAATTTTTTTACTATTCCAATAGTTGTTGTGTAAACAGATTGTATAGTGTCACTGCAGATTATAGAAGTCAGGCTCCTCATCAATTTTGCAAGCAGTTGCTGAGTACTATGCAGAAACGCAAGTGTCTACTACTGACATAGACTGGAAGAGTGAAGAAATCAGGCGATACCTTTTAGAGGCTAACTGAGTATATTTATAAGTAAGCTTTCAGGAGTACATACTGACATAGACTGGTACATACTAATGTAAACGGTTGTAAAATACGCCATCTACTGGTAAAAACGTATCACATAGCTGCTGTATATTGTAATGCGCTGTGTGGGCAGGTTCCTGTGTGCAGCAGTGTATATATCAACAGAGCTTTGCACATTCCTGGAGGAGGGCTCTTTGTATCAGCAGGAAGCAGTCAGCTGTATGACTGGCTCAGTGCACCCTTTTTATAAGCTCATTGCTTCTTGTCGCTGTCAGTCACTGCTAAGACTAGGAAGTGCTGGGACTCCTCCAGAGAATTCAAGGTATGCATATGAGAATCAATGTAAGTAAAGATGATCATGCCTGCTGCAGGACATATCCTCTTGGAAATGTTCTCACAGTCACATTAAGGCTAAGGATACACTTTTAATCTTAGCATTGTAAAGGTTGGAGAGTGAAGAAATCAGGCGATACCTTTTAGAGGCTAACTGAGTATATTTGATAGTGAGCTTTCGAGAGTAAAACTGCAGCGACAATGGACATGCTGTGGGTTTGAAACCCGCTGTGCAAGTCAGTTTGCAGGCTAAGGTCCTATATTTCAAAAAAGCAGCATTTTTGCCTGCTGCAGAAATGCATCCGAAAAAAACGCTGAATTTTACATTGCCAGCAAAGTGAATGAGATTCTGGGTAATATCATCCACCCACTGCAGAAAAAAAGAGCTACGGAGAAGCTGCGTTTTTCAAAAATGCAGCATATTAATTTTAGCTGCAGAATTCTGAGCATCAGAAAACAATTTAAGGTTGCGGCAATGCATCACGGTTCTTCCCGCAGCGCTTTTCACAGAAGGGAAACCTCTGCAGAGATTCTGCTTCAATTATACCGATATGGAAACCTCCAGCATTTCCATAGGTATAATTGATATGCTGTGATTTCCAAAACCATAACGGTTTTGGAAATCGCAGCGTGTCCGCTGCGCATATTTTTCCGCAAAGTGGGGATGGGATTTGAGAATCCCATCCACTTTGATGTGACTGTACGCCATATGGGGCCCTGGCCTAACTGAATATAAACGGAACCAGACATATAGAGGGAAAAATGTCTGGTTCTGTTTACATTCATATAGAGGGGAAAATGCTGTGAAAAAAAAAAACCCTCTGCATTTTTGCTGCATTTTTTACTGCAGCATCCTTTAGCTGTGTTTCACTATGTGGGGCCTTAGCTGCACTATTTTTATTTTTTTTTTTTTAATGCAGCAAGTGGATGGGATGTATTCAGATCACATCAAATCTGTAGTGGCTAGCCAGTGTGTCCCAGACTAAGACCTCATGCACACCACCATGTATTTTCATGACGACAGGACAGGTCTTGTTCTTGTCCGTTTTGATGCCCATGTTCACTGACCTCAGTGATTGGGTGATATTATACATGTGCTGTCCGTGTCATTCAAACACGGCCCAGCGACTTGCACATGGTCGTGTTCATATTGCGTAAGGCTAAAGCCTCCTAGCAGCAAATCGCTAGAAAAAACACTGCGGAAAAGACAGCAGCAGAAATGCATTGCGTTTTTTTTTTTTCCGTAGCATTTTTCACTATACCTATACAGAAAACACCAACGTTTCTGTAGGTATAATTGACATGCTACGATTTATAAAAATGATTTTTAATCGCAGCATTTCTGCAGCAGATTTTTTTTCTGCAATGTGTGGATGAGATTTACAAAAAAAAAATGAATATAAAAGTAAAAAAAAAAAGTAAATAAAATAATTTGTCAATAACACACCCTTATTAAAGGTTATAGCCTCACCCCCGATGACAACATACAAAATAAAAATTATCGTAATGGAGAGTAAAAACTATTTAAAAATTTTTTTAGTAGCACTTTGTGTTATTAAATAAAAAAAAAAAATGGAAAGTGAATAACGCAAATGATAAAAATGTTACAGCCCTAAAAACCACACATACAAAAAACCCGAAAATGTGTCTGATCCTGAACCAGAAATTGGCCCGGTACTGAAGTGGTTGAATAATAAAGCATTTTCACTTGGGATAAAGTTTGTATATTTTAAAACATTTTGTTTACATTTTTTGCTTTATTTTTACTTCCATTAGTAGATTTTGAGCACTTCTATAATGTCTTTATTGCAGTGGATTATGAATAATAACATAAACCCTGAAAGGCATCCTATACCTTGCCTTGTACTGAGATGGGAGAACTGGAAGTACTAAGATGCCAACGGATAGCAACCCATTAGCACCAGGGGCCAATGGGGTGACAAACGGCATCTCCTCCCTCATGTGTAACAACTTAGTTGCTGTTGACTCCCTCCAGGGGTTAAACAAAAGGTATAAGAGTTATCTCTGATCCTGGGCCTTGCAAAAGAATGTCAGAATGACACTTGTTGCCAGTTGTGGAACTCCTCTCCCAAGCGCCCTCCATTAATGTACTCTATAACAGACTATGCATGTTGGCAAGGGGTTAAAGGCTATGTAAACCATCAGTAAATGATGTAACCTGGTTGCATTTTTCATTCCAGAATTGTCACCTGTAGTCCTGAATCACAGATTCCAACATATTTTTTATGCTTAAATACAGAGGAAAGGAAGATGACCATGCAGAGAGCCGTGAACTCCATCTTGCAGTACAAATGGACAAACCACAACATCTATCTGAGCTGCTGTGTCAGGACAAATATAAGGAATATATTGACAGCAGAAGTGGATGGGGTGTCCCAGTAACACCACTACGTCTTGCAGCTTCTCAGGGCTTTCTGGAGTGTGTGAAGATACTTCTAGCCAATGGAGCAGAAGTGGACTGCTTAGATGCAAAAGCACAGACTGCACTCTTTGCAGCTGTGAGTGCTGGACACTTGGACTGTGTTAAAGAATTATTAAAAGCTGGTGCTAACCCTTATGGCAGTGTCTACAATAACTGTTCCCCTGTGCTGACAGCATCTCGGGATGGTCAAACCAAAATTTTAAAGGAGCTTCTGGATTATGGTGCAGATGCTAATATTAGGTCAAAGAAGACACCAACACGAACTAGCACAGGATGTACTGGACCCTTATACCTTGCCGCTGTATATGGACACTTGGAATGCTTTAGAACTCTTCTTCTTTATGGAGCTGAAGCAAATTACAATTGTACAGACCCGGACACTTTAAGCAGAATGAAGAATCCTGTATCTGTACTAGAGTTATGCCTGAAGCATTGCTGTAACCCAGAGTTTGTAAAACTTCTCATTGAATTTGGTGCAAACATATATCTTCCCAATAACCATGCATATCAGTCACTGGCACACCGCCAGTCTTTGGAGCTTCTAGAGAGAGAAAAAGGTAAAGTCCTTTAATATAAGGAAGCATTTTCCTGTATTTTGTCTGGATCCACATACAGTGACAAATTTACTAATCCTGTCTAATTTATAGACAGAGCAATTTAGGGTGCTGTCACACAGTCTTTTTGTAGCAGTTTTTGTACCAAATCTAGAAGTGGAAGAATTTTAGCTATGGTTGAGCTTAATGGAAACAGCATAGCTCTGAGCTGTGCTGTTTCCATAACTCCGATAGAACTGAATGGGAGTTATGTAAACAATGTAGATCACTGTTTTATGTCGGGAAATTCATTTTAGAGATAGCTGCGGGTCTGCTGCATTTCTTGAAAGTGTGGCCTTAGCCTAAACGCGGAAAGAGCAGGGAAGGGGTTAAAATAAAATATCAAGCATACTTACCTATCCTGCATCCCACCAGAACAGAAGACCAGGGGGCTGCAGCTACTCAGAACAGGTGTGAATGCTTAAAAGTGTTTTGCCATGAACAAAACCATATTCAGATTTGTAGCCAATTAAAAGTTAAACATGCCATCAATAGTAGCAGCACTGGGGTTGAGAGTTCTACAGATCTCATCTACAGGTGCATCTCAATAAATTAGAAGATTTTTGAAATGTTCATTCATTTCAGTAATTCAATTTATAATAATCGTCTTCCATGATTGTGTGTCCGACTGAACCAGACTGAGGGACCATTTAAAGGCTTAGGAAACCTTGGCAGGTGACATACTGAACTTTTTTACAATATTCTAATTTTCTTCGATTTGGGTTTTCATTATCTGTAATCCATAATCAACATTTACAGAAATAAAACACTTGAAATAGAATACTCTATAACGAATCTAGAAAATATAGGAGGTCATTTTTTTAATTTAATTACTGAAATAAAGGTTTCAAAGATATTCTAATTAATTGAGATGCACCTGTATATGCTGCAACTAAAACTGCAGCCTGTTATGCCACAGTCCTTGTCTGCCTTGTTTGTATGCTTGTCTTGTTGTCTGTTTCATCTCTGTTTGGCCCTGGGCTTTCTGCAATTTACCTCTGGGAACTGTCTGGCCCTGGGCTTTTTGCAGTATACCTCAATATACCTATCCTGTAGTCTTGCCCTTTATTCTTGTGTTTCCAGGCTTCTGTTTTTAGTCTGTACAACTGTCCAGACCTGTATACGTTGCTCAGCCAAAGTTAGATTAAGGCTATAGGCGCTGGTGTCTCCATTGGAGACTCCGTCACAATGTCTGCCTGAAAATTGGCAGAGGAAAAAGTCTCTCTGCCGGTGTTAGTTTTAAAACGACGAACCACATTATAGTCAACGGGTCCTTTGGACACTGTTTGTTACCGCTAATTTAGGACCAGAGGAACGGAGAGGCGACACTATTGTGTAGCAGTGACCTCGGACACATGATGTCAGAGAAGAGCGCCTGACACTGCAAGGAGGAAGGGAAGACACAGGAGACACAAACGCTGTGGAGGAGGAAGACTCAGGGTCTCCAATTATTATACTCTGGGGTCTAAAGGGACCCCAGAGTATAATTTACCGGTGGTGGCCAGTTCAGTTCATCAAGATGAATTCCAAATTGTTCAGTTTCGTTAAAGACCAAACAATTTGTAATAGTCGGGTCAAATCTTGTTCATTGCCAATTGATTCGCCACCTCCTAATACATGCTTGTATTTATGCCACTAGTTTAACTTCTCTTCATCATTTCCAGCTCAGGCAAAAGTGAACAACTGATTATGTGAAGACACCTTTATACAATATAAGGTCTTGTGTTACAGGATGTCTTGATATTAGAGGCCAGATGACTAAAAAATATTCATATTAACAGTTAAAAGTATTGTATATTAATATATGTATATCACTTTGCAGAGTATCCAAGATCCCTGATGTCTCAGTGTCGTCTAACTATAAGGAGAAGGCTAAACCAAATGGGAAGGTTACGTCTCCTTGATCAGCTGAAAATTCCGCAAAGAATAGTGAAATACTTACAGCACCAAAATTACTACTGCTGAAAGAAAACTGCCAAACGCGACGCCAAGGAATATATGGGCAGCCAGAAATAAAAAAGAGATTTTTAAATGTTGAAGTGTTGTCTTATCTGTATAGGAATAGGAAAGGGGCTTTAAAGATTGATCTAGGCCGGGGCCCTATGTAGCATAAATGCCGCGGTTGGCCTGCCGTGGAAAAAAAAACGCAGCGTTTTACAGTCACAGAAAAGTGGATGGAATACGGAATTCCATCTCCACTTTGCGATAAAATATGCGCAGCGGAAATGCTGCAATTTCCACAACCATCACGGTTTTGGAAATCGCAGCATGTCAATTATACCTACGGAAACGCCGGCGGTTTCCCTATAGGTATAACTGAAGCAGAACGTCTGCAGAGGAAACCTCTGCAAACCTTCTGTGCAAAGCGCTGCGGGAAGAACTGCCATTTGCTGCCGCCACAGTTTTTCCTGCAGTGCTTTTTTGCTTCGGGACGCCACATGGGGCCTTAGCCTTACACAGGATAACTTTCTGATTCTAGGGCTGACTGATGATATAACAAGTCAGTCGACTCAGATTTTTAAGGCATTTTACAAAGGATGATGCAAACTCTTTGGAGGGGTTTTGAACCCATACAGATTTCATATTGTCAGCAGGACATCCACGGTCTTAGGAATGCTCGTTCATCCAGTGATCTGTCCATATAAAAGGGCTTTACCACTTTCACAGCTTTGGAATTACAGAATAAGCCATGCATAATGAATCTACAATCTTTGATTAACCCCTTAATGACCGGGCCATTTTTTGTTTTTGCATTTTCGTTTTTCTCTCCCCACATTCCAAGAGCCATAACTTTTTCATTTTTCAGTTCAGAGTCACATGATGGCTTATTGTTTGCTAAACAAATTGTACTTTGTAATGTCACTATTCAATATTCTGTGCAATGTACTGGGAAGCTGGAAAAAAATTCAGAATGAGGTGCAATTGGAGAAAAACTGCATTTGAGCCAAATTCATATGGGTTTAATTTTTACAGCATTCACTGTGTGGTAAAAATGACATGTTACCTGTATTCTGTGGGTCAGTACGAACACGGCGATACCAAATTTATATAGTATTTGTAATGTTTTGATACCTTTTAAAAAATTTAAAACTTTGGTAAATAGAAAAAAAAATTTTGCATCGCCATATTGTGTCACCTGTAACTTTTTCATATTTACATGTATGGAGCTGGGTAAGGTGTCTTTTTATGCGGGACAACATGACGTTTTTATTGATACTACTTGGGGAAAGATCTGATGGTTTGATCACTTTTTATTCAATTTTTTATAGGAGACAAAGTGTTGAAAAAAACGCTATTTGGCCATTTTGATTTTTTTTCCCCGCTACGCCGTTCACCGTATGGGATAAATATTTTAATAGTTCGGGCATTTTGGAGCGCGGGGATACCTAATGTGTTTATGTTTACTTTTGTTTATTTACTTTTATATCTGATCTAGGGAAAGGGGGATGATTTTAACTTTTGTGTTTTTTTTGTTTTTTTTTAATTTTTACATACTTTTAAAAACTTTTTTTTTTTATACTTGTATGATCAGACTCCCTAGGGACCTTGAAACCTAGGGAGTCTGATCGATCATACTATTCACTGCGATACTACTGTATCGCAGTGAATAGCAAAATGCCTTCACTGCTATTAGAAGATGCCTCTGGCATCGTGTAATAGCTATACTGAAATGACAGGCCTGGGAGCCTTCAATAGGCTCCCGGCTGTCATGGCAACCAAGCGCCGCCCTCCAATGACGTTCCGGAGGGCGGCGATGAGGTAAAAATGGCGGCGCCCTTGGCGGCTCCGAAATTTAGACGCATCTAAAGGGGTTAACAGCCGCGATCGGTGCAGGCACCGATCGCTGCTGTTAGCTGCAGGTCCTGGCTGTATTATACAGCCGGCACCCGCGGTGTATGGAGAGCGCTCAGCTCCTGAGTGCTCTCCATACATCGTCATGCAACTCAGGACGTACTATTACACCCTGCGTCGTTAAGGGGTTAAAGGGAAGTGTTCTCATTGAAAATGTGCAATCTTCAAGTTATAGAGGAAGAGCTGAGTAGCTTGATATATGGTTTTATAGGAAAATAATTAGTATAACTTGCTATTTATATCTCTACTCGTTCTGAATTTAGTAGTCCAATGGGCGGTCATATTTATTTACAGCCATACAGGGTAGGCTGTCAATCACTGGGTAGCCCTGCCCACTTGACAGCTAAGCTCAGAATGAACATTTTAGATCACTGTCTGTCTTAAATCAAATTCTTTATCTGGATGATAGGAAATGAGGTCACTCTCTGGAAATAGGAAATTCCTCTAACTTCTCTGTTGTAAGATCATTCTCACTGCAATTTGTTTGTTTAAAATTCATCCTTCAGGGCTTATGCTCAGGATCCCTTCACTGGAGGACTCAGCCGGTCTTGTATTACACGGTCACTAGTTTATTTGTCAAGCAATGGATTGTACAAGGGGCACAGTTATTGTCTTCATGACATTCCCTGTTGGTTTGTATCATTACTATGTAGTGCTACATCTCGTTTTTAGGCCTCCTGCACATTACGTAGATTGGATTGATTTCCCACCCTGAACCCAGTCAGGAGACCAGGATTCCATGTAGGATTCCATCATAGTGAGTCCCTGCTACTCCGCGGCTCTACTGTCCCATACTATACTAACACGAGACAGTAGAGCCACAGGGATGCAAGGACTCCTAGCATCATAGATTACTATCATGCTTGGAGTCCTGGTGTTCAGATGGATTAAGGAAGTTCGGCAGATATACTGAATCGTCAACTAATGTGGTCTGTGCTTCAGATATCCTGTCACACTGCTACATAGTTTGGATAGAAAGGAACAATATTAAACCACGACTCCATCCCCACAGGTCTCCATCAGCAGAGAACCCATACTAGTTACATTCTAGTGTGGGTTTTACAGAGAGGACATTTCGTTTAATGCACTTCTATCCCTATAGGGAAGGAAAGCTCTGTGCAGTGTACGGGGCTCCACGAACTGTAGTGGTGGTGCCTGGAACCGCAGCCATGCTCCCAATCACTTGAATAGGAGCAGGGCTGCTTTTGGCAGCCACATCAGCAGATCAGTTCAGAGTTCAGGTGTCGAATCCCCAACCAATCTGATACTGATGACCTATCTTGTGGATAGGTCATCAGTATCAAAAATCTTCAGATCATGGACAACCCCTTCAATGCTTCATTCGCACAGTGGCACCAAAAGATGATGGTGGGTCAATTTTAAACTTCTCTACTTTACCTAAAGAAGTGATAAACAGATGCAATGGTTTTTGGAGCAATTTTTTTTTTTTTTTTTTAAAAGCATGGTTGGGGAAGAGCCACAAAGGACATACTGCATGTAAAATGTTTTTGGTGAATTTTTTATTTTAAAACCTAAGATAAATAATATATTTCATGCTTCAACTAATGCTGCATACTTCATCTTCAATTAAAAACTTTACACGTAAAAGGTACCACAATAAAAATTTATTTAAAATAAAAATTTTCTAAATAGTAAAACAATAAAATGTATTGCCTTCTCAAACACATCTTGTTATTTTCTTTATCATTATCTTTTCATTTGTGCAGATCCCTGTCTGATAACTCGGCCACAATAATGAAATCATGGCTGCGTATCTGTCAGGTATGAGAACATACAAAGTTCCTGCATTCATGGACTGTACACAAGTCACTCCAACCCACAGACATAACACCAGAGGGTAGCCTAACTCTGTTACTCCCCTGGTGACCTGCACATTCCCTAGTTCAAGATGGCACCATCATTCTAGATCCTCAATATGGCATCTTCCTGAATCTTGGTATCCAGCATGGCTTTCCTCTCATTCCTAGTTGACAAAATGGTGACCCTCATTCCGATCACCCAACACAATATCACTTAAAATCTTGGTCCTCCACATGGTACCCCTCTCATTCCTGGTTCCTAGCATAGCTCCCTTTTCCATGTTAATCTTGACCATACTTGTTGACAATTCATAGGCCAAAATCCATCCTCAGAGCCCACCTGACAACACCCCAAGAATGCCAGTTTTGGTGAGTGGTAAAACCCATCTCTTTTGTGGTCTAGTTCCAAAGATTGTCCAAGCAAAATTAGGACTGTTGTTATTTATACTCAGCACCTTAGGGATAGATTGCATTGACTCTAGGGCTAAGGCCCTACATATCGAACCGCAACTAAAAAAATGCATTGCGATTTTCATTGCGTTTTGCTGTGGTTTTTCTTCCCTTATTACACCTATAGGGAAAAAGCTTGCTTTTCCCACGCCATGTTTTTTCTGCAGCATTTTTTTTCCCGTAATGTGTGGATGGGATTAGCCACAATATCCTTCACTCCAGCTGGTATTGTAAAATGCAGCGTTTTTTTCTGCTGCATATGCTAGGCACCTTAGTGACAGATTGCATTGACTATAAGGCTAAGGCCCCATGTAGAGAATTGCAGCTAAAAAATGCATTGCTTTTTTTTTCTGCAGTGTTTTTCATTGTGTTTTTGCTGTTTTTCTTCCCTTCCCATTTCCGCAGCTAAAATTGACATGCAGCTTTTCCCACAGAATTTTTTTTCCCACAATGTGTGGATGTGATTAGTGAGAATCTCAGTTTGCTGATATTGTAAAATGCAGATTTTTATTCTGCAGCATTTCCGCAGCAGCCAAAAATGCAGCATTTCCACAACGTGGGGCCTTAGCCTAACATGAACTCTGTGCTCTAGAGTGATGCTGGTGATTTTTTTCTTAATATCTCTTAGGGGCATTCACACTGCTGTTAATGTCCGTTGCCATCTTCCATCATAGGATGACAGCCACGGACATTAAAATGTCGCAGAGAACGGTCACAGACTGATTCTGTGTCTGTTCCCATTGACACTAATGTAAACAACATGACAGAAGCAAGCTTGTATTGTAATCAATGTCTGAAGAAGAGAGCTAGCACTCTCGAAAGCTTGCTTATTAAATATACTCAATTAGCCTCTAAAAGGTATCGCCTGATTTCTTCAAGGTTTCATACTGGCGAGGTCCTTTTCATTGATAGTATATAGCCAACTCACACAGAACTGGCTATTCTCCATAACTCAAAGTCCTTTTCCATGTACCATATACTTAGAAGTTTTCATACAGCTGAGATTCATTCCAGCAATGGGATTTATTTCACAATCTGCAAATTAGCAGTCTGGAGCTCTGAGGGCGGCTTCTTTGCTCCAAATTGCTTCACCCCACACTCCCCTAATACACCCTCTTTCACCTCAAGGTGTTACATTGAGGTGAGCCTGACCCAACTAACAGTCACTGGTTTTATATGCTTCACCCTGGTGACAGACTTCCTTTAAAGGATACCATAAAAAAATACAATCCATTTGCAGCATATGGAGAGATACGTGAGAACATGTTCTATTGTTTGACGGTCCATGAAATGGACATGTGAATAGCCATATACACACATTGGGGGTTATTTATCATCTGCCCCTTTTTTTGACCATACTTTTCACAGGTGCACTTTTTTTTAAAGACTAGTTTTACTGTGGTGCTTATTTTTGATCTAGGCGCACCTCTTTGTTGTACCTTTTATGGTTTAAAAGACTGCTACAACCTACACGACTTGTATCAGCAGCAGTTGTCAGCGAAACCACTGTTTTCTGTTAAAATCAGGCATTCACTATACATGCTCAGTATGCCATCTTGGTTTTCAGACGGAACAAGCCTACTGTGCTGGATGTCAGAAGCTGCAAGTAAAGCAGCTGTGAAGACAAGAGAGGGAAGGCTCAAACAGATAGAGTGGCATTGACTACCACACAAGAGGCGTTCAAAGTGATGACACAGCTGTGCTCGGAGCAGAGGGATAACGCCCCCTGTGCTCTGTGTAGCTAATTTGCATAAGAATGAAGTTTTAGCGAAAACTACCAGGAGGATCTTGATACTAAAGGTATGCCTGGAACAGCCTTTATAAAGGCTCGTTCACTGTCTGAGTATTTTAAAACAGAGTTTCTGAATGATAGATTCCCTTTAAGACCAGCCATTCCATTCAGACTGGGGTGCAAGACACACAGATTCTTATGACCCCCCCCTCCCCTCCATGCAAGATACCCACAGGAGAAGGGGTAACTTTTTGTGACCAGATAGCCCCTTTAAGTCTACCCCCACAATACTAGAAATTAATCCTCCAATATCCATATATTTCCTGTGGAGCCCCACACAAGCATTCGACATCTATCTAGTGCACCTCCATAGTGTTATCTATCTAGTGCACCTCCATAGTGTTAATAAGCTCTTCACAGCTCAGAGCACCCCAAACAAGATTCCTGCAGCTCCCCATGTGTGTTTTAAAGCACACTATCAATTGCTCATGCACTGACAATGGAAGAGTTTCTTTTGTGCCTCTCATGCAAACCTAACACAGACATGAGAGATTTCCAATGCACCTCTAGACACTCCGAATGTACCTTCAGTGCAGGGAGCACACACAAGAACCCCACAGCTCTCCATGTGCCCCCCACAGTGTCACAGCTTACCATATCCCCAACAGTAATATATCTCACAATGGTATTAAGCTCGGTATCCCCCACAGGGCCACAGCTTGCCAAATCCACCAAGCCTAAACCATAGCTTGCCATACACTTTACTAACGCAGCTGAAAATCTTCCCTTCCCGCACAACTCTGCTCCCCACAGTACACCACACACCCCACCATGCACTCTACAGCTCTGCCCTGTAGTCCCCCCAGTACACCGCGCACCACGCAACTCTGCCACCCCCCACAGTACACCACGCAACTCAGCCACCCCCCCCACAGTACACCACGCAACTCTGCCACCCCCCCCCACAGTACACCACGCAACTCTGCCACCCCCCCCACCACACACCACGCAACTCGCCCCCCCCGAACCAGTACACCCCCACGCCACCCCCCCCCCACCAGTACACCACGCAACTCTGCCCCCCCCCCACCAGTACACCACGCAACTCCCCCCCCCCCCACCAGTACACCACGCAACTCTGCCCCCCCCCCACCAGTACACCACGCAACTCTGCCCCCCCCCCACCAGTACACCACGCAACTCTGCCCCCCCCCCCACCAGTACACCACGCAACTCTGCCCCACCCCCCCCCCCACCCCACCAGTACACCACGCAACTCTGCCCCCCCCCCCCAGTACACCATGCAACTCTGCCCCCCCCACCAGTACACCACGCAACTCTGCCCCCCCCACCAGTACACCACGCAACTCTGCCCCCCCCCCCCCCCAGTACACCACGCAACTCTGCCCCCCCCCCCAGTACACCACGCAACTCCCCCCCCCCCCCAGTACACCACGCAACTCTGCCCCCCCCAGTACACCACGCAACTCTGCCCCCCCCCAGTACACCACGCAACTCTGCCCCCCCCCAGTACACCACGCAACTCTGCCCCCCCCCACCAGTACACCACGCAACTCCCCCCCCCCCCCACCAGTACACCACGCAACTCTGCCCCCCCCCCACCAGTACACCACGCAACTCTGCCCCCCCCCCCACCAGTACACCACGCAACTCTGCCCCCCCCCACCAGTACACCACGCAACTCTGCCCCCCCCCCCACCAGTACACCACGCAACTCTGCCCCCCCCCCCCACCAGTACACCACGCAACTCTGCCCCCCCCCCCCACCAGTACACCACGCAACTCTGCCCCCCCCCCACCAGTACACCACGCAACTCTGCCCCCCCCCCCACCAGTACACCACGCAACTCTGCCCCCCCCCCCCACCAGTACACCACGCAACTCTGCCCCCCCCCCCACCAGTACACCACGCAACTCTGCCCCCCCCCCACCAGTACACCACGCAACTCCCCCCCCCCCCCACCAGTACACCACGCAACTCTGCCCCCCCCCCACCAGTACACCACGCAACTCTGCCCCCCCCCCACCAGTACACCACGCAACTCTGCCCCCCCCCCACCAGTACACCACGCAACTCTGCCCCCCCCCCCCCACCAGTACACCACGCAACTCTGCCCCCCCCCCACCAGTACACCACGCAACTCTGCCCCCCCCCCACCAGTACACCACGCAACTCTGCCCCCCCCCCCCACCAGTACACCACGCAACTCTGCCCCCCCCCCCACCAGTACACCACGCAACTCTGCCCCCCCCCCCCACCAGTACACCACGCAACTCTGCCCCCCCCCCCCGTACACCACGCAACTCTGCCCCCCCCCACCAGTACACCACGCAACTCTGCCCCCCCCACCAGTACACCACGCAACTCCCCCCCCCCCCCCAGTACACCACGCAACTCTGCCCCCCCCCCCAGTACACCACGCAACTCTGCCCCCCCCCCCCAGTACACCACGCAACTCTGCCCCCCCCCCCCCCAGTACACCACGCAACTCTGCCCCCCCCCCACCAGTACACCACGCAACTCTGCCCCCCCCCCCACCAGTACACCACGCAACTCTGCCCCCCCCCCCCACCAGTACACCACGCAACTCTGCCCCCCCCCCCACCAGTACACCACGCAACTCTGCCCCCCACCCCAGTACACCACACACTCTACAGCTCTGCCCAGTACACCGAGCACCCCGCACCTCTCCATGTCCCTCCACTGCACGGGCTACATGTTTTCTTCACACCTTCCCAATCACATGAAGGCAGAAGGTCCTTACAGAGTGTGGTATTTAGCCTTTGCCCTAGCTCTCTCCTTCCATCCTTCAGTCACACACTGCAGCCCTCACTGCTCTCTGTACTACAGCTACATGTGCTCTGTTCCTCTATAGAGCGCAGAGCTGTGATACAAGAGACCCCGCCCTCCTCGGAGAGCCCCGCCCCTTCCTGTGGCATCATACCTACCAGGAGCAGCTGCATTCTAGACACGACCGTGCTGGGACACAGGAGTCTAGGCAGAGCGAGTAGGACACCGCGGAGGCATCTAGGCCTACGCCAAAACATCGCAGGTAAGAGCCAAAACGCAGTGTGCGTTTCCTGTGTGGAGCGCACCTGTATGCACGGGAGACAGATGTGTTCATACATGTATATCGCTACGTATCACCGCTCTCACGTCTAATCTGCTGATGTACTGACTACAGTAGTAAATAAGGCCACTGCCATGTACAATGGGGGCATAATAGTACTGTATCATCCTGCGCCGTGCCTGGGCATCATATAGTGCACATATAGCCTAGGGTTATAGCAGATGGCAGGGACAAGAAGCATCTTGTATGGCAGATAATCCCAGTCTTGGCCAAGTGTGTGTTCATTTTGATGACAGGTCTTGCAGACTGTGGTGTGTGTACTGTAATAATATGTCATGCTTTATATAGACAAAAGTTGTGGCATGCAATGTGCCCTAAGGGTCCAGGGGTTTGTCAGTGTATACAGTGTCACTGGCTATATGGTGTTTGCTTGTCTCCAGTGACAGCCTTTAATGGGTGCCGTGGTCATCGTGTGGTGGAGTCTGCAAATTTTGTGCAGCTTTTAAAGCACACAAGTTGTCTCTAGGACCCAGTGCCCCTGCTCCTGGGCACTGTAGTGTTGGGGTGTGGCATGAGTTTGACCATTTGTGCCCCTCGCTATATTCTGGTGATGGGTGTCGGCATGGAAATAGGCTCTGTTCACACTTTAACTGTTTATCTGTTCTGTTTAGGGGGCAGACAAAATGAAATGACATACCCCCTCGACTCATAATATGGTCCAGTAGCTTCCACCACAGTGTCCATTTTTTTGATGAGAAGAAAAGACAAAAATAGATCAGTTGTCTTGGAAACTTTTGGAATGTCAAAAATAAAGCCCTCTTTGTACTGCAAAGTACCGGATCACCATAGCTTGTACTGCTTTTGTTGTCCTTCCAATGTGATAAAGTACTGCAAAGCACCTGGCACTGGGACTTTGCAGTACCTACTATAGAACTGGTATCGTACAAGCCAAAACAATACTATAATTCACCTGCTCAAACTCTGCTTAGCAGCACAAGACAATCCACTGCATGGAAAGCAGGCTACATGGTACCTGAACAGAGTTGATTGACTCAAGAATCCTTAGCATAGGCCATAAATATCTGATCAGTGGAGAGCCAACATTGCCCCCACATGGATCAGCTGTTCGGGGTAACTTTCCACACCTGTACTATATACACAGCACAGAGCTGGAAGCTATTATAGTGGCTGGGCGCCGATACTGCAGTTCAGCTTCCATAGAAGCAGCCCTGAATGGCTGATGTGTGGGAACTGGTCAGATATTTATGGCCTTTTCTAAGGATAGGCCAGAAATAAAAATTCCACACATTGCAGAAAAGATCTTTTTGGTTTTTTTTTTTCAGCCAAAGCTGAGAGTGGGTATAGCAGAAGTATATATCCATGCTTTAAGTTATGCATTCCACTAAAATAAAACAGCAAAAAATGCAATATTTTCACAATGTGTGGTCCCAGTCTGAGGCTGGGTTCACATCTGCGTTCGTCAATCTGCTCGAAATCCATATTTGAAATCTTCAAAAACTTATTTCGAAAGGTCCGGATTAAAACCTATTGATTTCAATGGGTTTTAAAAGTAATCTGCATGTATCAGTTTGTGCCATTTCTGTCTGGTTTCCGCTTTTTTTGTGCTGAGAGAAAAGTAGAACTTGCAGGACTTTGTCTCCGTACTAAAATAAGGATTCCAGACGGACAGCAACCAATCCGTGGTTTTTGTTGGTTTTTTTTTTTTTTTTTTAACATTGAGATCTATGGAAAATGGATTACAAACAGGTAGCAATCAGTTTGTTTGTCAGTTTTACAATCCGTTTTTCCCTCTGCGCTTGCTTAGAATGAAGAAGGGGGGGAGGGGGAAAAAAAAGATTGATCAAAAATGGACAGAAACTGCCAAAAATGGTCAGTTTTTTTTTGAACGGACACCAATTGACTAATCCATCTAAAAAAACAGATTCGGGTATCCGCTGTGTAACCGTTTGGAATCCTTTTTGTACCAAACTGTTTTTCTCTTAAAACAGTTTGCAAGTGGACAGATACCAGACGCAGATGTGAACCCAGCCTTAGAGTGTTTGGCATGATCAGCCTATTTGTGTAGACTTGCTACATATTGTCATTTTTCTTAAACTAATCTTCCCTCCTGATCTGGCAGTTTAGTAGTTGTTGATGTTGGGATTATTTAGACAAGCAATTCTACTATCTATTGAATGGCTGTGTCATGGCCAACCAAAATCTAACAAGTATGGCACGTTAGCCAAATCCGTCTGAATTGGATGTTTTTTGCGGTGGAATTTTTGTAATCGCATTGCAAAGGGTGACGACCCACAACATAAATTGACATGAAGTGACTTGAAGGCCACCTGCAATGCATATCAATTTGTGCTGTAGTTTTTTTCACCAAGCAGGTGGATGAGATCTGTTTGTTGCTGCTGTATGCTGTAGCGGATCAGTCACCAGTAAGTCCACGGTGGCTAATCCGCTATAAGATCTGAGGATAGAGGCAATGCCTAATTAAATGACAATTATTTACTTAAGAAAACCTGAAAACTTTACCCTAGGTGAACTGTGCTGAGAATCGCTGCATTAGACAACTTCATTCCCAAGGGAGATAGTAGTAGACTAAAGTCATGATGGTGGATTTCACTTCCTCTACTGTGCTGCAAGCCCAACTTTTTTTGTCTGTCAGTTTGTGTTAAAAAAAACAGATATCTGACAGACTCCCACTATAACCAAAGGGGTCCTTTGGGCTCTGCTATTTTCACAGTCGATTTTGCCTTTCTTCTGGCCCTCTAACAGATCAGAAGAATGGAAAAAAAGCACAGATGTGAACTAAGAGTAGGCGGTATGAATTATTTTTTTTATTTTTTTTATTCAAACTGTTTAAAAAAAAAAAAAAAAAAGTTAGATGTGTATCATACAAAAAAGGTTCATGTATGTTACACTGAATTGAATGATAGTGTTTCACAAAAGTTGTGATCATTTTGATACCTTAGCCCGTGGGTATGTTAACATGTACTGGATATGCTGCAGATTTTAAGTCCAGATTCGGGTTTTGAATATCCGCAGAGTAAATGAGATTTTAACAATTCATTACAATATTATATGTGATATTATGTTTGTCAGGGAAGATGCGATTTGGGCAGATGGATATCAACTGTATGATCCTTTTTGTTTTGGGGAGAACTGGCACAAGTCTGGCAGCAGCTTTATCCTCTCTCCCTGTTTACTATACATGCACCGTATGGCAGAGACCAGCGTGTGTGTGTGTTATTATATATATATATATATATATATATATATATATATATATATGTATATATATGAATATGAAAGCTGGACAAGGTAGCTGTCAGCTATTTAAAGTGTATGGTAAGTTTAGATACAGTGGGGGAAAAAAAAGTATTTAGTCAGCCACCAATTGTGCAAGTTCTCCCACTTAAAAAGATGAGAGAGGCCTGTAATTGTCATCATAGGTAGACCTCAACTATGAGAGACAAAATGAGAAAACAAATCCAGAAAATCACATTGCCTGATACATGGCCCCATTCATTCTTTCATGTACACGAATCAGTCGTCCTGGTCCCTTTGCAGAGAAACAGCCCCAAAGCATGATGTTGCCACCCCCATGCTTCACAGTAGGTATGGTGTTCTTTGGATGCAACTCAGCATTCACTCTCCTCCAAACACAACGAGTTGTGTTTCTACCAAACAGTTCTACTTTGGTTTCATCTGACCATATGACATTCTCCCAATACTCTTCTGGAACATCCAAATGCTCTCTAGCAAACTTCAGACGGGCCCGGATATGTACTGGCTTAAGCAGGGGGACACGTCTGGCACTGCAGGATCTGAGTCCCTGGCGGCGTAGTGTGTTACTGACGGTAGCCTTTGTTACGTTAGTCCCAGCTTTCTGCAGGTCATTCACTAGGTCCCCCCGTGTGGTTCTGGGATTTTTGCTCACCGTTCTTGTGATCATTTTGACCCCACGGAGTGAGATCTTGCGTGGAGCCCCTGATCGAGGGAGATTATCAGTGGTCTTATATGTCTTCCATTTTCTAATTATTGCTCCCACAGTTGATTTCTTCACACCAAGCTGCTTGCCTATTGCAGATTCAGTCTTCCCAGCCTGGTGCAGGTCTACAATTTTGTTTCTGGTGTCCTTCCACAGCTCTTTGGTCTTCACCATAGTGGAGTTTGGAGTGTGACTGTTTGAGGTTGTGGACAGGTGTCTTTTATACTGATAACAATGTCAAACAGGAGCCATTACTACAGGTAATGAGTGGAGGACAGAGGAGCCTCTTAAAGAAGAAGTTACAGGTCTGTGAGAGCCAGAAATCTTGCTTGTTTGTAGGTGACCAAATACTTATTTTCCACCATAATTTGCAAATAAATTCTTAAAAAAATCAGACAATGTGATTTTCTGGATTTGTTTTCTTATTTTGTCTCTCATAGTTGAGGTCTACCTATGATGACAATTACAGGCCGAGCTCATCTTTTTTAAGTGGGAGAACTTGCACAATTGGTGGCTGACTAAATCCTTTTTTTCCCCACTGTAAGCGTCTAAAGAAATTTATTATACAGCATGAGTCACTATGATAAATTTAATGCAGGCTGCTTAGTCTAAAGGCCCTATCACATAAGCCAACCCAGCAGGCAAAAAATGAGAGCAGACATTCCCGATCATCGCCCACTACTTTGCTGCATTTAACCGCAGTAGTCATCCCTACTATATGGGGATGAATGGATCTTTGCAAATCTCCATGTTTAGACAGGGCAATGTGCTGTTGACAATCCAGCATTTTTAGTTTGCTTAAAATATGTGATCACCATGCAAAAAAAGGTTTTCTGTTTTGTTGGGTGAAGGCCCATGATGTGACATTTCCGCACTGCTGGTATTTATTGTTCATTACCTAGTAATTGTTACTCGGCCATACAGTAACCTGCAGACACCAGTGACATGGAGCATTGGCGAGGTGGCCGTGCAGCATTTTGTGTCTTTAACCCTTCACAGGCCAGTTATTGGAAACAAGTCCTAGGAATGATCATTTCAGATAATGGCTCAAGTAAAAGCCTTAAGCTTTAGTTTTATGTAAAGTTTGTTTCCATATAACAGCCACATAACAAAATCAATTACTTTTTAATGCGGTTGCTATCAGTTCATTAAGTCTATTGGAGAAAAACACTTACAGTATAATTTTAGCAGATGCAGCAAGTTAGAAGATAAAACAGACAAACTGCAGAGCGGCTCTAAAACCTCGCACATAACTTACCATGACATTCTTCTCGCAAAGCGTTGCTTCAAGTGGGGGGATATATAGTATCACCATACAGAGTACCTACAGTCCTTTGGAGTTTGATGCTGGGGAGGGAAATGTTGTTTGTTTTTTTTCAGCAATTTCTTTTAAAGAGGAAAGGGTGATATTACACGTCAGGTTTGTTTCTGCAAGCAAAAATCTGTTCCATTCATCTAAATGGAGTTGTTTTTGCACAGGCAATTGGATTTCTGGAAGCCCCTTCAGATAAATGGGATAGTCACAGAGATTGCTGTAACTGCCCTGAAAGTTTTGTATAGTGGTAACTCCGGAGTATCATGCATCTAAGCTTCCTCAGAGACAGAGGAAATTGGTGCAGAATTTTTGTCCGGAACTTATTTTTTGCCATGGACAAGGCCAGTATTTTTTGATACAGGTTTGTCACCGCTTTGGGTAGCTTTGTGTGAATAGAGGTTCGGGTAACCCTTTCGTTAACCTTACACACTTTCCCATTGTGGTAAGCTTGACAACTTGGTAAAACGCGTGGCCTTAGCATGTCGGACTTCAGAGGCGATGATGGTTGAATTCTCCTGTATAATGTATTTGATGCTTGAATGACAAGACTCTGCCTGACATAAAACCACCATTTGGATAACAGGGATTTGCATCTATGCGACTCTTTTCTCTCACTCCTTTTATCAGTTTGGTTTATTATGGCTACAATAACTCCCCGGCTCTAATAACAGCTGCTGAATGCACTTTTATGAAACATCATCCAAAATAAATGAAGAATTTCACATGTTCCTCTCTGGTTTCACAGTTTGTCTCCGTGTGCTGTAACCCCCTGCGTGTGTGTGTGTGTGTGTGTGTGTGTGTGTGTGTGTGTGTGTGTGTGTGTGTTTTTTTTTTTTTTTTTTTTTTTCTTTTTTTTGGGGTCTTGTGAAAATCACAGCTCCTCCTCCTGCCATTACTTATCATGTCCTTGACTTGTTCTTTTCACCAGCTATTTTGAGAAATGCAAATGACAATGGGTACATAGAAACGCTACCGCTATGTCCCAAGACAACCACAGAGAAGAATGTGGGAATGGCACTGGTTGCTTTGAGGCCTGATAGGACGCCCATGGACATCTATGAGGGATCCACCTAAGATTTTGTATGTTCAGAATTTGGCAAAAAAAAAAAAAAAGCCACACCTCATCGGATGATATATTAAGCTACCTATACCTCTTAATAAGTTTTGCACATCTTGGGTGGGCCGTGTGCCAGAAGCTGTTCAATTTTTGGGTTTGCGAAGCAATGACAGATATTTTTAACGTGCTTTTCTCACACATGGGACTCAAAGTAAAGGGAGTGTTGTGGAGTAGGGGAATCAGTGGCTGCTATGTAGGCGCTCATCCCCAACACCCACAAGGGACAGTTGTTTTACAGGAAGTCCATTTACCTATCGGTATATATTTGGCATGTGGGAAGTCACATACAAACTCCTTGCTTTAAAATAAAGATATTGCTCCAGGACCCTAGTGCTGCAAGATAACAGTGTTAACCACTGCCAGAGTTGGGGTCAGTTTTGGGTGGCGTTGTCCACTCATTATTAATTTATAATATGCAGTTATTAATACTGTATAATTAGATGCATAATTTGATGCATATTTACTTTCATAGGAACTTCAACTTTTGCCAGACCTTGACTGCCGGCCATTTATGATGGAGTCTTAAGTCAGTTCTTTTCTGTACTGACCCCATAACCCTGCTGCGAAGTCCCACCCATGTCCCCCTTTTTTAAATTTTTTTTTTTTTTTTTTCAGATCTTTTTTTTTTTGGCTTTATTTCTTTTAAAAATGTGATGTGTGTAGAGTAGATTCCTGTGTAGATAACTGTATATATAGCCGAGATTTTTGAGACTGAAAATTAGTTCCTTGCATCTTAATGGGGTTGTATTTGGAGCATGCACATAGATTGCTGCTTTGTACCTGTTTGATAGATGTATTTTATAGTTCATTGTAGACTGCAGTTTGTACAAGCTGAATGGTCACTTAGAATGGTGGACTTCTTAGAAAAGAGAGATCCGCAAGGTGTCTCACATTGTGAATGACTAAGATGTGTGAGTAAATAGGTTAAATGGCAAAAAAAACAAGTTATCCTCTGCCTTCCATAGTAACTATTTCATTTTTTCTTATCATAGGTTTGGGAAAGGTCAGAAGTAAATGTCGGCTCTGTGGTGACATCGTTTGCAATGTATCTGCTATCTGGTGGGAAAGATGATGAACCTCTGGATTGTTGGCTCCTCCATGTTCACACCCAACACTTCTTTTGACTTGCATTTCATACAGTAATTTTTCTTATTTCTATAAAATGATCCTTAATACTGTTTGCACTTTTATGATATAGGTTACAAGATAATATCACAGATTTAGGCTACATGGACACGGCTGTGTGCAAGTGTCCATGTAGCCGAGTCGTGATTGAACACTGCCAGCACACAGTTGTGTGCATGTAGCCAGTAACACCTGTATAGCCTTCATAGACACCTGTAAAAGCATTTTTATGCATAGAAAAAATCTAATTCGTATTATCTCCATTGCCAAGATATTGGAATTTTTGTCGGTATGCAAATGAGCTTGCTTTAAACAGCTCATTTGCATATTGACAAACAGCAAAATCTTGGCAACAGAGGCAGCGATTCACAAGGGGAAACCACTGTTAAGTTAGGGTCACCTGAATCAATCTGTGGGGGTGGGTTGATATGCTGGGTCCCGGTGACATACTCCAATTTTAGCATTTTTAGCACAACTCCTTCAAGGAGGCCATTCACTTTAAATAGCTGTTGGCTAAACGCTTGTCTGGGTGACGATTGCCCCTCCCGACCTTCCCCATACACACTGGGTCTAGCATTTTATATGGTCTGAACGGAGAGAAGGGACAACCTGGTGAGTCTTTTCTTTATTCAGAACAAAAGAATCGGACGTCTTGAAATCCATTATTGCAATTATCTCCCCGACATCTGTTGTCAGGGGGGCAGAGGGAGATGCCCATATACATTCAGTGATCAGTCAGGTTCAGCTGACATTTGTCTGTGTGTGTTGATCTTAAAGCCACAGTCATGTTTGATGTAGTATGAAGTATGGGATGCTTTCTGTCAACGATCCTATGTAATTGCTTTCTCTAAAGGATGAAGTGAATACTTATGAAAACAAAACTGCCTTTCAAGTTGTCTTGGCTTGTACAAAAGAATGCTCTAGTGGTTGCTTTGTCTTAGTGTTTCAGCATTGTCTACAAGCTCTGTCCATAGATTGTCTCCTTTGCTTCTCTGTGTTAATTTCTTAATGCCCTGACATGGAATTGCAACATAACCTCTGATCTGAATGGATTAAAAAAAAAAAAAAACCACGGTGACCAGTCAGCTTGTCATCTCATTGATCTAAGTCAGGGGTGTCAAACTCATTTTCACCAGGGGCCACTTCAGCCTCACGGGGTACCTTGAAGGGCCAAGATTATTTTACACATGTATAAAAGTAACTTCTCCTTAACAGTTAAGCGAGCTATTAAGGAGTAGTTACATTTGTACATTACTACTGTTACAATCAGCCCTTTGAGGGCAACCAGGAAGAACATAATGTATTGTTAAAACCTAAGACATTGGCATGTTACATACTATCCTCATCCTTTTCTGAATATATCAAAAATTAAGCAATATACAAATACTGTTTACCCCTTCAAATGGTATTATGCTCCATAGTGGCCCCTGCACATGGTATTATGCTTCATAGTGGCCCCTGCACATGGTATTATGTCCCATAGTGACCCCCCACCCATGAACTATTATTATACTCTGGGGTCTTTTCAGACCCCAGAGTATAATGATTGGGGACTCAGGGGAGGTGATGAACATAAAACCAGTATTACTTACCTGGGCTCCGGTGCTCTCCTTGCGTTCGGCCTTCTTCAATGTCGCACAGACCGGCATCGTGACATAATGACGTCAGCCCGGCTCACGTGACGCCTGCGACGTCACCAAAGAAGGCCGAAGCCTGCTGGGAGTAACATCGGATCGCCGGAGAGGTGAGTAACACAGGTTTTTATGTTTATCACCTCCCCCTGGGTCTCCGATTATTATACTCCGGGGTCTGAAAAGACCCCGGAGTATAATAATAGTAGTATTTGATGGGGCTCGCCAGCCACGGCCTCACTTACCATCCCCGCTCCTGCACACAGCCGCTTCTGCGTCCCATAGCAGAAGGGTAAGTGGGGGCAGCCACAACCAGCAGCGGGGATCGATAAGTAAATAGGCCGTTACGTGCCGGGGATACTCCAGCAGGCAACGGCATATATATATATATATATATATATATATATATATATATATAAAACTTATTTCACCTTCATGCAGCTGCCGCCGCCTCCTCTTCTTCTTGTCCGCGACATCTGCGTGTCAGTGTAGGAGGCGCGATGACGTCATTGTATCACCGCCTGCGCTGACATGCAGAGGTCTCGTAAACCAGCCCAGGACAGATATCGCGCAGCTTTGTTTTTTATTTTTTTTGTTTTTTGTTTTAAGCGGCCTGTCCTGGGCTGGTTTACATTACATAGACAATAAAAAATGTCGCGCCCCTGCGGACCAGATAAGTGCCGGGCCGGATAACAGAAGGCAGCGGGCCGGATTCGGCCCGCGGGCCTTGTGTTTGACACCTGTGATCTAAGTGATAAAAGCTATGGCTATGGAGTCATTATGCCAAACCACTGACTCCAACTCCTCTATTTTTCGTTCAGGCTCACCTGGACTCCTGCTCCAACTCCTTCAGAAATGGCTGACAGCCACAGTCAGTCAGAAGCAGTAAAGCTCCTCTAATTCATATAAAAAGCTAGTGATTCGCTTCCTATGAAAGTAAAATATACAACAAACTCTGCATCTAATTATACAATGCTAATAATTGTATAATATAATTAATCACTTTATTTTGAAACTGGGGTCATAACTTTTTTTTTTTTTTTTTTTACTCTACCCAATATTGGTCCTGACTCCACAGCCCTGATAAACGCGCACACACAAAAAAAGCACTTGATCTTGCTGGAATTGATACACGTTTGTTTGCTACAGACACATGACCAAATGTGTAGGCCGAAGGGGGGGGGGGGCAATTTTGTAGTAGAATGCACTGAGGTGATGTCACAGTTGTGTCCGTCCCCCATAGACTTCAATGGGGGGGGGGGGGTTCCATTCCAATGTTAAGGAGCAGGATAGGACCTGCTCTTTAAACAGAACAGAGCATTGGACCCCCCCCCCCTTTGGGAGGGCTTCGGCCTGCACACTCAGTCGTCTGCATGAAGCGTCAGTGCCACACAATGAATATGATGTGTCATGATATGCACAGTCCTTTGTAGTCCATTTACTATATCGCATAAGCATTTGAAGCTATACATGTTTGTTCGCTGCAACTATGTGATGGTACAACTAACTGATGGTGGTTTTGTTTTTTGCTTATCTTTGCAGGAATACCAGGAATGTTTCTCTTCTCGTACTAGTTAGCCTCCAGTGCCTATACAGTTTCTCTCTTCTAACCTGCACACGGATTGATACCTAACAGTTGCCATGGAAGCTGGCCATAGTTGCCAAGAGGAAACCTCTGGCGTGAAGTTGTCCTCTTCAGTCTGTGAAACACCGGATGATGGCCCCCGTGATGGAGAATCTGCCAAAATCGATATTCTCCCAATACAGAGAGGGTCATGTGTGGACCAGCAAAGTACAGGAAAGAAAAAGAATCCTTTCAAATTCTTTGGAGGGAGAAAGAGTATTTGTACTCTGCCCAGCTTCTTTGGAGGAAAGCACAAAGGTTTAGGAAAAGGTAGCTTGAGAAAATCTGTGATTAAAAGCAAGACCCATGACTGCATCAGTGATGTGCAAGAGGATGGAAAAGAAGGTTCCTCAGATCCCATCAGCAGATCTCATGGAGGAGATCTTTCCATTTCAGGATGTACTCTTCCCAGCTCTCATAGTGCGGACTCTGGCATTACTTCTCCCGTGAAGCTTGACTTTAATTTTCATGATATATCCCCAATGGGAAGCACAGAAGGGTTTGAGAAAAAGATGAATGGTGATAAATCATTTTCTTTTCCAAGACCAAAGAAAGGGCTTAAGGGATTATTCAGTAGCATTCGTCGTCACAAGAAAAACAAAACTCCTGACCCAGAAAAGTGTGAGCGATATGACCATATTACACAGAGTGTCATATTAGAACGGTTAAATAGATGTCCGTCAGAAGGTGGTGGTGGTGTGCAAGACAGCAGTGAGCAACCAAAGATCAGCGGCCTACACTCTGATATAACAACAGAGTCTTCATTGAATGTAACTGTTGAGTGTGACAAGGAAGAGATGCCAGCTTGTTCAGTAAGCACATCTGACTCTGCACCACACAAACCTGATGAATTGCTTGTAGAAGGCAATGAGGTTGCCCCTGTAGACCAAAATCATTCCAGTGATTGTAAACTGGATGGCTTTACTGAATGTCCTGATCCAAAAGATGTATTCGCAGATGGTGGAAAATCTGAATCTAGTGACCGAGAGCCTCTTCCTTCTGCTGGTGACCAGCTAAGCCTGATGTTTGAGGATGTCTCATCCCTGAAGAGTTTTGACTCTCTTACAGGTTGTGGAGATATCATTGCTGAACAGGACATTGACAACATCAGTGATAATTCAATTTCTGTAGAAAGAAGTAGAGAGGCAACAAAAAGAAGCTCATGCCTTGTTACTTATCAGGGAGGTGGTGAGGAGATGGCAACCCCGGATGACATGGAGGAAGAGTACCTTCAGCAACTATTAGAAAATGGCCATGAAACAGATGCTACCTATGGAATGGAAGATGAAAAGGAGCATGATGATATGTCTAAAAGCTTTACTGAATTGGAACCGAATGCTTACGCTATGGCTGCTGAAGATGCCTTTGTGGACAGGAGTGTCCTTACTAACACAGAACTATTAACTCCTCAAAGTGATCAACAAGAGTCTGCTCCAAATAGTGATGAAGGGTACTATGACTCCACTACCCCTGGCCTTGAAGATGATGGTGGAGAAGGCTTTTCCCAAAAAGAACGTCTTCCCAGAGACAGCTACAGTGGAGATGCACTTTATGAGTTTTATGAACCTGATGATAGTCTAATGAGCCCTGCCCCTGGTGGAGAGTCTCTGTATGACAGCAAAACAATGTGCTCTGAAATATTCGATCAGTTTTTTGACTTTAGCCTTCCTTTAGACAGTGACTTAATTCAGAATGTTGAACACAAAAAGGGAGCAACCGAGACAGAAGAGGAACGCCTGGCCGTGATTCAGAAACAGTTATTGTTCTGGGAAAGGCAACGAGAAGCAGCAATGAAAGGAATGGATCATCTTGGTGAAGATATTTTTTCCAAAGAAAAGCAGAACATTGAATGTGAAATTAGAACTGTTGGTTTAACTGGCAAGAACAAGGACTGCCTTATTAGGGAACAGTATTTATTACCTAACTTGATCAAAGAAGGAGCTGACAAAGGAGCACAACATGCTGCACCCGAGAAACTTGGCTGGAAAGACTTTAAGGAAACCACTTTAACAGAGACTATAAAACAAGGAGGTTACATACAGGACTTTAAGGGAAATGGCTTTGTAGAAGATTCTGGTTTTGAGTTGAATGTTGATAGCCTTGGAACCCAAGACCAGAGTTTAACAAAAATGACACACATTGCTAAGCTTTCCAACCAGAATGTTACCCCTATGGACCATATTCAGAATGTATTTGATTCTGACTTTTCCTCCAAATCTGGGTATAGTCAAGACAATGAATGTGAGCAGGCTGTAAACTTTTCTCAAACACTTGTTGAGTTTGCTAAGAATGGCATGTTATTTTCAAGTATTTCTGAAAGACTTGGCACCACTGGCTCAAGTTCCTCATTCCATCACAATCTCCATGCTCTTCCTACTATGGTGACCTTTGATATTGTAGATGTAGAGAATGAAGGTGAGTGTGAACAACAACTAGACCTAAGTCCAGATGAAGATGTTGTTTCATCATTTGAGGGCTTTGATCACAGCTATGTACAGGAGTCACTGGCTGAGTGTGATGAGCAACTAATGCAGATGGACTCTCATCATTCTTTCCAAAGTTTTAACTGGGGAGTGACCAGTCTTCCTCGGCACTTGGACCAGTATAAGCAAAGTCCTTCAAGTCCAGTTCCCCTTTCACTTAACAGAAGAAGCAAGTCTCTTGACACAGAAAGTTTAGAGATAGAGCTCGGCACTTTGCACATGCCCAAGAGTGGCCTGAAATTCTATGATGACCTTGTTCCTTGGGAGGATGGAAAGAATTCTTGGCAATGTGAAGTTTCTTGTGTACCTGGGGAAGGGTCAGCTTTTAATAGATGTAATGTTTTGCAGCAGATTGTTCCAACAAATGGGCAATTTGAAACCTACGCACCCATTCTGCCTATGAAACAAGGCTGTAGCAGAGAGCCTCAGGGTTCTAGTTCAAGTAGCCAGCTGCCTGTGGACGCTAGACAGATGGCAAACACTACAGAACGCTTACAATGTAACACTAGACAGTCCCTAGAGGGCTCCATCTCCTTACGATACTCTAGAGAAAGCATTACAAAGAAACTTGCTCGTGTCCCACCACTGGAAGAGCAGAAAGGTGTAAATCTAGATTATACTTATGATTATCACACCCCTCAAAAACAAACCAGGGTTAAACCAGTGGGTATTACACAAGCAATGCCCCATCAACACAAACAAGACGACTTCAGTTCATTACCAGACTATCTTGAAAGGGCTGGGCCAACCAAGAAAGTGAGTTTGGACCACAGGGGGACATCAGCAAATGACTGGAGTAACAGTTACAGTGAATGTTCAAACAGTTAAAATATTTTAAGAGCGGACACTTGTGCTTTTACTAGAAATTGTTTTAGGGAATTGAGAGGTCTATAGACGCTTAGGTCATGGCTTAAATAGCCAAGCCAAAACCGAATGGAAGCGTCTTGCATATGTTTTGCAAATGCAATATTGTTTTTTATTTATTTTTTCTTAGTATTTAACCACAGGTTTGCGATCTTGTTGCTTTTTGTGGTTATTTATTTTATCAGGCTGTTGGGGTTTAACTAGCACTGAGGCAGGTCAGACCTCATGTATGTCGATTGTTTCACTAGTTTAGTCTTCTATCTTCTAATGCAATGATTTCCACACCACAGTGCTTTAAACTACATTGCTATAGCAGAAGAATAAAATGGCGCCCAGATGAGACTGAACACTAAGGAGGCCCTGTCACATGCAGGAGTTATATTGTAAAAAGTAACCTGTTTTATTTCCTATGGCTTTAACGTGCCTGCTAATGAACATCAATGGACTTCATATAGTAAAGGAGACAAGGAAGGTTTAGTAGTGTTATATTTATCAATGAGAAGCCAGAGGTAGGTGACATTGTGCTGTACAACAAGTAAGGTTGTTGACCCCTACATAATTCATGAAGCCCCTATATACAGTAGGATGTCCCATTCTTGGTCTCTCTACTCAATAGAATGCCACAAGTTCTGCCCCCCCTCCCTTCTTTGCCTTGTTCTTTATAACTACTGATCACCCTACCTGCACTAGTGTAGGCTGAGTGACCCATATAGTCTCATGGCCATCCAACTGCAGTTATGGATGTGATCGATGTCTGCAAGTGCCGAAAGGTGACAGAATGGGGGCAGGTGATTATAAGTTTTAAAGAACGCTGTGCAGAGTGGGAAGTTGCCGTTCCTGGAGTTTGTGGCTTGTTTGCCACTCTTGGCATGTGTGCTGGGGATTGCCAACCCTTGTGATTAACTGTAAGGCAGGGTTCACACTACCGTTGGAGTCCGTTATGAAGGTGTCAGTTAAAAAAAAAAAAAAAAAAAAGACACCTATCATAACGGACACTAACTGATGTTAATGTGTCCGTTTTTTTTAACTGATCTAATTAATGGTTCAGTTAAAAAAAAAAAAAAAAAAAAAAAAAAGGACACATTAGCATCACTTAGTGTCGTGTTTTTTTTTTTTTGTTTTTTTTTTTTTTTTTTCTCTCCTTTTGAGCATGTGTAGGAAAAAAACGGACATAAAATAATGGACAGTAACTGGCTATCAGTTACTGTCCGTTACCCATAGACGTCAATGTTAAAAAAAAATAACGGACACTTGCTGTCCGTCAAGAATCCGTTTTTTTTCAAACGGACAAAAAAAGTCCTGCATGTAGGATTTTTTGTTCCCGAAAAAAAAAACGGACTTCTGACAGATTTGGTGTAAACAGACACTAACGGACACAATATAAAAACCCATTGAAATGAATGGAAATTTTAACGGACTTCTGACTGTTCAGCTAGTGTCCGATGCTAAAATCTTGTAACTGACAATAGCAACGGACTCTACTAACGTCACCAACGGTAGTGTGAACGCCCCCCACAGGCAAAGAAAAAAAAAAAAAATCTAGCCTCCTCTCACATTTTAAAAAATAAATAAATAAAAGTGGGGATTGTTGCTTTTATATTCCATAGTCCTTATTGGAAAACTTGCACCTTCTTTATACAAGGTTGTAGAGTTTCATTTTATAGCCCTGATTTTAGTATTTTCCTATGTGTATTGATCTGGCTGTGCCCATGAAAAGGAATCAGTTGACGTAAACCATTACATAGAGCTTGCTTTTCGGGTTTCACAAATGTATAGTTAAGAGGACAACCCCATGTTCAGACCAGACCTTTGATGATATATAATAGACTAAAAAAAAAAAATCCATTCCACATCTAGCACCTCTGTTTTTTTAGAACAATGGGTACATACACATGTCCGGTGTGTTTTTTTGTTTTGTTTTTTTTACTGACCTTGAATAATGATATCCCCAGTGCAAGTTTGACTGTTTCCTTAACCAATGTATCTTTTTCACTGACGTTAAAAATGGATGACCCTAGGTTCACACTAGTGCCGGGTGTCCGTTCTTCTGGTCTGTCAGAAGAACAAACCTCTAAAATAGCAGACACTAATGGAACTTGATTGACTAAAATTTCTATTGTTGTAAGAGTTGGGATGGTCATTCACAGTACAGTCATGGCCAAAAGTTTTGAGAATGACACAAATATTATATTTTCACATGATCTGCTGCCCTCTGGTTTTTATGTGTGTTTATCAGATGTTTTTATCACATACAGAAATATAATTGCATTCATATTATGAGTAACAGAAGCTTATATTGACAGTTAGAATGAGTTAATGCAGCAAGTCAATATTTGCAGTGTTGGCCCTTCTTCTTCAGGACCTCTGCAATTCTCCCTGGCATGCTCTCAATCAACTTCTGGACCAAATCCTGACTTATAGCAGTCCATTCTTGCAGAATCAATGCTTTAATTTTGTCTGAATTTGTTGGTTTTTGTTTGTCCACCCGTCTCTTGATGATTGACCACAAGTTCTCAATGGGATTAAGATCTGGGGAGTTTCCAGGCCATGGACCCAAAATCTCTATGTTTTGTTCCCTGAGCCATTTAGTTATCACCTTTGCTTTATGGCAAGGTGCTCCATCATGCTGGAAAAGGCATTGTTGAGCGCCAAACTGCTCTTGGACGGTTGGGAGAAGTTGCTCTTGGAGGACATTCTGGTACCATTCTTTATTCATGGCTGTGTTTTTAGGCAAGACTGTGAGAGAGCCGATTCCCTTGGCTGAGAAGCAACCCCACACATGGTTTCAGGATGCTTTACAGTTGGCATGAGACAAGACTGGTGGTAGCGCTCACCTCTTCTTCTCCGAATAAGCTGTTTTCCAGATGTTCCAAACAATCGAAAAGGGGATTCATCAGAGAAAATGACTTTACCCCAGTCCTCAGCAGTCCACTCCCTGTACTTTTTGCAGAATATCAGTCTGTCCCTGATGTTTTTTCTGGAGAGAAGTGGCTTCTTTGCTGCCCTCCTTGAGACCAGGCCTTGCTCCAAGAGTCTCCGCCTCACAGTGCGTGCAGATGCACTCACACCTGCCTGCTGCCATTCCTCAGCAAGCTCTGCACTGCTGGTAGCCCGATCCCGCAGCTGAAACACTTTTAAGGGACGGTCCTGCCGCTTGCTGGTCTTTCTTGGGCGTCCTGGAGCCTTTTTGGCACCAATGGAACCTCTCTCCTTGAAGTTCTTGATGATGCGATAGATTGTTGACTGAGGTGCAATCTTTCTAGCTGCAATACTCTTCCCAGTTAGGCCATTTTTGTGCAGTGCAATGATGACTGCACGTGTTTCTTTAGAGATAACCATGGTTAACAGAAGAGAAACAATGATGGCAAGCACCAGCCTCCTTTTAAAGTGTCCAGTGGTGTCATTCTTACTTAATCATGACAGATTGATCTCCAGCCCTGTCCTCATCAACACCCACACCTGTGTTAATGGAGCAATCACTGAAACGATGTTAGGTGGTCCTTTTAAGGCAGGGCTGCAATGATGTTGAAATGTGTTTTGGGGGATAAAGTTCATTTTCTAGGCAAATATTGACTTTGCAAGTAATTGCTGTTAAGCTGATCACTCTTTATAACATTCTGGAGTATATGCAAATTGCCATTAGAAAAACTGAAGCAGTAGACTTTGTAAAAATTAATATTTGTATCATTCTCAAAACTTTTGGCCATGACTGTAGGTAGACTTTAGCAGCTTCTCACTGCCCCATTGGATTTCAACATCATTAACAGTAGCATTGTATATTGTTGAAAGGTCAAGGGAATACTACATGAATAATGATGTATAGAAAAGCTAAACTATCTATCTATATTCCAACTAATACTGACACCAGATAAGTACTCTAATAACACTGGGAAATAATTGCCAGCAAAAAGAAAGACGAAATGGCGTATAGGAATGTCCATCTTGCATTTATTCCATGACACTAAACATGTATGCTATAACAGCACTCTACGCAAGAGTAGTAACTCACCATGTAGCCTTCATGCACACCTGGACAGTGAAAATGTTCTCATAAAGCAGATGCTTAATGTCAAACACTATACTCTAGGCACCTCAAAACTGATAGAAGCAGATTAAACCACAAATGATTTATTCCCTAGAGTTTATATGTAGGCGTAGACCTGTATTGTGTCTGGAAAGCTTTAATCTGATCTTCCGATTAAGGGGCAGATTTCATGGCGTTTCTCATGTCTCCCCCCTCCCAAATGCCCTACAGTTAACGTCCTTGCCGGCAGCACATTCCCTGTTTATATGAGGGGTTGGGCAGCTGACAGTCGATTTTAATACCCACCTTAGGCTAAGGCCCCACGTGGCGTCCCGCAGCAAAAAAGCGTGGCGGGAACACATTGTGGTTTTTCCCACAGCGCTTTAAACAGAAAGTTCGGGGGGGGGGGGGGGTGGCCCTGGCCTAAAAGTTGTGATTGACTACAAACTGGTTTTTAACTTTTGTCCACAGAACACTGGGCATATTTACATGGGGCCAATGGTTATATATCAACAGTTGGTCATGCAGCCGTGGCCCCATGTAAAATGCACTTAAGGCTGAAGCCCCACATTGTGGAAACGCAGCTTTTTTTGCTGCAGATTTTGTTATGGTTTCTTGAGCCAAAGCCAGGAGTGGTCTGAGCAGAAGGTAGAAGTATAACAACTTCCTATATATTTCCCATTCCTTTTGTGGCCATTCTTGACTTTGGCTCAAAAAAACACAACAAAATCTGCAACCAATAAAATCTGCGTTTCCACAACCTGGGGCCTCAGCCTTAAGGGGTTTAGCCCCTATGCATGTTTCATACTGATGACCTATCCTATGGATAGGTCATTGATATCTGGTCTGTGGCGGTCCGATACCTGGACCCCACACAGAAAATCTGTTTCAGCAACCTCCAGGTCCCGGAAGCTGCTGGGTGGGAATTGTAAGTGGTTCTGCTCCTACTGAAGTAATAGGAGTGGAGCTGCAGTTTCCCAGTGCCACCGCTATATTAAATATGAGCAGCCTGCTTCCATTCCATTCCATCCAGCGCACAGAGGGTGCTGGGCCTGCTGATTGGAGTGGGGTATGGGTGTCTGACCCCCACAGATCAGATACTGATGATCTATCCTATGGAAAATCCACAAATAGAATGCATTTCCTGTAATAGCATGTCATAACTTGACACTTTCTTTAGAGGACCTTTCATGCCCTCATGTATATGCAGTTTTACATACCGCTAGAAAGCCAACAGTGCGCTGAATTCAGCTATCGGTGGTCTTAGATTCACCATCCACTGTCAGAAGGGCGTTCCTGACAGTGCAGGACTATGGACGAGTACAGTCAGGGAGGGCGTTCCTTACCGGCCAGCGATGATGCTGAGCTGTGAGGAACACCCCCCAGTACAGGGCTATGGACGAGTACTGTCAGGGAGGGCGTTCCTCACAGCCCAGCTAGACTGTCAGGAATGCCCTTCTGACAGCTGAGATCAGTAACAGCGCTGATATCTCCAGCCCCGGGGCACATAACGGGAAAGCCGACAGTACCCTGAATTCAGCACACTGTTGACTTTCTAGCGGTATGTAAAACAGCATGTGCATGAGGACATGAAAGATCCTCTTTAAAAGTGAAGTATGTCCAAGCTGTGGTTCTAAGCTGTTTGCAACACAGTGTGAAAATGACTTGACTGTTTTCTTGTGCATTAAATTGTCTTCAAGCACAGACATGACTTCCACCTTTTGAGGTTGGTCATTTCTATATAGTGCGGTCAAAGGCCCTGTATAAATAATCTCCCATTTATGACACCTTTTAAACGTTCAGTTCAGAAAGGAGAAAAAAAATCTAATTCATGTCTTGTCACACACTATTTATTGGGTATACTTCAGAAAACTTCACAAGAATCTTTTTTTTTTTTTTTTTTTTCCAGTCACTATTTCATAATTTTTCTTATTGAGCTAAATATCCCATGATGCATATTGAGGGGGAAATGAGATTATATATATATATATATATATATATATTTTATTGAATGGGGTAAAATGCTGCAGTTGTATATAAATGGATAATATCAATACACTACTGTGTTATCAATAGGGGTAATCTGTCCATATACTAGACATATTCGAAAAGTCCCATTTCCACAATCTTCTGCTTACTACTGACTTCTCATGACTCAAATGTGATAGATACTGACAAATTGCAGATTATATGTGAAAAAACTCAGCAGTATTGCATTTGGTAAGGACATGGTCGGGTGCAATTATTGGAAAAGTTATGCAACGGATGACCAGGCCAAAGATAAATGTCAGTTTATTTTATAGACCACTGCTTTGAAGTTATGGTCCAGAGCCACAACCTGCACAGGAAAAATCTGAAATCACAATTGTATGGCCAGTGGGTCTTCATGCTTGGTAGCACTTTTAGTTTGACTCCATGTAAATGATAACAGTTATGTAACTTGATGAAATTCACAATTTCGTAAGAGCACCAGAATCATTTACCATATCAGTGTTATTTTTCACATTGACCCCTCCAACGTGCTTTGTCCACTTTAGGTTCTTGATGTCACAAGTAACAACTGCTGTACGTTACAGTAGAAGTTGCTGAAAGATTGCCCCTTCTCGACAAACCGCACCTCCCATGTCCTGCTCATCCAGTTCCATGTATGTCCACTACACTACGGTAATGCTGTGAATTTGTTGCTTTTTCTTGCATTCTGGGCAGAAAGCAGATAAAAGGGAACAAAATGCTCCCAGTATAAGCTGTACCAGCTGCATGGAGTGGGGAGATCAAGAACCCTGTGTGGCACAAATATAGCAAATGGTGTCAGATGAGGTGTTATTTTAGCCACTTCTATACAACCCAGTATTGGGCATCATGATTTTTTTTTTTTTTTCCTGTGTTGTTAGGTTGTAAATTGTATTTCAGGACTAGATTGAATTGGTTAACGGCTCTGATATGTTATATGGTCCTGACTGGATACATTTTCTTAAAGTGTACCTAAACTTACAAGCAACAATTAATCTTTCTGGCAACGTTTGTTTATTTAAAGGAGTTTCTGGACTAAAAATATTGTTGTCCTATTCTACAGATCTATATTGTAGATTGACACCTGCCACTCAGCATCTTACAGAGAATGGCGTAGTAAGCAGATAGCACTGTTTTCTCTCAGATCAGGTACTGCAGATCAGCTCCCATTGAATGGAACCTAAACTGCAATGACTTAGTTGCCCTGCTACACAGAGAAGAGGGTCTGGTTTTGTCAAAGATAGAACTGTATTCTTGGTGGCACATGAGAACCACAGCTTTAATATGGCACCAGAACCACTGCAGGTGGATTAAAGCTTGAGATAAAGCCATTTAAATTGACTGAGCCTTCTATATGCAGCATGATATGTCTGTGTTATACAGGAGTTATCAGTACCCCTGTACCATGTGTTGCTAGCTGGATTGCAGTGTGGGTTTTTACAAAAAATCAAAAATTCATTAATAAAATATGACACAAATGCTGCCAGAAAAAGTGGAAGTTGGTAGAAAGTTTAGGTTTTAATTGGATAAACCAACTCTTTTAGATAAATTCTGTTTGTCACCACATGGTAGAGTCCTACAAATATTACACTGTTTAGCTTCATCAAGGGGTTCTTTGGCATCTGGTTGAGATATTGCTGAGTGTGGGTTCTTGCACACAACCAGATTCTATACAAATTTGATAGAAAAAGTATCATCTTCCTTTGGAAGTATTGTTTGTATGACAATGCATGGCAACTGTTTAAGCTCTGTGCATTGACCTATACAGACATCGGATAACCCCAAATTCATTTGCAGCCGTATAGTAATTTAAGTTCAGGTTGGATTGTAGAGTGTAAACCTAGCCTTGCTCCATTGTCTATTCCCCATGCTGCCAATACTCCAAAGGATATTCTTCTGACATCTCTTCATTCTGCTGTCTGTAGCACAGATTATGCATCACAGCCTGTGGCTTTTGGCCAGTACCACTGTTGTGTTGGATCTGTTGTCTGGTTTGGCAACCAGAATGACTCCAGAGGCAGTGGGTAGAAGTCCGGATTATTTACATGATCTGAAATAAAAAATGCAAAACTGGAGGATTCCCAGATACCCCACTAACTTCTCTTATTGGAAGTGGTGGCTTGCTTCTTGTTCCAGAGCTGTGGGACTTGTCTGAGGTTTTTGTTCCACACTGCGGTGACCATAGGATACATTTGTCCATTTTCTGATATGCTAGCCTGTTTTACATAAACCAACAACATTTGGATATTGTGTTTTGTCTTCTTTTTTTTTTTTTTTTTTTTTTTTTATATACAACATATAAGGCTGTACAGATGGAAGTGTAATTTATTACTGCTGTTATTTTTTAATGATGGTTAAACCTGAAAAATAAAGAAATTGCGTACAAGCATTTGTCTTCTGGTTTTCGTAGTTGTGCAAATTCTTATCTCTGCAGCTCACACAGCTGATAATAGACTCCTGCATAAGCGATGCTTGCCGGGTGTTTTGTGTTTTCCTCTAGAGAGCAGGCTGTTACCATTTATTCCGAATGTTGCTCTAATCCCTATATAGATTAACTCCACCTGCTTTTTGCCAGGACTGTCCATATGTATAGGGATTATTTTACAGTATTAGGTTCAGCATGAGTAAAGAAGAATGTTCTATTTGGCTGAATGACAATAGCAATGTGCACAATATAAATATAACGGTTTCCTCCGGGAAAGATTATGTATTCTTGCATATACATAACCTGTTATACATGTGCTGTGAAATCCTGCTCATCTGCCTTGTAACCTTGTGTGGAAGTTAGCCCCCCCCCTTTTAAAGACACAGAATCCTTTTAATAAATGTAATGTAGGCAACCTGTAGCAAAGTGAATAGATTTCTCAATATATTGCAATAGTTAATATTTTAGTGGTGGTATGACTCCCTAGGATTCTAGTCTCCTAGAGTGGTCTAAAAGTAACATTTTAATTGTAAAAGAAATATAGAATTTCAAATCGCCCCCTTTGCCTAGATCACAAATAAAAGTAAATAAGCAAAAACACATGAAGCATCCCCACATTCATAAATGTCTGAACTACAAACATTTAACCATATGGTGAACGCCGGGTAGGGGGTTTAAAGAATGTCAAAATTGCCAAACTTTTTTTTTTTAAGTTGTATAAAAGCAAAATATCAGACATTCTATAAATTGGTATAAATAAGAAGTACAACTGCCTCCGCAAAGAAGCACACCTTACATAACTTCGAACGTTGATGTCAGAATATGATGGATTTTTCCCAGCTTCTCAGTATGTCATGTGGAATATTAGTTGGTACCGCTATGAAGTACAATTTGTCCTGCAAAAAATAAGCCCTTTGAATGGAAAAATAAAAAAGCTTTGGCTTTTAAAAGGTGGAGAGTAAAAAATGAAACTAAAAAGAAACAAAGGGCCGAGATGGAAAGTGGTTAAAATACAGCTACAGAGGAAGATCTTTGAAAGATACATGAAGCAAGGCTGATGTTCGGTGTGTTGTTGGGATATGGGAAGAAACCAAGAAAGACATCAGATGTGACTGCAGGGCCCCAGTGCTAGCCGCAAGACCTTTTCACTTGCATATGTTATCAGTCTAGTAGGTTGAGAACCCTCTGCAGTTGTCTTCCACCACTCACATCTATCTGCCATTAATTAAGGAATCTTCAGTGAACATAAACTTGTTCTGCCAACAGCAAATATGCCTGCCCTGATATATTTAAAAGGATTGTGGCTGGCTTCCTGAGGCCAAGTGTAGCCTCAAAGGTATAGGAAATATTTAGACCTTATTCATATGACCATGAGAAATGGCTTCACATGACCGTTTTGAGAACACATTGATATTTTTTTTTTTTTTTTTTTTTTTTAAACTGTAATTTTCATTTAACTTTTCAGAAAAGATATACAAATAAAAAAGAACCATGTCATGTACAAAAATAAAAAACGGAGGGGAGAAGGGAGAGGGTACTAAAAACCCAAAGAAAAAGGATCTAACAGTACCCAACTAGGCAAGGAAAATATCGAAAAAACCACAAGCAATAATTAGAACCTAGGTTCTAGGTTTTTTTTTTTTTTTTTTTGTTGTTGTTTTTTGCCTAACTCATAATCCACACAGAAGGAAGACAACAGGGGAAGAGGAAAGAAAAGGAGGGGGTGGTTAGAGACCACGGAGAGTGCAGTACACAGACCCAATAGAAATGAATGGATCCGTTTTTAATGCATTGACATCTGTGTTATCTGGTAAAAACTGATAAATAGGTTGGGTCAAAAAAGAAAGGCCAATGAAATTATTTCATTTTTTTTTTTCACTGACTGTTTAAAAATGGATGATACCAAGCCATCAAAAATGGAACAGATGTCAAACAGACATCTAATGGACTCCTGTTTGGCTAGGGATCCATTTGAGATTCTCTGTCCTCTGGCTTGCGTGTGAGTGAGGCAGTCAGTCAATGGCTGAACAAAGATGCTCTGTTTGAGACATGGCATCACAGCTCCGCCACTGATTTGGCTGTATTGCCCACATATCGGCAGAATGTCAACAAAGACCATGGACCCAAATGGAGACTCTCCAATGGATCCCCAGGGTTTCAGCTGCCTTCCTGTCTCCTCTCCCCTCCACTTCCTGGTTTTCAGCTCTTTCCAGCTCGGAGCTCCTGCTTGTTGAGAACAGCTCAGTTCTCTCTGGATTTACATATGCAGATAATAGACACTGCTCAAGAAACTTATCTAGCCCTTATCAGGGCTCAAAAACTGAAAACTATATGCTGAAATAAGGAAAGAAAACAATTTAGATGACCGGGAGCGGGGACTCATTCTGACCTGTAGCTGGTCTGTAACCTAGTCAACCAACTGTAAGCACTGAGGAGAGAGATTTAGTCATATCTGGCAAAGGGAGCAAGAGAGATAAAGCAATGTATTGGATAAAATACTTTACTTAGCTTAAGCTAGAAGTCAGAATATGATCCTTGAGATGAGAATACCCCTTTTAAATATTGGCCAGAATTAAAAATATAAACTGGAACACCCCTTTAAAACAAGAACGAGGAGACTTGTTGCAGGAGCAGCTACTCAACCTACTCAGTTTAACTTGGTTGACAGCTCTGTACCTTTTATATAAGTAGGGAGAGAACTTTAAATCTAGTTGGACTGCCCCCAGGGCACATCTCTACATTCTCAGTTCATTTTTAACATGCCTGTATGGAGCCTGGTTCAGGTAGAGTAACTTTCCTGATGGAATCCCTTTAATAGTTACAGTTAAAAGTATGACTATAGTACTGGGTCTACTTAGATATAGTTTATTGGAGTAGGGGGTGCTTTGCTGTTTAAGTTTGCTTTAGCATATACAATCCCTTTAACTTTACCTGGTTGACATCCTTTTTGGAGCATTTTCTGATGATATTGGAAACCATACTGTCCCAAGAGAAGGGAAAACAGATGGGAAGGAGTAGAAGAGGAGCTGCACTTAAAAACAAGTGAAATTGGAAGAAGACCTAATTAGCTGTGACATATGACAAGCTGCCAAATTAGTATGTGAACTGCCTGTGATGAAGCAGATTAGTACACCCCTGGGAGCACACTCCCAAGTTACTAAATTAGACATTAAACATTATTGACTGTAGAACAGGGGTACTACTTTCCTGTTGTCAAATTCTTATTTAATTGGCATTTTATGAGCATGGACTCTCCATTAAACCTGGACTAGGATTATTAGTAGGATCACTTTAAATGAAGCGAATTTCTTGATTTGTTTGCTGTCAAGTCTGGAGTAATTACATTTCCTTTGTGACAGTCGGGAACAACTCTGCTAAAACATAAGAGACGCAGGAGAAGGAAATTCATTGCAGTGACTATGCAAGCCAGTAAATAGACTCATTCCTGAAACTGCCATTTATGTTAATAGAGGCATAAAGATCATGCATCTACACAGTGGGGCAGATTTACTAGTCTTAAAATTTTTACTGTGTGACACAAATGTATGCCAGAATTTAGTTACATCTTAGACCCCACCCCCTTTACTGCAAACCTGCTCTGTGTAACCCATTTCTGTCTCTCAGCAGTTCGCCTGCTGTCTTCTCCTTGTCACTTCCTGTATTCTTCAACAATCTAGTGGACTGGCTTTGACTATTATAAAAAGGATACTATGAAGTACCTCAGGAGATATAGACACTGTCTTTACCATGAGAGATTATTATCATTACTAGAAATCTAATATATATGCAGATCAAATAACATGCACATTGATGCAATAGCGTTTGACTTTCCGTTCTTCGGGTCCGCTTGGGGACAGAAACCTAATCTGCTTCAAAAGCGGTTACCCACGGACCCCATAGACTATAATGGGGTCCGCTCGGTTTCCGCCCTAAAAATGCTTGCAGGACTTTTTTCTCCACATTTTTCAAGAAGAATGGGGGAAAGAAACCCCCAACAGAGCCTGAGCGCTAGCGTGAACCTAGCCCAGGGGTGTAACTACCGGGGTAGCAGCGGTAGCAGCTGCCACAGGGCCCGGGACATTACGGGGCGCTGCGGGCCCTCGATGCTTTTTTTTTTTTTTTTTTTTTTAATAGGCACAGCAGGTAACGGGCCCTATATACTTACCGTTCCCTGGGGTCCCGCTCACGGCCGCCTGTGCTTCCGATTCTGCGGAGGCGGCTGTGAGCAGGAGCGGGGATCGGTATGTGAGGCCACGGGCCGAACACCACAATCACTGCTATCGTTATACTCCGGGGTCTTTTCAGACCCCAGAGTATAATAATCGGAGGCCCAGGGGAGGTGAGGGAACATAAAAAACAATGTACTTACCTCTCCTACGCTTCTCCAGGCTTCGGGCCTGTTTGATGACGTCGCTGACGTCATTTTGCGTCGCATCACGTGACGCCGGCCTGGTCCAACATTGAAGGCGGCCGAAGCAGCGCACAGGCATGCACCGGAGCGAGGAACAGGTAAGCAACGTTGTTTTTTATGATTTCTATCCTCCCCTGGGTCTCCGATCATTATACTCTGGGGTCTGAAAAGACCCCAGAGTATAATAATTGTTCATGGGTGGTCCACAATGGGACATATAATAGTGTGTGCAGGGGCCACTATGGGGATTAATAGTGTGAGCAGGGGCCACTATGGGGCAAAATACTCAGTGCAGGGGCCACTATGGGGCATGATACTGTGTGCAGGGGCCACTATGGGGCATGATACTGTGTGCAGGGGCCACTATGGGGCATGATACTGTGTGCAGGGGCCACTATGGGGCATAATAGTGTATGCAGGAGCCACTATGGCACATAACAGTGTGCGCAAGAATGCATTTTTTTTGGGGGGGGGGGGGGGGTTGGAGGGGGGCGGTCCGGGGGGGGCCCCATGTCAAATGTTCGCCTTGGGGCCCAGCCATTCCTAGCTACGCCACTGACCTAGTCTAAATGTATATGACATTGCACAGGTTTGTAGAGAACACTTACATGCTCCCAAACAGACTTGCAGTGTTATCTTTGTGCTTACATAGAGAGATAAATAACACTGTCTGAGCCTTTATCAACAAACTGTAATTAGCAGAAGATAACACAATGTTGTAATGGTATGTGCAGTGCTCGGAGGAGTGGAAGGTGCTTCAGGTAGAGTCCCAACCCAGTACCAGTAAAACAGAAGCACTCCGTTGAAGTATGAAGTGTATATTAATTCAAGCCATCCACATATGATGCAGTCATTCATAATGTTTTGGCCCGCTGGGCCTTCATCAGAAACTGTATGTGGAGATAAATGTGGGATATCCACTCAATTAAAAGCACTTTTCTTGAGTGGTTAGCCCACATTTATCTGTGCCAATTTCTTCTCTTTATCTCTGCTTACAGTATATGATGAAATGTTATGATTGTAACATATGTGGATCACAGATCTATCATATTTCAACAGAGTGCTTCTGTTTTGTTGATTACCAAAAGAAAACAAGTCTGAGAGCAAGAGTAATCCAGGGAACTCTGCCCCCCTCCCCTCCAGAGAGCAGTAAGTCAGGTCACCCGTCCTATAAAGCTAGAAAAGGATAGAAACATTCCAGGGACCAAGGAAACCATGTGAAAACAATGGGAGGAACTATATCACATAGCAGGAAAACAATGCAGCATTTGCAAAATAATGTATTTAGGAAAACTCTTGAATTTACATAAGCTAGCCGTATAGATCGCACCCTTGAGATGGGAATACCCCTTTAAATGGGTTTTCCCATCTTCCTGTTTCAGCAGCTTTGCCTGCTGTCTCTTCTCCTCACTTCTTGTATCCCCCCCCCCCCACACACACACACACACACACACACACACACACACACCAGCTTGCTGCACAGGACACTATGAAGTATCACAATACTTATTGTAATTACTAGAAATCTAATATAAATGCAGATCAAATAATATGCACATGCTTCTAGAGAACGGACTCAGTGTTATCTGTGTGTTTACATATAGAGATAACAGATACTTTCTGAGGCTTTATCAGCAAACTAAATTTGCTGAACAGCAGAGCGGTAGATAACTGAGAGCAGTGAGTGACGTCACTTGTCCTATTACACAGGTCCGCCAGATTTACCAGCCTGACCTTCGTGCCGGGAAGGGGACTTCTAGCATCATAGTTATCTATTACAGTATGGGACAGTATGTTGTTGGGAGGCAAGGACTCCTAGTATCATAAATAACTATGATGCTAGGAGTCCTACTCCTGGCATGAAGGTCAGGCCAGTAAATCTGGCAAACACATGGTCCAAGTTTCACAGGTGAGTTTAGCCTAAAACTGGCTATACACACAAGAGATTTATCAGCAAATTATTGGCAGATTCATCTTCAAGGTATGAATATAATTAGCCAACAGATTCTACCAAATTTAGCAGAGACTTGGTCTACAGTACAGCTACATTCACATGACAGTGAAAACCTGACATGTGACGTCCATTTGTAGCTATTCACATGACTTTTTTTTGCTTACTTGTATAGCGCCATCATATTCTGCAGTGCTTTACAGACATTGTCAGTCACTGTCCCATATAGGGCTCACAATCTACATTCCCTATCAGAATGTCTTTGGAGTGTGGGAAAAAATTAGAGTACCCGGAGGAAACCCACGCAAACATGGGGAGAACATACAAACTCCTTGCAGAAGTTGTCCTTGGCAGGATTCGAACCCAGGACTCCAGCGCTGCGGTGCTAACCACTGAGCCACCGTGCTGCCTTATATTTTGACAGTCAGTTTTCATGGACCATCAAAATATAGGTCATGTCCTGTTTTCAGCTATTTTCACGGATACCTCCAAACACTGAAATGTATGGGGGATCCATGAAAACGAGTCCCCCGCGGGTGCAAGACTGGCGTGAAAATGGATGTTTTTCGCAGCCATTTTGCACCTTGGTCGTGTGCATCTAGCCTGTGTCCGCCAATAAAAGGAGTGCGTACAGTTCTTAATGAGCTAATTGAAAGGAATCACCACTGCCTTAGTCTAACTAAGCCCCACGCTGCACAAAAGCTTTTCTTTTTTGTTGCAGATTTTGCTGCATTTGTTTGAGCCAAACTCAGGAGTGGCTACAAAAGTAATGAGAAATATAAAGAAAGATCTTATACTTCTCCCTACTGCTCAATGCACTCCTGACTTTAGCTCAAAAAACAAGCAAAATTAGAAAAAAAGAAGCTTTTCTGCCTATTTCTTAAGCCGGTTGCACACGAACGTGTCCTAACCAGCAGCCGTTAATGAACGGCATGGGCAGCGCACGGGGGACACACGGATGTCATCCGTGCACCGGCCCTGCTTCCGTGACCCCTTTCATTCAATGAATAGGAGCCGCGGAAGCAGGGCCGCACACATGACCGTAAACCCGGATAGCACATTGACCATTCATACGGTTGTGTGCAAGGGGGCTTACCTTGGTTTCACACTACGGAGTCTCAGACTTTAGATTTGGTCCATGTGTACACTAGATTTACTGGCCTTTACACTATGCTGGGAGATGGACTCCTAGCATTATAGATATCTGTTGTGCTACCCCACTCTATGCATGTTCGGACACCTTTCCATCATAGTCAGCATAAGGTTTTTCTATCTATTTTTTCTAGAATTGCCACTTTTGTGGGATTAGACCAGTGCAGGTACACTTTTCTCCCCAGATGCACCATAGAGCCCTGGATGCCTTCTGAATGCTAGTTCAGAAGTTGTCCTTTCTTGGACCACTTTTGGTAGGTAATCACAGCATGTTACGAAAACCCTACACACAAGCGCTATAGGCAATGCAAGGGTTTTTTTTTGTAGGGCACAAGGAGTGTAGTTCCTTCATACATAACCACAAGGCCTTGGTGTGCTGTTGTACAGGCACAATAGGACTGTTCAGTAGATATAGGGGCGAATACTTCAGTTCAGTGCTGCAATTTATTCAGTTGGATTTGTATGTTTTACTATAAGAAATATGCCACAATTAAATGCCAAAATTCAAGAAATCTTTGTGTATTTTTAATGAATATTTGCACATATTAAAAATGCATTAATATGTACAGTCTATAAGGAAGCTTCACACAAATCCACCATATGCTTGTGCCTGGAATTTAAGTAAATTATATATTTTTAATGCCCTTGTTCATGAACGCCAAGACATTTGATAGTGTGAAACAACCATTTTCTTGCACTGCCACTCTAAGCTACTCAGTGGGGGATCAGAATATAAATGACTGCTAACAAAGGCTACAGAGGGACAGGCGGGTCTCTCTGATACACGTATCGTCATGCTGTTTGCTTTCACATGTATCTAAGCGGCTAATTAAGTAGAAACCAGCACCTGCCATTGGCACTGAAATTAATAACCCATCACTAATAAAAGAGTACTAAGCCTCTTGGGGCCAGAAAGCCACCACACCAGCCAATTGTTTCAGTGACTGGTCCAGTCTGATTAAATGAAATTCAATTTGGGAAAAGCAGGAGGAACATGGAGATAAAGGAAGGAGGCCAAAGATCACCCTGTGCTGTCAGGGATTAATGGGGGGTAGTTAATCACACAGAGATGGGTGCAGATTCCAACCAAACTTTATACCCAGAAGAATGATGGATCCCATACATTTCATTAATTACTATGATTTGGGTCAATAAGAAGAACAAGTCCCTTCAGCTCCATCATAAGCCTAAGAAATTGAATAACACTATGCTGAATATATTGACTATACCACCCACGAGTCGGGATGTGTCTGAATATCTTACATGTACATACTAATAGACACTTCAGTTTAGGGCACCAGTCTGTCACAATTTTGTATAACATTGATCCACATGGTCCTTCAGCACTTTTATTTCTATTGTTTTGTCTGTATGAAAGCTTATTAAACTAGATGAATAACTAGTCTGCACAACCATAAGAATACCATGTACAACACCCAATGTTCATGACACCTATTAGTGAATACATTAGCCCCTCGTTGCAGAAATGCAGCGTTTTTTGTTGCAGATTTTGCTGCGGTTTTTTGAGTGATAGCCAAGAATGACTAGAAAAGGTATGGAAAATATATAGGAATTACTTATACTTCTACCTTCTGCTTTATCCACTTCTGACTTTGGCTCAAAAAAGGAGCAACAAAATCTGTGACAAAAAAAAGCTGTTACCGCAACGTGGGGTCTTAGCCTAAGGCTGGTGCCCAACGTTGCGAAAATTTAGTGTTTTGGCTGCGGCAAAAAAAATGCGTTTTGCAGTACCTGCAAATTGGATGGCATTCTGGCTAATCCCGTCCACACATTGCAGTTTTTGAAAATCGCAACATGTCAATTATACCTACGGAAATGCTGGTGTTTGTTCCAATGCAAAATCTTACCAGAAACCCCCCACCATCCCAGCTGCAATTGCAGTAATGTATTTTTTAGTATTGGTCTCCTGATATTGGGAAGAGACACCTTATGCCCCCTCTCTCATTCACAGAACCAAATTTGCAAAACAGACATGAAAGGTCCATTTTGACCCACCATCTTGCAGCCGAGGGGCACCCGTTTTCATTGATCCCCCATATATTTGAGTATATGGTGGGGTTCATGAAAACAGACAAAAATAGGACATGATCTGTAGTTTGACGGTGCTTTACAATTCAAGTGAATAGCCTCCATTCACTTGAATTGAATTCAATGCTGCTGTGTGACATCTGTTAAACCAAAAAATGGACGTCACATGGCTATTATTCACTGTCGTGTGAATATAGCTTAATGGTCCTGAGCCTGGGTGCAATTGTACCCTCTGCACCCCTGGCTACAGTTCTGCCCTGTGCTTAGCAAAGGCTCCCAACCCTGTCCAGTTAGATCACATCTTAGGCCATTAAATAACAATGAAGAATACAAGTATTAATTTTTCCACAAAAGACGTGCCAGGAGCAGTTAACAGAGGAATGTGACATTTATTGAAAATAAATGTAGTAGATACTTTATGTATGTAGATATAAAATGTTACAGTTTTGGGCAGCATTTCTTGTTCTTGCTTTCCACAAATACATGTTCCCTGATGTTTACTGATGCCAGGCATGCCTTCAAGCGCATATGGCCGCTGTTTGGCAATGTCTTCTTGCCTTCGCCTCCTGTAATGTTTTATTTCTTATCTTGTTATTGCTTATATAATAAATCTATATAAAATGCATCAACCACAGATATTATCTGCTGTATCATGTACTTTTAAAAAGATAGTAAAAGTATGTAGGCAGTCAAAAACTTGGGGGGAACTGCTGAATTTCTGCTGCAGATAGGGATATGTGCAGTTCTTTCTTATAATGAAGTAGTAACTTCCCCAAGAGCATCAAGCTGTCAGTTATCTTGATGGAAGAAGAATAAGGCTTCTTTACAGTATTTACTGTCACAAAACTATAATATGACTATAAACTAACAGTATTTTGCTAGTGTAGCAAAAAACAAAAATTAAATCATGGCAATAAGGAATAAATTCTTTATTTTTAATAATGTAACAATGTTTGGTTCGTCCCTAAACTAATTTAAAAATGCTCTTTTCTGTTTTATTAGTAGTCAGAATCCTGCTGATACTGTAACATTTTAGAAAATTCTTCCACTGGGTATTGAGTAGTTCTCAGAGCTTCACTAAATTCTGTCCCTGGCTCTGCAGAGCTTGCAATCCTATTATTTCCTAGCACAGAGAATCCAGGGCTGCAGTTAACAGGGTCCAGAGCATTAATAGGGCATAGGTCCAGTTTTCTCCTATAAAATGACCACTAGGAAAGTACAATAGCTCAGTCACAGCAGAGTCAGGTACTTAATTCAAGAACAAAAACAATGGTAAGGGGGCGTTCACACTACCGTTGGTGACCGTCAGTAGTGTCCGTTGCTATTATCCGTTACAAGATTTTATCATCGGACACTAGCTGAACCGTCAGAAGTCCATTAAAATTTCCATTCATTTCAATGGGTTTTTATATTGTGTCCGTTAGAGTCCGTTTGTGTCCGTTTACACCAAATCCGTCAGAAGTCCGTTTTTTTCGCAGAAAAAAAATCTTACATGCAGGCCTTTTTGTCCGTTTGAAAAAACGGATTGTTGACGGACAGCAAGTGTCCATTATTTTTTTTAACATTGAAGTCTATGGGTAATGGAGTTATAACGAACAGTAACTGATATTTTATGTCCGTTTTTTTCCTGCACATGCTCAGAAAGGAGAAACAAACAAAAAAAAAAAAAAAAACGGACAGTGTTAAAAAACGGACACTAACTGATGCTAACGGACACTAACTGATGCTAACGGACACTAACTGATGCTAATGTGTCTATTTTTTTAACTGAACCATTAATTGGATCAGTTAAAAAAACGGACACATTAACATCAGTTAGTGTCCGTTATGATAGGTGTCCGTTTTTTTTTTTTTTTAACGGACACCTTCATAACAGACTCCAACGGTAGTGTGAACCATGCCTAAACATTCCTTATGACATGTCGAAAGGGAAGAAAGAGAGGTAATAAGAGGAGGGAGAAAAAGGAGAAGTCAAGAGGACATAGAGGGGAAGGCAGTCTGAAATTCTGGAAAGGAATACCCTTTCAAGGATCTCTCACAGACGAGTATATTGACAGATTCTTGAAAACAGACAAACATAGGACATGTCCCATTTTTTGAAGGTCCTTTAAAACGTAATTTCAAAAAATGGACATGTGAATAGAAACATTGAAATTAATATTTTAAAAATGGCCGTGTGATGTATGTTACTAAAACAGCAATTTTTTTTTTTTTTTTTTTTTGTGTGATTAAGGCCTAAGCAGTGTGGGGACAAAAAAAAGTAAATTTTTTTTCACCTTCAATGTTTTGCATTTTTCTAAAAAAAAAAAAGTTGAAAATATGTTGAGATATGTGAAGAAATAACTGGAGCTGAGGATGTTCTCATCAGTACAGATAATCAAGATTGGTCTATGGAATGAGCGATTATAATTATTAGATGATTCGCTCATCACTTCATGCCAAATGTTTTATCCTCTTTACTATCTCAGTCAAAGGAAAATGCTACCAACACTGAAAATTCTCTTTTAAAGCTACAATCCAGAAAAAAAAGTTATTATTTTCCTATTAATGCAGAGTATAGTGTAAAGTCAAAGGACCGGAACAGACACACAGACCACTAAAACAGCGGACACAATGGTGCCTGGCGGACCCTATTGACTATAATGGGATCCATCTCATGTCCATTATTTTAAATTGAAACTACCGGACAAAAAAGTCAGACTTGCAGCACTTTTTTGTCTGCCGATGACTCTGGCGCAAATGAGAACCCAGCCTTAGCTGGGTCCATTCAGTTCCCGCATTCCACCATGAGACCTTGTCCTGCCCCTGCTACATACTGAACATGCACTATTGATGCGTGCCAGAAACAGAATATCCAAACTTTACGTGAAGACAGGTTCAGCTTACGTGTACCGTTTGCCCCATGATCAAAGTGGCGCTGACTAGATTTATCATCTAGCATGAACTGCTTTGATAAATTTGGTAGAGTTTGAGACTATCTAGATGAAGTCAGCACTGTCTATAACTTGGTATGTCCTTTGTGATGCAGTGACCCATAAATAATTGGTAGTATAATACTTATGTTGTCTGGTGATCATCTTATGTTGGCATCTAGACCCAAAACTTGGGAATTTATGAAATCAATAGACCATCGATACTTACCTGCATGCATGAATTCAATACATATAGAAGGTGGTCTGAGCAAATAGTCAACTTTATTAGAACCATAAAGGTATCTGCTGAAAATTTTCTGCTGAAAATCTGCTGCATATCAGTGCTGTGTGGACATACCCTAAGGCCTCTTGTACACAACCGAGTGTGCAAGCCGAGGCCCTTCCAAGGTGGGGTCTGATGCTCCGTGCTAATGATTATAGATAGCAGGTCATATCCTGCGCTTTGACACTGGAATGGAGCGGAACCCCCTCCATTAAGGTCAGTAGGGGACAGAAGACAAACGAATGCAATTTGGATTTCATCCAAGTGCATTCTGCTATCAAATCTCCCCCCTTGGCCTGCACATTCGGTCGTGTGCATGTAGCTTAATGCACGACCGAACTGTGGGCTTGGAGTGGTTGCTGTTAACTTTGGGGCTTCACCAGGACTTGCGATGGTTTGCAGCAGTGAGTCCAGGTGCACCCTAGTATTTAATGGTAATCTGCATGCAAACCCACAGTGTGAATGGGCATCCTAACTAATCACTATACCATCAATGATGTGCATCAGTTTATTTATGTTGTAAAAGATGCCATGTTCAAGAAACTTTCTTCCCTCAAAAACATTTTGGTAGATAGCTCACTTGCCTTCCTGTAAGTTAGGGGGTGTTCACACTACTGTTGGTGACCGTCAGTAGTGTCCGTTGCTATTGTCCGTTACAAGATTTTAGCATCAGACACTAGCAGAAGGTGGGTTCACACCTGCGCTTGAGTCAGTCAATCAGCTGCCAATCCGAGTGAAAATCTCGGGAATGGGATAGACACCGGATAGCGACAGGTTAGCGACGCATTGGTTAAAAAAACCCATTCATATGAATGGGTTTTTAATGCAATGCACGGGTGTGCACTTACACCCTCTTCGCTGCGAATCCTTTTTTTTCGTCGGAAACAAAGTCGGACATGCAGGACTTCATGTCCGACGAAAAAAAAATGGCTTCGCAGCACAGAGGGTGTAAGCACACACCCGCACATTGCTATAAATTATTTAACCAATGCGTCGCTAACCTGTCGGTATCCGATGCCTATCCCGTTCCTCGAGATTTTCACTCGGATTGGCAGTGGACGGACTCAAGCGCAGGTATGAACCCACCCTGAACCGTCAGAAATCCACAAAAATTTCCATTCATTTCAGTGGGTTTTTATATTGTGTCTATTAGTGTCCGTTTGTGTCCGTTTACACCAAATCCGTCAGAAGTCTTGTTTTTTTTTCACGGAAAAAAAATCCTACATGCAGGACTTTTTGTCCGTTTGAAAAAAATGGATTCTTGACGGACAGCAAGTGTCCGTTATTTTTTTAACATTGAAGTCTATGGGTAGCCATCAGTTACTGTCCGTTATTTTATGTCCGTTTTTTTCCTGCGCATGTTCAGAAAGGAGAAACAAACACAAAAAAAAACGGACAGTGTTAAAAAAATGCACACTAACTGATGCTAACGGACACTAACTGATGCTAATGTGTCCGTTTTTTTAACTGAACCATTAATTGGATAAGGTAAAAAAAACCGCACATTAACATCAGTTACTGTCCGTTATAAAAGGTGTCCATTTTTTGTTTTTTTTTTAACAGACACCTTCATAACGGACTCCAACGGTAGTGTGAACCCTGCCTAAATGTATATGACAAAGGGAAATTAGGTTGTGAGATTGAAACTGATGTGAGTGAATAAACAGTGTACACAACTCCAGACTAGATATATATATATATATATATATATATATATATATATATATATATACGTAAAATATAATGGCACACAAATAATTTGGTGACAATTATACTGTATTTCATGAGCTCATTGCATCCTGAAACTCCCTCTAGTGGACAATATAAGAAACAATACAGTAGTGAAAACTGCATTACACATACTGTACAATAAGTCAGCAATTGCTATTTATTTCTTTTATAGTCCTTTGTATCTACACTATATTAAGAAATAGAAATACAGTAAAGCTGTTTCTTTTCTTGTGGGCTGTAATTTACACATATTGATCAATGTCTTGTGAGGTACGGGCTCTTCTCAGTGGGGTCATAAACTTTCAAAGGTATTATCATAACAGGATAGCAATATGTTCCACTAATCAGATTAAATATGGGGCTGTCAAGGCTATGTGTGTTCTGCCAGATTCAGCAATTGCAATTAGTAGTGACATTGGTCCCGTCTGTAGGATATGCTCTGCCAGCTTCATGCCACTTGCTGTCCTGATGTACATTAATAATGCATGGTCTGGGATTAGAGTGTATGTGGGTCAGTAGCCTTGTCCTGAACCCAAGTCCTAGGGGAATATGTCATTTAGTTTCTCCCTAAAAGGAATAGAATTCTTTTTTTTTAAATCTAGATAATAGGAATTATAGAACAGTAAACACTTCCAAATTCATTCAGAAATGTCACATAGTGAATTGTTAACAAATTACTTTTGCAGGATGTCCAGCTAGTACCATATTAACACTAGAATGTTAAGAAATATATTCTATTGTTTTCCATATAAAAACTAATAATGGTTATGTGGGGGATAAAAACTTTCAGCAGTGTACTGGGTAAGCACACTTACTCATATACACGCCGCTCCCCCATTCCCCTGTTTCTGAGCTTTTCATAGCCATGTGGGGGTGACAGAAGTCTTCTAGTCCACATCCCCTGCTGATGTTCCAATTCTATACTGGTGTGTGCTTACCCACTGCTGAAAGTTTTTATTCCCCAAATAATCCCTTTAAATGTTGACACCCACAAAATAATAATTCAAGAGTAAATATAGAATATAGAAAATATAAGTCCTAGACCTGTTTGCTACCACAAGTTGTAAAAATTCTGTTGAGCAAGAGTTGGTGATATGTAGCCGCATTGTTTACGTACAACTTTGGGAGTTTACAGGTGAAAATATAAAAGAATGAATAGTCATAAAGTATTGCTAAGGGATATACAGTACAGACCAAAAGTTTGGACACACCTTCTCATTCCAAGAGTTTTCTGTATTTTCATGACTATAAAAATTGTAGATTCACACTGAAGGCATCAAAACTATGAATTATCACATGTGGAATTGTATACTTACCAAAAAAGTGTGAAACAACTGAAAATATGTCTTATATTCTAGGTTCTTCAAAGTAGCCACCTTTTGCTTTGATTACTGCTTTGCACACTCTTGGCATTCCCTTGATGAACTTCAAGAGGTAGTCACCTGAAATGGTTTTCACTTCACAGGTGTGCCCTGTCAGGTTTAATAAGTGGGATTTCTTGCCTTATAAATGGGGTTGGGACCATCAGTTGTATTGTTCAGAAGTCAGGTGGATACACAGCTGATAGTCCTACTGAATGGAGTGTTAGAATTTGTATTATGGCAAGAAAAAAGCAGCTAAGTAAAGAAAAACGAGTGGCCATCATTACTTTAAGAAATGAAGGTCAGTCAGTCCGAAAAATTGGGAAAACTTTGAAAGTGTCCCCAAGTGCAGTGGCCAAAACCATCAAGCACTACAAAGAAACTGACTCACATGAGGACCGCCCCAGGAAAGGAAGACCAAGAGTCACCTCTGCTGCGGAGGATAAGTTCATCCGAGTCACCAGCCTCAGAAATCGCAGGTTAACAGCAGCTCAGATTAGAGACCAGGTCAATACCACACAGAGTTCTAGCAGCAGACACATCTCTACAACAACTGTTAAGAGGAGACTGTGTGCAGCAGGCCTTCATGGTAAAATAGCTGCTAGGAAACCACTGCTAAGGACAGGCAACAAGCAGAAGAGACTTGTTTGGGCTAAAGAACACAAGGAATGGACATTAGACCTGTGGAAATCTGTGCTTTGGTCTGATGAGTCCAAATTTGAGATCTTTGGTTCCAACCACCGTGTCTTTGTGCGACGCAGAAAAGGTGAATGAATGGACTCTACATGCCTGGTTCCCACCGTGAAGCATGGAGGAGGAGGTGTGATGGTGTGGGGGTGCTTTGCTGGTGACACTGTTGGGGATTTATTCAAAATTGAAGGAATACTGAACCAGCATGGTTACCACAGCATCTTGCAGTGGCATGCTATTCCATCTGGTTTGCGTTTAGTTGGACCATCATTTATTTTTCAACAGGACAATGACCCCAAACACACCTCCAGTCTGTGTAAGGGCTATTTGACCAAGAAGGAGAGTGATGAGGTGCTAAGCCAGATGACCTGGTCTCCACAGTCACCAGGCCTGAACCCAATCGAGATGGTTTGGGGTGAGCTGGACCGCAGAGTGAAGGCAAAAGGGCCAACAAGTGCTAAGCATCTCTGGGAACTCCTTCAAGACTGTTGGAAGACCATTTCAGGTGACTACCTCTTGAAGCTCATCAAGAGAATGCCAAGAGTGTGCAAAGCAGTAATCAAAGCAAAAGGTGGCTACTTTGAAGAACCTAGAATATAAGACATATTTTCAGTTGATTCACACTTTTTTGTTAAGTATATAATTCCACATGTGTTAATTCATAGTTTTGATGCCTTCAGTGTGAATCTACAATTTTTATAGTCATGAAAATACAAAAAACTCTTGGAATGGGAAGGTGTGTCCAAACTTTTGGTCTGTACTGTATGTTATTATGAAATCCCTTTTTAAGGCTGAGGCCACACGTAGCGGAAAATAGAATGCTGCATTTTACAGTCCCAGCAAAATTAATGAGATTTTGCTTAATCTCATCCACGCGTTTCCAGAGAAATACACAGCGGAAAAGCTGCATTTGCAAAAACGTGGCATGTTAATTTTACCTGTGGAAATGCTGCAAAAATGAAAAATGCATCAGAAAAGCTGTGAAACATGCAAGCATTTGTCTGTGTTTGTTTGGGTTTAGTAAAAGCAATGTAACAGTCTTAGCCAAAAGGAGTTTTTTAAGTTAAGAAAAAAAATTGGCTAAAGGGATGAAAAATGCCATAAAATGACAAAACAACTAATATTCACCTATTAATCCCCCACTGCTCTAGCCCCACCATTCCAGTTGTCCCTATTGGTCTTTGTTGATTTTCCTGCACTACACCCAACCAGGGGTGAACCTAGCCTCTCTGCTGCCTGAGGCGAACTATAGAAAGGCGCCCCTCCCCCACCTCCAAAAAAAAGATACCCACCTGGCTATCTTTGGCTGCATGATTGGCCCCTCCCCCTAATTAGGACACCCCCACCATTGGCAGATCAAAAAATCCCCTGATTTGGCCCCCACAAAATACACAACTCCTTTTATTTGGCCCAGCCCATGGTACATGACCCCCCCTTTTTTTTTGGCTCACAATACGATACATGATCCCCTTTTTGTGGCCCCCCCACACGGTATATGACCCCTTTTTCTGGACCTCTACACGGAATATAACCCTTTTTTTCTGGCCCACCACATGATATATGACCCCCTTTTTCTGGCCCCCCACACGTTATATGACCCTTTTTTTCTCGCTCCCCACATGGTAAGTGACCTTCTTTTTCTGGCTCCCCACACGGTATATTACCCTCTTTTTATGGCCCACCACACGGTATATGACCCTCTTTTTCTGGCTCCCCACACAGTGTATAACCCCCTTTTACTGGCCCTTCATACGATATATGACCCCCTTTTTCTGGCCAGTCACACGGTATTTAACCCCCTTTTTTAGCATCCACACGATATATGACTCACTTTTCTTTGCCCCCTACAGTATATGACCTTAATTTTTATGCCACCAACACAGTATATGACTGGCTAGAGGCGGCAGCGGAGGGCGGCTAGGACAGGAGCATGGACAGGGGAGTAAAAATTATCAGCAGCTGCTTTTTACAATAATACAATAAGTAGCTGCCGATTAAAACTGCCCCCAGTCTATTCCATGGGGCGCCACCTGAGGCCATTGTCTGAGGTCGCCTCATGGAAGACACACCCCTGCACACACCTGTATGTGTCAGAATATTTGGATCAACCATATATTTATGTTGATATCTTCCAAATTTTCTTATAGAAGTGGCTTCTTTCAATCTAAGTTTTATTTGTGTTTCAGTTTTAGTCTTTTTTATATTAGTTTTATATGTAAAGGATAACATCTTCTCCCATGTGAAAACCATCAATTTTATTGTCATTTCTTATTTCTCTTTGAAAAGAAAATGAATCAGCTGTTTGTCCATTGACACGTGAATGTTGCCCCTGGTGATGGAGTGGGTAGACAATATAATACACTGAATGAGGCATTCAAGTAGTCACAGAAGAAGACTTTATAGGGAATATTGAGCTGTGCAAATGGCATAGACTGCACAAAGAATCTTCTGGATGCTGCAACCAACTTTCCCATGTAAAATATTATAACAAAAGTAATATGTCAACCTGTGATAATGGAGAAATGATGAACAAGGTAGATGGATGACGAAGAAGATACAGCTGCTCTTGTGGAATATGGCATCCACTACCATAAAACTATATAATGGCATCAGGGGTGTAACTAGCAAAGACTGGGCCCCATGGCAAACTTTTGACACGGCCCCACCCCCACATAGTATAGTGACCCCTTTCCTGGCCCCCACATGGTATAAGGCCCTATTTACACACACTATAATGTCCCATAGCAGCCCCTCCACACAGTATAATGTCCCATAGTAGCCTCTCTACACAGTATAATGTCCCATAGTAGCCTCTCCAAAAGTATAATGTTCCATAGCGGCCTCTGCACAGTATAATGTCCCATAGCGGCCCCTCCACACAGTATAATGTTCCATATCGGCCCCTCCGCACAGTATAATATTCCATAGTAGCCCCTCCACACAGTACAATGTCCCATAGCGACCCCTCCGCACAGTACAATGTCCCATAGTAGCCCCTCCACACTGTATAATGTCCCATAGTGGCCCCTCCACACAGTATAATGTTCCATAGCGGCCCCTCCGCACAGTATAATGTCCCATAGTAGCCCCTCCACACTGTATAATGTCCCATAGCGGCCCCTCCGCACAGTACAATGTCCCATAGTGGCCCCTCCACACACTATAGTGGTCCACCACTCACAAACTATTTTTATAATCTGGGGTCTTGTTAGATCCCAGAGTATAATGATTGGGGGCCCCAGGGGAGGTAATCAAACAGAAAAAAACAGTGGTACTCACATCTCCTGTGCGCCAGATCACAGCAGGTTACATCCTATCCATATTGGGTGGTAGGAGGCACTAGCTGAAGCAATTGAGGTTACCTTGCTCAGCAGTGGTCCCAGATGTCCATCCCCTATTAATCACAAGGCAATATGATCATATACAACTTAGAATACACAAATGTCATATGGTAACCACTTGTTTTTGTGTTTTTCTATAGCTAATAAAAGATCCTGAAATACAGATTCACTGTCAGTAGATTTCACAAGAGATTATATGCAAGGTCTTCATCAAAATGGCAGCGTCTGGTTGAAGCCATTTCAAGTTACAACGACAAGGTAATGGGACTGAGAGATGGTCTTCTTTAATGTGCCAATGGAAGCTTTCTGCTAGTGATGTTCTGATGACTCAGAAAACTCTTTGTGCGACACAAGGGAACTACATGGAGCAGCCTTTTCTTAGTGCAATGTCATCTTTTATTTTCTGTTTGAAGTCAAAAGAAGTGACACAACCACAAAGAAGCTTCATGGAGATTACCGGCCCTCTGCCCCACCAAATCTCAGCTGAATTCCAGCTTCCTGAGTTTTGTGGATACACCTGAAATGTGAGACGTGACACTGAATAATATGTGTGCACTGTGTATCTGCAGTTATCCCTGCTCACAGCTATTTAATAGGGAATCTCTGCTTCCTTCATTTACTAGTTGCTGTCTCAGCAAATGCGATTATGATCTTCACACGACATAGCTCTGCTCGTCTATTATACAACTTCATTAAAATGTGAATTCTGCTGGATGAATATCGCTGTGAAATGTCCCCGTAGGCCACTAGTTGTAAGCGTTTGGCTTGTGTTTTACTTCTTAAATGTTCAGTAGGGAAATATTTGCTGAAATGTGATAGGGTTATTAAGGCACAATCCGGTAGTGGCATCTCCCGCCTCCATAGATAAGCTATATGATAAATCAATGTAGTTACTAGTTAATGGGCTGCTGAGAAAAAAAATAGACATGGATCTGTGGTGTCCCTGAAAAATAATATTTGTATACATGGAGAACAGGGAAATACGTGTAAGAAAAACAATCACAATTATATCGATAGAAATGCTAGAAACATTCTATGTTACCAACTGCTCCCTAGTCCCTACTCCTTGCTTTACCCCAGTGGTTACACAGTTCTGAACTGCACAACTATTCTTTCTGTTTTATGCCTAGTTTGTTGAATATGCTATTGTTAAAGACAGTACCGCCGTAGCGGCTGCCACAGGGCCCAGGACCTTAGGGGGCTTGGTGGGCCCCTGATGCTTTTTTATTTTATTTTAATAATAATAGGCCATTACCTGCTGGACTAGTCCCAGAGTATAATTGTAGTTAGTGTGTGACAAACCGCCCAAAATATCAGGTTTGGCAAAACCTCAGAAAATGTGGGTTTGGCCGAACCCGTTATTGTAAGAAAATCCCTATGTATGTGGGATTTTATTAATGTAGGGGCCACTCAGGGACATTATTCTGCACGGAGGGTCCACTATGGGACATTATACTGTATGAAGGCCACTATGGGACATTATACTGTATTGAGGGGCCTATGGGATATTATATTCTATGAGGGCTGCTATGGCACTGTGGGGCTCTTATTTTAAATGTGTCCATTATATTAAATGGGGGGGGACACTGTGGGGGTCATTATATTACATGTGTGGTACTGAAGTGTGAGGACCATTATACTACATGTGGGGGCACTGAGGGGGGCCATTATGCTGCATGTGTGGCATTGAGGGGGCTTTTACATAACTGTTTTTTTAACATTCTTTAAGTGATCGTTACTTTGGGGGTACTTTGTTGGGACATTTTCTCACTGGGGGTACTTCGCTTGAAAAGGTTGAGAACCACTGCCTTACATTAATACATATCAGTAGCAGGGCACCCTTCTTGTTTCAACTTCCCCAGTTGCAGCTTTGCAGCATATGATCCATGCTAAATCCAACAATGGAAAATTTCCGCGGTTGGGCCCCCCTTCTGTTGATGACCTAAGCATGTACTTATTTTGCTTAATGGTATTTTGGTCATGACACTGGTCACGCGGCCAAAGGTTGTAGAGTTACCTTGCCTGTGTCGCCAGTACTTTTTGTACAAGTGCAGCCCGGCAACTAAGAGTAATCCATATGTGCTCAATGAGACAATAGCCTGCACAACCACAGCTAAAATACAGCGTATGGTAGTATCAAGCAGTGTAGCACATGTAAACAATGAAGAGGTTGCTGTGCTCACACCAGCATCCGGCCCCTCCAAACAGCTGACAAGCAAGGAGGCAGAGGCGGACGGCTACTAATCTAATATTAATGGCCTATCCTGTACAAGCCATTCATGTTAAAAGGCCATATAAACCCTATTACAATAAATCTGATAGAGGAATTACTATGTCTGCAGTGATATATCATGTTAGTCCTGTGTTTCAAAATATATCCGAGCAATAATCCATTAAACATATTCCCTGTGTTTATGGCTTCATTGAACAGAAGGTCACACAGTATTTGTATTCAGCATCCTGAGAAGATATGGCTTAGCACAAGGTTCTGATTATCCACTTGACCAGCTGCACCATGTGCCCGTTTTCTGCCATCTTGGTAGGAAGATTACTTAAATGGTTGTTGCTGAGCTTGGCGACAGTAATAGCTGTCCGCTGACTGAACGCGGCGGGCTCAGCTGCCATGCACATGGGGGAGATTTAATTAAATGCAAAGAAAACAGATTACTAGTAGAATGCCAGAATAAAGAGCTCAGCGAGATTTCACTCTCGACTAAGCAGCACATTCACTCAGTGGCTGCAACACCAATGTACAGTAACCAGGGCTTACAGTCATCTTGCAGATTCTTCAGTAACACTGCAACATAATCTGTCTGCATGTTGTATCACTAGCTTCAGTACAGAAATGAGCTTCACTTTACAGTATTGCAGATTGCAGGATGCATACACGTCCAGGGCAGGTACAGATGACTCTATGCATATTGGTTACATTTTGTGCTACCTGACAGAAATAGTCCAGATGTCAAAGTACAATGTGTGGAATATTGATTTACAGCCCAGTGCAACCTTCACTTGTCAGCAGCTTAACCAGTCTTCTGTAATGTGTGACAGCAAGTACATTTTCTAGGTATGTTTACTGATCCACTTAATCTCATATAAAACTCACTATGGTAGGTTCATTGTCAGACATTTTACACCCACTCAGTGCCCTGCGGCAGCTGTGACAGTGCATTCAGTATTTCACATATAATTTTATGTTGGAAGATCATTGATCAGAGTTATATAAGATACAGATTTCAAGGTTAAAACAGGACCCCACTCAAAGATGAGATGGACGTGCTGCAGCTAAACTCAGTGAAACTGGCAATTTCAGACATCAACTGAGACACATCTCAGGATGGGTTCACACTTGCACTTGATTCTGTCCGCTGCCAATCCGAGTGAAAATCTTGGGAAACTGGATAGGCACCGGATAGTGACAGGTTAGCGATGCATTGCTTAAAAACCCATTCATTTGAATTGGTTTTTAAAGCAATGCGCGGCTGTCCGATTACACCCTCTGCGCTGCGAATCCAGTTTTTTTGTCGGAAACAAAGTCGGACATACAGGACTTTGTGTCCGACAAAAAAAACGGTTTGGCAGCGCAGAGGGTGCAATCGGACACCCGTGCATTGCTTTAAAAACCCATTCAAATGAATGAGTTTTTAAGCAATGCATCGCTAACCTGTCGCTATCCAGTGCCTATCCAGTTTCCTGAGATTTGCACTCGGATTGGGAGCGGACGGACTCAAGCGCAAGTGTGAACCCACCCTTAGTGGTTACAGTCTCTGGCTGGCATGCAGTTTAGTGATTGCAATCTCTGGCAGGCACACAACTTAGTGGTTACAGTCTTTGGCAGACATGGGGCTTAGGTTCTCAGGCTCACACAGTAAAAGGTTATAGCAGGACCATAGTGCATTGGTACTAATCTCCCAGGCTCCCTTCTACACACAGTGCATTGTTCCACAGGGATACTTCTGGTCCAGGAACTCTTTGGACTCAGCAGTCCCAACCAAGGCTTCAACCTGCAAGACGCTGTAAGTGGTGGTTTAACACTCAGCAGAATCCCAGGCTCTCAACTCAAAGTAGCATTGTTCACTGGCCAGACCAAACACAGACCAGGCCAGTTCTTTTCTGCAGATTTTATCAGTCCCATCCAGTGTCTCACTGCTGCACCTGACACTCTCAATGTACACACATAACTGCCCACTGCAGCAACACAAGGCATGACAATCAGCTTCATATAAACCATGGCTCAAGCCATGTATACATAGGGCATAGCTGTAGGGGGTGCAGTGGTAGCAGTCAATACCGGGTCCCAGACCCTGAAGTGGTCTCTCTGTCACATAAAGTATCATTATATCGCATAACTACCACTATTCTATATGACATAAGATAAATGGGGGCCCCATTACAGATTCTGCAGTGGAGCCAAGAAACTCAAATGACACCTCTCTTCATGCCCAGTAATCCACAACCATGACCAGTGTAGCCCATATGCCACCTGCAACTTAATACACACAATGCAGTAAGGGCACAGTGTCTGCAAGGAAACGTGGATTAACACACATTGGTACATGAAGATATGACACATGATTTGATGTCAACTGAACAACATTATCCAGCTAACCTTATAGGGGAAGTAACAGTCCAATGCAAAACAACAAAGTTCAGATCAAATGCACACATGGTAATGTGATGTGGCATAGTACCGCAGGCGACTCAAGCTCAATGTCCTGAATTCAAAGTAATACATACAGTGCCTTGCGAAAGTATTTTCAGTTTTTTATTTTTTGCAAAAGTTTAAAATAACCAATAAATTTCGTTCTACTTCACAATTGTGTCCCACTTGTTGTTGATTCTTCACCAAAAATTAAAATTTTATATCTTTATGTTTGAAGCCTGAAATGTGGCAAAAGGTTGAAAAGTTCAAGGGGGCCGAATACTTTCGCAAGGCACTGTAGATGGCATCTGATAGTGCATGCAGCAATATATTTTCTGTCGGACTCATATGCATGCAGCTGAAGATTGCATACACACGTGGACAAAATTGTTGGTTTCCCTCGTTTAATGAAAGAAAAACACACAATGGTCACAGAAATAACTTGAATCTGACAAAAGTAATAATATATATAAATTCTATGAAAATGAACAAATGAAAGTCAGACATTGCTTTTCAACCATGCTTCAACAGAATTTTTTTTTAAAAAGAAAACTCATGAAACAGGCCTGGACAGAAATGATGGTTCCCTTAACTTAATATTTTGTTGCACAACCTTTTGAGGCAATCACTGCAATCAAACGATTCCTGTAATTGTCAATGAGACTTCTGCACCTCTCAACAGATATTTTGGCCTACTCCTCATGAGCAAACTGCTCCAGTTGTCTCGGTTGCCGGGTTTTCCAGACGGCATGTTTCAGCTCCTTCCAAAGATGCTCAATAGGATTTAGGTCAGGGCTCATAGAAGGCCACTTCAGAATAGTCCAATGTTTTCCTCTTAGCCATTCTTGGGTGTTTTTAGCTGTGTGTTTTGGGTCATTATCCTGTTTCAAGACCCATGACCTGCGACTGATACCAAGCTATCTGATGACACTGGGCAGCACATTTCTCTCTAGAATCCCTTGATAGTCTTGAGATTTCATTGTACCCTGCACAGATTCAAGACACCCTGTGTCAGATGCAGCAAAGTAGCCCCAGAACATAACAGAGCCTCCTCCATGTTTCACAGTAGGGACAGTGTTCTTTTCAAGATATGCTTCATTTTTCTGTCTGTGAACACAGAGCTGATGTGCCTTGCCAAAAATTTAGATTTTTGTCTCATCTGTCCATAAGACATTCTGCCAGAAGCTTTGTGTGTTGTCAACATGTGGTTTGGCAAATTCCAGTCTGTCAGATTTAAGTTATTTCTGTGACCATTGTGGGTTTTTCTTTCATTAAACAAGGGGTACCAACAATTTTGTCCACGTGTGTACAGCTTGTATAGTGCAGTAATATGGCTGGTTTGCATGAGCTTCTACGTATATGACAAACTGAGCAGGTTTTCCTTCCTAATCAAGTTTCGACAGATTAGAAAAATGTTTTGTGACTTTGTAATAAATGTGTTGCAGATGTTGTCATAACAAAAACAGGACTTTCCAGGAATGTCCCGAGCAAAGAAATCCTGGGAAGCCTCAGTTTGTCAATGCGAACAATACATGGAGAACTGCTTAAAGACTCAATAGACACAAGTCTTCTTTCATAAAAATGTAGGAATCAGCAATACTAAAAAGAGCCTCCAGTCTGGATTACAAACAGATTGGCACAATAATCCTCTTTTATACATAATACAAACTGCATTGTGTGTTCCATAGAGACCTCAGCTGGTACCTGCTGTAAAGATAGAAATCAGAGATTTATGTCAAGAGAGGCGCATGGAGCCAGTAGGGAGAGAGCTATAGACAGATGCCTGGTAAATTATGTATATGATGTTTTTACATATATTATCTGTCAGCAGGTGGCTAGGACTATTGCTGAGTAAGAGCAAGAAAAAGTTACATATCCACATTTACAAATAAAATGTATCAGCCCAGGATCATACTATGCTAGTGGCATAACCCAACCCCACTGAAAAACTTGGAGCTCCCTGCTCCCTAATAGCTCCCTAATTTTTAAAGGAAAAGTGGCAACTGATCCTTAGTAGTCTGTAGTGTAAATGTATTGGTAAATGCTTGCAGGTGCTCTATGTTCTGATTAAAAGATTGGAATCCTATCATGACATCTATATACCATACTTGCTATCTCAACCAGAACACTTCAGAGGTTGTGAGGAGACCTCTCTTGTCTCCTGGAATGCTGTAGAAGCCACAATTCATGACCATTTCACCATGCTCAGCTCTAGCATCTACTTAGGGAGCAGCACTGCATTCATGTTAAAGGGCATGGCCTTTTGAAGGTGGCAGGTCTGCAAAAATTGGTTTGATGATGCCTGAAACAAAATTGACACAGTGCCTTTTATGCCAATCTTGCTCAAGGAAGGTACTTCTTATAAGGTTATATGCTCTAATGGGGCATTTGGATAGGGCTTCACCTTACAAAAAAAAAATTTCAGTCTGATGTAAAAGAAGAAAGCAGCCATTCATAAAGCTATTCTTAATCTGCTCTGTGATTGGACAATAAGACCTGTTAGTATTAGTTAATTGGGGCCACACTCAGGGTGCTCACAGGTGGTTAGCCGCCGTGAAATAGGCGGTGGCTAACCTTCTGCAATCTACAGTGGCAGTGCTGTGGATGAGAATTAAACAAATCTCATTTCCCCCCCCCCCCCCCCCCCCCCCCCCCCCCCCCCCCCCCCCCCCCCCCCCCCCCCCACCTATTCTGACTAAAACCCACAATGTAAATTGACTTGTGTTGCAGGTTTTTAACCCACTGCATGTCAATTATCGCTACATGTTTTACCCATGGATGCTACAGGACGGGGGGTGAGGCACAGCAACAATCACTCAATTTCATGTGGTTCTTGTCACAACAACTAGCTAAAGATTTTTCAAGTGAGAAATTGTATGTATGGCTGCATTCACATCAGCGTTTGGCTCTGTTCGCAAACTAAGTTTTTTAAACTCTCAAAATCCTCAAAAATGTATTCTGTAATCCTGGCCTTAGAGAGGTTCTCTACTTGGATAGATTGCATATAGATTTAATTGCACAGGTATATACTTTTTGTATCAGTGTATTTACTATGTGTTTCATTTCTCATGGATACATTGAAGAGTGCAGTTCCAACCTAGACCAGCAGAGGGCAATGCTGCTTTAGCTCTTTCACTTGCAAGAGCATTATTTAGTATGTTGGGTTTACATAAACCAAGCACATCAGATGAAGTGTGAAAACTAAGATAAGCTTTTATTGTACAATATGCAAACACATAAGCAGTGTATGCTAACGTTGTTATTGGGAGAATGTTTCCTGGTCACACATCACCTTTAAATGGTCCCTCAGTCTAGTTCAGTAGGACACACAATCATGGAAGACACGGATTATGAATTGTATTACTGAATTACTGAAATGAATGAACGGTTCAAAGATATTCTAATTTATTGAGGTGCACCTGTATATTAAAAAGACAAAAGACACGTTGCTGTATAGTTTATTTATCAACTAAGTTCTGCAGATTGGTCTGTCTGTCACTTTGCATGACACATTGCCTCTGTGATAATCCTCTTCTCTTCATCCCGTAGACTAACGCCACCATCACCACTATTGCCCATTGTGTATTGCCACCTCCTGACTCCAGTAAGTAGACCTGTACATGGCATTAGATTTAGGTTAATAAAATGCAATTTTTTTTATATTTTCTGTTTGTTGTGCATTTGCACCAGGGAGCAAATTCCGTAAAGGAATAAAATAAACTAAGATTCAATGATGTGTTGGTTATACTGCATGTAAAACTCTGCCTTCAGTCATACTCAGTTCCATTTATTGTTTCCACAAATTACAATCCAAGAGCGGAGTCTTGCTGTGGTCCGACAATGAATATTGGATCCAGCTGGAGGTGAAAACTGTCCTGCAAGACAGTAACACAAAGGTCATGTGATGATTTGATGATCTGCTCTGATAGATGGATTTGACACTTTCACCGGACTTTCTGCAGCAAATTCCGTGCTCGGTCTCTGCTGTCATTACTGGATGTGACCTTTTTACCGGACTTTCCACAGCAGATTTCGAGCTTGCTCTCTGCTGTCATTACTGGATGTGACTTTTTTACTGGACTATCCGCAGCTAGATGTATTCACTGAACAAGTGAGTTATCTGCTGCCCAGGGGCGCAGCGCTAATGAGGCGAGGTGAGGCGGCCGCCTCGGGCGGCACTGTCCGGGGGGCGGCATTTTACTATTTAATGTAAACCAGCCCAGGACAGGCTGCTTTAAAAAAAAAAAAAAAAAAAAAAACAGAGCTGAGCGTGGCCTGTCCTGGGCTGGTTTACAAGACGGCGCATCTCAGCGCAGGCGGCGATACAATGACGTCATCACGCCGCCTACGCTGAGACACAGACGTCGCGGACAAGAGGAGGAGACGGCGGCTGCATTAAGGCATCGCAGGTGAGTATAGCTTTTTTTTTATCTATATAAATAGGCCGTAACCTGTTGGAGTATCCCCGGCAGGTCAGGGCCTATTTATTTACCTACCTGCGTCTGCTCGTGGCCGCCCCCCGCTTCCCCTTCTGCTATGGGCCGCAGAAAGGGAAGCGGATGCCGCTGTGAGCGGCCGCGGGCATCGGTAAGTTAGGCCGCGGGCCGCAAATACTACTATTATTATACTCCGGGGTCTATTCAGACCCCGGAGTATAATAATCGGAGGCCTAGGGTTGGTGAGGGAACATAAAAAACAGTGTTACTCACCTCCTGCGATCCGATGTAACTCCGAGCAGGCTTGAGGCCTGTGGTGACGTCATCAGGTCGCGTCGCCGGCCTGATCACGTGACGTGTGTGCGCAATTAAACAGGGCCGAAAGCTGCAAGGAGTGCACCAGTGTCCAGGATAGGTAAGTAACTCTGATTTTTATGTTTGTATTCTCCCCTGGGTCTCCAATCATTATACTCTGGAGTCTGAAAAGACCCCAGAGTATAATAATAGTTCATGGGTCGGCCACTATGGGGCATAATACCCTGTGCAGGGACCACTGTAGAGCATAATACCCTGTGCAGGGGCCACTCTGGAGCATAATACAAGTGCAGGGGCCACTATAGAGCATAATACAAGTGCAGGGGCCACTATGGAGCATAATACCAGTGCAAGGGCCACTATGGAGGATAATACCCTGTGCAGGGGCCACTATGGAGCATAATACCCTGTGCAGGGGCCACTCTGGAGCATAATACCAGTGCAGGGGCCACTATGGAGCATAATACCGTGTGCTGGGGCCACTATAGAGCATAATACAAGTGCAGGGGCCACTATGGAGCATAATACCAGTGCAAGGGCCACTATGGAGGATAATACCAGTGCAGGGGCCACTATGGAGCATAATACCCTGTGCAGGGGCCACTCTGGAGCATAATACAAGTGCAGGGGCCACTATGGAGCATAATACCGTGTGCTGGGGCCACTATAGAGCATAATACAAGTGCAGGGGCCACTATGGAGCATAATACCAGTGCAGGGGCCAATATGGGGCATAAAACTGTGTGCAGGAGTTGCTGCGGAACATAATACCGTGTGCAGTGGCCAATGCGGGGCATAATACAGTGAGCAGGGGCCACTATGGAGCATAATACCGTGTGCAGGGGCCGCTGAGAGGCATAATACAGTGTGCAGGGGCCGCTGCGGGCCATAACACTGTGTAATACTGTGTGCAGGGGCTGCTGTGGAACTTTATAGTGTGTGTAAATGGGGCGCTATAAACAAGGGCTATGGCACCTGTTTATATTATACGCTGTCTGTTTATAGTGACCGTGTGATGTAATTGTAGCCTTGTCACATACTGTAGACATGTACAGGACGAGGCTGTAGTTACATGACATGGCCGCTATGAGATGAAATACACTATGTAAACAGAGAAGCAGTCACGGCGCTTACAAGGGTACCATTCAACAGCTGATCAGTGGGGTCCTGGGTTTTTGAACCCCACTGATTAGTTTATTAATGACCTGGAAAACCTTTTAATTAGTTAACACTTGGGGTATTATTAATAAGGGGCACTATTTATACAGGGTACACACGGACATTATTAATATAAATAATAATAATAATAATAATAATAGTCCTTTAATAGTCCCACAGTGGGGAAATTCAGTGTGTTACAGCAGCAAAGATAAGATAAGATAAGCAGATACAAATACAAATACAACATGTACAGGAATGTTCCAAGGTGAGAGGCATTACATTAATAGCAGACAGACAGATAGGACGTAGCAAGGGGGGGGGGGGATTTAACAGGCAGAGAGATATTTCAGTTCTCTGTATGTAATGATCTCCGCTTAGGTCGGTGTTGGTTGTACAGCCTAACCGCGGTGGGGAGGACAGACTTCCGATAGCGCTCCTTCTCACACCTAGGGTGGAGCAGTCGGTCACTGACAGTACTGCCCAGCGCAATCACAGTCTCATGCATGGGATGGGACTTCTTCTGCATGGAGCTCACCACGGACAGTATCCTTCTGTCACCCACCACCTGCACTGGGTCCAGTGGGCTCCCCAGGACAGAGCTGGCCCTTTTAATCAGCTTGTCAAGTTTATTTCTGTCCCTGGTTGATATACTGCTCCCCCAGCAGGCCACTCCAAAGAAGATGGCTGATGCCACTACCGAGTTGAAGAAAGTCCTAAGAAGTTCCCCCCAGATTCCAAAGGCTCTCAGCTTCCTAAGCAGGTAGAGCCTGCTGTGGCCCTTCCTGTACAGGGCCTCCATATGATCTGCCCAGTCCAGCTTATTGTTAAGGAGCAGACCCAGGTACTTATAGGTGTTCACAATCTCGATGCCCGTCCCCAGGATGTCCACTGGTTTTGGAGGGCATCTGCCTTTACGGAAGTCCACCACCATCTCCTTGGTCTTCCCCGCGTTAATCTTCAGGTGGTTCTGGTGGCACCAGTCCACAAAAAACCGGTTCAGTTCTCTGTACTCCCTGTCATCATCGTCTGTGATGAGGCCTACTATTGCAGAGTCGTCAGAATACTTCTGTAGGTAGCAGCTGGATGAGTTGCTCCTAAAATCAGCAGTGTACAGTGTGAAGAGGAAAGGGGCGAGAACCGTACCCTGAGGTGCCCCCGTATTACAGATCACGGTACCTGACACACAGTCTTGGGCTCTCACGTATTGAGGTCGATTTGTGAGGTAGTCTAGGATCCAGTTGGAAAGGTGGTGGTCCACTCCAGCAAGGCCCAGCTTGTCTCTCAGTAAACTGGGCTGTATGGTGTTAAAAGCACTGGAGAAATCAAAGAACATTATTCTCACCGTGTTCCCTGGTTTTTCCAGGTGAGACAGAGCCCTGTGCAGAAGGTGGATGATGGCATCATCTACCCCAATGCCCGGTCGATAAGCAAACTGAAGAGGGTCCATAGCGGGGCTCACTAGAGGGCGAAGATGTGTGAGAACCAATCTCTCTAAGATCTTCATCAAGTGGGATGTCAGTGCTACAGGTCTGTAGTCGTTGAGGTCCATAGGGTGAGGTTTCTTTGGAACTGGTACCACACAAGAAGATTTCCATAATTCAGGGACTATTTCCTGCCTCAGGCTCATATTATACATATATGTAATTATACCACACAGCTGGTCCCCACAAGTCTTAATTAGCCTTGCACTGATGTCATCTGGCCCTGCGGCTTTCCTCGCCTTGATCTTTTTCATCTCCTTCCTCACCTGGGCCCGTGTGAAGGTCAGACTGTGGTCAGATAAAGACAGATTTCTGGATTTACTGGTCTGTTGGGAAGTAGCCACATGGGGTGAATGGGGTGAAGTCATTGTGGTGAGGGGAGCTGAAGGACATGCTGGGGTGGGAGGAGCTGGTGTGTGATCAAATCTGTTGAAGAATAGGTTTAGTTCATTAAGCCAATTAACATCTGCCTCAATCTGGCAGACAGACTGTTTATGACCCGAAATTGACTTAAGCCCCTCCCAGACCCCCCTTATGTCTTTTCTTTCCATTTGCTTTTCCATTTTTTCTTTATAACTGGCTTTTCCTTGCCTGATTTGATGTCTCAGCTCCTTTTGTACTTCCCTCAACCCCTCCTTATCTCTTGTCCTGAATGCCATCTTTTTCTCCTTAAGTAGTGTTTTTATATCAGAGTTAATCCATGGTTTGTTGTTGGAGAAGCACCTCACCACTTTTGTGGGTACTGTGTTGTCCACACAAAAATTAATGTAGTCCGTTATGCAGTGTGTGAGTCCTTCTATGTCTTCTCCATACGAATCCTGCAAAACTTCCCATGCGGTTGTGTCAAAACAATCCCTCAGAGCCTCATCACTCTCCTCGGACCATATCCTCACTGTGCGGGTGACAGCTGGTTCTCTACGTACAAGTGGCTTGTACACAGGTCGGAGATGTACTAGGTTGTGATCCGATCTTCCCAGGGGCGGTAGGGCTGATGAGTTATATGCCTCCCTCACGTTGGCAAAGAACAAGTCCAGTGTTTTGTTGTCTCTTGTGTGGCAGGTTACATACTGTGTGAAACTGGGAAGTGTGGATGATGGAGAGGTGTGGTTGAAATCGCCAGACACAAGAAGGAGGGCCTGGGGGTGCTGAGACTGTAACTGGCTCAGCGTGGCTTGTAGGACCTCGCAGGCAGCGTCAGCTTTCGCAGAGGGGGGGACATATGCAGCTATCACGATGACATGTGATAGTTCCCTTGGTAGATAGGAAGGTCTCATGCTCACAGCTAATAGTTCAATGTCCTTATAGCAAGTTTGCTCCTTAATCACAATGTGCCTAGGATTGCACCATCTATTATTCACAAACATTGCCAGCCCCCCTCCTTTCCTCTTACCGCTCTCCCTTGTCCTGTCTGCCCGAAGGAGTTTAAAACCATCCAAGGAGACCAGAGAGTCAGGAGTAACTTCAGTGAGCCAAGTCTCTGTAAGTAGCATCATGCTGCACGCCCGAAACTCCTGATTATGCCTGGTGAGCGCTGTTAGTTCATCCATCTTGTTTGCAAGAGATCTCACATTGCCCATAATGATGGAGGGAACAGCTGGTCGGTAACGCCTCTTTTTAATCCTCTGAAGAGTTCCTGCTCTGCAGCAGCTCCCCCGCTTTTTCTTTCTCCAGAGTTCTTGGGGGATGGGTGGGCAAATGATATGCAGCCCTGTTGTTGTAACTCTAAGCTGCAGTAATTTCTCTCTTGTGTAGACAAAAGAAATGCCTGCAGACATAAGAGTCTCCATTTCAGCAGGACAAAAAGACAGATAAAAACAAAAAAAAAAAAAAAGTATCACAAAGGTCCAATTCCAAGTCTTTGTTTCTTCATTTCTTCATAGTGTAAAGTCCATTAAGTAGAGAGATAAAAAACAGAGAAAGAACAAATAAGAGAGAGAGAGTCTCAGAGCTGCCTACCAGGCAGCCACTTCAGCGGCGCCATCTTGAAAAAAAAAATAAAAATAATAAAGATGCACTTGGGGGTATTATTCATTATGGGGGGTTATATCACATATTTTATAATTGGGGGTAGCAGCAGGATGGGGGCTTTGTGTAGGTGACGACAATGTGGGTTGGATGCCTGGAAAAAGTGAGGAGCCAAAGATGTCTGTGTTGCAACCTTTACAGAGACAAGTCACAGCTGGAAGAAGTGGTCATGGCGGTCCAGAGGGAAGAGAAGGGAAATGTGACCGATTAGTTAGAGACGTCACCTGTAAGTCACAGAATGTTACTGCCCTGTATTCACCTAAATGATAGAGGATAAATACCTGATTGATGGGGGTCTGTCTGCTGAGACCCCCACTGAGCCTGAGAATTGGGTTTTTCCCCCCACTAGGTGGGAATCCAGCCTGGCTGCAGCCATATATATAGGTGTGTCACTTGGTGGATGAACGAACCCGCGTGGCTCTCATTCACTTCAATGGGAGTGCCAAAGATACCCGAAGTCCAGTCCTCAGCTATCTGCGGCGCTCCTATTATAGAGAATGGGGGCCACGTGGGCTCGTCCATCCACCAAGCAGAAGATGTGTGATGTTACTTTCATTGTTAATGCCGTGTTGTTGATCTGATACTGAAGTAATACAGGAAGAAGAATTCTTAAAAACTGTTTTATAACTTTGTGTATTATATATATTGTGCGACGATAACAGTGTGTTAAACTAGTAGCATGGAAACTCAGTTTTTTTTTTTTTTTTTGGGGGGGGGGCGTCTTTCTATAGTCCGCCTCAGGCAGCAAAGAGGCTAGGTTCACCACTGCTGCTGCCTAAAGAGGGCAGAGTCCTGGCTCGTCTCTGCTCTCTTCACTGGACTGGACATTTACCTGGACTTTCCGCAGTTAGATATATTCACAGAGCCAGCTAATTATCTGCTGCGCCAACCGACCATCTGCGACATGGGCAGCACGGTGGCTCAGTGCTTAGCACTGTTGCTTTGCAGCGTTGGGGACCTGGGTGTAAATCTGCCCTAGGGCAATGTCTGCATGGAGTTTGTATGTTCTCCCCGTGCTTGCGTGGGTTTTCCCCGGGTACTCCGGTTTCCTCCCACAATTCAAAGACATACTTACCTGATTTCAAATGGAAACATCTTACACACCTGAAATGAAGTTAATAAAGAAGTCAGTGGATATCAAGTAGCAGTGTATTTGAGTCTCTTTATAATTTGTCACAAAACTTAATAGATAAAAGGTGGTCTAGCCAACACATTATAGAGGTTTTCCAGGATTAGAATAACATGGCTACTTTCTTCAAGAAATGGCACCAATCCTGTCCATAGGCTGTGGTGTGGTGGCATTGTAAGTCATCAACATATAATAATAATAATACAATTTATATAGCGCCAACATATTCCGCAGCACTGTACAATTTGTAGGGTTCAAGTACAGACAAAAAAGATACATTACAAAGAAATAGTCAATTCACACACTGGGACTGAGTGCTCACAAGAGCTTACAATCTATGAGGTAGAGGGGGTGACACAAGAGGTAGCAGGGGTGACATCTGAGGTAGCATTGCTTATACAATGGTCAGACAATTTTGTAATAGAGTTTACTGTCATTACACATATATAAAGCTGCATGAGCCGTCACCAGTCATGTCCTTTAACGTGCAGATGGTGCCTGGACATATAAAGTTAGTCTGATATGGCATCATCTCCTGTGAGGTAATGTGGGAGCGTAAACAGAGGAGGGTATGTTTTAGGGAATCTAACTACGGAAGGGTTTACATTAGGAGTTGTGATAGGCCTGTCTGAAAAGATATATCTTTAGTTTGTGCATGAAGCTGTAGAAATTGGGGGTTAATCTGATAGTTCGGGATAGAGCATTCCAGAGAAGTGGTGCAACTCGGGAGAAGTCTTGGAGATGGGCGTGGGAGGTTCTGATAATAGAGGATGTTAGTCTTAGGTCATTGAGTGAACGGAGAGTACGGGTTGGGCGATAGACAGAGATAAGGGAGGAAATGTAGGAAGGTGCAGCATTATGGAGAGCCTTGTGGATGAGGGTGATAAGTTTATATTGTATTCTGTATTGAATAGGCAGCCAATGTAGTGACTGACACAGACCGGAGGCATCGCTGTAGCGTCATATCACTGAAAAAGGACATAATATAAAACATATCCCTAGAAAATAATGGCCACATTTACAGCCTTCCTAATCTAGCATGAGCGTCACTAACTAGGCTGTTAGCCGACACTGTGCTCCTCACATGCTCCTGTGTGCATTTGTAATGGTAGCATATTTTTTTTTGTTATACAAAGTATTTGGGATATCTTCTATGTTCTAAGATTTTAAAATACAAATTCTATATTGTCAATGAGATGGGCTTATTTGGTCATGCAGTAACATATAAAGGTCCAGTGTATGAAAGCTGTGATGTTAGTGTAAGAGAAGGTGAGGGGAAACATGTTTGATCTTGTATAGACCTTTTGCTGCTCATATACCATACATTATATGGACAAAAGTATTGGGGCACAACTGAATTCAGGCATTTCCTTCCCATTGCCACAGGTGTATGAAATCCAGCACTTAGACATGCAGTCTGCCCATACAGACATCTGTGAATTTATTTAATTTATTTATTATGCTTACTTATATAGCGCCATGATATTCCGCAGCGCTTTACAGACATTTTCAGCCACTGTCCCATATAGGGCTCACAATCTACATTCCCTATCAGTATGTCTTTGGAGTGTGGGAGGAAACCGGAGTACCCGGAGGAAACCCACGCAAACTCCTTGCAGATGTTGTCCTTGGCAGGATTCGAACCCAGGACTCCAGCTGGGTCGTGCTCAAGGCTAAGGCCCCAAGTAATGAAAAACGCTGTGGTAAAAAAGCGTCGGATAAGTGTCACACTTGCTCCGCAGCGTTTTTCACAGTTTTCCTCTGTGGACTTTCTGCCTCTATTATACCTATACAGAAAACACCAGCGTTTCCATAGGTATAATTGACATTCTGCAATTTATGAAAATGCAAGTGTTTTTGAAATCGTAGCATTTCTGCTGCAGATTTTTTTCTGCAATGTGTGGATGGGATTAGCCAGAATCACATCCACTTTGGAGATAATGTAAAGCACAGCATTTTTTGCCTTTGCAATACTTTAATTGGATGTCACCATTGTAACAAGTCAGTTTGTGAAATTTCTTCCCTCTTAAATAGTAAACCTGACGGCATTGTGCCAACTGTAAAGTTTAGCGGTGGAGCCATAGTGCTATGGAGTTGTTTTTCAGGAAGTGCCCTAGGCCCCATAGTTCCAGTCAGGCTCTGACTGGCCCACAAGTGAATCCCCCATTGGGCCCCTGAGCCAGGTAGGCAACCTAGCTCTCCCTTTCTCCCCTTTCTCGCTGCCCTCTTTGGGCAGCACAGTGGCTCAGTGGTTAGCACTGCAGCGCTGGAGACCTGGGTTCAAATCCTGCCAAGGACAACATCTGCAAGGAGTTTGTATGTTCTCGCCATGTTTGCATGGGTTTCCTCCAGGTACTCAGGTTTCCTCCAAAGACATACTGATAGGGAATGTAGATTGTGAGCCCTATATGGGACAGTGACTGACAATGTCTGTAAAGTGCTGTGGAATATGATGGCACTATATAAGTAAACTAAATAAATGGAGGGACCTGCTTTTCTTCTCCCTTCCAGGATGCTGTGATGTACTAAAACTCAGTAGTCTGGACTCAGGTCAGGACAGAGTGGGGATGGGGTGTTTGCAGGGCTGAGAGCACAGTACAGAAGACTCTATACTGCCTTGTGTAGGATTTTTTAGACTCCTCAACTACTGCCTGAACATCCAGGTGTCCTACATAAAAGTAAATTGGTGTGTATATAATAATAATAATAGTCCTTTAATAGTCCCACAAAGGGGAAATTCAGTGTGTTACAGCAGCAAAGATAAGATAAGATAAGCAGATACAAATACAAATACAACATGTACAGGAATGTTCCAAGGTGAGAGGCATTACATTAATAGCAGACAGACAGATAAGACGTAGCAGAGGGGGGGGGGGGATTTAACAGGCAGAGAGATATTTCAGTTCTCTGTGTGTAATGATCTCTGCTTAGGTCGGTGTTGGTTGTACAGCCTAACCGCGGTGGGGAGGAAAGACTTCCGATAGCGCTCCTTCTCACACCTAGGGTGGAGCAGTCGGTCGCTGACAGTACTGCCCAGCGCAATCACAGTCTCATGCATGGGATGGGAGTTATTCTCCCGCATGGAGCTCACCACGGACAGTATCCTTCTGTCACCCACCACCTGCACTGGGTCCAGTGGGCTCCCCAGGACAGAGCTGGCCCTTCTAATCAGCTTGTCAAGTTTATTTCTGTCCCTGGTTGATATACTGCTCCCCCAGCGGGCCACTCCAAAGAAGATGGCTGATGCCACTACCGAGTTGAAGAAAGTCCTAAGAAGTGCCCCCCGGATTCCAAAGGCTCTCAGCTTCCTAAGCAGGTAGAGCCTGCTGTGGCCCTTCCTGTACAGGGCCTCCATATGATCTGCCCAGTCCAGCTTATTATTAAGGAGCAGACCCAGGTACTTATAGGTGTTCACAATCTCGATGCCCGTCCCCAGGATGTCCACTGGTTTTGGAGGGCATCTGCCTTTACGGAAGTCCACCACCATCTCCTTGGTCTTCCCCGCGTTAATCTTCAGGTGATTCTGGTGGCACCAGTCCACAAAAAAATGGTTCAGTTCTCTGTACTCCCTGTCATCATCGTCTGTGATGAGGCCTACTATTGCGGAGTCGTCAGAATACTTCTGTAGGTAGCAGCTGGATGAGTTGCACCTAAAATCAGCAGTGTACAGTGTGAAGAGGAAAGGGGCGAGAACCGTACCCTGAGGTGCCCCCGTATTACAGATAACGGTACCTGACACACAGTCTTGGGCTCTCACGTATTGAGGTCGATTTGTGAGGTAGTCTAGGATCCAGTTGGAGAGGTGGTGGTCCACTCCAGCAAGGCCCAGCTTATCTCTCAGTAACCTGGGCTGTATGGTGTTAAAAGCACTGGAGAAATCAAAGAACATTATTCTCACCATGTTCCCTGGTTTTTCCAGGTGAGACAGAGCCCTGTGCAGAAGGTGGATGATGGCATCATCTACCCCAATGCCCGGTCAATAAGCAAACTGGAGAGGGTCCATAGCGGGGCTCACTAGAGGGCGAAGATGTGTGAGAACCAATCTCTCTAAGATCTTCATCAAGTGGGATGTCAGTGCTACAGGTCTGTAGTCATTGAGGTCCATAGGGTGAGGTTTCTTTGGAACTGGTACCACACAAGAAGATTTCCTTAATTCAGGGACTATTTCCTGCCTCAGGCTCATATTATACATATATGTAATTATACCACACAGCTGGTCCCCACAAGTCTTAATTAGCCTTGCACTGATGTCATCTGGCCCTGCGGCTTTCCTCGCCTTGATCTTTTTCATCTCCTTCCTCACCTGGGCCCGTGTGAAGGTCAGACTGTGGTCAGATAAAGACAGATTTCTGGATTTACTGGTCTGTTGGGAAGTAGCCACATGGGGTGAATGGGGTGAAGTCATTGTGGTGAGGGGAGCTGAAGGACATGCTGGGGTGGGAGGAGCTGGTGTGTGATCAAATCTGTTGAAGAATAGGTTTAGTTCATTAAGCCAACTAACATCTGCCTCAATCTGGCAGACAGACTGTTTATGACCCGAAATTGACTTAAGCCCCTCCCAGACCCCCCTTATGTCTTTTCTTTCCATTTGCTTTTCCATTTTTTCTTTATAACTGGCTTTTCCTTGCCTGATTTGATGTCTCAGCTCCTTTTGTACTTCCCTCAACCCCTCCTTATCTCTTGTCCTGAATGCCATCTTTTTCTCCTTAAGTAGTGTTTTTATATCAGAGTTAATCCATGGTTTGTTGTTGGAGAAGCACCTCACCACTTTTGTGGGTACTGTGTTGTCCACACAAAAATTAATGTAGTTCGTTATGCAGTGTGTGAGTCCTTCTATGTCTTCTCCATACGAATCCTGCAAAACTTCCCATGCGGTTGTGTCAAAACAATCCCTCAGAGCCTCATCACTCTCCTCGGACCATATCCTCACTGTGCGGGTGACAGCTGGTTCTCTACGTACAAGTGGCTTGTACACAGGTCGGAGATGTACTAGGTTGTGATCCGATCTTCCCAGGGGCGGTAGGGCTGATGAGTTATATGCCTCCCTCACGTTGGCAAAGAACAAGTCCAGTGTTTTGTTGTCTCTTGTGTGGCAGGTTACATACTGTGTGAAACTGGGAAGTGTGGATGATGGAGAGGTGTGGTTGAAATCGCCAGACACAAGAAGGAGGGCCTGGGGGTGCTGAGACTGTAACTGGCTCAGCGTGGCTTGTAGGACCTCGCAGGCAGCGTCAGCTTTCGCAGAGGGGGGGACTTATGCAGCTATCACGATGACATGTGATAGTTCCCTTGGTAGATAGGAAGGTCTCATGCTCACAGCTAATAGTTCAATGTCCTTATAGCAAGTTTGCTCCTTAATCACAATGTGCCTAGGATTGCACCATCTATTATTCACAAACATTGCCAGCCCCCCTCCTTTCCTCTTACCGCTCTCCCTTGTCCTGTCTGCCCGAAGGAGTTTAAAACCATCCAAGGAGACCAGAGAGTCAGGAGTAACTTCAGTGAGCCAAGTCTCTGTAAGTAGCATCATGCTGCACGCCCGAAACTCCTGATTATGCCTGGTGAGCGCTGTTAGTTCATCCATCTTGTTTGCAAGAGATCTCACATTGCCCATAATGATGGAGGGAACAGCTGGTCGGTAACGCCTCTTTTTAATCCTCTGAAGAGTTCCTGCTCTGCAGCAGCTCCCCCGCTTTTTCTTTCTCCAGAGTTCTTGGGGGATGGGTGGGCAAATGATATGCAGCCCTGTTGTTGTAACTCTAAGCTGCAGTAATTTCTCTCTTGTGTAGACAAAAGAAATGCCTGCAGACATAAGAGTCTCCATTTCAGCAGGACAAAAAGACAGATAAAAACAAAAAAAAAAAAAAAGTATCACAAAGGTCCAATTCCAAGTCTTTGTTTCTTCATTTCTTCATAGTGTAAAGTCCATTAAGTAGAGAGATAAAAAACAGAGAAAGAACAAATAAGAGAGAGAGAGTCTCAGAGCTGCCTACCAGGCAGCCACTTCAGCGGCGCCATCTTGGAAAAAAAAAATAAAAATAATAAAGATGCACTTGGGGGTATTATTCATTATGGGGGGTTATATCACATATTTTATAATTGGGGGTAGCAGCAGGATGGGGGCTTTGTGTAGGTGACGACAATGTGGGTTGGATGCCTGGAAAAAGTGAGGAGCCAAAGATGTCTGTGTTGCAACCTTTACAGAGACAAGTCACAGCTGGAAGAAGTGGTCATGGCGGTCCAGAGGGAAGAGAAGGGAAATGTGACCGATTAGTTAGAGACGTCACCTGTAAGTCACAGAATGTTACTGCCCTGTATTCACCTAAATGATAGAGGATAAATACCTGATTGATGGGGGTCTGTCTGCTGAGACCCCCACTGAGCCTGAGAATTGGGTTTTTCCCCCCACTAGGTGGGAATCCAGCCTGGCTGCAGCCATATATATAGGTGTGTCACTTGGTGGATGAACGAACCCGCGTGGCTCTCATTCACTTCAATGGGAGTGCCAAAGATACCCGAAGTCCAGTCCTCAGCTATCTGCGGCGCTCCTATTATAGAGAATGGGGGCCACGTGGGCTCGTCCATCCACCAAGCAGAAGATGTGTGATGTTACTTTCATTGTTAATGCCGTGTTGTTGATCTGATACTGAAGTAATACAGGAAGAAGAATTCTTAAAAACTGTTTTATAACTTTGTGTATTATATATATTGTGCGACGATAACAGTGTGTTAAACTAGTAGCATGGAAACTCAGTTTTTTTTTTTTTTTTTTTTGGGGGGGGCGTCTTTCTATAGTCCGCCTCAGGCAGCAAAGAGGCTAGGTTCACCACTGCTGCTGCCTAAAGAGGGCAGAGTCCTGGCTCGTCTCTGCTCTCTTCACTGGACTGGACATTTACCTGGACTTTCCGCAGTTAGATATATTCACAGAGCCAGCTAATTATCTGCAGCCAACCGACCATCTGCGACATGGGCAGCACGGTGGCTCAGTGCTTAGCACTGTTGCTTTGCAGCGTTGGGGACCTGGGTGTAAATCTGCCCTAGGGCAATGTCTGCATGGAGTTTGTATGTTCTCCCCGTGCTTGCGTGGGTTTTCCCCGGGTACTCCGGTTTCCTCCCACAATTCAAAGACATACTTACCTGATTTCAAATGGAAACATCTTACACACCTGAAATGAAGTTAATAAAGAAGTCAGTGGATATCAAGTAGCAGTGTATTTGAGTCTCTTTATAATTTGTCACAAAACTTAATAGATAAAAGGTGGTCTAGCCAACACATTATAGAGGTTTTCCAGGATTAGAATAACATGGCTACTTTCTTCAAGAAATGGCACCAATCCTGTCCATAGGCTGTGGTGTGGTGGCATTGTAAGTCATCAACATATAATAATAATAATACAATTTATATAGCGCCAACATATTCCGCAGCACTGTACAATTTGTAGGGTTCAAGTACAGACAAAAAAGATACATTACAAAGAAATAGTCAATTCACACACTGGGACTGAGTGCTCACAAGAGCTTACAATCTATGAGGTAGAGGGGGTGACACAAGAGGTAGCAGGGGTGACATCTGAGGTAGCATTGCTTATACAATGGTCAGACAATTTTGTAATAGAGTTTACTGTCATTACACATATATAAAGCTGCATGAGCCGTCACCAGTCATGTCCTTTAACGTGCAGATGGTGCCTGGACATATAAAGTTAGTCTGATATGGCATCATCTCCTGTGAGGTAATGTGGGAGCGTAAACAGAGGAGGGTATGTTTTAGGGAATCTAACTACGGAAGGGTTTACATTAGGAGTTGTGATAGGCCTGTCTGAAAAGATATATCTTTAGTTTGTGCATGAAGCTGTAGAAATTGGGGGTTAATCTGATAGTTCGGGATAGAGCATTCCAGAGAAGTGGTGCAACTCGGGAGAAGTCTTGGAGATGGGCGTGGGAGGTTCTGATAATAGAGGATGTTAGTCTTAGGTCATTGAGTGAACGGAGAGTACGGGTTGGGCGATAGACAGAGATAAGGGAGGAAATGTAGGAAGGTGCAGCATTATGGAGAGCCTTGTGGATGAGGGTGATAAGTTTATATTGTATTCTGTATTGAATAGGCAGCCAATGTAGTGACTGACACAGACCGGAGGCATCGCTGTAGCGTCATATCACTGAAAAAGGACATAATATAAAACATATCCCTAGAAAATAATGGCCACATTTACAGCCTTCCTAATCTAGCATGAGCGTCACTAACTAGGCTGTTAGCCGACACTGTGCTCCTCACATGCTCCTGTGTGCATTTGTAATGGTAGCATATTTTTTTTGTTATACAAAGTATTTGGGATATCTTCTATGTTCTAAGATTTTAAAATACAAATTCTATATTGTCAATGAGATGGGCTTATTTGGTCATGCAGTAACATATAAAGGTCCAGTGTATGAAAGCTGTGATGTTAGTGTAAGAGAAGGTGAGGGGAAACATGTTTGATCTTGTATAGACCTTTTGCTGCTCATATACCATACATTATATGGACAAAAGTATTGGGGCACAACTGAATTCAGGCATTTCCTTCCCATTGCCACAGGTGTATGAAATCCAGCACTTAGACATGCAGTCTGCCCATACAGACATCTGTGAATTTATTTAATTTATTTATTATGCTTACTTATATAGCGCCATGATATTCCGCAGCGCTTTACAGACATTTTCAGCCACTGTCCCATATAGGGCTCACAATCTACATTCCCTATCAGTATGTCTTTGGAGTGTGGGAGGAAACCGGAGTACCCGGAGGAAACCCACGCAAACTCCTTGCAGATGTTGTCCTTGGCAGGATTCGAACCCAGGACTCCAGCTGGGTCGTGCTCAAGGCTAAGGCCCCAAGTAATGAAAAACGCTGTGGTAAAAAAGCGTCGGATAAGTGTCACACTTGCTCCGCAGCGTTTTTCACAGTTTTCCTCTGTGGACTTTCTGCCTCTATTATACCTATACAGAAAACACCAGCGTTTCCATAGGTATAATTGACATTCTGCAATTTATGAAAATGCAAGTGTTTTTGAAATCGTAGCATTTCTGCTGCAGATTTTTTTCTGCAATGTGTGGATGGGATTAGCCAGAATCACATCCACTTTGGAGATAATGTAAAGCACAGCATTTTTTGCCTTTGCAATACTTTAATTGGATGTCACCATTGTAACAAGTCAGTTTGTGAAATTTCTTCCCTCTTAAATAGTAAACCTGACGGCATTGTGCCAACTGTAAAGTTTAGCGGTGGAGCCATAGTGCTATGGAGTTGTTTTTCAGGAAGTGCCCTAGGCCCCATAGTTCCAGTCAGGCTCTGACTGGCCCACAAGTGAATCCCCCATTGGGCCCCTGAGCCAGGTAGGCAACCTAGCTCTCCCTTTCTCCCCTTTCTCGCTGCCCTCTTTGGGCAGCACAGTGGCTCAGTGGTTAGCACTGCAGCGCTGGAGACCTGGGTTCAAATCCTGCCAAGGACAACATCTGCAAGGAGTTTGTATGTTCTCGCCATGTTTGCATGGGTTTCCTCCAGGTACTCAGGTTTCCTCCAAAGACATACTGATAGGGAATGTAGATTGTGAGCCCTATATGGGACAGTGACTGACAATGTCTGTAAAGTGCTGTGGAATATGATGGCACTATATAAGTAAACTAAATAAATGGAGGGACCTGCTTTTCTTCTCCCTTCCAGGATGCTGTGATGTACTAAAACTCAGTAGTCTGGACTCAGGTCAGGACAGAGTGGGGATGGGGTGTTTGCAGGGCTGAGAGCACAGTACAGAAGACTCTATACTGCCTTGTGTAGGATTTTTTAGACTCCTCAACTACTGCCTGAACATCCAGGTGTCCTACATAAAAGTAAATTGGTGTGTATATAATAATAATAATAGTCCTTTAATAGTCCCACAAAGGGGAAATTCAGTGTGTTACAGCAGCAAAGATAAGATAAGATAAGCAGATACAAATACAAATACAACATGTACAGGAATGTTCCAAGGTGAGAGGCATTACATTAATAGCAGACAGACAGATAAGACGTAGCAGAGGGGGGGGGGGGATTTAACAGGCAGAGAGATATTTCAGTTCTCTGTGTGTAATGATCTCTGCTTAGGTCGGTGTTGGTTGTACAGCCTAACCGCGGTGGGGAGGAAAGACTTCCGATAGCGCTCCTTCTCACACCTAGGGTGGAGCAGTCGGTCGCTGACAGTACTGCCCAGCGCAATCACAGTCTCATGCATGGGATGGGAGTTATTCTCCCGCATGGAGCTCACCACGGACAGTATCCTTCTGTCACCCACCACCTGCACTGGGTCCAGTGGGCTCCCCAGGACAGAGCTGGCCCTTCTAATCAGCTTGTCAAGTTTATTTCTGTCCCTGGTTGATATACTGCTCCCCCAGCGGGCCACTCCAAAGAAGATGGCTGATGCCACTACCGAGTTGAAGAAAGTCCTAAGAAGTGCCCCCCGGATTCCAAAGGCTCTCAGCTTCCTAAGCAGGTAGAGCCTGCTGTGGCCCTTCCTGTACAGGGCCTCCATATGATCTGCCCAGTCCAGCTTATTATTAAGGAGCAGACCCAGGTACTTATAGGTGTTCACAATCTCGATGCCCGTCCCCAGGATGTCCACTGGTTTTGGAGGGCATCTGCCTTTACGGAAGTCCACCACCATCTCCTTGGTCTTCCCCGCGTTAATCTTCAGGTGATTCTGGTGGCACCAGTCCACAAAAAAATGGTTCAGTTCTCTGTACTCCCTGTCATCATCGTCTGTGATGAGGCCTACTATTGCGGAGTCGTCAGAATACTTCTGTAGGTAGCAGCTGGATGAGTTGCACCTAAAATCAGCAGTGTACAGTGTGAAGAGGAAAGGGGCGAGAACCGTACCCTGAGGTGCCCCCGTATTACAGATAACGGTACCTGACACACAGTCTTGGGCTCTCACGTATTGAGGTCGATTTGTGAGGTAGTCTAGGATCCAGTTGGAGAGGTGGTGGTCCACTCCAGCAAGGCCCAGCTTATCTCTCAGTAACCTGGGCTGTATGGTGTTAAAAGCACTGGAGAAATCAAAGAACATTATTCTCACCATGTTCCCTGGTTTTTCCAGGTGAGACAGAGCCCTGTGCAGAAGGTGGATGATGGCATCATCTACCCCAATGCCCGGTCAATAAGCAAACTGGAGAGGGTCCATAGCGGGGCTCACTAGAGGGCGAAGATGTGTGAGAACCAATCTCTCTAAGATCTTCATCAAGTGGGATGTCAGTGCTACAGGTCTGTAGTCATTGAGGTCCATAGGGTGAGGTTTCTTTGGAACTGGTACCACACAAGAAGATTTCCTTAATTCAGGGACTATTTCCTGCCTCAGGCTCATATTATACATATATGTAATTATACCACACAGCTGGTCCCCACAAGTCTTAATTAGCCTTGCACTGATGTCATCTGGCCCTGCGGCTTTCCTCGCCTTGATCTTTTTCATCTCCTTCCTCACCTGGGCCCGTGTGAAGGTCAGACTGTGGTCAGATAAAGACAGATTTCTGGATTTACTGGTCTGTTGGGAAGTAGCCACATGGGGTGAATGGGGTGAAGTCATTGTGGTGAGGGGAGCTGAAGGACATGCTGGGGTGGGAGGAGCTGGTGTGTGATCAAATCTGTTGAAGAATAGGTTTAGTTCATTAAGCCAGTTAACATCTGCCTCAATCTGGCAGACCGACTATTTATGACCCGAAATTGACTTAAGCCCCTCCCAGACCCCCCTTATGTCTTTTCTTTCCATTTGCTTTTCCATTTTTTCCTTATAACTGGATTTTACTTGCCTGATTAGATGCCTCAGCTCCTTTTGTACTTCCCTCAACCCCTCCTTATCTCTTGTCCTGAATGCCATCTTTTTCTCCTTAAGTAGTGTTTTTATATCAGAGTTAATCCATGGTTTGTTGTTGGAGAAGCACCTCACCACTTTTGTGGGTACTGTGTTGTCCACACAAAAATTAATGTGTTTTAGAATCACTGCAAAGTGGATAGCATTCTACTGAATCCCATCCACACATTGCAGAAAAATACACGCGGTGGAAATGCTGCGATTTCCAAAACTGTTGCATTTTTGTAAATCGCAGCGTGTGAATTATAACTACAGAAATGCCAGCGGTTTCTCTATAGGTATAATTCAAGCAGAAAGTCCGCAGAGGAAAACTCTGTGGGAAAAACCGCAATGCGTTTCTGCTGCAATTTTTCCTGCAGCGCTTTTTCGCTACGTGGGGCCTTAACCTAATACTTTATACTATCAGGTAGATGGTTGTGACCAGGAGTGCCACCCAGACCTGATAGATCCATCCTAATATATATATATATATATATATATATATATATATATATATAGTTATAATTTATTGCTATGAGTACATTATGTCTTTTTTTGTAGTAGTATAATGTTGTACCGTGTTAGCCATAGAAAGTAGTGGAAAAGTGAAGAAATCAGGCGATACCTTTTAGAGCAGGGGTGTCAAACTCATTTTCACCGGGGGCCACTTCAGCCTCACGGGGTACATTGAAGGGCCAAGATTATTTTACACATGTATAAAAGTAACTTCTCCTTAACAGTTAAGCGAGCTATTAAAGAGTAGTTACATTTGTACATTACTACTGTTACAATCAGCCCTTTAAGGGCAACCAGGAAGAACATAATGTATTGTTAAAACCTAAGACATTGGCATGTTACATACTATCCTCATCCTTTTCTGAATATATCAAAAATTAAGCAATATACAAATACCGTTTAACCCTGCAAATGGTATTATGCTCTATAGTTGCCTCTGCACACGGTATTATGCCCCACAGCAGCCCCTGCACACAGTATTATGCTCCATAGTTGCCCCTGCACACGGTATTATGCTCCATAGTTGCCACTCTACACGGTATTATGCTCCTTAGTGGCCCCTGCATTGGTATTATACTCCAGAGTGGCCCCTGCACACAGTATTATGCTCTATAGTGGCCCCTGCACATGGTATTATGCTTCATAGTGGCCCCTGCACATGGTATTATGTCCCCGTGGGGGACCCCCCATTGTACGGGGGCGTGACCATAATATACTCGGGGTCTTTGTCAGGCCCCAGGGGGTAATCTCCGGAGGCGGGGGGGGGAAAAAAAAACCATTTCCCCTGGGGGGGGGGGGTCTCCCTGCGTTCGGCTTCTTCAATGTCGCACAGACCGGCTTCGCGACATAATGACGTGCCGGCTCTGGGACGCCTGCGCCAAACCAATGTGCTTTTGCATCACCTCCCAGGGGACTCTGGTTGTTCTGATGGGGTGCGGTCAGCAGGCCCCCCCCGGCTTCTTTCGCATCCCTGCTCCTGCATACAGCCGCCCCTCCTCTTCTTCTTGTCCGCGAAGTGTGGCGCGCTGTATCGTGTGCTGACCGATGCAGAGTGAAGCCAGCGCAGCACAGGTATCGCGCAGCTTTCTTTTGAGGTGGTCTAGTCCGGAAAGGATTGGCCCTTGACTGTTTGCACCTGTCTTCTTCTCTGCCTTTCTGAGTATTTTTGTTGGCCTGCCACTTCCTGGGCTTATACATGAAACTGAATCACTGTGGTCAGTTCATTTCCTTACTGTGTTGCTAACAGGTGTGATTGTGAAACTCACAGGTCAGTAAATACTGTGACATGATAACTGGCTTGCAATAGCCTAAGTCCTTGAAACAAGTTGCAGAGTTTGAAATTTTTGCATTAACTTACAGTCATATGAAAAAGTTTGGGCACCCCTATTAATCTTAATCAATCTTAGTTCTAAAAATATTTGGGTGTTTGCAACAGCCATTTCAATTTGATATATCTAATAACTGATGGACACAGTAATATTTCAGGATTGAAATGAGGTTTATTGTATTAACAGAAAATGTGCAATATGCATTAAACCAAAATTTGACCGCTGCAAAAATTTGGGTACCCTTATCATTTTATTGATTTGAATACTCCTAACTACTTTTTACTGACTTACTGAAGCACAAAATTGGTTTTGTAACCTCCCTGAGCTTTGAACTTCATAGCCAGGTGTATCCAATCATGAGAAAAGGTATTTAAGGTGGCCAATTGCAAGTTGCTCTCCTATTTGAATCTCCTCTGAAGAGTGGCATCATGGACTCCTCAAAACAACTCTCAAATGATCTGAAAACAAAGATTGTTCAACATAGTTGTTCAGGAGAAGGATACAAAAAGTTGTCTCAGAGATTTAACCTGTCAGTTTCCACTGTGAGGAACATAGTAAGGAAATGGAAGACCACAGGGACAGTTCTTGTTAAGCCCAGAAGTGGCAGGCCAAGAAAAATATCAGAAAGGCAGAGAAGAAGAATGGTGAGAACAGTCAAGGACAATCCACAGACCACCTCCAAGAGCTGCAGCATCATCTTGCTGCAGATGGTGTCACTGTGCATCGGTCAACAATACAGCACACTTTGCACAAGGAGAAGCTGTATGGGAGAGTGATGCGAAAGAAGCCGTTTTTGAAAGCACGCCACAAACAGAGTCGCCTGAGGTATGCAAAAGCACATTTGGAAAGGCCAGCTTCATTTTGGAAGAAGGTCCTGTGGACTGATGAAACAAAGATTGAGTTGTTTGGTCATACAAAAAGACGTTATGCATGGCGTCAAAAAAACACAGCATTCCAAGAAAAACACTTGCTACCCACTGTAAAATTTGGTGGAGGTTCCATCATGCTTTGGGGCTGTGTGGCCAATGCCGGCACCGGGAATCTTGTTAAAGTTGAGGGTCGCATGGATTCAACTCAGTATCAGCAGATTCTTGAGAATAATGTACAAGAATCAGTGACGAATTTGAAGTTACGCCGGGGATGGATATTTCAGCAAGACAATGATCCAAAACACAGCTCCAAATCTACTCAGGCATTCATGCAGAGGAACAATTACAATGTTCTGGAATGGCCATCCCAGTCCCCAGACCTGAATATCATTGAACATCTGTGGGATAATTTGAAGCGGGCTGTCCATGCTCGGCGACCATCAAACTTAACTGAACTGGAATTGTTTTGTAAAGAGGAATGGTCAAAAATACCTTCATCCAGGATCCAGGAACTGATTAAAAGCTACAGGAAGCGACTAGAGGCTGTTATTTTTGCAAAAGGAGGATCTACTAAATATTAATGTCACTTTTCTGTTGAGGTGCCCATACTTTTGCACCGGTCAAATTTTGGTTTAATGCATATTGCACATTTTCTGTTAGTACAATAAACCTCATTTCAATCCTGAAATATTACTGTGTCCATCAGTTATTAGATATATCAAATTGAAATGGGTGTTGCAAACACCCAAATATTTAGAACTAAAAATGATTAAGATTAATAGGGGTGCCCAAACTTTTTCATATGACTGTATATTCCCATTCCTTTCTCTCCCACTGCATCTTAAAATGTCCCATTAAAACCACAACCCGCAAATCTTCAACAGAGTGGTCTTCTCCGGAGAAATGTGCGGCCACTGGGAGATCTGTTCTGCTGTTATTAATGGTAAATCTGTGTGAGTTCATGCGCTGACTAAGTCTCTGCCCTGTTTCCCCCACATAGAGGCCTGTGGTGGGACATTGCACACACATTATAAGATACACCACATTGGAAGACCTGCAGGAAAATGTCCCCCTAATTCTGTGCACCTGTTGTGACTGTTGGACAGGTACACTGTCAGCGATGTGGATGTGCCTGCAGGTCTTGCACCTGTTTTGCAGGAAAGGTGAGGTGCCATTTTCAGTTGGGGCCTTCAGGGCACTCCGGACAATACGCCGTATTGCCCCCTCTAACATCAATGACAGCTTGAAGTCTTTTGTGGTAGTTGTGGATGAGGCTCTTTATTTTCTCAGATGGTAAAACTGCCCATTCTTCTTGGCAAAAAGTCTCCAGTTCCTGTAAATTCCAGGGCAGTCAGGAGACTGAGATAGCCACTCCAGAACCTCCAAATTTGCCTCCAGTATTTGCTGATAACATGCTGCATTCATCTTTCCTTCAACTTTGACCAAGTTTCCTGTGCCTTTCAAGCTCACACATCCCCACATCATCAGTGATCCACCTCCGTGCTTTACAGTAGGAATGGTGTTCCTTTCATCATAGGCCTTGTTGATACCTCTCCAAATGTAACGCTTATGGTTGTGGCCAAAAAGTTCGATTTTTGTCTCATCCCTCAAATTACCTTGTTCCAGAAGTTTTGAGGCTTGTCTTTGTGCTGTTTGGTGTATTGAAGGCGAGATTCTTTCTTGCATTTGTGCAGTAATGGCTTTCTTCTGGCAACTTGACCATGCAGCCCATTTTTCTTCAAGTGCCTCCTTATTGTGCATCTTGAAACAGCCACACCGATAGTTTTCAGAGACTCCTGTATTTCAGCTGATGTTATGTGTGGGTTTTTCTTTGCATCCCGAACAATTTTCCGGGCAGTTGTGGCCGAAATTTTGGTTGGTCTACCTGACCGTGGTTTGGTTTCTGGGCATGTTATCAGGCCAAAATCACCAGGGTATGTGAACTTTTGAACAGGGTCATTTTGATATTTTTGGTTGTCATTATGATTTAAAAAGAGAAAATAAATGGCTTCAACCAACCACTAACCATGAGTGGAGAAAAAGTTTTTGTGTTACCATTCATATTCTCTGAAAAAAGGTCAAAAAAACAAAAAATCTGCCGGGGTATGTAAACTTTTTAGCACAACTGTACATATGTATTCATACTCATATTGTGGAAACCATTTTAAAAAATTGGGCTTGAGGGGACCCGGGCTCCTCCCCAGGGTCCATGGTACTCATAATCCACCCCTTATTCTATGTTCTTCGCCATCAATGTAACAATATTTTCTTATTACACCAGTTTTTTCTTTCATGCTGGCAGGATCTGGAGAGGGCACCATAACCATGCTGCATGTGATCATACCCAAAACACATCAAAGAGTCTTGCTTACGGTGTGAGCACGTGTGGAATGTGCACAATTTGATATAATCATGTGTGCATGGGTCCCTAGTGAGTAAGACTGTATGGGCATATGGGCGTTGGATGTGTTTTAGTTACAGTATATACAGTGTTCCTGGCTGTACCAGCTGGGGTGTCTCAGGAAGGATATGACTGTGAATGTTGTATTTGTGTGTAACATTCATCACTTACATATCACAGGGTATAAGTGTGTCTGCATTGTGCATCTAGTCAGCACTAGAGAGGAACGGACTTATATGTCTCATTAGGTAAAAGGAAACCAGCTAAGCATCATATCTACTATGTAAACAGTACATTTTACATGGTGGCTCGTCCTACTGAGGGAGATTAAGCCCTGAAAAGGATCTCTGGGGTTTCTAAACTACAAAGATATAAGATCGGATCTAAACATATATTCTGGTGTGCTCTTCTATTAGTTAAGGAATTGCAATGATCAGAGTTGCTTGCTTCCTATTGCTATAGGAGCCTGGCAACCTGTATTCTACTAATGGGTCTGCAAGACAAGCGGAAGAATCTGAAACTCCCAGGTCTATAGGGAGTAATTCCTCTAATAACACTATATTAGGGTTGTGATATGTATGGAGCTTCTTAATACATTCTTTTTGGAACGTCACTTCAAAGGAGCTTTGAGATTCTTCCTGTGTTGATTAACCCCTTCTGGTCTGTAACCTGTAAATTAATTGGCTAATGATGATACTTCATGTGTACAATGCCATTAGACTAGTTGGGGTATCCTAATGGCAGCCTACCATATACAGTACTGTGACAAGTAACTGAAATAATCTTCAGCATCTTTACAACGTGTGGCCTAAGCCAAAAAGGGTTCTCCAGGATTATGATTTTGATGACCTATGCTTAGGATACTTCATCAGTATCAGATTGATGGGAGTCCAACACCTGACGCCTTTACCAGTAAGCTGTTTGAAGCATTCCCTTCACTGCTAACCAAGCACAGTGTGGTACATTGTATACTGGCTGTCTGTAGCAGATTTTAATATAGCCTTTTTTGGCGATTTGCCCGGGACCCAAGGCTCTTGGCGTGCCCATGACCATCCAAATCTTTCATCAACTTTACCAAGAGTATGCCACTTAGAAGTGTTCTGCAGTGGCAGTAGAATTTACATGTACCTATAAATATACGCATGACTGCAACTAATGTTCCCAAGGGGCAGCATCATAATGTGGGTGGTGCGTGCCTACACCTAGCATAGTGAGGGAGCCTGGTGCTTTTCCACAGGCAAGTCCAACCTCCTGTGCCCTAAGGTCGTAAAAAATAAAATTGCCTTCAGCTACACTCGTCTAATCCCTGGGTTTGGCATCATCCTGGGTACATGTTGTACACATTGCATGCGCAATGTATAAACCCAAACTAATACTTGAATTGAATTCATTCCTATAATAAGCATTCCTATGAATGTTCAGTCAGCTGATAATAAGCCCATTTAAAAGGGCATGAAAATCTTAGCCTGGTGGGGGCCACAATTTTCATACAGCCCAGGGCCCAGTGTAGTTTTAATCCACCCTAGGTGGGATGTAACTCCTGGTATTGCACCTCAGTCTTATTAGCTTGAATGAGTTGCAGCTGAACAGTTGGGTGCTGGGTGTCAGATCACCATCAATCTGATACTCCTGATCTATTGTAAGGGAATCGCTAGAGGAGCGATTCCCCAGTGCTGCTGCAGAACCCTGGGGGGAGGGGCACAACAAGACAGTGAGCCCTAAGCTGAATCCCCCCACTGTCCCTGGCTAACTTGCTTATCTGTCCTAGGCGACAGCAGCAACTGGTCGACAGGCCCTACCTAATATAAGTGACAACACAGAACGCAGACAGGACGAACAACAAAGGGAGGTCAGCTAGCCAAGGGGTCGGTATCAGTCGAGCAATGCAGTACAAAATCACAGACCAAAAGAATAGCCACAGACAAAGCCAGAGATCAGAAATAGGAATATAGGTAACAAAACAGCACGGAGTAAAGGCAGGTACGCAGAAGCAATAACCAGTGCCACTGTGAATGTGAGCAAAGAATAAATAGGAAGAAAGAACCCGCCCCAGACTTGATAGGAGGATAGGCTGGCAATCACACAGGTAAGGCTAAAATTAACTATTAGTGGAGCAGAGGAAAACCAAGGTGCTGTGCTAGAAAATCAATAACATAGTCTAGGACAGTGTTCAGACTGAGCAACAAGAATCTTAAACAAGGTATCAAATTGAGCACGCTTCCTGTGCCGCTTTATGCGGGCGGAGGGTGGTGCAGAGACCTGAACAGGCAGAGACGTTACATCTATCCTAAGGAAAGGCCATCAATATTTAAATCCCAGGAAACCCTTTTAAGGTATAAACTTCTGATTAACTGCAGTTACCACTAGGGGGAGCTGACTGCATGTGAATGTATGCAGCTCCTAATGCGGACAAGGCAGACAGCCAGAATTTTATCAATCTATTACTGCATAAATGGACATGGGATTTTGTGTTCTGTGTCAAAGAATTATAATCAAAATTCTATACACACATAGACATACTTTATATTTAGTTGCTAGATCATTTTCATTATTCTTCATCTCTATTTTCTTTTGGTGGATGGGCCCCTTCTGAGTTGTCCTTATTGATGTTATGTCACATGGAAGGTGCAGTCAATCTCTGTGAAGCATTACGTAACTCTAGATGAATCGCCACTAAGATTGGCAGCGACTGTCCCCCACGGTCACATAACATCACTATGGAGATATATGAAAGATGCCGGTGGACAGATAACAGGTGCACATTATTAGGGGAGAAGGAAGGGTGTTTCCTAAAATAAGGGTTCCCTTTGAATGGAGCTGTGTTTCCAATTAAAGTCTATGAAACTGATAGAGCTAGTCGATTACAGCACTTGGCTATCTTTGTTAATCCTATAGACTTGGAATGCAACATGCATACTTAACCACCACTCCTTTTAGACAGGTGATAGAGAACCCTCATGGTTGTGACTGGTGGGGCCCTTATGGGCGTCACCTTCAGAGATCAGACACTTATCGCCAATGTGTTCATATTTATCACTACCATGTGGATAGCAGATAATCCATTATGCAGTGAGTTCCATCTTCTGGTGTCTATAGATAAACAGAATTTTATGATTGTGTGAAGGGAAACAGAATTTATAACTCTATATTAGAAAAACAGGGCCAGAACACTATAAAGAATGTTCAACCTTAACAAAACAAGTGGACTGAAATCTCAATGAAATACAGTTGCTCAGGTTACAATGGCCTCAGAATACAATATTTGCACCATACAATGGTCTTTTTTGATCCATTGCATCTTGAAACCAGACTGGGCATACAATGCTTGGCTGGAGGTTCCAACAAACCACCATGGTCATTTCAATGGTAAGCCCCTTGTATTAGTGACGTGCATGCACTGACTGGCTGACTAGTAGCGCCTCTCTACAATATAGTGCAGTACTACATGTTTTGTACTTCCTACCTGTACCAGGAGGAGCTGCTGCTTTAGTCACTAGGTGAGAGGCTCCATATTATTTTTTGGGTACATTATATATACTTTTCAGAACCCTGAAAAAGCTCCTGTCTCCATTATAGAAAGTGATTTACAGCTTCCAGCAGCTCTTTCTCATTTGTATGTGTAGGGTTTTGTTATATCTCAATTAGTTATCTGATGATTCACTTTAATCTTCATTTTTCAGATTTTGGTGACATTTTGGTTTCTTCAGAACCAGTTATTATCTTTCCTCAAGTTCTAATGTTTTCAACTTACAGTGGTTGTCCGTATATTGTAACTTGAGAAAGTTATGCTTTCTTGACCTAAACCACCTTTATTAACCTCATCTATCTGAAACCACTAGGAATAATAGGCGTTATCATAAATCTGTAAATTCCAGAATAGCCCATACAATAGGGAGGGGCGCATTTTACTGTATCCATTGTGGTGTACCCTTCTTTGAGAATCATATGACAAAAGAAATGGCACTCCTGTTTGCCTTGAGTTTACATTGGCAATGAACAAGACCGTTTTAACAAATGAATGGGCCCAATGCATGTCAGAATTCTCTATCCGGCTGCTGCACCTTTAACGTTACCTGGACAACCTGGGAAGCTTTTGCAGTTCCAGAGGCTTCATGGCTTGGTCCAGTTAGCAGCTGAGGCCACACCCTCCTGACACATGTGTGAACTATTAGCTCTATTTGCTATCTGCTAGTTTGCTACTTCAGTTTTCTCCTGACTTTGCATTGATTCTCCTATACTGACCTCTGGCTACGTTTTTGGATTCCTCTCTGTCTGGCCATTTGGTTTTGGCGTTCCTGATTGGACTCGACTTTTAGCTTGTTTACTGCACCTGGCTTCGTCTCACGATTTGGTTCCTCGTTCCTTCAGCTGCTGACTTGTGATTTGATGACCATTTTGTGTTCTTTGTTCCTGTGAGTAAGTGTGTGGATTTGGTGTTTTGTTTCTGCTGCAGTGTATCTATTTGTAGTACACTTTTTTGTTTTGGTGACAATTCCAGTCTCCAGATTCAGCCAAAGTCCATCTCTTCTTGCAAGGAGCTCTGGTGAAGGCGTCTGGGGCCCGGACTTGGCTCGCAGAGGTGTGTTGCGTTTAGGTAGCATATTCTACTGCTCACAGTTGTCAGCCCATTTCTGCTGCTGCTCTCCTTAAGCCTGTTCTTAACCAACCTTGTTATTGTGGCCTTGCATCTGAATCCTAACCATACAGATGTTACCACTACCTAGACATACCTCCTAACTTACAGAGGACACAAAAAAATATTTTTTTGTGTTAAGCTGTGCTCCTAAACTTACCGATCTCCACATTTGACCAGGTCAATGCCTACTGAGTCCCTTTGTGCCCAGCACAACAATAGTGCCCTTTGATGTATAACACACAGATTGTTAGTTCCCACCACCGACTGTAATGTCCCCTAAGTGACCCCATTCAGTATACTGTCCTCTCAGTGATCTCACACATCAGGCACTAATTGCGGGCGTTAAGTCCGCCAACCCCTCAGTCAAAGCTGACTGAAGCACCATTTTGCCAGTGGCTCTTGGGCTCCGCCATTTTGGTGGAGGATGGCTGGTACTCGGAACGAGATCTGGGGCTAGCGATCTGCTGCCATGACAGCCGGGAGCCTATTGAAGGCTCCAAGGCTTGTTTGGCATACACTTCTATTACAGGCTGCTCTATGCAAAAAAAAAAAAAAAAATGAATTAAAAATTCAAATCACCCTCCTTTCCTCCCTAGAGCACATATAAAATTACTGAAGTAGATTAAGGCGCCACGTAATGAGCCACAGCCAAAAAACACTGCAGAAAAGTTTTTCTCTGTGGACTTTCTGCCTCTGTTATACAGTGGGGAAAAAAAAGTATTTAGTCAGCCACCAATTGTGCAAGTTCTCCCACTTAAAAAGATGAGAGAGGCCTGTAATTGTCATCATAGGTAGACCTCAACTATGAGAGACAAAATGAGAAAACATATCTAGAAAATCACATTGTCTGATTTTTAAAGAATTTATTTGCAAATTATGGTGGAAAATAAGTATTTGGTCACCTACAAACAAGCAAGATTTCTGGCTGTCACAGACCTGTAACTTCTTCTTTAAGAGGCTCCTCTATCCTCCACTCATTACCTGTAGTAATGGCTCCTGTTTGAAATTGTTATAAGTATAAAAGACACCTGACCACAACCTCAAACAGTCACACTCCAAACTCCACTATGGTGAAGACCAAAGAGCTGTGGAAGGACACCAGAAACAAAATTGTAGACCTGCACCAGGCTGGGAAGACTGAATCTGCTATAGGCAAGCAGCTTGGTGTGAAGAAATCAACTGTGGGAGCAATAATTAGAAAATGGAAGACATACAAGACCACTGATAATCTCCCTCGATCAGGGGCTCCACGCGAGATCTCACCCCGTGGGGTCAAAATGATCACAAGAACGGTGAGCAAAAATCCCAGAACCACACGGGGGGCCTAGTGAATGACCTGCAGAAAGCTGGGACTAACGTAACAAAGGCTACCGTCAGTAACACACTACGCAGCCAGGGACTCAGATCCTGCAGTGCCAGATGTGTCTCCCTGCTTAAGCCAGTACATATCCGGGCCCGTCTGAAGTTTGCTAGAGAGCATTTGGATGTTCCAGAAGAGTATTGGGAGAATGTCATATGGTCAGATGAAACCAAAGTAGAACTGTTTGGTAGAAACACAACTCGTCGTGTTTGGAGGAGAGTGAATGCTGAGTTGCATCCAAAGAATACCATACCTACTGTGAAGCATGGGGGTGGCAACATCATGCTTTGGGGCTGTTTCTCTGCAAAGGGACCAGGACAACTGATCTGTGTACATGAAAGAATGAATGGGGCCCTGTATCGTGAGATTTTGAGTGCAAACCTCCTTCCATCAGCAAGGACATTGAAGATGAAACGTGGCTGGGTCTTTCAGCATGACAATGATCCCAAGCACACCGCCAGGGCAACGAAAGGAGTGGCTTCGTAAGAAGCATTTCAAGGTCTTGGAGTGGCCTAGCCAGTCTCCAGATCTCAACCCCATAGAAAACCTTTGGAGGGAGTTGAAAGTCCGTGTTGCCGAGCGACAGCCCCAAAATATCACTGCTTTAGAAGAGATCTGCATGGAGGAATGGGCCAACATAGCAGCAACAGTGTGTGCCAACCCTGTGAAGACTTACAGAAAATGTTTGACCTCTGTCATTGCCAACAAAGGATATATAACAAAGTATTGAGATGAACTTTTGTTATTGACCAAATACTTATTTTCCACCATAATTTGCAAATAAATTCTTTAAAAATCAGATATGGCGACTCTAAGAATTTTTTATTTTTTTTTAAAGGGTTAAAACGTAAATAAAGTATATAAATTTGGTATCCCCATAATCATACCAACCTATAGAATGACATGTCATTTTGGCTGAACAGTGAACACCATAAAAATGAAGCCCATAAGAAAGTTGCACAAATGCACTTTTTTTTCCAGTTTTACCCCATTTTGATTTTTTTTCCAATTTCCTAGAACATCATGTGAAATAATAAATGGTACCATTACAAAGTAAAATTTGTCCCGCAAACATTAAGCCCCCATCAGAGGCGTAGATAGGGGTTCAGCACAGGGGGGGCGAACATGTCCAAGTGGGCCCCCAACTTCGGTATACCGATATTATCACTATACGGTGACCGTATAGTGGTAGATAGCGGATCTACACAGGGCTCTTCAGATGATTTAGGCGAATACAGGACAGTAACATTTAGTGACTTACCGGTGACGTCTCTGCCTAATCGTTCACATTCCCCGTATCTTTCATCTGAACAGCCATGACCATTTCTTCCAGTCTCTGTAAAGTTTGCAGCACAGACATCTTTGGCTCCTCACTTTTCCAGGCACCCGACCCACATTGTTCTCACCTGCACACCCATCCTGCTGTTACCCCCAATTATAAAATATATAATATAACCCCCCATAATGAATAATACCCACAAGTGCATCTTTAAATTAATAACTTCCCTGTGCACCCCTTTAAATAGTTCCCCTTATTAATAATGCCCCAGGTGTTTCCTAATTAAAAGTAAACAAAAAGTAAAAATAATTAGTCAGGTTCCAATACCCTGGACCCCCAGGATCAGCTGTTGAATGAACCGTGGTACCTGTGTACACAGTGTCATTCATTTCATAGCGGCCATGTCATGTAACTACAGCCTCGCCCTATACACGTCTATGTGACAAGACTGTAATGACATCACATGGTCACTATAAACAGACAGTGTGTGATATAAACAGGCACCATGGCCCCTTCATACATCTGATCAGTGGGGAATCACTTATCTCTTATTGATGATCTATTCTGAGGATAGATCATCAATTAATAATGAGGTGGAAAACTCCCTAAGACCGGGGCACCATGGACTTTCTGCTTCAATTACATCTATAGGGAAACCGCCAGAGTTTCCATAGGTATGCTGTGATTTCCAAAACCATGACTGTTTTGGAAATTGCAGCGTGTCCGCTGTGCATATTTTACCGCAAAGTGCGGAAGGGATGGGGCCTCATGTGGCAAGAACGCCACAGGAAAAAAATGTGGCATTTTACAGTTCCTGCAAAGTGCATGATTCTAGAAAATCCCATCCACACATTGTGGAAAAATGTGTGCAGTAGACACGCTGCGATTTCCAAAACCGTTGCGGTTTTGGAATTCACAGCATGTCAATTATACCTACGTAAACACTGGTGGTTTCCATATAGGTATAATAGAAGCAGAAAGTCCACAGAGGAAAACTCTGTGGACCTTCTGTGAAAAGCACTGCGGGAAAAAACACAATGCGTTACTACCGTGCGCTTTTTTGCTGCGGCCCGCTACGTGGGGCTTTAGTCTTAATAAAGCCCAAGTGTCACCTTAATTAAATTAATTGCCCCCTCATAGTAAGCCCCTGATTCCCCCTGACATAAATACTGCACCTCTAATGACCCCTTATGTTCATAATGCCTCCTAATATAAATGATGCCCCCTAATGGCCCCTTATATAAATAACCTCCCCCTTGTATTCATAATACCCCCTTATAACACTTATATAAGTTCTACTCACCTACCTGTGATCGTGATGAATAGAGCTGCCGCTTTCTCTTCTTGACCCGTGCTCTGTGCGCAGGGTCCACGCACAGGAAGTCAGCGTCTCAGCGCAAGAGGCGCGATGTTGTGTACAGAGAAATAAAGAAGTTATGAGTTTTAGAAGATGGCGAGTCAGAAACAAAAAAACGAAAATTGAAAAATGTGTGCAGCGGGATGGGGTTAAAGCATTCTGTTGGATGTATACATACAGAGTCCTCCTGATATATCCAATGTGAATGGGGCTTTAAAGATATTATATTTAATTAATTTGCACATAATCTTTTACTTACTGAGATTGAAAAGAATCAAAATGGTGCTTAAGCTTGAACATTCACTTTAGGATTGGTTTTAATAGTCCCCCATAAACCTTTATTTAATAGTCCTTCATAAACAACACATAATTATCTGTCAAATTTTAAGAGATGCCATTATTGTAAAATATATAAAAAAGGAAACCTTTGGCATGTTAAATTAGCAGTACTAAGTAAACCCGGACATTACTAAGAATAAAAAGATCTGGACCTTAAAAAGTTAAAGACGCTATTATTTTAAAGGGCGTGTTGTCAAGGAAATTATAAGTCCATAATAAGACTTGTTTTCCATGACAAGTAATTTGTAGGTATATTGTTCCTCAGTACAAGTATTTCAAGATTCTCTTTATTATATAGAGTTGACTTAATCATAGATGACTCCATATGTATTACTCAGCTTTTTATTTGTCGGTGGAGAAAGAGAGTACACGGCGAATAAAATGTAATAAACCTTCAGCCTGAAGAAATGTCTAACAAAAACTACCTAATAAAAAGGTCGGGTAATACATTCTGTAGCTAGTGAAATCATTGCCTACACACAAGAACAATATATATTTCCTTTTGTTTTTGAAGGTGACCTCCCCAAGTGTCCTAGAAAGAAACCTTGCAACTCCCCTCTCTCAGTACAGATTTAATGAAAAGGACCCTTTCCTCCTGCTGGATTTCAATCAATACAATCAGGCCACCAAGCGAGACAACACAAATAATAAAAAGGAGACAAAGAAAAATAGGGAAAATCAGCTTTGAACTTTCTCAGGGCTCGGCACGGCAGGTAGCTCAGGGGGAAGCTTTTGTGTTTCAAGGATAAACCTTGCAGGCTGTCAAAACTAGGGGTGATTTGTTCCTTAAAACATTGTTTCTAATGTTGTAAGATAATTATATATAGGGTTATGGCTCAGTAAAACAAAAGTCCACAAAAGCTTAGTATCAAAAATATATATCTACACATAAACACATCCAAGTCTATAGATCTTCTCTATTCTTTCTTTCTTTCTTTCTTTCTTTCTTTCTTTCTTTCTTTCTTTCTTTCTTTCTTTCTTTCTTTCTTTCTTTCTTTCATTCTTTCGTAGATTTTTGGACATGTGAGAAGAGATTTGTGCCCATTCAGCCAAAAAGGCTTTAATCAGGTTATCTTTGTTCTGGTTCATTCCATATGTGATTGTTGGGTTAAGGTCAGGGCTATGTGCCTGAGAAGTTGCACACCAAATTCTGCAAATCATTTTATAGATCTTTCCTAAACTGGTGTCCCAAAGTTAGTAGCATTTGTTTTCCGCAATATATTTGGACACTTCTAACACAATATATACGCTGTGCTTTGAAGAGCAGCTCATGAGCTAATGAACCAGGTACATGACCAGTCATTTGAATTGGACGTAAAAAAACAAAACAACGTGGTGCCCAATAGCAAAACAGCATAGGAAAAAAACATATAATAATGTAACTTGCACGTATTCACATATAATGCTGCAGTACTGTAGTGATGTAGTGTTACAACAGAACATGAATAATGCAAAAAGTAACGTTGGAGAGAGGTGACTATGCTGCTCCATATTAAAACCTAAGGGGTCACAATGATTGATGAATGAATCTGTTCACAACAAACTGGATTCAACCAGAATATTCCAAATTTTTCAGTTTTTAAACGAAACTGAAAAAATGATGATTCTCTTCGCACGAACAAAAATGGCCACGCTACGAGAAAATGGCCACGTGTTTGACCAGGTAATACAGAACAGACGTGTGTAATGACTCAAACACTGTCTGTGAGCCATTGTGACAAAGTAGGAACATCTGACATCCTCTCAGCCGATAGACAGTGGTATGATATGATATGGACACTTGTGATCAGCCTTTAGTTGTTCTAATGGTGGACATGCAAATACATCTGTGATTCATATCACTGCTCTAACAGGCTATAGCACAGTTCAGAAAAAGCAATAGGAATTCCAGCAATAGCTGGAGGACTAGGAGAACTTAGAGAATCAAGCAATTACATATGGCAGATTAGTGCTAGAATTCAATAGAGATAGATTCATAGACATAGTAGTGCTAGTGAGTGACTAGGTGAATCTGTGCTTCTTCTAGTGCAGTGCTTAGACAGACATTTAACCCTTTCATTGCCAATAAAATTTTGCCTGACACTTGTGCAATTTAGCAATTTCATCTCTATACACATTCTTTAAACATACTTTTTTTTACTGACAAGACAATCCTGTTGGTGAAAAATGTTTTGTTAAGGACTTTTTTGGGCAAGAGTTAACATTTTTTCATTAAATATATACTGCTATTTGAACAGTAAAGTGCTTAAATCGGCGCAAATCTTACAAAAAATCTTAGTTATATGCTAGTGGTTTCTTGCTGTTCACCCAATATACAAGCTAGCCTGCACTAATCTTAAAAAACCATACACAGTGTGATAGAGAGTTGTTGTTAATCTGAACTAAATCGTTGATTGTAATGTCAATCTGTATTCCCTTAGTCCTGACAGCAGCACAATATGGGGTATCTCTGCCCCTGTATGTTGTTTAGGATGGTGGAACATTTAATTAGCACCAAAAATAAGAAGGTGCCTCCTACTGGCCCTATAAGAGGGCACCAGAGACCTCCCTCCCCTGTGTAAATTATAAAGTAAAAGGAAACAAGCTTCTAGGGAGGGAAGCCTTGTGCTGCTGTCAGGACTAAGGGAATACAGATTGACATTACAATCAACGATTCCCCTTACGTCCGACAGCAGCACAATATGGGGAGATAGCAAGTAATTCCCCTAGGGAGGGTTTCCTCGCCTTACAACGTCAAGGACTGTCTGACCAAAGGCAGTTGTCTGGGAACAGCGTACGTTTAATGGTAAGGACCGATACTCAGCCCAAGAAGTCGACACAGCCCTGGTCGAGTGGGCTGTAGAAAAGACTGGAGGGAGTAACTCCTGAATAAGAAAGGAAGACTTAATTGTCTCCTTGATCCATGTGGATAGAGTAGGCTTGGAAGCCTTGAGACCCTTGTTTTTACCCTGCATGTTGATTAGTAGGTTTTCGGCCTTCCTAAACGGTTGAGTGCGGGATAGGTAAATCCGCAGACACCTTACCACATCTAAGGTGTGGAGTTTTTCTTCCTCCTCAGAGGTTGGAGTGGGGAAAAACACAGGTAACGAAATTAGCTGATTGCTATTATAGCATGAGGGGACCTTAAGGTTAAACCCAGGCAAAAACCTAAGGTGCACCCTATCTGCAAAAAACAAAATGTACGGTTCTCTAGAAGAGAGATCCTGGAGTTCCCCTACTCTTTTGGCAGATGTAATAGCCAGCAAAAAAGTGGTTTTGTAGGCTAAATATTTTAACTCCGTAGTCTCCAAGGGTTCAAATGGAGGACCGCACAGGCCTGCAAGGACTACCGCAAGGTCCCACTGGGGAACTGGAGATGATACTGAGGGCTTTAGCCTCATTGCCCCTTTAAGGAACCTTGCAACCAGAGGATCCTGAGACAGACGTCTGTTCAAATGAGCGGAGAGGGCCGCAATCTGCACTTTCAAAGTGGCAGGGGCAAGGCCCTTATCCAAACCGTCCTGAAGAAAATTTAAAATATCAGCCGTTGAAGGTTCTAGATTATTAAAACCCTTCTTGGAGCACCACTCCATGAAAATCTTGGCTGTCCTCTAGTAGTTCTTATTGGTAGAGTCTGCTCTTGCAGAAGAAAGGGTCTTCAGGACGGCCTCTGACAGTCCTCTATCCTGCTGTAGGGACTGCTCAACCTCCAGGCAGTCAGGTTGAATCTCCAGAGATCCTGGCACTTCAGAGATCCTTGGGAAACCAGGTTCTGGATGGGGGGAAGCCTCCAATATATCCCTTGACTCATCTCCATGAGTTGGGAAAACCAAGCTCTTTTTGGCCAGAATGGAATGATGGCTATCACAGAGACTTGGTCCTGTCTGATTTTCATCAATACCTTCGGTATTATTGGAATTGGAGGGAAGATGTATGCCAGCCTGGACCTCCAAGGGATGGACAGGGCATCCACTGCCAAGGGATTGTCCTCCTGGTAAAGGGAACAGAACGTCTCCACTTTGGTGTTGAGTCGGGTTGCCATGAGGTCTATTTCTGGAAGACCCCACTTCAGGGTAATCTGATGAAAGACTTCTGCATTGAGTGACCATTCTCCTGATACAGCATGACCCCGACTCAACCGATCCGCTACTATGTTCAGGGAGCCCTTGATGTGAACTGCGGATAAATGGGTTAGATTTTTCTCTGCCCATGTAAATATCAGATCTGCCTCCCTGAGGAGGGTTGGTGATCTGGTGCCTCCCTGTCTGTTCATGTACAGCACTGTGGTCATGTTGTCTGACCGGATTTTGACTGCTCTTCCCTTGAGAAGAGGCGAGAAATGGAGTAAGGCACGATATACAGCTCTGAGCTCCTTCCATTTGGACGAGGTCCTTCTTTCTGGAGCGCTCCAGACTCCCTTTATAGAGTTTTCGTCCAAATGGGCTCCCCATCCCGAGAGGGATGCATCTGTAGTCAACAGGGTCCAAGGAGGTTGGACCGTGGACCTTCCGTCTTTCAGGTGCAACCACCACTTGAGGGAAAGACGGGTCCTGTTGGAGAGTCGAATCTTCTTGCTGAGTGTAAGAAGGGAGCGATCCCAAGCCTCTAGTAATTGTCTCTGGAGGGGACGTAAGTGCCACAAGGCCCATGGGATTGCCTCCACTGAGGAAGACATCAAGCTCAGGATCTTCATCAATGTTCTGATGGAGGCTATCGGCTTTTTGAAGAGGTGCCGGACTGCCCTGACCAGTTTCTCCTTCCTTGCTGATGTCAAGGAGACCTGCAGGTGGACTGAATCCAGGAAGTAGCGAGGAACTTCCTTCGGGTTGAAGGGATCGTTACTGACTTCTCCCAGTTTATAAGCCATCCCAGACTTTGAAACAGGGAAACGGCTGTCTGTAGGTGCTGGAGCAGAACAGACTCTGACTGGGCTTTTATCAACCAGTCATCTAGATAAGGCACCACGAATATCCCCTGAAGTCTGAGGGCAGCCGCTATAGGAGCCACTACCTTTGTAAAGGTGTGGGGAGCAGAGGAGATCCCGAAGGGTAGTGCTGTGAATTGAAAATGCTTCCTGTGGCCGGAAACTACTACGGCAATCCTTAGAAACCTTCTGTGTGGAGGATAAATAGGAATATGCAAATAAGCGTCTTTTAGATCCAAAGTAACAAAAACGTCGCCTTGGAGGAGAAAGGTGGTAACAGTCTTTATGGTTTCCATACGGAAGCGCTTCTTTTTGATGAAGCAGTTGAGGTACCTTAAGTCTATGATCATTCTCCACTTGTCTGCCGATTTAGGCACCAGGAAGACGGGAGAATAGACACCGGATCCTTCTTCTAGAGAAGGGACTTCCTCCAGGGCTCCCTTGTGAATGCACTCTCGGATGGAGCATTCCAATGTAGTCTGCTGCATTGTAGGGAGGCTGCGAGTTAACACAAACCGATCCTGAGGAGGATGGAGGAATTCGATTGCATATCCTCTTTGGATTACCTGCAGGACCCATGGGTCTCGAATTTTTTCCTGCCAGCAGTTGAAAAAATGGGAGAGACGACCCCCGACAGGAATCTCGACCACAGGAAGACTGCTCCTGATGTCAAAAGCTAGGCTTCTCTTTTTTATCATCAGACTTCGGGAGTCTCCGGCCGGCGCCTCTAGAGGAATATCTAGAGCCTCTATGGGACTGCCGTCCACGATGAGGCGGATAACCTCTACCACGGCCAGAGTTAGATCTACCTCTAAAGGCCTGGGGTAAAGTTTTACCCTTCCTGTCGGCCAAGCCCTCCAGGATCTCGTCTAGGGCACTGCCAAAGACTCTACCTGGCTCAAAGGGTAATGCGCACAAATTATATTTTGAGGGGAAATCAGCTCTCCAGGGTTTTAACCATAGAGGTCTTCTTGCTGCAGTGGTAAGTGCCAGGGATTTGGCCGCCAGCCTTAATTGATGGTGGGAGGCCTCCACTAAATATTCAGCTGCCAGGGAAACCGAGCCTAGAAACCCTAGCAGCTCGTCTCTGGAAACTCCAGAGTCGATGTCCCTCTCGAGGTGGACCAGGTCAGTGCGTAATTTGGCTGATACTTCACAAGACGCAACCGCCACAGCGGTCTGGGCCGAGGCACCTGAATAAGCCTTCTTGAGGGTATTGTCGATGCGCCTGTCCATGGCGTCATGCAAACTTGATCCATCATCTGATGGTACCATAGTGCAGCGGGACAATTTGGCCACCACCATATCCACCTTGGGAGGAGGACCCCATTGATCCTATTGAGCAACTGGGAATAAAGCCCTGAACCTCCTAGAAGCCACAAGAGGTTTTTCAGGAGATTTCCACTCTGAAGACATTAATTTTTGTAATGTCTGGTCCACTTGGAAGACCCTAGGCCCTCTATAGGTGGACATGGAGGCTTCCCCATCAACATCACGATCCTTAGACCAGATGGACTTCAGCAGCCGGCTTAATTTTTCGAGTGGGAAGCACGGCCTGCTGGAATCTTCAGTGGAATCTTCAGATGAGAGTGTCTCGTCCACTATCTGATAATCTTCATCAGCGATCTGTAGGGAAGACTGTGTCTCAACCCGCGGTCTCTTGGCAATCTGGGCGATGGAAGAACAGATCTCCTTAAGAGACTCCTCCATATAGTCCTTTACCCAAGTGACAACCTCTCTTATAGAAGGTTCTTCCGACGGAGGTCCACAGCATTGGCGACAGTGGGTAAAATCATAGCCGTCAGGTAAAAGAGTATTGCAATCCAAACACGTTAGGTGTTTACGTTTAGAGGACTTTTTCCTCCTAAGCCCATCGCCGTTACTTGATGCAGAAGATGACATCTGAAACATCAAAAACCACATGACAATGAAGAATGGAAGATTGCCAAGCAAGAAGAAAAAAACCAAGGGGTACCTTACTTTTTTAAATCGGTCACTTGAAGAGAAAAAATTTCCCGTCAGGAAAAACCAGACACCGCAAAACCGCAGCAGAGGAGCTAGAAACCACGAGCTCAACAAGTAAAGGACTGAGGACCTTTTAAATGTAATCCAGCAGTGAAGGGAGGAGCCAAACAAAGAAAACATTCATACAGCACCAAAACAGGTCAAGCGCCATAATGGAACATAGAGGAGCATAAGCCTAAGCCAGAGGCTCAAAATACAAGCAGCAAAAAACAATTCTATATTTTTGCCTTTAAATTTTCAATTTTCAAACTTACGCACTTTTCCAAGAAAACCGGAAGTAGGCCGCGGTGGTGCGCAAAGGCTTCCTTCCCCGGGGAACACGGGACTGAAGAAAAGGTTCTGGCCGAAGAGGTTCCCCGCTTACTTCCGGGATCACGCTGCCTGCAGTGCGATGAGCCGGATAACGCTGCGCTGCGGAGCGAAAAAGACCCCAAAGGACCGGAGGTTTTTTGGAACATCAGAAAGGACCGAGGTACCCCCTAAAGGTAAGCCAGGAGTAGAAAAAACCCCTAGCAACGGGAGGTCACCAGAGACCTCCGTCCACCTGTCCCACACAGGACAGAAAAAAACACAGGGGAGGGAGGTCTCTGGTGCCCTCTTATAGGGCCAGTAGGAGGCACCTTCTTATTTTTGGTGCTAATTAAAGGTTCCACTGTCCTAAACAACACACAGGGGCAGAGATACCCCCTATTGTGCTGCTGTCGGACGTAAGGGGAATATTCATTGCTTAAGCATTTCTCTGTATGGACGTGGCTATTACCGAATTTGTAAAACCCGAAAAGAATCATGGTCCCAAACCACTCTGAAACTAAATGAATCTTGAGAGGTTCGCCCATCTCTAGATTCAATAAATTTCCACAACCTCTTTTGTTCTTCCATAGTCATCATTAACTCCATCTTATATCTGAATGGAAATGGGTCCCCTTTGTTGTTGGACCTCATAGCAGCTGTTATGCCTGCTGCCCTGATAGTTACACTCTTAAAATGCTATAAATTCCTTGTAGCAACTGGTGTAAGAGAAATGTAAAGGCAGGTGCTACTTTCCTAGATGATAACTGTTTGCCAGGGGTTAGAAAAGCTGACATAACACAAAATCAGAACAATTTTACCTGATGTCACAGAAAAAGCCATTACTTACTGACACAAGAGCAGGTCAATAGTATAGAGGAACCACAACTTACACCTTTCAAGATGCAAAACAAAAGTCCAATTTTATTGAATGACACACAAACATATTGCGAATTGTGTTCTCTTGGACTTTTTCAATTATGACAAGAAAAAGACACAATCCACCATATAGAAGTCAGTTCCTAGTATGATTTCCAGATCAACAACCTTTATCAAGCCAGATCTGGTCCAGGCAATACTGAGGGTGTCAGTGCCGATGGCCAGTGCATGACAAAAGTCATGCCATCACCTTTCAGGAGGAGGGTGGTTGCTTAGTAATATAATAGTACACTGATAAGTATTAAGGATGGGCAAACCTCTGAAGATTTGTCCAGAGAATAACAAATTACCACAAATCATGTCGTGGAGGCCATTTTAGTATGCCTGAGATGAATCCCAAATTATTCGGTTTCAGTAAAAAAAAAAAAACAATTTGGAGTATTCAGGGTGAAGCTGAATTGCCCAACACTAATTATTAACACTAAGGATTTTATAATGTTCCAGTCACATGGGTACATGTCGTACACCATGCTGGTTAGTAACCTATAGGCTATGCCCATACAATTAGATCAGACCAGATGCTCAGTGCCTTCCAAGTACACCCCAGACTGCATTCTGCAAAAATATGACCATAAGGTAGAGAATTCCAGATTCCATGGATGACTTCCATACACAAAACATAGAAACATATCAGAAAAAGACCACATGGTCCAACTAGTCTGACCTTATTTTATTTCCATCTTATCTTAGGATAGACATGAGTTTATCCCAGGCATTTTTACATTCACTTGCTGATCAGCAGCAAATCCATTTTATTTTGTTGATATACCTAAATTGTTTTAATATTTTAGCATGTTTAAGTGAAAAACTGTTTACTCAAATATCACTAAAGTGAATGTAAGGACATGGTAATCTTATCCTAAAGCATTGCTGATTTCTGAAGAAATCTACCCTAAAAACCTGGTAATGAACAAGCAGAATTTATTGAGAGCTGCTATACTATTACAGGGATGTTGTTTGCTTCCTTCATACTTTGCACTTGCTTTTACATGTTTTGGAAAGGGGACAGCACGTTAAAGAAAATACAATAGAACTACTTGAAGTGATTTGACTATCTTCATTGATGTCTCAAGAGTCCTTCTCATTTTCCTTTCCTGAATCCCAATGAGAGAAACATTTCCAGACAACACATATGAGCATCAATTGTTTAGAAAGCCTGGGAAACAAATATCAATATATCATTTCTAGCTGTCTCAATGAAAGAATGCACCGGGGAAGTATTGAGATGTTCAGATGTAAAGATCTATTTGGTGGAAAGGATCTAAGTGTTACTTTGGGAGAAGTGAACAGACCACTTTGGGTCTCTTTTTGTTGTACGAGTTTCCTGGAAAACAAGGGTCCTTTTACATGGTCTAATGCATGGCAATAATGAGTGCAAATTGACTATATAAGAAGTCACTCTGCACTAGAATTGGGCGAACTGCCTCTTATCGAGCCGGGTTCGATATGAATATTCTGAATTGTTCGTTTTTTTACAAGGCCGAACAAATGGAGAATTGTCTCGGGTGAACGAAAATGGCTGCCTCATTATATTCTAGGGTTTCTTCAGACCCCAGAATATAATAGGTGGAGGTCCAGGGGAGGTGACAAAAATTCAAAAAACAAATTCATAGACACCTACCATTACCTTTTTGGGACCTCCTTGCAGTGTCCAGCACTCTCCTGGATGATGTCATGATGCTCAGCGTATCACAGAGCATGACGTCACCAAGGAAGCTGCAAGAGAGTGCAGGATACTGTGAGGAGGCCCAAAAGAGATAATGTTTTTTTGTTTTTTTTTTTTTATATTTTTGTCACCTCTCCTGGGCCTCCACCTATTATACTCTGGGGTCTGAAGAATCCCCAGAGTAAAATATGAATATGATGGCGCTATATAAGTAAGCATAATATATAAATAAATAATGTCGCTTTCACATTGACATAACTTCAGCTGTATTTACCTAAGAGAGCTAGAAGTTGGATAGGAGTCATTCCATATCAAGTGGACCAGGGGACTCCACCTCACCATTTCAGATTTTGATGAAATTTGGTACATAGTTTCTCTATGATATAAAACTAAGCTGTGCAAAATTTTAGTTAAAAAGACTAAAAATTGGAGGTTCTAGGGGACCTTAAGTAAAGCTTTGCAAAATGTCACCTGAGCAAAAATGACATTTTGGACCAAATTCCAGAAGCTTTAAATATGGAAGTTTTAGTAGTATAAGGGGGATATTTGGAGAACCTGCACAACTTTTAGGGCTTAATGAACTGGCAAAACCCCATGTTCCTAGTCCTAGTACTTTTTGCATGGTTTAGGCTCAAAAAACTGCAAAAATGAATTTACAGCGATGTTGAGGCTGCTGTAGTGTCAAAACTAGTTGGCCTTTCAGGTTGATTTTTGGTAGGTGTACTAAATACACGGCTGTAATGAGTCCTTCCAATTTGCAGCACATTCCTTCAAAAAATATAAGCGTTCAAAGTTGGTATAAAAAGCATTTTTGCCTAATTTTGGCTATCTTTGACGCCCTATATCTCCAGTGGGACAGCTTCAATCTTCTTTCTTTTAGCACCATTAGAAAGAGCAGATTTCCTTTTATCAGAATATGTTGTTTTCATTTTGGAGTCTCTTCATATAAGGATTGAAAAAATGCCTTCAAATGTTTGCGGGCAGTAGCCTGTGATTTCTTCACTACACCCTTGATACGATACCAAAAATCAAACAAACAAGTTTTGACACTACAGCAGCCTCAACATCGCTGTAAAAAGTAAGAGGACTAGGAACATGGGGTTTTGCCAGTTCATTAAGCCCTAAAAGTTGTGCAGGTTCTCCAAATATCCCCCTTATACTACTAAAACTTCCATGTTTACAGCTTCTGGAAGTTGGTCCAAAATGTCATTTTTGCTCAGGTGACGTTTTGCAACCCTTTACTTGAGGTCCCATAGAACCTCCAATTTTTAGTCTTTTGAACTAAAATTTTGCACAGCTTAGTTTTATATCATAGAGAAACTATGTACCAAATTTCATCAAAATTGAGATGGTGAGGTGGGGACGACCGTTAAAATTGGTCCACTTGACACGGAATGACTCATAGATAGGTTCCTAGGAGCCCTAAGAGTGTCCTACACTGTTTTAAGGACCCAAGTTAACCAAACCCAAAACAAAAGAAATCCTGAGAGGTTTGCCAATCTCTTCTCTGCACTTGTTTATAGGATAAATATAATTATTCAGTCCCCATAAAGTTTGCATATTGTTTGCAGCACATCCCCTGTTTACATGAGGAGGTGTATTGACAATAATGATAATTTTTAGGTCTGCATAAAAGATGCAGTCAGACAATTGAAACGCGCAGATGTTCACCTGACCATGTAAACGGGCCTTAAGCTGATGACAATTTGCAAGGAACCTTTTAATAATTCCCCTGCAGCACTACTACAAGCAAAATAGATCATCACTCGATGTCCATTGAAATCCCATTGTAGCCAGTCTCTACTCTTTGAATCTGGGACAAACCTCTTTTAACTAAGACTGCCCTAATAGGGTATTGGCTGAGGTGTGTCACTTATGTGCCCACTGATGTGGCTGAGCGGGCATTTCTTTTATGTTGCGCAGGACCAGGAAGTAGAGACCAGGAGGTATGGTGAGGTGAGTATCACTATTTGTTAGAGATTGCCTCTGAAAACCCCTTTGACAGCAATTCTTCTTTATTCAGGAACAGATCTTGATGGATTTTATAGAAAAACTACAAAAAGTAAAACGGCTTATCCACATAGAGCTAAAATTGAAACAATATATTCAGTAAGGTCTCACAGCGGGTTCTACACCATTCCCTATTACTTCATATCTCACAGAAAATAAATGGTTTCAAACGATAAAACTTAACTTTTAATATTTTAATATAAAAAATACACAAAGGACGTCCACTAATCTATTAAAAGACAGATCAATGTGGTCTGTGCCTGCCTATTCAAAGTTTATTCAGGATTTAAATGTTAGACAGTATTCACACTCTCCAACTTTCCACTGGACCTAGGGTGTAATTAGATACTTTCACCACCCTTAGACTAAGGTTATAGTATCACGGCTGCATCATACAACAGGTCAGTATTTTGTCAGTTGCTCTTAGTGCTAGGAAAACCCAAACACCTGGTCCCCACACACATAATTTGTAAAGCCTCACTGACTAGACTCCCGCACAGCCATGATATACCTCCACAACCCTAGTCTGTAGTATGTACATATGCCAGTAATCTAGGTACAGGTCACAGTAACTTCATTTCCTGTCATTAAAATGTTATAACCATAAGGGAAACTATGATATTCTGACCCTTATACTCAATAAACACCTATATTGCAGCCATTACTGATATCCCCTATGTTGACTCCAGGGATATACAGCTACCATTTCCATTAGTGACTCAAATTCCACCAACTAATCTCCAGGCTACTCAGACTGCCCCAGTCTCCTGTCAGTCCTTCATGCCCCCAAGTGGTATGGCTTGTGGTCAACTAACTCAAAAATAGAAAATAGAAAATAAACTTGCTCTACGAGTTTCCCCTGTGTTATCTGTATCAGGTTCATCAGGAGCCAATGCTGAATGTAAACAATTCCAGTGATCCAGCGCTAGACGGTGAATCTACTGATTCACATTTGATTTTCACCTAATCTACATAAGCTGCTGATCATCTGGCCGCTGCGTCTCAGCCATTCCGATGATCAAGGGCCAACTGGTAATTTTGTATACTTAACCTCCATTCCTCCATATACCAGGTCATAAAACCAGAGGGGAGATATCCAAAACAAAGTTCAATCCGCATCCATATTATCCTATCACAACCGTACTCTAAAGGAGTCGGAGGTTAGGTATAACCCCAGACCGTGACAGCGGATGGATCATAAATCTACCTATCATAGTTCACATAATTCACATACAGTGGGCTCTCCCTTATAGTTCCCCATCAAACTATAGATAACCTAACCATCCCACTCAGATCCATTTGCATACCTCCTAATGGTCAATCCCTACAACTCTAACTCTGTTCTATTTCTCAACCCTCTGATTGCGTACCAAAACTACCGTACATCATAGCTACGACCCATCAATCACCACAACATTATATTGTAAATTGTACCTCACCACCTAGATTCAGGCAATGCAAAAGATAGCGGAAGAGAGACCCCTTAACGTCTACCCATCTAAATACGGGGCAATAAATGACACGATACTACTCCCATATTTCTCACCCCTATTCATCTTTCTTCAATAAATGGCGCAAAGGATATCAAATCATTGAGGCCTCTAGGTTTGACACAGTCAAACCTAAATATCCATTCCGCTTCCTTCCTCAAAATTGCCCTATCCCAATCTCCTCCTCGTGGTGATTTGCGTACTAACTCAATGCCCTGAAATCTCAATGTAGATGGGTCACCTCCATGTTTGCTCCAGAAATGTAAACTCAGGGGACGTTCTTCTCACCTGTTAATATATCCCACATGATCTAATATCCTACGACGTAATTCCCTTTTCGTTTTACCCACGTAATTCACTGGGCACGGACAGGATGCGACATACACCACACCCACAGAGCGGCAATTAATGAAATCTCTCGTATAATATTTTTTACCCGTAGCTGCCACCGTAACTTCACGTCCCTTCAAAATAAATTCACAGGCCCTACAACCACCACACCTAAATGTGCGTGCCGGTCTTTCACTCCCCAACCAGGTACCCCCAGACTCCTCTGGTTCCAGATGACTATGAACTAGTCTGTCTCTGAGGTTCCGGCCTCTTCTGTAGGTGATTGATGGATATTCAGATACCCTATCCCTTAAATCAGGGTCCTGTCGAAGGATATCCCAATATGATCTCAATATGTCAACCACCATTCTGGAACCTTGATCAAATGTCCCGATTAATCTAATGATATTTTGGGGAGGCGGTTCATCTTTTGGTATAAGTAATCTTTGTCTGTCACATTCTGTCGCAAAACGTCTAGCATCCTGGAGCACATTTTTTGGGTACCCTCTACTCCTAAATCTTTGCTCTAATAATTGAGATTGAGTATTAAATTCCTGGACCGAAGAACAGTTTCTGCGTACACGTATAAACTGTCCCTTGGGGATCCCACTACGAAGTGGTCTCGGATGGGAGCTTTCCCACCTCAAGAGATTGTTTGTTGCTGTCTCCTTACGATACAAAGTGGTGGATATATTCCCATCACTCCCAATTGATATACTAAGGTCCAGGAAATTAATATTGTTTTGACTGATGGTCACTGTGAATTTCAAGTTCAAATCATTAATGTTCAATTTCCTCACAAACTTCCAGAAACATTCCACTGAGCCAGTCCATATTAACAATATGTCATCAATGTATCTGAGCCATAGGAGGATGTGTCTAGTCCATTCCTCCCATGCGCTCCTCCCACCACCCCAAGAACAAGTTGGCATATGTCGGGGATGCAGGGCTGCCCATGGCAGAACCCTGCAACTGGTGGAAGAAGCGTCTATTGAACGTAAATACATTCCGAGTCAGGATAAATCTCATCAGTTCCATGACCAACTGATTATGGGAATCCATGTGTATGCCCCTCATATGTAGGAAATACTCCACAGCCCCACACCCCAAATCATGGGGTATGGAGCTGTATAACGCCTCCACGTCCAAGCTTGCCAATGATGAATTAGCTGTAACCTGTACTCCCTCAAGGTGCCTCAAAACGTCCATAGTGTCCCGGACATACGACGGCAGGGCCAGCACAAATGGACGCAAGATCTTATCCACGTATGCGCTGGCCCCTTCAGTTATGCCGCCGATGCCCGAGACAATTGGACGCCCCTTAAGGGGAGGATACCCCTTGTGCACCTTGGGGAGACAATAGAAGGTAGCCATACGTGGAAATTTAGGGCACATGAACTTCCATTCCTTCCTATTGATAAGACCATTCTGTCTTGCCTCATCCAGAATGGTACGCAGTTCAATCATGTAATCTGATGTAGGATCAGTACACAAGATCTCAGAATTATCCCGTATAGAGAGGATGTCCATGCACATCATCACATATTCATCCCTATTCATGATCACAATGTTGCCCCCCTTATCGGAGGGCTTAATAACAATGGACCTATCCCTCTCTAAATTCAATAGTGCCTTCATCTCTGGGGAAGTCAAGTTCATTTTATTTCGCTGAGGGATCGTCAACTCCGATAATCTCCCCACTACCATTCTCTCAAAAATATCAATAACTGATGTATCACACGGCGGGGGAGTAGCTGTACTCCTCAAATGGAGATCTGTAAAGGGACCCGGACCCGTAAGGCCCTCACCCTCATTAGACAATTCTTCCAAAATATCTAGGCCTTGAAGATCCTCAACTTCCAGACCTAATTCACTAGACCGTCTCTGTTCTATAATTGCCATAAATTTAGACCAGCGTAACTTTCTGGTAAATAAAGCAACATCTTTAACCCATGAGAACAGATCAAATCGAGTTGCAGGCACAAAGGATAGTCCTTTAGATAACATATGTGACTCTGCATCAGTTAGAACATGTGATGACAAATTGATAATTTGCATCTCATCCTCACTGTACTGAATTAAATGGGAATCAGTGGTGGGCCCATGTGATCTCAGTTATGGCTACCTTCTATTGTCTCCCCAAGGTGCACAAGGGGTATCCTCCCCTTAAGGGGCGTCCAATTGTCTCGGGCATCGGCGGCATAACTGAAGGGGCCAGCGCATACGTGGATAAGATCTTGCGTCCATTTGTGCTGGCCCTGCCGTCGTATGTCCGGGACACTATGGACGTTTTGAGGCACCTTGAGGGAGTACAGGTTACAGCTAATTCATCATTGGCAAGCTTGGACGTGGAGGCGTTATACAGCTCCATACCCCATGATTTGGGGTGTGGGGCTGTGGAGTATTTCCTACATATGAGGGGCATACACATGGATTCCCATAATCAGTTGGTCATGGAACTGATGAGATTTATCCTGACTCGGAATGTATTTACGTTCAATAGACGCTTCTTCCACCAGTTGCAGGGTTCTGCCATGGGCAGCCCTGCATCCCCGACATATGCCAACTTGTTCTTGGGGTGGTGGGAGGAGCGCATGGGAGGAATGGACTAGACACATCCTCCTATGGCTCAGATACATTGATGACATATTGTTAATATGGACTGGCTCAGTGGAATGTTTCTGGAAGTTTGTGAGGAAATTGAACATTAATGATTTGAACTTGAAATTCACAGCGACCATCAGTCAAAACAATATTAATTTCCTGGACCTTAGTATATCAATTGGGAGTGATGGGAATATATCCACCACTTTGTATCGTAAGGAGACAGCAACAAACAATCTCTTGAGGTGGGAAAGCTCCCATCCGAGACCACTTCGTAGTGGGATCCCCAAGGGACAGTTTATACGTGTACGCAGAAACTGTTCTTCGGTCCAGGAATTTAATACTCAATCTCAATTATTAGAGCAGAGATTTAGGAGTAGAGGGTACCCAAAAAATGTGCTCCAGGATGCTAGACGTTTTGCGACAGAATGTGACAGACAAAGATTACTTATACCAAAAGATGAACCGCCTCCCCAAAATATCATTAGATTAATCGGGACATTTGATCAAGGTTCCAGAATGGTGGTTGACATATTGAGATCATATTGGGATATCCTTCGACAGGACCCTGATTTAAGGGATAGGGTATCTGAATATCCATCAATCACCTACAGAAGAGGCCGGAACCTCAGAGACAGACTAGTTCATAGTCATCTGGAACCAGAGGAGTCTGGGGGTACCTGGTTGGGGAGTGAAAGACCGGCACGCACATTTAGGTGTGGTGGTTGTAGGGCCTGTGAATTTATTTTGAAGGGATGTGAAGTTACGGCGGCAGCTACGGGTAAAAAATATTATACGAGAGATTTCATTAATTGCCGCTCTGTGGGTGTGGTGTATGTCGTATCCTGTCCGTGCCCAGTGAATTACGTGGGTAAAACGAAAAGGGAATTACGTCGTAGGATATTAGATCATGTGGGATATATTAACAGGAGAGAAGAACGTCCCCTGAGTTTACATTTCTGGAGCAAACATGGAGGTGACCCATCTACATTGAGATTTCAGGGCATTGAGTTAGTACGCAAATCACCACGAGGAGGAGATTGGGATAGGGCAATTTTGAGGAAGGAAGCGGAATGGATATTTAGGTTTGACTGTGTCAAACCTAGAGGCCTCAATGATTTGATATCCTTTGCGCCATTTATTGAAGAAAGATGAATAGGGGTGAGAAATATGGGAGTAGTATCGTGTCATTTATTGCCCCGTATTTAGATGGGTAGACGTTAAGGGGTCTCTCTTCCGCTATCTTTTGCATTGCCTGAATCTAGGTGGTGAGGTACAATTTACAATATAATGTTGTGGTGATTGATGGGTCGCAGCTATGATGTACGGTAGTTTTGGTACACAATCAGAGGGTTGAGAAATAGAAAAGAGTTAGAGTTGTAGGGATTGACCATTAGGAGGTATGCAAATGGATCTGAGTGGGATGGTTAGGTTATCTATAGTTTGATGGGGAACTATAAGGGAGAGCCCACTGTATGTGAACTATGTGAACTATGATAGGTAGATTTATGATCCATCCGCTGTCACGGTCTGGGGTTATACCTAACCTCCGACTCCTTTAGAGTACGGTTGTGATAGGATAATATGGATGCGGATTGAACTCTGTTTTGGATATCTCCCCTCTGGTTTTATGACCTGGTATATGGAGGAATGGAGGTTAAGTATACAAAATTACCAGTTGGCCCTTGATCATCGGAAAGGCTGAGACGCAGCGGCCTGATGATCAGCAGCTTATGTAGATTAGGTGAAAATCAAATGTGAATCAGTAGATTCACCGTCTAGCGCTGGATCACTGGAATTGTTTACATTCAGTGGTCACATGATCGGCAGTCACATGAACCCAGTAGAGGACTGAGGTGGACACACCCCCTAGGAGGCGTGATAGGTGGAGTGAGCTAGTGATTTCTATTGGCTCACTGCAGACAGCATTAGGAAAGGGGGTGGCACCGAATGAATGGGCTGACCTTTCTAAAGCAGGCAAGGCTCAGTGTGGCGTCGGCTACTCTATACACTGGAGCACACCATCAGTGCTCCAGGAACTGCAGTTGTAACTGCATTTTTGAAAAATATTTATAGCAGCTTAGACCAATCTATAAGTTTATTAGCATTGGCTCCTGATGAACCTGATACAGATAACACAGGGGAAACTCGTAGAGCAAGTTTATTTTCTATTTTCTATTTTTGAGTTAGTTGACCACAAGCCATACCACTTGGGGGCATGAAGGACTGACAGGAGACTGGGGCAGTCTGAGTAGCCTGGAGATTAGTTGGTGGAATTTGAGTCACTAATGGAAATGGTAGCTGTATATCCCTGGAGTCAACATAGGGGATATCAGTAATGGCTGCAATATAGGTGTTTATTGAGTATAAGGGTCAGAATATCATAGTTTCCCTTATGGTTATAACATTTTAATGACAGGAAATGAAGTTACTGTGACCTGTACCTAGATTACTGGCATATGTACATACTACAGACTAGGGTTGTGGAGGTATATCATGGCTGTGCAGGAGTCTAGTCAGTGAGGCTTTACAAATTATGTGTGTGGGGACCAGGTGTTTGGGTTTTCCTAGCACTAAGAGCAACTGACAAAATACTGACCTGTTGTATGATGCAGCCGTGATACTATAACCTTAGTCTAAGGGTGGTGAAAGTATCTAATTACACCCTAGGTCCAGTGGAAAGTTGGAGAGTGTGAATACTGTCTAACATTTAAATCCTGAATAAACTTTGAATAGGCAGGCACAGACCACATTGATCTGTCTTTTAGTAGATTAGTGGACATCCTTTGTGTATTTTTTATATTAAAATATTAAAAGTTAAGTTTTATCGTTTGAAACCATTTATTTTCTGTGAGATATAATATATTCAGTAAATGGACACATTTATATGCAAATTAATTATGTAAATTGTGCATAAATAATTATTTACCATATTATATGTGACAAATTACCTCCTATCCATATGTATGAGCTGCGATGCAGAATAAAATGTAATGTAGTCAGCTTGTATTGGGAGTAGACAGGCTCTGGGACATGCTTCCACATGCATGGGTGGTGAAGAGCATCAAGTGTCTACCGGATTCCAAACTCTGTATTCTGTGTCACTAAACACCTGCGTTATATAGACTGGTGGAACAGATCAGATATCCTAGACGGAAAAAGTATCTACCAAAACAGTACAATAAATAAAAAATAAACAGTATATTGTGTATTTCTATAGTAGAAAACATTGGTTTATATATATTGTCATCCTGGAAGATGTGGAATATATCCAATGCTTTTTTAACTGATACATCTGTCACCTGTCTGTGCCAATGCTGTGCCTGATATGATTCAGAACAATGCTGTATTCCCTGTCAGTGTCTGGCAGAATGCTCTATATACTGGCATGGATGGAATGTTTCTACTCACTGAACTGTCCCCTAGAGGATGAGCGCTGCTGAGATTTATGGCCTGGCTGCTAATAGAAGGTCAAGCTGCATGGTTTTATAGGGCATCTGTGGCATGTGAGCAAACTAAAGTGTATTCCCCCAGCAAATAAAATCTATGAGGCAATAAAACATAAAACCATCTTCCAACATATTAAACCTACTAACAGTATCCTAAGAGCCACCCAATTAATTCAATTACATAAGGGTCACTCTGGGATCATGGTAAAGGCATGTGCTTTAGACATCCTGCACACGACCATAGTGGTTTGTACTGTCCAAAAATACTGATCTGCAATCCGCAAAAAACACGTCTGCATGTCATCTGCAATCACGGACCCACAAAAAAGACTAGACTAGATCCCCTACACTTGTCTATGCCGCAGATGTGGGCAAATATAGGACATACTTCATATTTTCAGGCCCTTGTATATGTCATGGACGCATGGCCTCAAAAACTACGACTGTGTGTATGGACCCATAGAAATGAAGGGGTTCATACTTTTATCTGTGATTGCAGATCCACAATTGTGGATAAAAATTACAGTCATGTGCATGAGGCCATAACCTAACATTGGCTTCTCATGTGCAACTATAGGTGCATTATGTCTGTACAACAGAGCTGTGGCAGGTCACTCGTAGGCTTCTTCACTAGGATATCACTATGTGAATATCATTTTTCTATACATACAGTAGAATAGGCACAGAAGTGGGTGGGTCTATTGCGGTGCCTTCACATGCAGCAGATTTTGTTGCAGAAATTTCTGCAACTGAAAATTAGTTCCATTCATCTGAATGGGAATGTTTTGGTGGAAAGTACATGTATTTGTGTAATCCTCATTCAGATGAATAGAACTGATTTCCAGTTATTGCAATTTTAGCAACAAAATCTGCAGTGTGTGAAGGCAACCTTACAAGGACTCTGGTGAGATTACTAAATACTAAATTGTAGTAGCAACCAGTGAGTACAGGAGAAAGTCACATGGGAACCGTATCTTTTAAGTCACTGTATGTGACATTCTCCTGCCAATAGAGAGGCAAAACATGGAACAGGCAAATATTTTAAGTGCTTTTGATTCTGTGCTTGTATTAGATTATATAATATGCGTAACAACCCTTTGGGCCGACCTCTGTAGGCAGGGTGTGTTGTAGTTCTCACTTCACTATGACACAGTACCTCCACCTGTATCTTGCTGGGAGCTCTATAGGAATGCAGGAGGGTCTTCCTCCTCTGCTGAGGATCAACTTGGGAAACCCCCACCTAAGCTCAGTACACACTTGCATTAAGCCAAAAAATTACTTATCAGATTTGTTATAGGAAGGATAAACAATGGTGAATTTAGTAAAAATTATAAAATACAAACAGAAAAATGGTTCAGTGATTCACATGGAAATACACAGGTACACTCTATAGTGTTAAACTCCTAGTGGCGGGAATGGGCAATATGCCAGGCCTGGCTGGTATAATGAACTATGGGGAATAACTCAGGGTTAGGATAGTGTGAACCACAGATGATAGTCATCACACACATCCCATCATACTGCTGGTAACAGCTTTTGCTCCTAAATAATGGCACACAGTGCAAGGTTACTAATCGCTGCAGAAATGAAAAGAACACAGTTCAACCGTAGAGGCTCAGTTGACATGGCTGTTGGTGTGCATTCAGGTACTGTGCACTTTAGGATCACAGACACAGCATATCCTTTTTGTAACAGTTCTCACTAACTTCCTAACCGCAGTACAACTTCCTAACAGCAGTACACTAAATTCGAGCAAAGCCTTATCACTAACTCCCACTGGTGTCCCACTTAGTGCTGCAGCGTTTAGGTGACAGGACACTAATAGCGTGTGAGCCAGGAATCTCCTGGGATACAGTCCTGGGTACCTCTTGGGAGTCTGATGGACCTTTACAGCTGATGATGCTGCAGGACTAATGCTTCCTCCCTTAGAGTGAGCTGGTGGACTCCCAGGACTTCCTCTATGTCCTGGGTTACCCAGTGTTGAATGTGCCCTCTGGCAGTAGCAAGAAGTCTTTTTTTTCTCTGCAGCCCATGTCGCTGTCCTCTCTCTTCTCTGTTCAGACCTTATCCACCATCTTCCTCCAGAATGCAAGGACATGGAGAAGCTAGTGGTGTAGGGAAATGTAGTCCACTGCCCCTCAGGATAAGATGGGCTAATGTCTTCTGTAATGGGTCACGGCTTGGCATTAAGTGCAGTATCTGCTGTATGCAAAGTGCTGCAGGAGCTACATATGTATACAGGATCTACTGTTTGTATGGGGTAGCACATGTAAGCTTGTGAACACAGGCTTAGCTTTAGGGGTTGCAGAGACAGACACATAGTAAAGATGACAATACAAATTTAGCACCAGGGACCGAGATCTTGGCATTACGATTCCGTGTGGAAATATTTTATTTTTATAGATGTGTTATCTTTGAGTCTTTATTTGCATAACAGGCTTGGCTGTAGGTAGAACCCTATTAGTAAAAGGGTCATTGTACCTATAGCCATTCGAGTCATCTGGTTATCTTAGAAAAGGACTTCCATCACAGACAATTATGGCAAGTTGATAGGATGTACCATAAATGTTTGACTGCTGAGACCTCCACTCATCACTGATCTAAAGTCCTATTGTTCATGGTGGGAAAACTCCCTTTAAATCTAAAAGCTTGCATGTAGAAAACATGTTTTTTTAAACTGTTCACCAAAGCCCAAGCAATACCTACAATGTTTAAAGCTGATGACTTTTCAGGATACGACTATTTCTGGTCATTATGTGACTTATAATCTGCATATTTTAGCAGTGTTATCTTCTTCAGATTTTAACTCAAGTTGCCCCTAAGATAGTAGTTATAGACTATCTGCACCAAAATCTACCATAGACTGCAAATGGAAAAAACAGGACATTCTGCTTCCTCTCACTCAGAAGCAGCATGGAGGACATTATATAGCACTACTAACCTTCTCTCCATAGACTTCTATGGGCTCATATAATCTCATACTTCAGTGAGTTTGCAGTCCATTTAGGGAGAACAAGACAGATACATCAAAGACTTCAAAGTAAGTGAAAGTTTAAGAGGGCAAAAGAGTCTGATAAGTGGTGAAAAAGGCATTTCTCTAATAAGTTATATTACAATTAGTTTCTTATATTCACTTGTATTTTCAAATGATGCAAAGTTTGTTGAAACGGTATTCACTACTACTACTACTACTACATCTGGCCATACGTGGTCCTTTAAGATACTTTTTTTTGTTCTGTTTTTATACTATTTTAGGCTTCAATAAGCCTGCTCCAAAAAAAAAAAGTAACTTTGAGAATTTGGAACAACTTATGTAAATTCTTTGAAATGTTTAATCATAAAAAAGTAACTTTTGGGGGTAAATTCACACATTGACCAAAACGTATTTCAGAAAAAAAAATGTATCTCATACATCTGAGGCTAGATTTACAATTGCGCCCGGTTCTCCATTCTGCTTTAAAAATTCGGAGAGAAAAGTCCTGCAAGAAGCGCCTTTCTCTACGCATTTTCTGCCCTTTTCGGGCGGAAACTGGGCGTTAACGCGCGGGCCCCATTATAGTCTATGGGGTCTGCAGGTTTCTGAAGGTAACCACTTTTTTAAGCGGATTAGGTTTCTGTTTGGGGGGGGGTCCCCAAGTGAACCCCCCCAGAACGGAAACCCGAATGCAGGTGTGAACCTAGCGTGAATGTGTTGTTTATGTAGCAAGGGCATAGCTTTCTTTAGAAAAATAGGAGAGTAGCCAAGATTTTACAAAAAATTTTCCGTATGCCAACAAACCGTTATACCTGTGCCCAAATACAGATCCAAAGAGTTCAGCGACAAGTTAAGCTCTTCTAGATCTGTACGCCGTCTGCATGTTCAGGATATATCATACAGTAATGACCTATTTAAGCTGCACAATGTTCTTTTTATACAGCACACAAGTTTGTATTTACTTGTACATGTTATTTCCTCTTCATCCTATAGGGAAACACAGTACTATTTTGGTGCTCACGGAGAATAGAGCCAATAACTGCATAGACTCTTATTTCAGAAAAATGACATTATATCATCACAGCAGAATGAGTGAGATCTGTCACAATATCATTTACAGAGAAGAATTATGAAGGAAGTTATTATAATAGATTATATACATACTTCACAACTAAATAGGTTATACAGAATATTCAGAAAATCAGCCATTTAACTAAAGATCTAAAACTTTACACATGCTTCACTGTAATGTATATTTTCCTTTTGATCATATTTACTAATTTTATAATTCTTCCTCTTTCTTGTTCCCTGTCTCTATTCTAGGGATACCACATGAATCCAGCTCTATTGACTACACAAAGCACAAAGGAGTTGTTCATCTGGACATAGCTCTATGGAACGCTCTAACGGACTCAGCATGACCATGAATTACATGGTCAGGCATTTATTGCAATGGGTAGCATGTAATACTACTGACAAAAATGAGTGCCTGCACAGCCCAAAAACACATATCACTGTAGTTTACCTGTGTATCCCATTCATCAGTCACAGGTATCAAGCAGGTGTGGACCCACTGAATTGCAATGACATTGACTTGGGGCCAGGGGCCCAACCTGGAGCTGGAGTAACCCCAGCAGGTAACGGGCCCTATTTACTTACCAATCCCCGCTCCTGCTCATGGCTGCCTGTGCTTCCCATTCTGCGGAGGCGGAGGTGGCTGTGAGCATTAGCGGGGAACGGTTAGTGAGGCCACGGGCCGCGGACCCCACAAACACTGCTATCATAATACTGGGGGGGCCCTTGTCAAATGTTCACCTTGGGGCCCAGCTATTCCTAGTTACGCCACTGCGTGGGGCTAAACATGGGAGTGGAGTCTATGGAGTTCTCTGATATTCACTTTATAACCCCTGTGTAGTGATCTCTGTTAGCAACAGCTGGTGACGGTGACACCAGGATGCAGTAAAACATCAGAAGACATAGTCATGTAGATAGAGGCTAGGACTAGCGGAGCTCAGGCAATACAGTAGACAAGTAGAATGGCAGCGGACAGGTAGATGTGACATCAGGGAGAGTAGCAGAGACACAAGGCAATGCGGTGGGAGGTAAAAGTGGGATGCTGACTGTGATGATGAGACCCTCAATTTATGTATCTTTCTTGGAAGTGTGTTTTTACTTGATCAGGTCCGTCCTTCCCCCACTGGTTGGAATGTGATGCAAGTGAGGTTACACCGCTGGGCACTATGTCTCACTGGTTTTCATCCCTGGCTGGGGGGGGGGGGAGGGGAAGGGTGGGGGCTGAGGGTCCGACACTGAGGTGAGAGTGAGTTGGTTTGAGTCTTTGTGGGGAAGCTGTAAGAGTCACAGCTAAGACAGAGCTGTTGGCTCAGGTAACATTCTATATTTTTTTTTATTTTCCTTTTTTTGTTTATGTACGGTATCATCGCTGTTTTGCTTGTATGTTTATGCTTGATCATATTAATATTGTATATTTCTGTATATGCTATTAATTCATACCGACCCACTTGGGTTATTAAACATATAAAATTTATATCGCTCGTTTCATTCTATCCTATGACCCGGTCTACTCACGGTGTGTGAGTGGGAGGTTAAGAAAGAAGTTTGATCGCAGGCATGCCAGGCGGCTGGGCGAGGCGATATTCTTCACACTGACCTAGGCAGTTGACCGTGACACCATCTATGTCTACAGGCAATCTAGTAACTGGCCATCTGCAGGATCTGTTGGAGAATTGTGCCACACACATTGCCCCTTTTAAGTTGTTATAAGTGTCATTTGTTTCCTACGCTAGATTCACACTAGTGTTCGTATCTCCCTCTTCGGGTCTGCATGGGGATCTGAAAGAAGAAGATCCCATCTGCTAAAAAGCAATTACCCGCGCACACCTATGGACCCCATAGACTGTAATCGGGTCTGCCGGGTGTCCGTCGGGTTTCAGTATGAAACCAGCGGAGAGAAAAGTCCTCTGTGCAGGACTTTTCTCTCTGGCGATTTTAGACTTAATCTGCGGCGGAGTCTCCTAAGGAGACTCCAACACAGATGTGAACCTATTTTTAGAATAGCTGGCTTACAGCCGATAATATGGGCAACCACAAAGGTCAGGGACTTTGGAGGTGAATAAGAATAACATGTATATACAGAAGCATTTCAGAATTATAAAATTAATAGAAAATAAAAACATTATTGGATTAGTCAGCTGTTACTGTGAATTTCTGTTTTTCAGTTGTGTTTTTCTATGCAGAAATTATTGTGTAGTTATCGGTAATCCATCTCCTGGAACTGAGATTGCAGGTAAATTTCCTCTTCTGAAGGCACTGTACTTCTGTAACTTCAGACTATGCGAGTGACGAAAACAGACACAACTGAGACAGGCCTGAAGCAAACTCAAGAAACTGTGTGAACAACACAATCTTACCATGTCACACGAGACTAGCACAGGTCTCTCCCCCCGCCTCAAGGAGCGTCTCCAACTCTACTCTTCACCTTACACTTCTTGCATAAGAGTGCAATATGTGTGTTACAAAGCACAGCCAAACTTAGCTTACCTTGGGGCGTCATGGTCGGCTTCTAAACACATCACATGCAGGTCATTTCATGTGCTCTATATCTACCGTCATGGATTTCATGTCCCATAAATAGCATAATAGCATCTTAAGTAATGCTGAGAATATTTATTTTTAATAACTTTGTTATACGAAGTAATTGAGATGGGCTATAAAAAAAAACAAAAAGACAAGGAACATGAAATGTTGTGTAACATATAGCACATATGTACTGCGTATGGTGGTGTCGTATGTAATGAAATAGTATGTGACCAATGTAACAGAAATGCCCCAGAATTTTGTTAAAGGGGTTCTCCAGGGTGTCTGAGAACACTTACTTCCTTGGGTGGGGGGGGGGTGTTAGAAGCTGTACCAAGGGGTTCTGGGCTGGTTTCAATCTTTGTTACATGATTGGAACTAGCACCAAGCCCCTAAGTTGCTCCACCTTCTTCCTTCTCTACTGTGTTCCCGGGTAGTAACCTGTACTACGGGGGATGATGATTAGATCATTATAATAGTGAAGCCAGACCCCATAGCACAGGTAATCAACTATCTGTAAATACAGGAGCAGAGGCGGAGCAAATCAGGGCTGGCTACTGGTTCCAATCACGTGATCCCAGGTCATAACTGCAACGGCCACTAAAAACCCTGGTAAATAAGTGTATACACACTCCCTGCAGAACCTCTTTAATATATCAGTGGTATTCCCTAAATTCACTTAAGTATTCACTACATTTTTAAAAGCAACTGTAGCTTCCCCAGTGCATAGGCACCCTAAACCACCCTCTCAAAAACATTTCTTACTCCTAATTTATCCTAAATTATCCTAATTTATCCTAAATCAGTTAAGTGGCTGCAACATGACTGCCTATACTGAGCATTAAGGAAGAGTGCATGGGTGGATCTTAGTCTGGGTTTTAGGTTAAGAGTTAAATTGGGGTTGGTTCAATAATAATAATAATAATCCAAAGTGCACTGTAGGAAGGACAGACAAATAAGGGGTCTTAAGCACCAACCACCGGAAGGCTTTTACCAGTCAGTGGATCTATTACCCTATCTATCCAGTAAGTCTGTTTCCAGATCTATGCACTAGAGTAAGCACAATACTTAATTGTTTTACTGTTTTTACACAATAAACCAAAGTATCCCCGCTGCACACTGCACCCTGTCAATTGCTATAATGAAGTAGCCATAACACTATATAGTTCCAGGGGTCAGCAACCTTCAGCACTCCAGCTGTTGTAAAACTACAACTCCCAGCATGCATACTTGCTTTGCTGTTCTTGGAACTCCCATGGAATTGAATGGAGCATGTTGGGAGTTGTAGTTTCACAGCAGCTGGAGTGCCAAAGGTTGCTGACCACTGATGTAATCCATTTGGAATTTTTCCCAGTGTAGAAATACTCCAATCCAGGTACTCTGTAGGTCACTTTAATTTTAATGGGTATGGGTTGTAGCTCTATGTATAGCAGCATCTAGATGGGATTGAAGCTGTGCAAAGGAGCCTTGTGATTGTTGGGGTCCATGTGTTAAACTAGAAAAACCTCTTTACACACATTTTTTTTTTCTCGAAACGCTATTAATTTCAAGCAACGAAAACTCTGAAGCAGCAAAAGCATAAATAAATATACTCCCATTTTTAGCGTCTTCTGAAAAGTAGAAGTTAACTTATCAAGTTGAATTATTGTGTTTGCTCTAAATAAACACATGGTAGAGAGACTTCCTACTCATACAGGCTAAGGGTGAGTCAAAAGAACAGGAAAGGGGGATACTAGAGAGCGATGAGGAGAAGGCGAGCAAGACAATGATCTTCCAAAAATAACTTGTCTCCATCACAACATACTTAATCTTAATCAGCAGCCGTGAACACAGCATAAACCCTAATACAGAGTCCTAGTATTTTATCATCTCAATGCTCCTACAAAATGCTTTAGATAAAACTGCACTATAATTGTAAATCTTGTGGTATAATAGTCTAAAGGAGAATACATTAAGAAATAGATCATATACACAGATATGCTCTAATAAATTATGGCCGCTGTGACCTCAAGAGAATGAATGGAGCAATAGGACACATGTTCTACCACTATTCCATTCCATTGTTTCTGGACTTGATGTTACAGATGGACAGGGGGCAGATGAGATTCCTATGTTGTTGATTGATGAGGGTCTCAGTGGTTAAACTGCCACTAATTTCACAGTTCACAGATTTTACCTATCCGGAGGAACACCCCTTTTAATCTTTTCAAAATTGTGACTGTAAACAGACTTGTAATATGGTCTAAAAGGGAATGCCCCCCCATTAAAATGTTCCCTAACAATAAACTGGTCATATAGTATTGCATTGTTGAGTCCCCTTGTAATCTGATTTCTAATCTTCTAATCTGCAGAGGAAGCCAGAAGCAAGTGTCCAGTAGCTCTATAGCACCACTGCTGGAGAAACGAAGTATTACATAATGACCATTAAAACTGATAGACTGTCCATGAACACCACTTATGTGACAGGTCTTGCAGATTCGTGTGAGGATGACTACAGAGAATATATTGTTTGGTTACATATACCTCATTAATGGATATAGGGTACATTATACAAATAATGATCTATATACATACAGTATCTTGTCTATATGGGTGAGCTCTTTGACATCAGCCCTCACTAGCTGAACTTTAATGAAAAATATATTAGGAAATGATTTCCCATTCTCTGCTTTTTTATTGGATTGACATTTTTATATTCACAAAGAACTTGTATAATATTAAAGTACAATTTCAAGATCTTTTCATGTGTCATTTTACATCACCGTGGCTGTCACTTTACCTGTGCATCTCTCCCGGACAGCATACATAAAACTTATTTAATTTTTTCTGCCACGTAGCAGTGCTATCTATAGCCAGTCCTGCCTCCTTATTGCAAAGTGTTGGCTACAACAGGAAGTTGTCACATTGTCTGCAGAAGAATGGACATCGTACCACGGGGCAGAGAACGCGGCTTGTTTGGTTTGTAGGATTCCTGTAATTCCAACATCTTTCCTCTCTCTGGGAATTCTGTTTCTTTCATGTGTGTGTCTTTTGTTGTCTGTTCTGATATTGTTAGACTTATTTGGAGAGATGGAAAATTCTGGACAATGTGAATGATATACTGTGTATATGTACACAGTGACAATATATATCACTTTGTGTAATTACTGAGCACAATGATATAGATTCAATAGAAATGAGGTCTGTATCCAGCTGTGACTGTAGTTTAGGATATTTCTTGGTTGCAGCCTTCTCCTTTTCCTATGTAGAAATGTGTACATCTAAAACTATTTCACCCTACATGCTTGTATAGGTCTGGACCTCGAACAAATGAACTGAATATTTTATATGTTACTCGCCCTATTCCAAGCATCTTTATAGACACGTCAGTATAACATTGGCTTAACCCCTAACAGGATGCAGAGCGTTTTGGTCTTTAAACCCAAGGTATGGGTATTTTTTTGCATTTTGAGTTGTATTTTATGGTATCATTTTGCAGTATATACAGTAGCTTGCAAAAGTATTCATACCCCTTGAACTTTTTCACATTTTGTCACCTTACAACCACAAACTTAAATGTATTTTATTGAGATTTTAAGCGATAGACCAACACAAAGTAGCAGAAAAATCAGAAAAGTGTGACGTGCAAAAGTATTCAGCCCCTCTATATCAATACTTTGTAGAGCCACCTTTTACTGTAATTACAGCTGCAAGTCTTTTGGGGTCTGTCTCTACCAGATTTGCGCCTCTAGAGACTGAGAATTTTGCCCATTCTTCTTTGCAAAATAGCTCAAGCTCAGCCAGATTGGATGGAGAGCGTCTGTGAACAGCAATTTTAATGTCTTGCAACAGATGCTCAATGGGATTTAGGTCTGGACTTTGACTGGGCCATTCTAACACTTTTTCAAGCCACTGTATATACTGCAAAATGATACCATAAAAATACAACTCAAAATGCAAAAAAATACCCATACCTTGGGTTTAAAGACCAAACCGCTCTGCGTCCTGAAGGGGTTAAACCAATGTTATACTGAAAGATGCTTGGAATAGGGCAAGTAAAGTATAAAATATTCACAGTTCATTTGTTCTAGGTCCAGACCTATACAAGCATGTAGGGTGAAATAGTTTTAGATGTACAAATTTGGTTGTAAGGTGACAAAAAGTGAAAAAGTTCAAGGGGTATGAATACTTTTGCAAGCCACTGTATCACTTACAGTTTAATCTATATGACTTTCATTTGGAGAACAATACAAAGAGAAAAGTAACTTGCAGCATGCATTGTAAATAAGGCTCTGTTCATAAAATTTCCTTCATTCATTTCTGTCAAAAGAGCAAACAAAAATATGATGGCGTATCAGACCCATCATATGACAAACAGCAACAGTTCTCAGCGTACCCTATTGACTGATGTGATTGACTTGGGTTCAGTCAGGGTGTTTGCCATTTTACCAGAAAAAAATGGAGCTGTATGCTGCACAATGTTTTTCCAGCAAATATGACGGAATCTCCTGATAGAAGATCCTGACAGTGGTGTGAATAGAGCCTTGCACATAAACTATTACTGAACAGGTTGTTATCATTATAACATATCAAAAATTCATATCTTTTTATGTTTTATTACAAAATAAAATATTTATATTCTATATAATTGTGTTCCGTTTTTCAATTTTTAACTTTTATATGTTTACTTGTTTTATGCTTTATTTGACAAATTGTATTTAACTTCATTCTCTCTATAAAACCACCTAAGGCCAAGGCCCCACGTGGTGTAAACGCTGCAGAAAAAAAAAAGTGCGAATCCCATCCCCACTTTGAGATAAAATCCACACAATGGAAACGCTGCGATTTCCAAAACCATCGCAGTTTTGGAAAATGCAGCATGTCAATTATACCTACGGAGACGCCGGCAGTTTCCCTATAGATATAATTGAAGCAGAAAGTCTGTAGACATATTTCTGTAAGGCTAAGGCCCCACGTAGTAGGTTGCAGTGAAAAAGCACTGTGGGAAAAACCGCAGGGAAATGCTTTCTGCTTCAATTATACCTATAGGGAAACTGCCTGCATTTCCATAAGTATAATTCACATGCTGCGATTTCCAAAAACACAACGGTTTTGGAAATCTCAGCATTTCCGCTGCACGTACTTTCTGCAATGTGCGGATGGGATTCAGTATGGCTTTGCCCCGACAATACCGCAGTGTTTACGCCACGTGGTGCCCTGGGCTCATGGTGACAGATATTTGGAAATCTCATAAGGTGAACGTCCCACCTCCTCCACCAAATCCACTTAATCATATCTTTTAATGGGTGTCGCCCCACTGTTTCTAACACAGTTGGAATTTTTTCTTTAGCTCACATAATTTCTGAGCAATCAATGCTGTTAGTTTTGGTGTCTGATATGCTAATTAGGCTTTGTACTGTCAGGTGGGCAGTGGCAGGCAGGAGCATGCCATGATTCAGAACTCTGTGGCTGTCCACCTCTGATTGGACAGTGTCAATCATGCCCCCTTGCCTCCTCCTGCCTGACACTGCCTACCTCCCAGTACAGAGTCTAATTAGCATATAGGCAGAAAACTCACTGCACTAACTAATTTCTTATGAAGGACAATAAACATACAGGCTATGGATCTTCAAGCAGGTACTGAATCATCTACATGAATGTGACATTTATAATATATCACATAGAACATTTGTATTGTTTGCAACTCATAAAATAGCAATTGAAACATAATTGGATAACTCATTGTTTTTAACCTATTACACAGGTACAGCCACCTTATGGCTAGAGCTAGATGGCAACTAGTAGCCACCCATGAGTCATTGTAAATTAGTATTTTTACTAGAATGACAACCTCAGTGTTTCCCTATGACACAAGGCTATAGGCCCTCTTGTGATGTTTGGAAGGTTGTCTTATTTCCCATAGGGAAGCATGGAGGTTGCACTTGTGGTGATGCAGTAATTATACCAAAACATGTGGGGGCAAAATTTCACCATGTAGCCTTAGTCTTATGGATGTGTCTAACTAATCTTAGCTACCCTACTAAAACTTCCATGGGAAGACATTCAGTTTCTTTGTTTTTGTTTTAGTGCCTATTATCTATATGTAATACATGCTCTTGAAATCTTAGTTCTAGTTCATATTTTAAGATTTATTTCACATTTATTTTCACTAATAATTTTTTTTGTTTTCTAAAAAATCTACAGAAATTGAAATAGAGCAAAGAACTGGCAGCACTCCAATATAGAATAACATAGGGCAGCCTTGTTCAGTCAGGTCAGTGCAATATTACAGCACTGTCAATGGAGCCTTTTCAAGCAATAAACTACTAAACAGTTCAGTATATAAAGTAGTATGCATCTGTAAGTGCCAATACATGGATTAGTGAATTAATACATGCACACAGTAGAAAAGGGGCAATTTAGTCAGGGACATTCTTGTTATGTTATAAATCAATATATATAGCATGTTGTAAGAGTGCAGCTGTCTGCTCTCAGGACATGTCAGTTTTAGTGAATACATGGACTCTCACAACAAAAATGAGGGAAAATCTTAGAACTCTACATTGTGTTATTCCTTTGTTATTCTTCTATTTATTTATCTATTTTCTTACTTACAGTGGGGAAAAAACTATTTAGTCAGCCACCAATTGTGCAAGTTCTCCCACTTAATAAGATGAGGCTGACCTGTAATTGACATCATAGGTAGACTTCAACTATGAGAGACAAAATGAGAAAACATATCTAGAAAATCACATTGTCTGATTTTTAAAGAATTTATTTGCAAATTATGGTGGAAAATAAGTATTTGGTCAATAACAAAAGTTCATCTCAATACTTTGCTATATATCCTTTGTTGGCAATGACAGAGGTCAAACGTTTTCTGTAAGTCTTCACAAGGTTGGCACACACTATTGCTGGCATGTTGGCCCATTCCTCCATACAGATCTCCTCTAGAGCAGTGATGTTTTGGGGCGGTCGCTGGGCAACACGGACTTTCAACTCCCTCCAAAGGTTTTCTATGGGGTTGAGATCTGGAGACTGGCTAGGCCACTCCAGGACCTTGAAATGCTTCTTACGAAGCCACTCCTTCGTTGCTCTGGCGGTGTGCTTGGGATCATTGTCATGCTGAAAGACCCAGCCACGTTTCATCTTCAATGCCCTTGCTGATGGAAGGAGGTTTGCACTCAAAATCTCACGATACATGGCCCCATTCATTCTTTCATGTACACGGATCAGTCGTCCTGGTCCCTTTGCATAGAAACAGCCCCAAAGCATGATGTTGCCACCCCCATGCTTCACAGTAGGTATGGTGTTCTTTGGATGCAACTCAGCATTCACTCTCCTCCAAACACGACGAGTTGTGTTTCTACCAAACAGTTCTACTTTGGTTTCATCTGACCATATGACATTCTCCCAATACTCTTCTGGAACATCCAAATGTTCTCTAGCAAACTTCAGACGGGCCCGGATATGTATTGGCTTAAGCAGGGAGACACGTCTGGCACTGCAGGATCTGAGTCCCTGGCGGCGTAGTGTATTACTGACGGTAGCCTTTGTTACGTTAGTCCCAGCTTTCTGCAGGTCATTCACTAGGTCTCTCCGTGTGGTTCTGGGTTTTTTGCTCACCGTTCTTGTGATCATTTTGACCCCACGAGGTGAGATCTTGCGTGGAGCCCCTGATCGAAGGAGATTATCAGTGGTCTTGTATGTCTTCCATTTTCTAATTATTGCTCCCACAGTTGATTTCTTCACACCAAGCTGCTTGCCTATTGCAGATTCAGTCTTCTCAGCCTGGTGCAGGTCTACAATTTTGTTTCTGGTGTCCTTCCACAGTTCTTTGGTCTTCGCCATAGTGGAGTTTGGAGTGTGACTGTTTGAGGTTGTGGACAGGTGTCTTTTATACTGATAACAATTTCAAACAGGTGCCATTACTACAGGTAATGAGACGAGGACAGAGGAGCCTCTTAAAGAAGAAGTTACAGGTCTGTGAGAGCCAGAAATCTTGCTTGTTTCTAGGTGACCAAATACTTATTTTCCACCATAATTTGCAAAGAAATTCTTAAAAAATCAGACATGTGATTTTCTAGATGTTTTCTCATTTTGTCTCTCATAGTTGAGGTCTACTTATGATGTCAATTACAGGCCTCTCTCATCTTTTTAAGTGGGAGAACGTGCACAATTGGTGGCTGACTAAATCTTTTTTTCTCCACTGTATATAGCGCTATCATATTCCACAGTGCTTTACATTCTTAGAATGACTAAATTGATGACTAGGTGTTACTATTCCCCTCTAAACACATCTTCTAACTGGTTGGCCAATTGTTTGCTATAGATCAGGGGTCTCAAACACACTTCCTGCCTGTGGGTAGGGGTGGCATTCTGCCAGTTCTTCCCATTTCTGCAAATCTGGTTGTGAAAAATGCTGGAGAACTGGAGAGAAGAGGAGCCCCACAGGTTTCCCACCCTACCACTTTTCTACTTGCAGGCTGTGAGCCACATTAGATCTGTGGCCTACAAGCTACAGGAATCGTGAGTGCACTACTTACCTCCCAGCTCCTCCTGCTACTTCTCGCTTTGGGCGCAGATGACACACCACAGCAGTGCACCTGAAGCAAGGGAAGAGTGTAACCAGGGAGCAGTGAGGCAAGAACTCTACTAATAATCACTTCTGTATGAGGGCAGTGATGGGTGCTAGTCACTCTAGGGGGAACAACTGGTGGGGGCCATATTTCTGTATGGGGCCACTGGTGGGGTCCATTTTACTGTATCAGGCTAACATAAAGAGTACATCCCATCAACTTCAAATGTTTTCTATGTGCATTTATCCATATTTGGGTCCAGAGTTTGAGACTCCTGCTCTGGACCCAATTATTGAGTGCTGTCTGCACTTCAAATAGCTTGAAGACCAGTCCTGAATGACCTTATGTAGTGTTGTATTTTCTTCTCAGGGGTGCTGTACACAACCTATTTAAATTTTACATTCTTGAGAGTTCATGGTAACATTCATACCAGCCAAACCAGAGGTACCCATCTTTAGATGGCACTATTCTGAGATACTTGCCCCTCATCAGTACAGAACAGGTTAAGGCTACATTCGCATCTGCGTTATAGTCTCTCTTTGAAGCCTGTGGCCTAGAATCCATCTAAAATCATGATCGAAAATTACTGCAATCATGTGTTTTTTTTCATCTGGTGAAGTCAGGGAGAAAACAATGGATACCTGACGAACCCCATTATAAAATTGGGTACCTTGGGATTCATTTTTATTGCATAAATTGTTCTTTTATTCTTATAACAGACCACACATGCATTGTTTAATCAATTCTTCTGAAGTACCCAAACTGGATGACTGGATGCAATGCCATAGCCTGCAGCTAAGAGGGTACTGTTTCTTTTTGTCTTCTGAGAGTATATTTTTTTCATACAATGCTCCTCGATAAAAGTATGCAAATTAGCTCTTACCAGCCAAGCCAGAGACACCCATCTGTACACAGCACTGTTTCAGTGTTCTTGTCCTTCGTCGGTACAGAACAGAGATACTGGATGGCTGGATGAGATGGGGGTCTCTGGTTTTGCTTGAGTTCTGAGTTAGTTTGCCTACTTTTTTGCCATAAAGAATTGCCTGATAAAAAAAGGCTTTGTACACCAATGTGCCTCTTTAATGAGAAATATTGCCCGCACTTGAGCTAACATGTGAGATAATAGTGCAATGTCTAGGCTGGGTTGCAGTGTCTAGTGCCAGATGACCATGCAATGCTGAATGTGTTCTCATATCACAAGGCATTATGGGAAAGGAGCTGGGGAGCTCATGCGCCCTCTGTTGGATGTAACAGATTCTCAATTTGCTTTTGACTCACCGAGTCTTAAGACAGCAAAAGGGATTTTAGCCAAGCCAATTTCACTTATCTGCATACAGCGCTGTTTCAGGATTGTTGTCCCTCATCAGTACAGAGCAAAGTGAACTGGCTGGCTTTGTGGGAGGCAATGAGTGGGTTAGGGACAAGAATCTCTCACATTGAGGAGAGCACCAGTGAAGGTGTGTAGAGATTGAATTGCCTTTTGCCCTCTACTTAGCATCTACATATCACAAGGCATTATGGGAAAGGAGCTGGGGAGTTCATGCGCCCTCTGTTGGATGTAACAGATCCTCAATTTGCTTTTGACTCACCGAGTCTTAAGACAGCAAAAGGGATTTTAGCCAAGCCAATTTCACTCATCTGCATACAGCGCTGTTTCAGGATTGTTGTCCCTCATCAGTACAGAGCAAAGTGAACTGGCTGGCTTTGTGGGAGGCAATGAGTGGGTTAGGGACAAGAATCTCTCACATTGAGGAGAGCACCAGTGAAGGTGTGTAGAGATTGAATTGCCTTTTGCCCTCTACTTAGCATCTACATATCACAAGGCATTATGGGAAAGGAGCTGGGGAGCTCATGCGCCCTCTGTTGGATGTAACAGATCCTCAATTTGCTTTTGACTCACCGAGTCTTAAGACAGCAAAAGGGATTTTAGCCAAGCCAATTTCACTCATCTGCATACAGCGCTGTTTCAGGATTGTTGTCCCTCATCAGTACAGAGCAAAGTGAACTGGCTGGCTTTGTGGGAGGCAATGAGTGGGTTAGGGACAAGAATCTCTCACATTGAGGAGAGAACCAGTGAAGGTGTGTAGAGATTGAATTGCCTTTTGCCCTCTACTTAGCATCTACATATCACAAGGCATTATGGGAAAGGAGCTGGGGAGCTCATGCGCCCTCTGTTGGATGTAACAGATCCTCAATTTGCTTTTGACTCACCGAGTCTTAAGACAGCAAAAGGGATTTTAGCCAAGCCAATTTCACTTATCTGCATACAGCGCTGTTTCAGGATTGTTGTCCCTCATCAGTACAGAGCAAAGTGAACTGGCTGGCTTTGTGGGAGGCAATGAGTGGGTTAGGGACAAGAATCTCTCACATTGAGGAGAGCACCAGTGAAGGTGTGTAGAGATTGAATTGCCTTTTGCCCTCTACTGTGTTCTCATAGTAATGCTTTACCCAGAATAGTTCTGTGCTCCTTTCCTGGTCATATATATATATATATATATATATATATATATATATGTGTATAGGTCTTCCTATAGTTTTATACAGTAGCACATAAAATGGTGGATAATTGTTTATAGTTAAAAATATTTTTACTATGTGAAATAATAGTATTGGGAAAGCTTGCAATGAAATTGCATAATAATAGAAGGTCACATAATTATTATGAGAGGAAAAACTGAGTCAGGATATCATCCAGAGGAAAGTACTTGTTGTTGAGTTTTATAAGCTTCACCTATTTTCTGGCATGTTCAGTTTTGGAATCAGGGTGAGGTAAGCCGTACAGAGGCTAGGCTAGTTATTATTTCAAGTTGAGTGTCCTAACGCCTGAGGTGCCCAAGCTATCTCACTAGGTGCCATGTGTAGCAGAAATTAAAGTGACACACCTCGCTGTGTTGTAATCTCCCTTCAGTTGCCTCCTGTCACTTCTGTGTAGTGTGAAATGCTGAGTAATCTCTTTCATGAGAGGAGAGAAATGTGTGGGATTCCTCTGTTATGTTAAAAAATAAAGCATGAATGTAGCCCTGTTCATACCAACCTGCTGGCTACAATTCAGACTGATAAAACGGAATAGTGTACATAGTGTACATAGTACTTTTTATATACCAGGATATATAGAAGATAAAATACCATTCACTTTCCGGAGCAACTGTATCGAGGATATTACAGTAGTCTTTGTGGATAGTTCTGCTTATCTGGGAAATATAATATAAAATATGGAACTCACATTAAGTCACTAATAGTATGTGACATAATAAAATGAAGCAATGACTAAAATTCCAGACACTAATCCGCCTAGACACATAGTTTAGGCTTTGACGTTATAATCGCTTGGTTTCTGATTTGGTGGCATCTAAGGGTATATTGGAGGAAAAGCATGAGCATGCAGTAATGTAAATATATAATATTGTAGGTTCTTACAGGCCCTTACACTACATATAAGATAAAAAAAAAAGTATACTGTTTTCTTATATAGACTAATAAATTATTTCAGTGTTGTGTCTTGTCTGACTCCGATTCCTTCATAAATGGCTGGCAGTCATAGTCAGTCACTCAGAAGCAGTAAAAATCCTCTAATTCATTAAAAATTTAACGATTGAATTCATATTAAAGTAAATATGTAAGAAACTATGTATCTAATTAATTATACAAGGTTAATAATTGTATAATATAATTAAAAATAATTCATGTTATTTTGAAATTGAAGTCTGTAACGCTTTTCTGACTTGTCCTCCAACTGCATAGCCCTGCTACCAAACATACATACATACCGCATTTATCATGCACAGCTTTTGTGACATTTATGAACAGTGTGCACCAGAAAGAACAGAAAACTACAAGTGGCTTGACACTTTTGAAAAATGTGCAGGAGAATGGGAGAGGTGTCTAACTTTACGATTTATGAAACAGAAAAGAATAGCTATTTTCTTCTGCAAAGTAGACCAAGTTTAAAATGGTGTAAACTTATGAATTTACGCCAATTTACTTTGTGCACCATAAATTTCTACATGCGCCACATTTGTCTACTCAGTAAGTGAGATATGATTTGTTCCTGATCATTTTGCACCAAACATTGTAGTTTTTGATGCGTGTCAAATATTTGTTCCTTACAGTGTGCGATGGTCCATACAACAGATTTATAAGTATGTCTAACCCTACGTAAGGGATTCCTAAGTTTGACAGTATTGATAAATATGCCCCCTTGTCTATTTGGGGAGAAATCCCTATGTAAGGTTGAACAGTACAACCTGCAGAGAATGTAAAGTAAAAAAAAAAAGCTATTGAAAAGTCATCTTAGAGAAAACAATGACCGACAGTAGCCGTGGTGTCACCAGCCTGAAATGTAAAAAAACAAAGAACATGAGCTTATTCTTCTGAGAGGAAGTTTTGACTGTGCAGTTGGAGATTCCTGATTAGGGCCTGATGACATACTCCGCTCTGAGGGCTCTGCTATTGGTGAGGTGAGAGCAGGCTATGCTCAGTGTCTGATCTCAGAGCAGCAGCCCTGCCCTGAGCCTGGAAACAAGATACATTTCATGTCAGGCAGCTCTCAACTCCACACCCCTGGCTTGAACTCCCACTCCTGTTCCTCATCCCTGAGCCAGGAGCAGCTCCTGGCTGAAAACACGTGGATTCTCCGAATACTCTCCCTGGATTACACTGCCCTCTTGTTATTAATGATTCATGCTTATTGATCTTTTTATTACCTGACCCCTTCATTTATAGTTTGGACTTTTTGAATTTCTTTATATCAAAATTGGTTGGGATACAGGATTGTTGCATGGATTGGAAGAAGACAACTTTTGGTGGAAATTTTGGAATTGCCAGGATGGCTCGGTGAAGCTGATAGGATTTGCAGTGCTGGCCAAACAGTGTTTACAGTGTACCCTGGTCTCAGACAAGCTGGAGCTGCCTGTCTGTGATTGTCAGCAAAGATGCAGACCTATCCCTGACAGTTTTTGGAGGAGCTGCTTCAGCTAAAACGCGTCAGGTAATGTGTATTGTATTTACATGTGTGTATGATGCTTGAGCCTTATTGCCCCCTCCGGGGGAGAATATTGGCTAAACCTGGTACTATATGAGTAGAAGAATAATATAAACACTTTACAAGTAATCTCTCAAGTTTGGAAACTTATAAAAAGGATGCAAAGTACAGATGATAAATATGTCACTGCCAATGTATAGTTTACAGATGTACAAAAAGCTTCAGTTAAGGTGGACAGGAGCTATTCTAGCATCCCATCACAAATACCAGAAATACTTTTGGGGTCATGTATCAATGCTGTCGCTCTTATGAACTGAAGCCTTGGTTTAGTCCAGGAGCTTTTACTGTTTGTGCTCCGCATTGCTTAAGGTCTCATACGACACTCAGTCAGATGCACATTATGAAACTGACTTGTGTGAAATAACTCCAACACTTCTGTCCTATTGCTTGTTAGCCTTGTGACTTTATCGTAGCGATGTCATGTTGTATTACGTATAAATAACTAACTTTTTAAATTACAACGATGGAAAATGTCAAAGGGTTGTGCAAAAGTAATAAATCTTACCAGTGTTAATTCTTCCCGAAACACTTTTTTTTTTGTGGGGGGAGGGGGATTCATCACCGGTTTGATGTCCCATGTGCCAGTGCAGAGACCACTTAATTTTAGTATGAATTAGGTGTATTCTCCTGGTGCCAGCTCCAGGGATGTCAAGATTTTGCTGTGATTTACGCCACTTTTGCAACTATTTCAAACCACTATCACCAATTTGGACTATTTTACAACATTTTGTGGTGTAATCACATTGAAGAATTCCCCCATAGTTCTTAAAAGACATTTAGTATTCTTCCATTTAAAAACTTTGGAACATCACTGTAGAACACATTTTTGTTTTTATTTAAAGGGAACCTGTCATATTAAAAATCCAGTCTAATCTATGGGCAGCTTGTTACAGAGAAAGATGAGCCTAACTGACTGAGACTAATTTGTGGGAAAAAATTCAGCATAATCAGTCATTTATTCTATTAAACTCTTGCTTGTTCTTGACTTAGGAGTCCAGTGGGTGGTCCTAATGGCAGTCATTCCTGTATGCATACCAATTCTCGATTAGGCGCACCCTCTGGACTCTTAAGCCAAAAATGACCAGAAGTTGAATTGAATAAACTACTAGTGATACTAAGTCTCTTCCCATAACAATATATATCAATCTACTCTAAATCATGGTGCCTGTAGACTGGACTGAACTGTCAAAATGATAGGTTTACTTTTATCATATTGATAGGATCAGTGTTGAAATCTAATTTACCAATCACCCTAAATGTTTAATATGTGATATGCGAGTATATAACAAAAGTTTAACATAGAAAGTGTATAAATGCTTCTGTTAAATCATCGGCTATGGTTAGTACTTCATTACACTTTAAGTGAAAAACAATAAAAAAATAAAAATAGAGGAACACGTAAAAAATAATAAATGACATGATAATTTTTATGCCGGGTAGAATACACTCTTAAAACAAGAAATAGAAACCTGCCCTGTAAATCTGGGTGTACCATAAGTCTGAGTAATTGAAAAATAGTCATATTAAGGATAGTCATAAAAATATCCTCCAAAATCTATGCACAACTGCAGTATCTGAACCCTGTAACTTCCACAACGAAAATTACTCTCCTTGGCACATAGAATGGCAGGCTCTAGAGGGGCGGGCTTACATACCTACTTAGCTTATTGTAAATGGGGACTCTGGAAAGGGGCGCTATAGCCTTTTACATATTCACTCTCTAAAACAACAAATAAACAGGGTATAGACAAAGTCAATAAGATTTATGGTTCCAGTCAATCAAGTGAAAGGAGAGAGAACTCTTTCATTGAGCCATGGCAGATATTCATCTACCCACAGAAAGGCTTCAGAAGTTCAAGTAGTAAATATTTGGGGCAGTGACTGTCTGGTTCCTAAGGTCAGTCTAGCACAGAGTATCTAAAATATAAAAGGGACAAAAATAGTTTTTTGGGTTTTTTTTTAGATTTTTTCACAAACATGACATAGAAAACAGGAACCAAGACGAGTCCAGTTACATTGTTAACCTTTTCATCCTTTGATGGATGATTAACTTCTAGATCTCTCGAGTGGTAACAATAACAGTTATCGGCACTTTTTGTAACATCCTAGAAGCAAATTTTTGACTGGTTAAGGATTAATAAATTATTTTGCTCATCTTGCTTGAATTGCTTTGGTTTAAAAGTTGATACATGGATCAAAAAATGACTGTATGGACTACTATATTATATGTGTGTCTTTAGAGGGCTGAACTTCTCACACTACAACAATCAGTTCCTTCCAGTTTCGAACACAATGACCCAAATCATTAGGGGAGTTGTTATGAACATCAACAAAGACATTTTGAGAAGTCCTCTCCCAACATGCTTCCGTTTTCCATGGTACGTGAGCATGGAGCACAATTGTAACTGTTCTCGAGAGCTGCTGATCCAGTGAGCAACCACAAGCAGTTAATACTAAAGGCCTTTAAATGGGAGGCTAAACAATAGGTCATAAACTAATTTCCCCTTAAAGGTACAAGAAGAATTTAACCCAGTAGCAGATGTTTATAAGCTATCACAAGCACACATTAATTTGGTTGGTCACACATGATGTTGGATTATTAGATTATATTTTGTTGTCAGGAGAGATATGTTACTACCAGAGATGTCAGTGTTTTACTTCCCTCTTCCTATTCAAAACACAGGCACCCTTTTTGAACCATGTCCATAAGTATACAAGATTGGTGTTTGGTCAAAAGGAATATCTTTCAGCCAAACAAGCATTTGTTTGACAGCTATCGAAAGTGTATAGCCAGGATAATAGTCGTATAACTTGCTATATAGCAAAAGGGGTTTACTTGTTGATCATATAAGCTGAATGCATCCATTGGACACTGAATAAGTAATGGATCAAAAGCATAGTCATAGGCATATGGCACATCTTCAGGTCATCTAAGTCCTTGCTCCTCTGATGTACTCTAAAAACATGTTAGCAACAGAGGACATGAAGGAGTACTGTGCGTTGTGAAATCAGGATAGAAGATGGGAATTTTTAACATTGTTTAGTACTAGAGAATTTATATTCCCTGTGTCTTGTATTTCTGGAGGTTATTCATGAATTTATGTCACGCTTTGAATAAAGTAGAACCCTAATATGAGTTATGGAACAAATATTATGCTGGGTTCTTTAGTTGCGGAGAATAGTTATGTGAAGTGATTTCCCTACACTTTTAGCTGTATCCTCAATGCCATGTAAGGTTCCCTGTTCATATGAAGGACACTGATTAACAATATAACCATTTATTAATGTTCAAGCATTTATAATAACTATATGTGTTTTTGGAAAGTCAAACATTTTTGGGATGGCTTGTCTGTCCTTTCTTTCATTCTGTTTCTTCTTGTAACAAGGGAATATATATCACCAACAAATGATAATATTTATGCCGTCATAATTGAATCAAGTGTAATCTGTAAAAAAATAAAAAATTATTTTGTAAAACTTTTCCATGTCACTAACTATATTTTAAAAAGTGCTACATGCTGCATTTTTCACTGTGGCCACTATCCCTAATAATAGAGTGATACTTGACGACTCTGTAGATGTTTTATTCGATGCAGGTGCCTCATTTTCCTCACAAACATGACTGACAAGATTGCAAAAATAGAAGATGACAATATCAGTAAAGCACTGAAGAATATGTTGGTACTATATAAGTAAGCAAAATAAAAATAAGGCTGGGTTCACACCAGCGCTTGAACTCCATTTGGGGTTTCTGTCCCCGAACCCGCTTAACAAATTTTTCCACATTTTTCAGGCGGAAACCCGGTGGACCCCATTATAGTCTATAGGTTCTGCGGGTTTCCATGGGTAACCGTTTTTTAAGCAGGATAGCTTTCCGTTTTTTGGGTCCCCAAGTGGACCCGAAGAACGGAAAGCCGAACGCTAGTGTGAACCTGTAGATAACATGATTGACCCATCTTTGCATCCACTACTGACCATAGATGATGTCACAGTTTATTTACTTCCCCATGCTGGACAGAGCATGTCTAGAAAACTGTCCTATAGACCTTGGTGAGTCAACTCCAGTCTTTTGCTGCCTATGGCTATGACTATGAATTAATGACAACCAATATAGCTGCCATAAAACTCCCCTAATAGTTGTCATCTAGCATTTCTGGACCCTTAAATCTGCCTACTTTACCATACAAGAACTGATGATGAATTAATGTAGAGCTATGGAAAAAAAAATGAATGGCTGCACTTGAGAGCTTTATTCTTCCTAGTACCATTATTATTATTATTACCAATGATTAGGGTACCAATAAAAATTCCCCTGCAGTTCAGTGAGCACCTATTGTATGATCTAGTGGAGTCCATAACAAGCACATTGTGGTTTATTGATCTGGATAGTAGTACTTGTAGTCACACCTTGGGGAATCAGTGATCTCTGAGCTAAGACACAAAGTAGCTTAATACATGGAAGAAGAGCCCTTCATTCTTGGTCTTAGTGGGACACCAGCTTATAAAAACCCACTGGTGACTTCTGTCTTGTTCTAATGACGTTAGAAAATAATTAAAAAAAATTATTGTGTGCTTCAAGGTGCCTACGTAATTTGCTAAGTGATAGTTGTCTCGTGCTCTGGAGCATTGTTCAGATGGTCCCAGTTTCAGTCTAGTCCTCCATCTAGTCTAAACTTGCATTATAGGACTTATCACATTGCACCATCAGATGATCTTCATTTTCCTCTACAATAAGTGACATCAGAGCATTGAAATTCAAGCACTAGCTTCAGACTTAGTAAACATATTTGCACTGAGAAAAATATACCAGCGGAACATGGAACAATTCAAGTTGACAAACTATGAGAACAGTATATAATGCAACCTACAATGAACTCATACTTTGTTATAGTGTATTATTTTACTCTGCATAACAAACTGCCATATAGCTTTAGAGCGTTTTCAGAAAGGTACTTATACTGAGATGAGTTTCCCATGACTCTGTTTGCTTTGTACATGTAAAGTTAGTATGTTATGTATAAACAAAGGCATGGAAAATGTCTCAAATGTCCTGCTGTTGCCATACTACCTAGCCAAACACTTAAAAGTCACTACTGAAAATGGCCGTACCCATGAGATACTAGGTTGATGGTTGAACAAATGTCAAACAAATGATCGTCTAGTGGATGATTGTTCCATTGACACAGCCCTAAACATTTTAGTCCACATTTGCTTCAACAGGCATCAGACTGGCCATACATTTTTATTAGACTATTTTTCTTGGAATGTTCTGGTATTGTTATTCCTTGATAGATTGTTTGTGGCCAAAAATTCCTTCATCCAACCATCAGATAAATATTGCAAAGGGGGCCAACTTCTTTTCAGATGGTGACTGTGTGTCAATGGTCAGCTAAAATGATTGTTTAAATTTCATGCAACAATCTTCATTTTGGTTAATATCAGGCATTTTCATAAACTTTGATCTGACGTGTATGGACTCCTTAAGGCTAAGGCCCCACTTAGTGAGCCACAGTGAAAAAGCACTGTGGGAAAAACCGTGGTGGAAACGCATCGTGGTTTTTCCTGCAGTTCTTTTCGCAGAAAGTCCGCAGACTTTCCTCTGCAGACTTTCTGCTTCAATTATACCTATAAGGAAAATGCCAGTGTTTCCGTAGGTATAATTGACATGCTGCGATTTACAAAAATGCTATGGTTTTTGTAAAGGCAGTATGTCTGCTGCAGATATTTTATCCAATGTGTGGATGGGATTTGCCAGAATCCCACATACTTTGCAGGTACTATAAAACACTGAGTTTTTTTTTTCCGTTTTTCATGGCATTTACCCTACGTGGGGTCTTGGCCTTAAGCATTATTCCCATCTCAGCAAATTGCTGCTGCAATGGGAATAACTGCTCCTAAGTCCTGGTTCCTAGGGTGGAACATATGGGAACAACCAAGCTGTGCTGTTCTACACTGTTCCCATAATTCCCATAGAGGTGAATGGGAGCTATGGAAACAGTGTAGTACATTTACCTATACCATTTCTCTAATTGTGAAGCTATGGAAACAGTATATCACTGTTGTGCTCCCATTCACCTATATGGGAATTATTATGGGAACAACATTGAACATCACTGCTCGACTGTTCCCATAACTTCCACATTAATAACTTGGACATAGGATCTTTTATTCACAACTGAGGTTAGGTTCACACATGCGCTGGGCTCTGTTGTTCAGTTCCGCCAGGGGACCCAAATGACAGAGAGTCCATCCATTTAAACAGCGGTTACCTGCGGACACCCACAGACCCCATAGACTATAATGGGATCCACCGGTTGTCTGTCAGGTTTCCACTGTTTTTTATACTGAAACCTTCATACAGGACTTTTCTCTCCACTGATTTTCAGCTGAATGATGCAGATGTGAACCTAGTCTCAGCAGCAATTTGCCAAGATGGGAATAGCCCTTTAAGTTATCTGTATGAGTGGTAAAACCATCATAAAGCTGGCCATACACATTAGATTAATGTTGTCCGAACTATCTGATTGCAGTGGGACCATCTGACCATTTAATGTGTATAGGGTCCTCCTGACCCTCCCCCAGTGGCAAATATGGGGGAAGAGAAGGATCAGGCTGTTGGATTTTAACATACCTGATTGATCCTTTTATTTTTGGTGGACATAGGAGGTTTCCAGAGGTGCCTGTCAGTGACTTCCTTCCTTCTCCTGATTCAAAATAAATGCAGGCTTTACAGACTCAAACATACATGTGCATGGGGGAGGGGAGGGTGCAATCTGTGTTTTGCACAGCAGAATATGTTGGAGCTATACAATCATCAGGCTGTAAATACTACTCTAAGCCTTCCAATCTGTAACTACTTAGAAGTCGCAGCCAAGAAATAATAATGAATAATTTCTGTGTGATAATGAATTATAAATTATTATTTTGCACCATGTTATCTGTTTTCTGTCTGTCTTGTTCTGCAGGTTGGGGCCTGTGGTTATATAGCTAGGAGCATAATTCTGAAAACTGATTTTACCAGTGACATTCCTGTGCTTAAGCTTCACTTGTCCATCACATGCACTGTACAGAAGACTGCATATTCTTTTTACAAGTTTGCTATTTGCTTTTTTTTTCCATTATGTGCTCTTCTCCTGATCATTTTTAAAGAATCTTTTCCAATAGTCCAGCTGTCTTTAGCCTGTAATTCCATATCTATATGCTAGACTAAGGATTTATTCACACGCCAGTCATTTTTGACAATGTGTCATCTGTGTTTTCCGCGGATAGCACACAGACCCATTGATTTCTATATGTCTATATAGACTTACGTTTCTTTTTTCCTGGATAGTGACTGTATATACAATAATTGGAAATATTAATTCCACTGGATTTATGAAAAACAAAGACAAAACACGGATCTCATTGTTTCTAGGACATGCTCCGAAAATTGCTTTTGCGCAGTCATGTGACTGTTTTCAGTGGGTTAGATGATCTTTCATTTTTTTAAATTGTGAATGGTGAAAAATGGTGAAAAAATGCATAGGTGGCAACAGAATCCCAGGACATTTCAGCCCGGCTCACAATGAACTCAAGATTGCCCCTTTCCCATTGGAAAAACAGACAGACCACCCACGAGGGTTTTTTTTTACCAACACCTCATGTCCTCTGTAGTTGGTCACACCACTCCCACCAATTTCCTTGGTTGCCAAGTATAATATCGGATGACAAATGGGTGGAAAATCACAGATACAGACAGAAAACTGATAAAAGATGGACACTGGCACGGAAGAAAAACGGTCCACTTTACCATGGACAAAAAATGGATATAGGCATGTAAATAAGGCCTAAGCATTTCTGTACAACCATGCAAATATTCCCCAATGTAGTGGCCATGCAATTGTGCAGAAAAATAGTGGTGTGCACACAGTAATGACATCCACCCATACACTTGTAACATCCACATAGAATTACCTATTAAAGTGATACAAGCAATAAACATAAAATTACATAAATTACATATCAGGCACATGGAGTAGCTACTAACAGAGCACTGCCCATGAAATAATGCCAATCTCATAACTGTGCCCAAATAACAATGTCAGTCACAGAGTAGTGTGTATATTGTAGTACAACCACAATAATAGTCTTACACACTTGCTAGAAATAGCTTACTGTATATACAAAAGTTCCAGTAAGAGTAGACACCATGACAGCCCTAGCAGTGGCAGTAGTCTTTATTTCAGTTGCTTTGTTCTTTTATTATTTGCATTTTATTATAGCTTATTTCTTCTTTTGACATTATATTTGAATACTTTACGTGTCTCCATTTACTTCCTCAATCTCACTTAGTTTACTTGAACAGTCCCATGCACCAGTGAAGTGTAACTTTGGCAGGTTGCCAGTCAAAGGCACTCTTGCAGATGATGGAAAACTTGTTCATTTGCCAAATTCTACCTAAAAAGTGGATATTTCATATTGAAAGAATCAGGTTGCATGTTTTATTTTAACAATGAATGTTTTTTTTCACAATGGATGTGCACAAAGATGCAGTAACTCTGTACTATGGAGGCAATCCTCATTCCGCTGTATTGTGTCTCCATGTGGCACTGCAGTACAGCTTCTGATAGAACAATTTTATTTCCTGTCCAATTTACATAGAATATGGCCCTATAAACTTTTGTGGATATTGATTTCCATCTAGGTCCAACTTGGAAATTGTGTAAGGTTTTGTACATGAACTCTAATGCTGTGTGTCATATTGTTGTTGATGTTCAGTTAAAGTGACACTCCAGTATTGTTTTAGCTATGCAAGGTAGTCGGGGAAGTAGATTTAGAATCTGCCATTACTGTTGTGGTCACCCTTGTCTACTACCTGTACCCGTGTCTAGTACCTGTATCCATGTCTATTTCTGGTTTCTGCAAAACAATGAACTTGGCTGCACCAACTGCTGCTGATAACACTGGGGAAGGTAATGGGGGCAAGGTGACCTGAGAGAGGGGGAACTATGAGAAATATATTAGAGAGGGGGCTATAGGGAGCAAATTATGTGAGTGGCAGAGGAAGAGCAAGGAGGTATTTTGTCAGAAGAGTTAAAGCAGAAGAACAGGAGGACTCTTCTAAATCAGAGGTCACATGATAACTCTGAATATAGTCTTCAGGCAGCAGAGACAGACTTCTTGACCGTGTGACTTATTGAAGAAGATTAAATAAGGATGAGACATTATTGATTACTATTGATTATATTGTCTTAAAGACAATCCAATGACAAAAAAATATATATCACTTTAAATCTGAATCTTACCTTGCTAACTCTTCCCATAATGTTACACATTACAAAGTGAAAAACCTACATCCAGCTACCCTATAAAGAATCTTATAGAGCAGTCAAAATAATTGTAATTTGCTTCTAATAGTACATCTACTTTCGGCCTTGTGTTGAATTTCTAGGCAGTTTCCAGCACTAATAATAATTGTGGATATAGTTTGCAGAAGTGATGTCAGGACCTTACAGATCTGTTGATCTATTGCATGTTAGAAGAGACTTATAAGGTCTGGAAATTTTCTCTACAAAGTGAGCTACACTGTAATAAATGGTTTGAAGATGGCAGTTTTTACTAGGTAGATCAGACCTCTTGATAACTTGTATACTATATATATATTATTAATATTATCTGCCTAGCAACTATTGTGGCCTTTGTTTCTTTCAATATTTTCCTATAATTTGCTGTTGTTCACATAGTAACTATTATATTAGTTATACTTTTAGTACACTCACTTATTACTTATCTGCCTGGGATTTTTGTATTACACTGCTCCAGATATAAATGATAATAATCGATACACCTGGATATAATAGGATTATAACATCTATTATTATTTCTAATTAATATTTCTCATAGTGTTTGAGAAAGGTCCAGGAGTCTTGGGCCTGGAATGTCACATAGATATTGTTATTGCCTCTTCAACAAAACTACAGCATAGATGTCGCATGTGTAGTACACAGCTTTTCAACACTTTGTATGAATCGGAGAGGCATCCCCAGGAGCTGTTGGTTCTTATTAAAGGGGTTGTCCGGGGAGTGTAATTTACCTTAGTTCCTCTGGTGAATTTATAAAGCTGAACCTGGGGGTTCAAGGCCTCCAACTGCTATGACATCATCTATCCTACTTGAGTGACAAGAGCAGTGCTCCCTGGGCTGAAGGCCCGCCCCCAGGGCACCAACTGCCTCATTTGCACTGTAAAGTGCTCTGTAATGCAGTGGTGGCAGTTGACTAAGCATGAGGGAGGTGGTAGACTGCCTTTAAGCCCCCCTCAGGAATGCTCAATATTAATCTCTAAGCCTCCAGAGACCACAAGCAACATCGACAATCTCTGCCCCAAATCTAATCCCCTTAACCCCCTAATGTAAATCCCAAATCTTTATTAACCCCTAAGGTTGGGTTCACATTGATGTTGGGGCATTCTGTTTTATTGTTTCAGAATAGAGACAGAAAAACGGAAGGCGGGTCATGAATGGATGTATTACATGACAGACACCAACAGAGCTTGATGAACCCTTTTAAGCACAATGCTGTCCACTGGGATTCCCTCATGGTATCATGAATTTATTGTCATCTTACACTATTTTTTTCTGTCATTTTTGACTGCCATTTTTAACAGAACCTCCAACACAAAGCTTCCAATACAGATGTGAACATAACTTAAGATTTAAGGGTTCTCTTGAAAGTATTCACGTAGGCAGAATAATGACCCTGCAAAACATTCAGCTCCATTTTCCCTACAGGTTAAATATTCATATTGGATAGGTGGTAAAGATGCACAAAGTGTTGTCATGTTAGGAGACCCAGAAATCATATGGCTGCCTCTGGGGTGGTTTAACACCTCTTCTGGCCACTATGAAATGAATACCATACTGTATGCTGCAGGTTAACAAAAAGGATAGTAGCGTTGTACCACATTTGAATTCTGTTCATTCTGTATGCATGAAATCTTCATATAATGTTCATAAAATAAAATCCTGTGCAGTTTCCTCACTTGCTTTGACTTGCAGATATTGAGTAGCCCTTGTTACCTAATATCATAAGTAGGGAGAATGGCTATAATAGCTATATTTGCTTAGTTTTTGCACTTATTCTAGACCAATCACACCAAATGTCAGTCTGAATTTGTGTATGTAAATGATCAGTGGATCTGGCTGAAATCTGTATCATACAGGGGTAAAGCTATAGAGGGTGCATAGGCGGCAATTGTTAGCGGGTCCTGGAGACAAGAAGACAACAGTATTAAAGATATCAAATGGTAAGTGGATGTCCTGTTACATATATTGCATTGGAAAAGGCCATTGAAAAAAAAATGTAATTGGTTATATATTGGTTATTTGCTGACAAAACTCATATTCTCTGGTTGGCACAGGGGGAAGTAGGGATTGGAAGCAGACCCAGGAAGAGCTTAGCCTTAATGATGAAGATGTGTGCCATGGTGCCAATGAATTTTAGCAGGTAGCAGCTGGAGGGAGGGGGAGGGTTGTGAGGTATAAAAGAAATGGTAGGTTTGGAACCAATAGGAGATAACATGAATGGTCATATTGGTGCAATTGGCATCTATAATAACTAGTTCTAGGGCTTATTCCACCTTGTGCAGCATGGCATAATTTGGACATGAATAGGCACACCCTTTTGAGCAAAAGTGGATGGGAGGCCATGCCTGGTGAAAGCTGAACAGATGTGTTGTCATTACTGGATCAGACGGTAAACCTACTCAGTAATGGCTTGTGAGACTGGGGGCTATTGGTTGGTTAACTGTGGAGGGTGGAAGTTTGCAAGAGTACCTTGCAGCACTGGAGTCCTAGGTTCGAATCTGACCAAAGACAACATCTGCAAGGAGTTTGTATGTTCTCCCCGCGTTTGCGTAGTTTCCTCCAGGTACTCCGGTTTCCTCCCAAAGACCTACTGTTAGGGAATGTAGATTGTGAGCCCTATATGGGACAGTGATTAACAACGCCTGTAAAGTGCTGCGGAATATGATGGCGCTATAGAATCAAGCAAAATAAATAATACTATGCAGGCCAATGCTGAAGCAGTATAGGCCGACAGCATCACTGGTCCATTGACATTAGCTTCAGGGAAGTCTGGAAGGAGGCCAGGAAGGGAGAGGCTGCAGCTGGGTCCAGTCAAGGCCGTGAAATGTGCAAGTTCTCAGAGGACTAATATGGACCTATAGTAGAGGCCTTGGTACCTGAGGTTCAGCCTACTTTGTTCAGTTGTGAGGGTTACAAGGTCACAACATTGCACCATGTAAGTAAAAGCACCAAATAGATTGTAACTGAAGCCAATACGATTCTGTGCCTGAGTATTGCAACTACTCAGAGTATTGGGCCTTTAAGCTTTTGCACCACTGTATTTGCAGTTATGTTCAGCAAAGGTGAATTCCTTGTACTTATTGCATAACTGCATTTTCACACAATTTTTGACATGTCCGAAATTTTGATCTGAGAGGGCTACTGAACATTAAGGGTATATTCACACGTAGGGTTCTGCCGCAAAATCAGGGCAAATTCTGCTATGAATCTGCCTCTCATTTTTTTAACCCATCATGCAAGACACTCAACTGAACATTCCTATTCATCTGGAGTTAATGAAAACCATGGTTGAAATCTGAATCTCTGTTTTTGCTTTTTGCCGCGGAGAGTCAGAAGGCCAGACAGTGAAGAGTAAGTGCTAAGCCAAGCACTGTCGACCCTCACTAGCTGAAGATGGGTTTTTATAGATAGTCTACCTGAGACCTAACTGAGACAGTATCTTTAGACAGTCCGTCAGTCACTATAGACGTATAGTAGAATGTTAATGAATCTTGTTGAAATTGTTGATACCTCCTTCTATTAATGGTGCGTTTGGCACATTATCTCTTTTTATAAAGTATACGCTAGAATTTAGTCTTGTGGTGTAAGATTGAACTACTCGGAGTAAGGGTTTATACACAATGTAGTGTGATTAGGTCTTACACAGTGGACCACAGAGTAACAGATTTATTATTGTGGTTATGACTAAACACTGGCGTATCTTTGCATCTAGTTTGGGCTAAAAAATTTTGACATGCTAGACATGTAGGTGTGGATTCTCAGAAAAAAGGAATGTGGTTTAAATGTACCACCACATACCAAAATAGTGTAAAAAATTCTGACTCACAGTAAACCAACTAAAAGGCGGTATAAATGTGGACTAGACAGTCTAAAGACACACCAGATTTAACATCTAGCATCAGTCACTTTAATAAATATTTTAATTGATTTTTACTTTGAGAATGCCAATAAAATATGATTTTTTACTTTTTGAATTTAAATTTGGGTTGAGCCTCTCTTACAGAACTTGGATTAAACATATTTTACTGAATGTATTACTAGTCGCAGTCTGTGTTGTGTGTGTCAGTGATACAACAGATTCAACAGATTTGATCACACACCAGCTCCTCCCACCCCAGCATGTCCTTCAGCTCCCCCCACCACAATGACTTCTCCCCATGCGGCCACTTCCCAACAGACCAGTAAATCCAGAAATCTGTCTTTATCTGACCACAGTCTGACCTTCACACGGGCCCAGGTGAGGAAGGAGATGAAAAAGATCAATGCGAGGAAAGCCGCAGGGCCAGATGACATCAGTGCAAGGCTAATTAAGACTTGTGGGGACCAGCTGTGTGGTATAATTACATATATGTATAATATGAGCCTGAGGCAGGAAATAGTCCCTGAATTATGGAAATCTTCTTGTGTGGTACCAGTTCCAAAGAAACCCCACCCTATGGACCTCAATGACTACAGACCTGTAGCACTGACATCCCACCTGATGAAGATCTTGGAGAGATTGGTTCTCACACATCTCCGCCCTCTAGTGAGCCCCGCTATGGACCCCCTCCAGTTTGCTTATCGGCCGGGAATTGGGGTAGATGATGCCATCATCCATCTTCTGCACAGGGCTCTGTCTCACCTGGAGAAACCAGGGAACACAGTGAGAATAATGTTCTTTGACTTCTCCAGTGCTTTTAACACCATACAGCCCAGGTTATTGAGGGACAAGCTGGGCCTTGCTGGAGTGGACCACCACCTCTCCAACTGGATCCTAGACTACCTCACAAATCGACCTCAATACGTGAGAGCCAAAGACTGTGTGTCAGGTACCGTGATCTGTAATACGGGGGCACCTCAGGGTACGGTTCTCGCCCCTTTCCTCTTCACACTGTACACTGCAGATTTTAGGTGCAACTCATCCAGCTGCTACCTACAGAAGTATTCTGACGACTCTGCAATAGTGGGTCTCATCACAGATGATGATGATAGGGAGTACAGAGAACTGAACCAGGATTTTGTGGACTGGTGCCACCAGAACCACCTGAAGATTAACGCGGGGAAGACGAAGGAGATGGTGGTGGACTTCCGTAAAGGCAGAAGCCCTCCTAAACCAGTGGACATCCTGGGGATGGGCATCGAGATTGTGAACACCTATAAGTACCTGGGTTTGCTCCTTAATAATAAGCTGGACTGGGCAGATCATATGGAGGCCCTGTACAGGAAGGGCCACAGCAGGCTCTACCTGCTTAGGAAGCTGAGAGCCTTTGGAATCCGGGGGGCACTTCTTAGAACTTTCTTCAACTCGGTAGTGGCATCAGCCATCTTCTTTGGAGTGGCCTGCTGGGGGAGCAGTGTATCAACCAGGGATAGGAATAGACTCGACAAGCTGATTAGAAGGGCCAGCTCTGTCCTGGGGAGCCCACTGGACCCAGTGCAGGTGGTGGGTGACAAAAGGATACTGTCCGTGGTGAGCTCCATGCAGAAGAAGAAGTTCCATCCCATGCATGAGACTGTGATCGCGCTGAGCAGTACTGTCAGTGACCGACTGCTCCACCCTAGGTGTGAGAAGGAGCGCTATCGGAAGTCTTTCCTCCCCACCGCGGTTAGGCTGTACAACCAACACCGACCTAAGCGGAGATCATTACACACAGAGAACTGAAATATCTCTCTGCCTGTTAAATCCCCCCCCCCCCCCCCCCCGCTACTTCCTATCTGTCTGTCTGCTATCAAAGTAATGCCTCTTACCTTGGAACATTCCTGTACATGTTGTATTTGTATTTGTATCTGCTTATCTTTGCTGCTGTAACACACTGAATTTCCCCATTGTGGGACTATTAAAGGACTATTATTATTATTATTATTATTATTATACCATGTCCGCTTTGTATCTTTAGCTGAAAGGATCCCACCACTTTAACTCACTGGCATGATCTCTTCAGAGAATTTCACTTTCTGGTAGGTCTGGCTATCGTCATGCCTATACCCAGGTCACTTAAGCAGCATGCCTTGTAGTTATATATCTCCGCCACCTGTAGCCTGAATGTTATTGAAGAGACTACAGCTAATTGTAGATAGCACCACCACATGCTACAGGATACACCATTTGGTCTCCAATCTAGTGTCCTGGTTCTGAACTTTACTGATACTTTATCAAGGGGCTTAGAAATTGAATGTAGGACCTTTCAGTGCAGACCAGATGTCTGGAAACCAATGAGGTTTACTGGATGCCAGACGAAATGTAAAAGCCACTGCACTTTTTGACCTGTAATGTAAAGAGATGGAATGAACACATGTTTTTAAATGTTATTTTCAGGTTTGGCACTAGTATTTGACATTGGGATTTGGCACAGAGTGAAATTCTTGAAGTCAGGGAAACCTGGATGACAACTCAGTGGAAATGGTTATGCAGCCAGATTGGTTACATATTGTCATTTCTATGCATTATTGGCTTCCTTACAATTGTAAAGTAACTGACGTTTCTAAGGTTCTGTTTACACCAACAACATAGTAGTGCATACTCCTCATTCAAAATATATGCAACTGTATATCATATCAACCATTGACTTCTATTATTAAAAATTCCCTTTAGAATTGATTGGATCCAAAGCATCATTGACACTTAACAGCACAGTGAATCATAAAAGGAATGCCAAGACATACTGCCCAAACCTGTGCCAAAAGACACTGTTTGGCATATGTCAGGTCCATTATGGTCTATAGATACTGTATGTTCTTCATTAGACCACAAAACTAGAGTATGTCGTGTGAACATAGCCTTATAACTATAGCATGGTTGAACAGTGGCATAACTTGAGGAGATGCAGATGGTGTAATCACATCCAGGCCCAGGAGTCTTATGTGGCCTATAAGGTGTTTCATCCTAATATGGGAATATCAGTACTATAAACATCACATTAAAGTTGGGGGTATGTGCTGTTGTTCTCCTATAACAGCTGTACTGTATGTATCTTAGACCTACCCTCCTGGTTCAGTGAGGGGTCAGGGCTTCGTGAAATGTAAATCTGGTGATTTATGGCATGCTTTTGCAGGACCAGACTGGACAACCCTGCTCTAAAGTTCAAAAACGTATTAATAATCATTCATAGCCATGGAAGTTTAGGAAATGAACTTGGGTCAATGCTGACAGAGAGTGAATTATCAGTGGTTTAATAGCTGATATGTACCATTACAATAAATGATACTGTAATGTCTCAAACTATACATAGGAGCAATATTTTAAGGTAAAGTGCCAGGAGAGACATGAAAGGGACAGATAATGTCCATTACTATAAAATATATCAGTTCTGTGTGATTGAAGCTCTGTGCTGGAGGAAGGGGGGGGCGAAGAAATGGCATATATTTTACCCTGTAAAAATACCCTCAGAGAGAGAGGAATTCCAGGGTCACAAGGGGAAGTGTTATCAGATGACCATGAAGAGTCTCCTCTTATCTCCCTGCAGCACTAGTTTAAAGCGTGGCTTGACAGTGACATATACAAAGTTTTTATGTCCAACCATTGAGAATGACTTGCTGCAGCTGGCATGAAGATAAGAAATCAACATAACAGTAAATGTATTGCTGTCTGACAATTTCATTGGCTTTTTGCATTTTTCTTTTACTTTTCTAAGTTTTCAAATGTCTTAAAAATGTGTTCACGTTGATCATAACCTACAATGCATTTATTAACTCTTAGTTTCTGTTACAATAATATTTTTGGAGGTGACTATAGGAAACTCATATTTCTACTTAGCATAGGCTATTGATTTTTGATTTTAGAGGGTCCAATGATCTGTAGAAAGAATGGGCCGTCGTGCTCAAATATCACCTTCTCTTCATTTTAAATAAGAACCCTGTAAAATATTGAAAGCCCTCGCTATAGATTCTCATACTTTAGACCGGAGGCTTAGCCATAGGTGTTGCAGGTGTCTAATTTACATCTGGGCCCTTGTGACTGATGGGCCAGAGGCTCTTCAGCCATACATGAAGACACCAGTGTTATAAATAGCACATGGTAATGGGTGGTGGTACAGATTTTGCATTGTAGCCTAGGAGCTTTAAGTTCACTTGTGCCACAACCTTAATAAAATACATCATATGTCTTGGGAGGATGATATGCAAATGGACAATCACATCTCACTATCGACACTAGCTCATGTTAAAAGTCAAGGACTCTGCAGTTATGTAGGGCATCTTGGAAGACATTTCCCTCACGCTTTTTTTTTCCTTGTTGTTTGCAGATGACACAACTTTGGCAGTATTCTCTGCCCTCAAGGAACCTGAACATATGGACCATAGGCCCACTGCTGCCTCTCAGCACTATATGTGGTTAGACCAAAGTTGAAGTTGTAAGCTCATTATGGGCATGAAACATGTACTTCCGATTATGAGATTTGTTTGTTAAAGGGGGACTCCTGATATTTCAAGTTACCTTCTATCTACAGAAAAGGGGATCACCTGCTCATTGATAGAGAACTGGCCACTAGGACCCCCACCAATTTTGACAATGAGGGGTCCTTTCCACTTGTCCGCTCTGCTGCTCTAATCATTTGCTGAAGATTTCTGAGCACAGCTGTTCTATTCATTTAGGGGTACATAAAACACCTGTCCACAGGAAAAATAGGTGCCCCCACACCAATCAGCAGGTTATCTCCCATGGATAACTAGAATTCCCCTTTAAGAAATAAAGCTGTGGCCATCCTCATATGACCCAACAAAAAAGACTGAGTTTTTATGGGGTTGCTCCCCTATGGTTCACTACCATATGACAATAATGGTCATATTTTCATAGTTTTTTCCTGTTAGTCTCAATCTGTCAGTGGTATTCCATTGATATACTACAGTTGGCTCTTGATCTTGGATAGTTGAGTAGATGTTTTAAACTAGGCCTGTTTATTAAAGGTGGAATTCTTTTGGCAAAAATATAAAACTTAGACTGGACCCTTCTATTAGAGGTAGCCACCTTGCATAGTATCTACTTGTTTTCCCATATTGCAGTACTAAAGCATTGATGTGGAGCATGTCATGTATGTTATGAAATAGATTGTCCTTGTCAGAGTATTGCATGGTTCCAAATGTTGGGCTAATGGATTGGAAGGAATGCTGGTTGTATATAGATGCGGCATTCTTCTTTAACAAGACACTGGAGAGCATTTCTTGATTTGTGTCTGGATCGTGCAGAGTCTTGCAGAGCTGCTGGGGTGAGTGACAGTTTAAAGACAGATATAAGTGGTTATTAGTAAAGCACAAACGTCTTAGAAAGCGTTGTGCATGACTGCTGTCACTGGCTCCATGCTGTGTGTGTTACAAAGCCCTTAATATGCCACTTCAAATAGACGGTCAGGTGCCTACCATCTCTTTCAGAACATTGTTATTCACAACTTCAGTAAAACGAACAGCTTGAAAATCCAGAAACAGCAAGATGGAGAATATTTTTCAAATGCTGTTCTTTATAGTAAATGGTAAACCAGTGGGTGACAACATCATTGAACACAACATTTCTACTAAGGACAGACCTGATGACAATATATGCCAGGCTACTAGATGGCTTTTAAAATAAATGAAAAAAAAAAAACTAAAGTAAAGGTGACAGTCCTCCAGAAATCTGGCTGATTCTATCAGGCTGCAGAACTTTCCATAAAATAAAAATATCAGGTCCGTAGCTTCGAGGAATTTTTAGCCTTTTCTCTTTTTTTTTTTTTTTTATTGAACTACACATGTTTAATACACATGGTAAGTAGATTTTTGTTTTTTAATGGTTTGAACATCTTTTGGGGTCTGTGGTATTTTTTTTTAAATGTAGCATGATGAAGACAGTGTTTTTTACTGCTGATTTTTCCACAGGCTTCTCAAAAGAATTTACAAAATGCCAGAAAAAATGTTCAAAATGTCACAAAATAAAGAAGTTACCAAAAATGCTCAAAGACGCTATTAAAAGACTTCAAATGCATGCCAAGTATTTTAAAGTTCTAGTGTTAAAGCCCCAAAGCCCCTTTAACACATTTCCACATTTTTCTCACATGCCTTCTCCTGTCCAGATGTATACTTCCCACGTTTTTTGGATTGCCAAAGAGGTTCTCTTCATTGAGTGAAAAAAGCATTTTTATGGAATAAAATGGAAGAACATTTTATTATTTATACATTGTTATTGACATTTTTAAAATATCCAAAAATAATATACCGATTAGCCTTCAATATCCAGAAAGATGCTTTTTGGAACATTGTATATATAAAGAGTCTCCACTGATTTCGTCATGCCTTGAACCCATGACTGTTTGGTATTGCTGGATTCTTCTTCATGCCTACATGTTCAGTAGATTTGAGATAAGTACTACTACAGGTCACGACAAAGTCAAAATTTTCCCATACACTTTTATATTCTACAGTCCTTAATGAACTGAAGATCGTTTAGCACTCTTTATTAGAACTCCTATTCTTCTTTTTGCATGTTCATGAAGTGAACATCTAGCCAGTGTAGTACTTCAAATTTATTTAGCCCTTCCCCCAAACTGATGTACTGTTACATCACAATTACAGCAATCTTACCACAATATATTCAGTAGATACATGGGCACAGGAGGTGTGTCTGTGCCATCTATAATATATAACCGGAATTATATAGCCAAAATCCCACTTGAAGCTAAGGCCCCATGTAGTGGGATGCAGCAAAAAAAGCGCTGCGGGAAAAGTATGTTTTTTCCCGCACCGCTTTTCACAGGAAACCTCTGCGGACTTTCTGCTTCAGTTATGCCTATAGGGACACCGTAGGTATAATTGACATGCTGCGATTTCCAAAAACCACAACGTTTTTGGAAATCGCAGCATGTCTGCTGCACATATTTTCCCGCAATGTGTTGATTTGCAGGGACTGTAAAACGTTGCGTTTATTTTCCGAGGCGTTTACGCCATGTGGGGCCCCGGCCTAAAAGACCAGGATTGGAGTACCTCCAAGTTTGACAATTACCTTTTAAAACCTCAGCATTCTGAACGCCATAACTTTTTTATATTTCTGTCTACAAAGCTGTATAAGTATTCTTTGTTTTTTTTCATCACTATTTTAAGGAGAAAATTTTGAGGGGGTTAGAGTTGACCGAAAAATGGCAATTTGCGCCATTTGTGATTTATTTTTTCTTACAGCTCCAGGCTGTTGTGATAACAGATCGCCACCCCACTATGACATTCCAGGACGGCATCGATGATTTTTACTATGGCAGTACCCATACAATGACTTTGATGCAATTGACTGTTTCATCTAAGTGGTTAACAGTCGTGAACAGTGCTGTCACCCATCGTGGCTGTAAGTGGTGGGTGCCTGCTGTATAACGGCAATGTATGGATAAGCGTCAGCTTATGAGCAGTCTCCATACTCTGACATTATGACATACTATTACATCACATGTCAGGAAGTGGTTATTGTCAGCTGAACCCACCAATTTCAGCAGTACTTGCCAACCATCTAATGTGTATCAGGGCCTCCCAACTATCTCCTGACAACCAGGAAAAAGTAAGGTTGTGAATGTTGGAATCCAACTATTTGTTGATAATAATAATAGTGATAATTGTGTTACTTCGTAGTTATGGTAAGACCACAAACTGGAATGGTTACGTCAGGTTTAAAAAGCTTAGTAGATGGAAGAAACACAAGAAATTCATTTTTTTAAGTATTAGATCACTGGAGATATCTATAGACAGTTTACTACATGTGTGTGTATGGGTAATTGGGAGAAGACCTGTTTTTGGGGACACGAAAAACGGAAACCCAATCCGCTTAAAAAGCAGTTACCCATGGAAACCCACAGACCCCATAGACTATAATGGGGTCCGATGGGTTTCTGCCCGGTTTCCGCCCAAAAAATGTGGAGAGAAAATTCCTGCTTGCAGGAGCAGGTAGGAGCAGAAAAGGGGTATGATTCAGAGCTCTAATCAAAGGTAGGTAGTGTCAGAGCTCAAATTCACATATGCCTGCCTGCTCCTGCCTGACACCGCCCTCCTGACAGTACAGAGCCTAAATAGCATATCAGACACCAAAACTAACAGCACCAATTTCTTGGGAACAGTAGAGTCTAGGAAAAAAAAATTCCAACTGAGTGGAAGAGCAGCTACTAAGAAATGCCAAGAACTGCAATTCATTGAGGTGGTGAAAGGTCATCTTTAATTGGCTCATACAGCTTTAGTTATATGACCTTATTTATTTAAAGATGGCTGGACCATTGTACCAGACAAGCCCTCTTACCTCTTGAGTCTCCTTATTTCCTCATAGATTGTAAACTCTTGCAAGCAGGGCCCTCACTCCTATTGTTTGATATGTTAATTCTTTGCCACATTGTAATGTCAAAAACTGTCTGTTCATGTGTCCTCTGATTTGTAAAGTGCTGTGGAATATGTTGGCGCTATATAAATAAAATTATTATTATTATTATTATTACTACTACTACTATTTAATCTAACCAGACTCTGCATCACTGATTCCGATACAATTGGATTTTTTTCTCTAGTCCCCATTGTTCCTCAGCAATCAGTGATGTTAGTTTTGTTTCCTCATATGCAAATCACTGTTAAGTGGGTGATGTCAGGCCGGAGCAGGCAAGGGGTTGTGATTCGGAGCTCTCTGACCCTGGCCAATCAGAGGCAGACTTTGCCAGAGCTCAGGTTCATTTTCTCTTCTGTCCTCCTGTTAGAGCTGTTAAGTGATGCAAAGAACTGGAGTTGGTGGCAGTGGTGAAAGGTTCTCTTTAAATGTCTATAGTGCCTTTACTTTTGTTACTCGGTGTTACATACCTGATGGATTGGAATGTGGAAGGAGTCCCACAATTTATCTTTTGGGTTGTCTGACTATGTGACTGTGCGGCACTCCTAGTTCATTGCACTCAGACAGGAACAACAAAAGGATAAATCATACATAAGTGAATTCATCTGCTTGACCTCATGTCCCCTGTCAGATGAAGAGAGCAAAGCTGGGATTATATAAGGTCCAGATATCCCACCAGACAGCTGACTACTTGCCACAATAAGGTCTATCTGGCAACCATCATCACTGGACTTATCTTAGTTACTTAGGTGATCATTATACAAACAACTAAAGGGAATCCAAAGCATTAGATCCTGCTCTTTTTTGTTTTTCCTTGAAGAATGTCTGACCCTAATTTGACCACTCTTGAGAAAGGGTACGGTGGGCAGAAATCCTAACTGGATGTGACTGTCCTTTATGCGGCCCTATTATCGGGCCAATCATTAGGAACAAGTGTTTAGGAGTGCTTATTCCTGATAATTGTTCTGTTTAAATGTCCCCCCCCCCCCCGATCAGTCACAAAATGAGCAAAAGCTTGTTTGTTGGCAGAATGTATTTTTATATACTGAATAAAAGATGCAGATTGTCAGCAGCACATCGTCCTGTGTAAACTGAGACGTGCTGCCAACAGTCAATAAAACTGTATCACGAGGAAGAATTGCATTATGGATCATTCCTCTCCCATGCACTCTGCATCATCCTGTGTAAAAGGCCAGTGCAAATGAGCACCAATCAGCATGTTATACCAATGTCTTCAGATTTACTATCCAGCTGTCTAATGTATATGTGGGGTCTCTGGTCTTTTCCCCAACAGCATATGTTGCTGTCATCTGGATTTCAGCTGCCCAAAGCTTCAATCTGTTGGAGGATGCCCGATGGCTGGGTGTAGTAGTACTTAAACTTGTCAAGGTAGCTATGGACTTGACCAATATCTTCCAGCTCACCGCCTGGGCTGGCGCAATTATTATGGGGCATGATAGTATCTCACCTAATTGACAGTCCTCCTGAGCGTGATAGGAGCATAGGGTGCCCATGATGTTTGTGCACTAATAAGACTCAAAGTATGCAGACAACAGGGAAACTTCAAAATTTACTTGCAGTAGAATGTAGTACAACAACTTCCAAAAATGAAGGTACACATTTTGCAACTTGTGTTGGCAGTTGTGCCATTGACTAAGGGGTGTATTCTTACACAGACAACACTGATTGATTGGACAGTATCAGACTGTCAGAAAACCAACTGGAAACACCCAGTTGTCAATTCATTAAAGCATTTGTAGAAGGAATAACAGAGGAACAGCATGTAGAGTTCTTAAAAACAGATGACCCAGAATTATTTCACGGAAAATATAATTATTAACTAAAACATGTATTTCATTGCTGTCATACCTGGTTTTCATACCTCTCAAACATGTCCCTATAGATTGCAGTTACATACAGTGTATCTTGTATATGTTTACCATAAATTCTCATGTAAATCTATAAAATGTTAGCTGAATGTAGGTCCAGTCTGATGAAATTATTTTCTATAAGTATTTTATATATTGACTAGTTGGACTTCCTTTACAGCCAATGTCTTTGCTTCTTTAGGCTTTGCACATAATAAGTAATACACTCTGCGTGTTCTAATGCGTTTCTTAATTATGTGAAGCTACCCTAAAATGGAATATAAATTAGAGCTCATCAGCGTGTTTACTGTAATTATGGTTGGACTAATGCAAAAGATAGAGTTGGCGCAGTGAATTTTTTACTACTTTGTTAGTAGTCTTTTTTTTATACTTTTCCTTTTTTTTTACGTCTGCAGTGCTAGGGCTGATGTACATAGCTGTATTACTTTTTGTATGGCACCACAATTGGGTAAAAGTCCATGCATGGTGCCCCACTGTATGTATGCTATCATCTGTACAACACTAATTTCATATCAATCTGACACAAAAATAGTGGCATATGTCAGTGGCTTCAGTAAGATGTAGATCTCAAATAGCTCTATGTATACCGTACCTGTTTGAGCATTGTATGTCAGCACACAGAAGACAGCAGACAAGATAACACAAGTAGCTGAACAGTAGAACATTGTGGAAGTAGAATCAGTGGGCAGAGCTCTGTAATGCCTGCCTCCTACAAACCCGTGTTACTGCTGCGTAGGATACTGGTTGCACCTTGACCTCAAGGACAAGTTGACATCTCGGTATAATGGTACCTTCTTCCCCAAGCTATGCAGGCCTGTTTTACTGATCTCCACGCACTGCTGCCCCACTCAAGCAATCTCTTTCAGGTATGGGATAGGGCCCTCAAATAGTGTGCCCCTTCTGACCCTGGGTAGCCTGGACAACCTTTGATGTTAGTGGATTGCATCTCCAGCAGTGCTACACAGTTCCGCCTATCAAAAGCCATTACGTAATCTGATTCTCAGACACTTCCAAAGCAACAACCATGAGATGACCTGCACCCCCACCCATCAATACAACACATAGCGCAATTCATACCTTGTGACATATGCGAATACAACACAACATGCCATGCAACCTGTATAACCATTTTGAACATTTTGAGCTTTCAACATGCCAAGCTGTGGCACATTGCACTAAGGCCACATCTCTGTCAAACTCTATACCCAGTGTGAACGTCACCCGAACCAATCCCTAGTCCATATATGCAACTATTCCTGTGAACTAAGAGAGGAACAACCAACTGTTCATGTGCATGCCACACCACTTTACATCAGCACAGGTTACTGCTGAGCCCACTTCCCACTAGTGCCTTGCACTGCTGGCTAGCTGTGAATATATACAATTTTTCTGTGTGTCACTCTATCCTGTCAATCTAAATACTTCAATAAGGTGTTTTAAGTATTCTCCTTATATATCTTTGCTCACCTTTATAGGGCTTACTTGCGGTCAAACTTTACATGCTCCCACATGTGACCATGACTCCAGTGCCTTAAAGCAACAGTGTACAGGTACAAAACTCAAACATATGTATTCCATTTGTCATACATATTGTATATGTTTCCTTCAATAAAGTGTATACAAGGAAAATGCAGATTTTCAATACTTGTAGCATATCATTGGGCAACATGAACACATTATCAAAGCGTTCAAGGATAAAAATGGTGTAGGCAGCATTGACAGTCCACATCAGTCTTAACATCATACTGCTCCATTGTTAGGAGCTGTAAGGGACTCTGTGTCACCATATTGCCCTTTGCCGTGTGCTTGATGGTTTAATGTGACATCTGAGCTATACTATGTCTAATTACACCTAAAAGGAATATATCATTACATTTTTAATTTATTTATTAAAACCAGATAGTGAAATAGATCACTTTATTCTAATCTGCTTTTATTTTCTGGTTGTAGATTTTTTAAATTCTATTTTCAGTATATGATTATGGGGCAGCCATTTTGCCCAAGCTTTTTCTCTATTCTGTCAACAGCATTTAGTCATATGCTTTACAGTATAGTCATGGCCATAACCAGCAATAGACAGGAGCTGACTCACTGAGGTCTAAGAGAGAGTTTTCTAGGCATGCTCTGTGCAGAGAGGGGAAGGAGATCAGCTGTGACATCATCTATTGTCAGTAGTGGTTGCAATGATGTGTGTTATGTGATGTTGTCTATAGAGGCATGATCTTCTATCATAATCCTGTTTGTCTTGTCTGTGAAGAGGTGACTGCTGCAGAATTGTCAAGTGTCAGTCTATTTTAAGGCTTAGTGGCCTGAATGAACATTGCAGGATATAGTACTTTTAACTTTTTTTTTTAAATGATTTAAAAAAGTCATTGCTGGTGAAATATTCCCTTTAAGTAGCTATAACTAAGGCCTTGTGCTCTGAGCATGTTGGTTTTACAGTGGTGCATGAATTTATATGGCTCAGTAAGTTGTCATACAAAATTATACTATTATGTAAAGCTCAGTTTGACATTCAGTTGAGCATCATACAATTTTTTGCTGTGTCCAAAACAAAGTCTTAATAATGGCCACATGCAAGAGACCATAGGGCCAACTTCAGCAAGCAGTGGAGAATTCAGAAACAGTTAATAGTCAGTCATGTATTCTTTAATTCAGTGTTTCCCAACCTTTTCAGACTCAAGACACCACTGGAAAAAGAATTTCCTCAGGGCACCCCTACCAAATACTTTTTACTAGAAGAAAAAAAAATTACAGCTACAAATTAAAGTTGGAACCACATCAAAACTGCATGTATTTTTCTGTTGCAGTTTTGTGCTATTGTAATTGCATCACAACTGCACCATGTGAATGCATCCTCAAAGCTACACCATTTTATACTTTCCACCCAGCACATAAAAAAATTCACCTTTTACCATCACCAAGCTCCTTTAATGGCCCCATATCATGCAGTACATGCTCCCTAGTAGCCCTCAGACACATAATAAGGCTTCCCAGTGGCCCCCAGATGCCTAATAATGCTCCCCAGTGGCCCCCTGGCAAGTAGTAATGTTCCTCAGTAGCCCCCAGGCAAGTAATAATATCCCCTGTGACCCTCCCACAAGTGATAATGTCCCCCAGTGGCCCACAGATAAGTAACAATGTCTCCCAGTGACCCCTGGAACCTAATAATGCTCCTCACTATCCCCCAGACACCTCATGATGCTCCCCAGTGGCCCCCAGACAACTAATAATTCTTCCCAGAGGCCTCCAGCCACCTAATAATGCTCCCCAGTGGCCCCCAGGAAAGTAGTAATACTACCTAGTTGTCCCCAGACAAGTAGTAATACTTTCTAGTGCCCCCCCAGGCAAGTAGTAAGGTTCTCCAGTAGCCCCCAGACAAGTAATAATGTCCTCCAGTGGCTTCAAGACAAGTGATAATGTCCCCAGTGGCCTCAAGACAAGTGATAATGTCCCCAGTGACCCCCAGAAAAGTAATAATGTCCCCCAGTGGCCCCCAACAACTAATAATGGCCCTCAGTGACCCCACACTGTAGTTGTGCTATATAAATAAAAAACAAACACCACTTAACCATTCTCAGCTCTGTGATCCTCCTCCTCTGCAGATCAATGCAGCAGGCATCACTAGCTGATGCCTGAGTAATAGAGCAAGAAGATAAAGTCCTGCTGCTCTGTTCTATTCAACTACATTGACATGCTAAGGATGCTAATGTAGTTAAAAGGAGGCATGCCACCATTTCCCACTGGATTGTCGTGGCACCCCTGCGGGATTTCCATGGCATCCTGGTTGGGAATCACTGCTCTAATTTAATCTCTGTCTCCACAATCGTGAAAGATATTACTGCTGTTTAAAACCCCACACCGTGCAACTGATGTAGTTGCTTGGTTATTAAATGGTTAAAAAAAATACATCTTGCTTGTAAGCTAACAATTCTATATCATTGTGTCTAAATGTAATGTTGATGAGCAAATATCTGTATTTCTAGTCTAAAATGCATTAGGTTTAGTATACACTATTATGTAGGAAGTGGTGATTTTGATGTAAAAAGTATTTTCTATACTTTTCTATACAAAGAAGCTAATTTTGGTTCTTTATGTCAAAGGGTTAAGAACAATAGATTGGGAGAAGAGGAGAGCATTGAAAAATAAAGGTTAAAAGGTTGGACAGACTGCAGGCTCTGCATTGTAAAACAAAAGGAAAACTCGAGGGTATTCTTTTAACCTAGGAGAACAATAGACCCAAATAGGTGTCTATTAATAGTCCCCTAAGCAGAATGGCAATAGTGTTTTTCAATTCTGAGCATTCCTCCAGATGTTTTATTACAGAAAATTCTATAGGCTATCAGTACTTTTATATTCAACGCCTTCTAGAAAGGTGATCTCATATTCTATTTCAAGAGCCAGTCATCGACACAAACAACTTTGTTGCTGGGACACTGATATCATTGCATGGCATTGTTATATGCAGAGGTGTACTCTTAGAGAAACACTTTGTGACTCACTAGGGAATGCAGCCCACTGTAGAACTCTAAGAAGCCCATTTTAAAATGATGTTGTCTCATGTGAGATATAGTTATAATACATATGACTACATGAAACTATTATCTCTTACTAAAAGATATGTGGTTGTACCATATGACTCCGCAGTGAGAACACCAAACAATGTCACAGTCAGACCTGCAGCAGTTATCCGAATCTGCATTTCCCCTTTAGTTTTGCTAGCTTGTTACTCTTCCTATAATTATATTTTTCTTAGATTAGGTATTATATTTTATATATATATATATATATATATATATATACACACACACACACACACACACACACACACACACACACACACACACACACACACACACACACACACGTGCATCTCAATAAATTAGAATATCTTTGAAACGTTCATTCATTTCAGTGATTTAGTAATTCAATTCATAACACCATGTAACAATTTTCAAAAAAATATTTGTTCCCAGTTGTTAAGTGTGTTTTCCTGATTGTTTGTACCTTAAATGAATAGAAAAAAAAGTTATTATTCCCTGTAAACTTTGCTTTTGTGGTCAGCACAATGATATTTTGAAATTGATCTATTTTTAAGGATATTCGCAATATTTCAAGATACTTAAGAAGCTTCTGGAATTGTGAGAACTATCAAGAAGTTTCTAGAACTGCCCAGAATTATCTAGAACTTTCTGGGACTGTACAGAATTGTAGGTAGCTGTATAACTACAGTTATATAGGGCCACTATAGCCCTTCCTGAGAGACGGAGAGACAGGATCTAATTGATTGGGATTGCATAGTAAGTGGGCAATGGCCATCACAGACAAAGGGGAATTGACCTAGACAGGTGTGAATTCAATATCTATTCAGATTCTGATAACGACAGTATTCACACTTCACCCCACACCCATTAGAGGAGGAGCTTAGGAATGTAAATGTATATATTGTGTGTTACTCTGGTACCGGGTGATCAATCTTGCTCTGCTGAATCCTCAGTACACTCTTGAACTTTAATACTGCATGGAATAAAGACCATTTTTATCAAGTTTGGAGAGACATCCTTTTTCCTTACAGTTCACAGCAACTTAGTCAATTTAGATGGCATCAAGAGGTTGCATACATCCAGCAGATGCATTTTGCTACGTATGTGGCCAGTTTATAAAGACAAGAGCGAAAAAGTACTCTGTGGAAGCATCTGCTAAGATGTGTGAGGCCTACAAAGCATACTTCGGCATGCCTGTTGGTGACCAAGACAAACCATGGGCTCCTCATTTCACATGTGAGCACTGCAAGAAAACTCTTGAAGGTAAGTGGATAAATGCTACTCTCTTAAATAGCAGATTAACTGTGTTAATATTGTAAATATCACTAGTCATTAGTGTGAAATAGGCCTAAATCAAATTCTCAATCCAAATATTATTTTGTTTGCTTATAGGTTGGTACAGGGGAGAGAAGAGAGCCATGCATTTTGCTATCCCAAGAATTTGGCGTGAACCGACTGATCACTCGACAAATTGCTACTTCTGTATGGTGGACCCTTCCAAACGTTGCACTGGCAAAAATGCACCGCCTGTAACGTATCCTGACATTCCGTCATCTATTGCCCCAGCACCACACTGCCCTGAACTTCCTGTACCAACACCTCCAGACAGAGCTACACCACCTTCAAAAGAAAGCAGCAGGTCAGACATCGAGGAAGATGTTGAAGATCACGATTTCTCTTCATATGCAGATGAGGAGCGGAAGCCATACTACCCTAACCAAAAAGACCTCAACGATCTGATCAGAGACCTTGGTCTCACCAAGTCCAACGCTGAGCTTCTGACATCAAGGCTCAAGCAATGGAACTTATTAGATGAAAGCGTCCAAGTCACAGATCAGAGGAAGCGTCACGTTTTTTCCATCTTCTTCAGTCATCAAGATGGACTGTGCTTCTGCAACAATTTGTCTACAATGTCTATTCGAGGCTATAGGTATCACTTGTAACCCGAATGAGTGGCGCCTCTTCATAGACAGCTCATGCAAGAGCCTCAAAGCCGTGCTGCTTCACAATGGGAACAAGTATCCGTCTCTTCCTGTAGCTCACTCGGTGCACCTGAAAGAGGAATACACCAGTGTCAAGATGTTGCTAGGTGCCTTGAAGTATGATGAGTATGGCTGGGAAGTTATCGGAGATTTCAAAATGGTGTCATTCCTGATGGGCCTCCAAGGTGGTTTTACTAAGTATCCTTTCTTTATTTGCCTTTGGGACAGCCGGGATACTGAAGCGCACTACCACAGGCGGGACTGGCCTCAGCGGACAGAGTTCACTGTGGGGAAGAACAATGTAAAGTGGGAGCCACTGGTGGACCCACGCAAGGTGCTGATGCCACCACTACACATCAAGTTGGGGCTCATAAAACAATTTGTCAGGGCTCTAGATAAGGAGTAGAGAGCTTTCAATTACCTCCAAGATCTTTTACCTAAGCTGTCTGAAGCAAAGATCAAAGCTGGTTTCTTCGTCGGACCACAAATCAAGAAGATCTTAGAGTGCAGTGAATTTCCCAAGATGCTGAATAGGAAGGAGAGAGCAGCTTGGAACAGTTTTGTCGCAGTGGTTCGCAGCTTCCTAGGCAATCATAAAGATGAAAACTATGTACAACTGGTTCAGTCTCTGATAAAGAACTATGCTGCAATGGGCTGCAGGATGTCACTCAAAATCCATATCCTTGATGCTCATCTTGATAAGTTCAAAGAGAACATGGGAGCTTATTCAGAGGAGCAAGGCGAGCGCTTTCACCAGGACATTATGAACTTTGAACGCCGTTACCAAGGACAATATAACGAAAATATGATGGGCGACTATATTTGGGTATTGATTCGTGAAACTGATTTGCAGTATAGTCGTAAATCTCGGAAAACCGCACACTTCTGAACAGTTTTTGGTAATCTGTGTAAATTTGCAATGCATATAGTGTTCTTAGTCTGACTGTATAAATGAGAAGATCCTAAATCGTCTGTTTCTATAGTAAAAATGCATAATTTTCGTTGCCGTGGTCACAAAAGCGAAGTTTATGATGAATGTAAGCAATTTTTAATTTGTTTTAGACATAAGCAATTGGAATATAACATTTAAAAGCTGGGAACAAAATTTGTGTTACATAGCGATCAGCGTCTTCCATGATTGTGTGTCCTACTGAACCAGACTGAGGGACCATTTAAAAGCTTAGGAAACCTTGGCAGGTGACACACTGAATTTACAATACTGAACTTTTTTACAATATTCAAATTTTCTAAGATTTTGGTTTTCATTACCTGTAATCCATAATCAACATTTACAAAAATAAAACACTTGAAATAGAACACTCTGTGTGTAAAGAATCTAGAAAATATAGGAGGTCACTTTTTTTTAATTTAATTACTGAAAGAAATAAACGTTTCAAAAATATTCTAATTTATTGAGATGCACCTGTATATGTTTTTCTCCTGTGTATGAGTATGTCTGCTAAAATCCAAGTACATGAGTCCTGTGGTCTTTATCAGAAAAACACATGAGAAAACATATACAATAAATGAGATGCAACTATATACCATCTGTATGCTTTATTGATGATTCAATTAAAAAAGTTAAGCACTTACAGTTACATCCATTTGGCAGATCATTTTAAAGCGTAGTGAACTTTCTTTTCTATGCATTATATACCCATATTTGTATTTCCTACCATTGACTTCCCTGTTGAAAAATGTAGTAGTGTACATCATCCAACAATGTCAAAAAAGTATACAGTATCTACAGATATTACTAGTTAGGTTAATAAAGAAACGATAACCTCTGACTACATTATCAGGTCTCCGTGTTGACAGAATCACTATAGAATTACTCTACTTGTTGGCCTTGTGCCCACAATCGGTCTTTGTAAAGTTTTCTGTGAGTTGAGTAAACTATTGGTCAGTAATATTAAGTAAATATAAGCAAAGTTATATAATAAGTTATATAATATGCTAAAAAACTTCATGTTGTTTTTACGTTTTCTCAGCATATTTACTTTTCTTATTATTCTCCTCTTCAGTTGTTGCAAAGGAATTTCTAAAAGAGATAAAAATGAAGAAAGTATAGCAAATGCTCTTAAATTTGTTTCACCATTTTATATCTACAGTTCCTAAACGGACCTATGCGTCGCCATAGTTACAGACTACAAACAAACCACGTCTGAACCTACAGCTTGAAACACATTAAAACACTTTAATTTGTGATTGACTAAGTCTGTACTTATATTTCATTTTCATTTTGGTCATGGTAGATCTGGCAACAGATATCTTATGGCACCTAAGTGGATGCCATCATGATTCTGAAAAGACGAAGAAGCCGATAGTTTATTTTGTAAAGGTGATAACTGGCTGAGATGGGAATAGACTGCTGTAAGCCCTGACCACCAGGCCTGGAGCTATGGAAAGAGCCAGAAGCAGAAGAACTACAAAGTTTCTTTAACTCCCATAGAAGTAAATAGAAGTCACAGATACAGTGAGTATAGCACAGATAGCTATGCTGTTTTTGTAACTCAGAAGCCACTGTGCTACAAAGCTTCCATAACTCTTATTTTCTTCTATGGGCGTTACAGAGACATTGTTGAACAGTTGCATTTGGCTGTTTCAGTAACTCCTAAACACCTCAGGCTGCTGGAGATGCATATCAGTCGTGAAAGGCTGAGATAAGACTATACCTTTAAGACCACGTACGAAGAAGGCCATATTGTAATTATATGTCAACATACACACGTTGACAAAATTGTTGGTACCCCTCGTTTAATGAAAGAAAAACCCACAATCGTCACAGAAATAACTTGAATCTGACAAAAGTAATAATATCTAAAAATTCTATGAAAATGAACAAATGAAAGTCAGACATTGCTTTTCAACCAGGCTTCAACATAATTTTTTTAAAAAGAAAAGTCATGAAGCAGGCCTGGACAGAAATGATGGTACCCCTGAAAATAATGTGACCAAAGGGACATGTTAAATCAAGGTGTGTCCATTAATTAGCATCAAAGGTGTCTACAATCTTATAATCAGTCAGTGGTCCTGTATATAGGGCTACAGATACTCACTGTGCTGTTTGGTGACATGGTGAGTACCACACTCAACATGGACCAGAGGAAGCGAAGGAAAGAGTTGTCTCAGGAGCTTGGAAAGAAAATTATAGACAAGCATGTTAAAAGTAAAGGTTATAAGACCATCTCCAAGCAGCTTGATGTTCCTGTGACTACAGTTGCACATATTATTCAGAAATTTAAGATCCATGGGACTGTAGCCAACCTCCCTGGACATGGCCGCAGGAGGAAAATTGATGACAAATCAAAGAGAAGGATAATACGAATGGTAACAAAAGAGCCCAGAAAAACTTATAAAGAGATTAAAGGTGAACTTCAAGCTCAAGGAACATCAGTGTCAGATCGCACCATCCGTCATTGTTTGAGCCAAAGTGGACTTCATGGGAGACGACCAAGGAGGACACCATTGTTGAAAACAAATAATAAAAAAAGCCAGACTGGAATTTGCCAAACTACATGTTGACAAGCCACAAAGCTACTGGGAGAATGTCGTATGGACAGATGAGACAAAAATCGAAATTTTTGGCAAGCTCTATGTTCACAGACAGAAAAATGAAGCATATCTTGAAAACAACACTGTCCCTACTGTGAAACATGGAGGAGGCTCTGTTATGTTCTGGGGCTGCTTTGCTGCATCTGGCACAGGGTGTCTTGAATCTGTGCAAGGTACAATGAAATCTCAAGACTATCAAGGGATTCTAAAGAGAAATATGCTGCCCAGTGTCAGACAGCTTGGTCTCAGTCGCAGGTCATGGGTCTTGCAACAGGATAATGACTCATAACACACAGCTAAAAACACCCAAGAATGGCTAAGAGGAAAACACTTGACTATTCTGAAGTGGCCTTCTATGAGCCCTGACCTAAATCCTATTGAGCATCTTTGGAAGGAGCTGAAACATGCCGTCTGGAAAAGGCACCCTTCAAACCTGAGACAACTGGAGCAGTTTGCTCATGAGGAGTGGCCAAAATACCTGTTGAGAGGTGCAGAAGTCTCATTGACAGTTACAGAAATCGTTTGATTGCAGTGATTGCCTCAAAAGGTTGTGCGACAAAATATTAAGTTAAGGGAACCATCATTTCTGTCCAGGCCTGTTTCATGAGTTTTCTTTTTAAAAAAATTCTGTTGAAGCATGGTTAAAAAGCAATGTCTAACTTTCATTTGTTCATTTTCATAGAATTTTTATATATTTACTTTTGTCACATTCAAGTTATTTCTGTGACGATTGTGAATTTTTCTTTCATTAAACGAGGGGTACCAACAATTTTGTCCACGTGTGTATATTCATTCATAAATTAAATAACAGCACAGAAGATAAAATTGTTTTCATCGGAGGGGTAATTTGAGGGGGTATAGATGGTGCGGTTGCACCCTTGCTCAGGAACTTTAGGGTGCCATAAGGTGTTTCTTCCCAATATGAAGAGCCCAATACTGTAAGCAATATGTTATAGTATGGAGACTGGTACAGATTTTACATTAGGGGCCAATAGCTTATGTTACACCTCTGATTTCTTGACATTTTTGCTTGGCCTTTTTAATTTATTTAATTTATTTCTTATGTTTTATCAGGTCTACTGGTTAACTGCAGTGAGAACCTGAATTTTAGATGTATTATGTCATACTTTTTGAATAAAGGGAAATTATATTTCTTTGCAAATCAAATTAATAACACGCGCTGGCCCTGATGCCAAAAAGTGGAGGAGCCAGTCCATTAGTCCTGGTTTCCTGCCTGCCATGGGAAACAAGCTTCTTGAGTTTGTAAGGACGGAAGTTGTCTGTTTTTTCCACCACAGTAGAGTAAAACACAAGAGGACTGAATGACATCATCATTATATGGTATAACTCTTTCTCTACCATTAGTATACGAAATGCAGAGGAATTGAGAGTTTATTTAATTCACAGAGGGTTAAATTGACCCTCTTTTAGACTCTTGCACGTTTCTTTATTCTCTCCCTTCCTGACATTTTCTTCCTGTCTTGGAAGAAAAAACGGATATGCAGAACCTTTACCAGGACATCCTTAGCTTGTAAATAATGAGACTTCTTGAAAGAAAGAGGGAACCTTCTTTGCACACTTACAGTATTTGTTCGGTGGCTGTCAATATGTTTTCACTTTAAGGAGGACCTGTCACCACCCTTGACATGTCTTTTGCAGTGTTACTTATATAGTCTATTAAATAATTCTAGAGCACCATATTTCAGAACTCTGCATTGTCCTATTTCTCTGGTATTCCTCCTCAATGTTTTTGATGAAAAATTGACAACTGAGTGCAACTATGCCTCTTATCCAAGTGGTGACTTCCTGCCCAGTCTGCCCCTGTCAGCATTGATTGGGCAATGTCAGAGTGTGTGGGGACAACACTCATCGTGGCTGTTAACCATTTAGATATCACATTCAATTTTGACCATCTAAGCTGCTGAGGAGCATGGGCACTGCCATACTGAAACACATCACAACCAAATCTTAATGGGGTAGCAATCATTTCTCATGAAGGCTGAGAGTTTGAGTAATAGTACAATATGTCAATATTACACACTATCTGGGACTTTATGTATATTAAGTATCAGTTTATAGAATATGCATATATGGTAAGCAGAGACTAAGTCCCTTGGCATGCGCAATAGTGTGCACCCGTCACTTGGTCTCTGCATGACATGCTGATAATGCACATGTGCAGATGGTTTACTGTACGCATGCGCAATGGAGTTTATTCACCCCGCAGTCCTTTTTTGGTGAAGTACATGGGTGACTGTTCACAAGTGTGACGACAGTCAAACTTCCAGTGCAACATGGATAGAGGCTGGTTCTTTACATGCTACAGGTGACGTTGGCTTGGTCTTTTCAGTGGTCATTTCTTTTCTCTGCAATTTCATTGCAGGATTATACTTGATGAATTGTATACACACAACCTGATGGGCGGTTTACGGGAAGTTATATATTGTGTGTTTCCACATGGAGTTATCATTAGCCCCATACCCCTGAGGACGCCACAGATAGTGGTGAAACATTTGGGGGGGCCTTGAACTTTGTTTTGGCTTTTAGACTCAGATTGTAATGATACAGGGACTAGTACTGCAGGTTAGCCCCATGTGACCAATCAATACAGAGCAAAGTAATTTGTTGCTATATGTACATTTCACCTTATTTGGCTGACTAGATCACAATGGTTTTAATACAGTTTTTTTTTAGGGATTTAATAAAAGTTGTATCTTAATAACTGATTTGTTAGCACAGATAGAAAATAGGAGTTTATTTTGCAATGCAAATGTGAGGGAATTTTTGTATTCGTTTGTGTAAAATGGATGCAATACAGAAGGACTGCAATATACCCTCCTACGGTTCAAATCCCCTAAAGGGATTAAAAGTAAAAAAAAAAAAAAAGTTTTTTAAAAATCTAACAAAAACCCCCCAAAAATAATAGAATTTAAAATAATCTCCCTTTCCCCATTGTTTAACCACTTCAGTAGCGGGCCAATTTCTGGTCCAGGACCAGACACATTTTCAGGTTCTTTTGTATGTGCGGTTTTGAGAGCTGTAACATTTTTATCATTTGCGTTATTCAACTAATTTCTGCCTCTTTTTTCGGTGACACATAGGGCTTTATTTTTATGTCTTTATTTTTGCATGTGTTTTAATTTTTTTTATATCCGGGAAAATATAAACAAAAGAGGAGGGAAAATGTGTCTGTTTTTCACTTTTCATTTTTTTAAATTTAATAACACAAAGTACTACTAAAATACTTTTAGGCAACCTGAGGACACCATACAAAATAAAAATTACCATAACGAAGAGTAAAAACTATTAAGGCCGAGGCCCCACGTTGCGGAAACGCAGCTTTTTTTGTTGCAGATTTTGCTGCATTTTTTTTAGCCAAAGCCAGGAGTGGATTGAGAAAATAGGTAGAAGCATAAGAACTTCCTATATATTTTCCATTCCATTTGTAGCCATTCTTGGCTTTAGCTCAAAAAACTGCAACAAAATCTGCAACAAAAAAAGCTGTGTTTCTGCAACGTGGGGCCTCGGCCTTAATAGTTTTTACTCTTCGTTATGGTAATTTTTATTTTGTATGGTGTCCTCAGGGGTGGGGCTATAACCTTTAATAAGGGCGTGTTATTAGCGTATTATTTAATTTATTTTTTAATTATTTTATATAAATAGATATATATATTATATATTTACTTTTCTATTTTTTTTTTTTTTTTTTTTTTTACATTGTGTCCCCATAAGGTCATAATAGACCTTTGGGGACATCTGATCACTTTTTTTTGGGGGGGGGAGGCTGATTTCCCCTGTAACTGAGGCTGGTACATTTAGCCCCAGTTGCAGGAGGAATACAGCCTCCTGCACGTTACTATGAAGTTGATCTGGGTCCTGTAGGACCCAGTAGCTCTAACACACGCTGATCCCGGCGGATCACATGACCCCGGGTCAGAGGGGAGCCGCAACATGGCAACACTCATAGCGCTGTATACAGCGCTCATTAATAAACCTTCCCTGCCTTCTGTCTGGGAGTTCCGGCTGAAGTTACAGCCGGCTCCCCGTTTCGTGCAGCTGCTGAGTTCTGCTTGAACGTACCAGTACGTCCTTGCAGAACTAGACAACCACCTTCTGGACGTATATACCCAATGGGCGGTCCAGAAGTGGTTAAAGAAAAATAAAAAAAACAAAAAACAAACATATTAGCTATCACTGTGTCCAAAAACTGCCTGAACTATGAAATATAAAAGTATTTACCACACATTGAATGCCATAATGTAAAAAAAAATATCAAAATATGCAAATTGTTGTTTCCGAGTCACTTCCCCCAAATTGAATGAAAAGTGATCAAAAAGTCATATGTTCCACATAATGGCACTGTTAAAAATGCCAGCTCCTCCCACAAACAAAGAACCCTTGTATAGCTCTGTAGCTGAAAATATAAAAAGTTAAGAGAGTTAAAATATACTGATATAAAGAAAATTAAAATTTGTTTGAAGGTATTAAAACATAACAAAAATTATAGAAATTTGGTATTACCATGATCATACTAACCTGCATAATAAAGGTGATATGTCTTTTTTTTTATCACACAGTGAACGCTGTAAGAAAATGGCACATGCCCAGCCCATTTAGAATTTTTTTTTTTTATCTGTCTTCTAGCTAGATTGATATTAACTATCCCTTACATACTGTCCGACCTCTGCTAATCTCAAATTAATGATCTATTCTAAGGACAGGTCATTCATTTTTGGTTTTGGATATCTCCTTCAACCAGGGTATTAAAAGATAGAGCTAGGGCAGCTTAGTTTAGTGGAAAAAGTATGGGAATTGTCTTGGGGGAAGGCAGTAGGTAGGAAACTAAAAGGGTACCACTTTAGTTTTGCTACCTTCTCTCATGCTCTCCCCCCCCCACTCCGAATATGCTTCAATATAATTACTGTCTCATTAAGGAAGGTATGTGAGGTATACAAGGAAGTACTTAGTCCATGCATGCCCTGCTAAGAATTCTGGGAAAGAAATATACAAATAAGTCTTTCTTGGTAGAGAAAGAGAACTTGATCTAGTGGTGCCTTTTGGAAGGTAGGTCCCTATGCATCAATGCCTGAATGCCTTCTTTTCCTGAAAGCTAGAAGCATAATCTGGGAATAATATAGCAGAGATGTTCTGGCTTGGCTGTATTCCCAGATTATGCTTCTAGCTTTCAGGAAAAGAAGGCATTGATGTATAGGAGCTACCTTTCAAAAGGTGGAGCTAGAACAAGGTCTCTTTTTCCACCAAGGAGACTTCGTTGCATATTTTTTTCACAGTATAGGTACAAAATATTGGTGATGAAGAATGCCTTACTTTATAAGAGAATAACATACTGAAAAGAAGAAAAGCAATCTGCTGCTCTCTTAGCCACCACAGAAGTCATATTACAATGACTGGTCCTAGATGAATCACTATTTATCCTTTGTAGATGTGACAGTGTGTTAGAAGGTTTTCTTCTGTGGTGTGCATTACAGATTGTCTGCTTATATCAAACTGATCATTGTGGTATAACATTACCTGTAATCTAAAATTATTACTATACTCTAAATATAAGGCCCGCTTTTGGGGAACAGGAGTTTAGGCATCCACTGGGGAGAGAGATTTTTGTTATTTTAACCATTCTTATGCAGAAGTCAGATCCTGTTAGATAAGCATGTCAATGACTAAAGCCCAATGCAGAGCTATGAAAAGGTCACTGTGCAAACACTGGCTGCTGTCACACATCATTGTAGCTTCACACTGCTGACTATTACATGAACCTGACAGATTCCCAGCTCATTAACCCTTTAATCGATACAAGGCAATAAACTTGACTAAAGTATCCAGTATCTAAACTAAAATTATTAACTAAAGTTATTCCTGACTTTGTTTTCCACTGGGACCAAATAATAAGAGAAAAATCACATGAAATCAAGGATAGTAATAGAATTATCTGATACTCTCAATCCATATTATCCTACTCTCTCATAGCAGATGTCAGCACAAACAAACACGTACTGTAGGATTCCAACATGCCCCTTCTTTATATCCAGGGAGATAAGCTACTAAGAAACACCTCTGAAGCAGTTTATTACTCTTCTACCTATTGAAATAAATAGGTATGCTTAGCAGAACCAAACCTTCATGTTTATGCTGGAGTTGAAAGAAGTCAACCCATCCCTGCAGATAGATAGGTTAGAGTCACCTGAAATAAATGGTGCCTCCATTGCTGAGATACTGCTGTTTTTCTCAATAAGTACATGAGCTCTTTGGAGCAATGAGGGTGTTGCCCCATAACTTTTTGGAGAACTGGAAAGACCCTTGTTGCTCAAAATACAGTAGCTCATTTGCATATTGACAAAAACAAAGAAACTAAGATATCATTGACTACACAGTAAGATGTTTAAACAGCCACTATGATCGGTAAGACATCGCCACACTATTAAGGTGGCCATGCACATTAGACTTAGGTTAACCAAACCCACTGATTTTTGTGGGGTTGGCTAACCATCATATATTTAGGAAATGTTCAGCCAGCATTCATTTGGCATATTTCAGGGGAAGAGAAGATTTTCAACATACCCAATCCTTTGTTGCAAGTCTCCAAGTATAATGGAAGAAGCAGAAAATCTACCGATAAAACAAATAGATTAGTCTGCAAAACATAATGAAGCTGATATTGTGGGGAACTAGCAAAACTTATATGGTCCCCTAACATAAAACATAACCTTTATTAAGACGTATTAAAAAAGAATCCGGATACTACCGAAGACAGGTGCACACTTGGCTGTAATGCGAGAAGAGTACGGTATACGTCCCATAAAATTTTGTATAGTACTCACAACAGATATATAGCCTCTAGTTAGTGTCTCATAGCATGTTGGGGACTAAGACAACACAGTGAATGACAGGTTATCTGAACCCCTCCCCCAAAAAACTATTCATGCACAGGGACACAACCAAAAAGCGGGTCATTTAGGGTCTAACATGCTGTTCACACACCACTCAGTTTATCTGTGAAAGATAGTAAATAGCACTACTCACAAAGGTAGCTACCACAGCTTTAATTAATCACCATACAACTGATGAGGTGCACATTTGGCTGTATTGCGTGCAGAGTAAGGTATATGTCCCATACAGCTTTGTATAGTATTCACAACAATATATAACCTGTAGTTAGTGTCTCATAGCATGTTGGGTTATCCAAAACTTCCCCAAAAAAGACTTTTCATGCACAGGGGCAAAACCAAAAGACGGGTCAGTTGTGGTCTAACATGCTGTTCACACAGCATTCAGTTTTTCTGTGAAAGATGGTAAGTAGCTACTACTGACAGGGGAACTATCATGAAATAACTAAGATGGTAAACGATGATAAAAACAAAGTGTTTAAAGAATTATTGCCAAGGAAAATAAAAAATAATCAAAAATGACTTTTCTAATACATAAATAATAAGAAAGTAAAAACTGACAATGTGGGCCCTCTCAAAAATAATCTGGGTGTAATGTTGGAGGAGGATGAGGAAAAGTCAGATCTATTAAGCACCTTCTACTGTATTTACACAGAAAAATCCAATGACCAAAGACATGATTAGGGGTAATATAAATTCTACATTAAATATCACCTTCAAAATACTAAAATAGACAAATCACCAGGTCTAAGTGTCATACAACTCGGGTTCTGAAGGAATTATACGCTGTGATATTATATATTACATATATTATTATATCTAATACTTTAAGGATTCAGTTATGACTCGATCTGTTCCACAGAATTGGAACAAAGCAAATGTGATGCCAATATTCAAAAAGGGGTAAAAACGTGAGCCTAGAAACTACAGGACAGTAAGTTTAGTATCTATTGTGGGAAATTTATTTTAAGGGTTTCTAATAGATGCTATCTTGGAGTACCTAAATAATAAAAACCTTATAACACAACATCAGCATGGGTTTATGAGGGATCGGTTCTATCAGACTAATCTGATCAGTTTTTATGAGGAGGTAAATTCTAGATGGGACCTGGGGGAAGATGGAGGTGTATGATGTAAGATGTAGTGTATCTGGACATATCAAAGGTGTTTGATGGTGTACCACATAAAAGGTTAGTACATAAAATGACAATACTGGGAAGAGGGGAAAATATTTGTAATTGGGTTAACAAATGGTTTACAGATAGGAAACCGGTTGGTTATTAATGTCACATACTCAGATTGGGTCACAATCACAAGTGGGATGCCACAGGAGTCATTATTGGGTCCTCTTCTTTTTAATATTTTTTATTAATGACCTAGTAGAGGGTTTACACAGTAGAATCTGAATATTTGCAGATGATGAGATTTCACTGTACAGTCATGGCCAAAAGTTTTGAGAATAACACAAATATTATATTTTCACATGATCTGCGGCCCTCTGGTTTTTATGTGTGTTTGTCAGATGTATTTATCACATACAGAAATAGAATTGCATTCATATTATGAGTAACAGAAGCTTATATTGACAGTTAGAATGAGTTAATGCAGCAAGTCAATATTTGCAGTGTTGACCCTTCTTCTTCAGGACCTCTGCAATTCTCCCTGGCATGCTCTCAATCAACTTCTGGACCAAATCCTGACTGATAGCAGTCCATTCTTGCAGAATCAATGCTTTAATTTTGTCTGAATTTATTGGTTTTTGTTTGTCCACCCATCTCTTGATGATTGACCACAAGTTCTCAATGGGATTAAGATCTGGGGAGTTTCCAGGCCATGGACCCAAAATCTCTATGTTTTGTTCCCTGAGCCATTTAGTTATCACCTTTGCTTTATGGCAAGGTGCTCCATCATGCTGGAAAAGGCATTGTTGAGCGCCAAACTGCTCTTGGACGGTTGGGAGAAGTTGCTCTTGGAGGACATTCTGGTACCATTCTTTATTCATGGCTGTGTTTTTAGGCAAGACTGTGAGAGAGCCGATTCCCTTGGCTGAGAAGCAACCCCACACATGAATGGTTTCAGGATGCTTTACAGTTGGCATGAGACAAGACTGGTGGTAGCGCTCACCTCTTCTTCTCCGAATAAGCTGTTTTCCAGATGTTCCAAACAATCGAAAAGGGGATTCATCAGAGAAAATGACTTTACCCCAGTCCTCAACAGTCCACTCCCTGTACCTTTTGCAGAATATCAGTCTGTCCCTGATGTTTTTTTTGGAGAGAAGTGGCTTCTTTGCTGCCCTCCTTGAGACCAGGCCTTGCTCCAAGAGTCTCCGCCTCACAGTGCGTGCAGATGCACTCACACCTGCCTGCTGCCTTTCCTCAGCAAGCTCTGCACTGCTGGTAGCCCGATCCCGAAGCTGAAACACTTTTAAGAGACGGTCCTGCCGCTTGCTGGTCTTTCTTGGGCGCCCTGGAGCCTTTTTGGCACCAATGGAACCTCTCTCCTTGAAGTTCTTGATGATGCGATAGATTGTTGACTGAGGTGCAATCTTTCTAGCTGCAATACTCTTCCCAGTTAGGCCATTTTTGTGCAGTGCAATGATGACTGCACGTGTTTCTTTAGAGATAACCATGGTTAACAGAAGAGAAACAATGATGGCAGGCACCAGCCTCCTTTTAAAGTGTCCAGTGGTGTCATTCTTACTTAATCATGACAAATTGATCTCCAGCCCTGTCCTCATCAACACCCACACCTGTGTTAATGGAGCAATCACTGAAATGATGTTAGGTGGTCCTTTTAAGGCAGGGCTGCAATGATGTTGAAATGTGTTTTGGGGGATAAAGTTCATTTTCTAGGCAAATATTGACTTTGCACGTAATTGCTGTTAAGCTGATCACGCTTTATAACATTCTGGAGTATATGCAAATTGCCATTAGAAAAACTGAAGCAGTAGACTTTGTAAAAATTAATATTTGTATCATTCTCAAAACTTTTGGCCATGACTGTAGTCATAGGGTCATGCTAGTTTTCTGCTAAACGACATAAAAATAAAGTCAATGTAAACTCATAAATGCATTTCATTACCAAAAGATGCTTATTTGTCTATGGGAGTAAGCATTATTCTAAATTAAAATGGCCACCATCTATGCTAGCTATTAGAAACCCATTCTAAAATGTAACTACAATGGGTTGCACACTATACAAGATTTGCATGGGACATGGTGGGCAAAGATGGATTATGCAAGTATTTATCTCCATAACCTCTGATGCTCATTGCTGTCTGCCAGTACCTACATTTACCCATAAGAAAAGTTGCCACAGTATTTTCACATGCTCCAGGATTATGCTTAAGGCTAAGGCCCCACGTTGTGGAAACGCATCTTTTTTTTGTTGCAGATTTTTCTGCGTTTTTTTTTTTAACCAAAGCCAAGAATGGCTACCAAAGGAATGGGAAATATATAAGAAGTCCTTATACTTCTACCTTCTCAATCCACTCCTGGCTTTGGCTCAAAAAAACGCAGCAAAATCTGCAACAAAAAATCTGCGTTTCTGCAACGTGGGGCCTTAGACTAAGAGACTTTTGTTAGAGACTTTGCCTATAAGTAATTGTTTAAAGGAGTTATCTAGAATTGGAAAACATGACTGCTTTCTTTTCTCAGGAAATGACATTGTGTTCATTGGTCACATGGCCAAACTACAGTTTAGTCTCATTCATTCTTTCATTCATTCATTCATTCATTCATTCATTCATTCATTCATCCATTCATTCATACAAGGTATACAGTCAGAAGCAGCTCTGCTACTATTCAAGTGAATGGGAAAAGAGTTGCAGTTCACCAGTGCCACCATTACCAAGTCATACACTGCAGCAGTGGCATTGGTGTCCTGTGGCTAGGTCATCAGTAGCCATTGCCCCTGAGTCTCAGACAACCCTGTAAGCTCCTCTGTACCATTATAGAATAAGTCTGACCTTTAAATTTTCAGTCAATGAAAGGGAAAATTTTAAATATCTCTGTGAAATGCCAAAACATTCTGATCATCATGATCCAAGTATTGCACATTGTACTGTTTGACCAGCTTGCTATATAATATGAACTAAGGTTATACAGGCTAACGCTACATGTACATTAACCCATTCATTTCCTGCAGTGAGCCTGGGTCATAAAATGGACAGGAATAGGACCTCTCCTGAATTTTGCACCTGGCTCACAGCTCCCTACATGGACCCATGATAATACATACCCATGTGTATGGGGCCATAGAAAATAATGTGTTTGTTAGCCGTTAAAAATGCGGCTATCACATGTTTATGTCCATGGAACCGAAGGTTACATCCTCCTACTCCCATTGGAGATGAATGTACAGTAATAGGTTGAATACAGTCTTACTTCTCTTTTTCTGAAAATATATTTGCTAAAGCAAAGTGTTATGCTTATTAGCATAGATTATGATTTATGACAGATATTACAGTCACTAAACCCCCTTTCTTATGTTAGAAGCTTTGAGTTCTTCTGCAAGCTTTCCTGTAGAGTTAACATACCTGTGCATTCTTGTTTGTCTTGTTTTAAATTCTTCTACAAGTCTAGAGATGTACTATGGAGTGATCCCCCATCGCCCTACGTCAGATACTGCCCATTCTTGTAGCCATGCGGGATAGATGAATACTGCACACTACACTAAATGGCTATGGGTGTCTTTCATTTGTCTCCTTAGTTATGTTGTCTGATGATCACACTTCTGTTTTAGTCATCTTAGTGCTGCTGGTAACATCATGACATGATGGTCTTTGCCAGGACATGTCACCAATGCTAAACTCTGCTGTTCAGTTAGAATATTACAGTCAAGAAATGGTGCACACATAAATCAGAAATGTCTTCAACATGAATTGAAGCATCCAGGGTGGGGATATATGCATACCACAGTCCTAAATTTTCCATTGCTTTTTAAAGAGGGCCTTTTACCACCTCCATTAACTTAAGTTCTTTGCATGCTTTAGGCTAAGGCCTACATAGCGAGCTGTAGTCAAAAAGCGCAGCGGAAACACATCACATTTTTTTCTGCAGCGCTTTTCACAGAAAGTCCACTCTGTGGACTTTCTATTCCTATTGTACCTATACAAAAAACGCCAGCATTTCTGTAGGTATAATTGACATGCTGCGATTTGCAACAATGCTTGTTTTTGAAATCGCAGCATTTCTGCAGCAAATATTTTTCTGTAATGTGTGGATGAGATTAGCAGGTACTATGAAATTACGGTATTTATGCTACTTGGGACCCCGGCCTTAAGAACATTCCACCATTCCCGAGCAATCAGTTAGTTTCAGTGTCTGATATGCTAATTAGACTCTCCATAGTCACTCTCTACAGTCAAGTGGATGGTTTGGGGCTGGAGCAGACAAGAAGACGTGATTCTGAGCTCTGACCTCTGAGATTCCAATTGTAAACTTAAATTGTCACTTTATAATAAGCTATGCATAAATCAATGGTGCAGGAAAATCTAAGAAAATTGGAACATATCATAGAAAAGTTTTTTCTTCACTTATCAGGTCCCCCCCAAACTGGTATTTACTCTGAAATCTCTGTTGAATATGTCTTGCCTTCTCATGACAGATTGCAGCTGACAGAACAATCGAATTACCTTTCATGACACCATCAGTATTACATACAATTAGCTGACAGTGTACTGAATTCAGCACACTGTCAGCTTTGACAATATGTATCTGGGTGCCGGAGATATAAGTGCCTTTAGTTTTGGCACCAATATCCCTCCACTGTCAGAAGGGCGGGCCTTACAGCAGGGCTGCCCTTCTGACAGTTAGTTTCGGCACTGATATCTCCGGCACATGTGCCCATTGCGGCAAAGCTGATAATGTGCTGAATTCAGCGTACTGTCAGCTTTCTAGTGGTATATAATACCACTGGTGTCAGAGGACGTGAAAGGTCCTCTTTAAAGAGGGTGTCTGAGATTAAAAAAAGACGTCTGCTTTTTTTTTTCCAGAGATTGCGCCACTCTTGTCATTGGCTATGTCTACTATTGCACTTCAACCCTTTTCTTTTAAATGGTACAGGACTGCAATATCCCAAACAGCCACTCAACTAGCATAGTACTGTTCCTGGGTTTAAGATTCATAGTAAGGTATTTTGCCCCTAAAACTTGCAAACATATTATCTTCAGTAATAGACAAGCTGACTTAGCAGTAGAACTTTGAATAACTAAATTGGTGGATATATTTATTAAATGTAAGAATTGTACATCAATAATGTCTTAAAGGTTTTGCCCATTATCAGAAAAACATGGGGCTAATGTTTGTAAACATGCTGTGGGCAGTACTACAGACCAAACAGATTCAATACCAGGGTAAGAATAATTAAAGCTGAAAATATGTGTGTCTGTGTTTTAGGACTCATGCCCCCTCCTCCTATTCATTAATCTGTGTTTGGCTGTAAGACAACTGGCTACAACAGGAACCTTCCCCTTCTGCAATAGAACAAAAGATTGCTAAACCCAGATCCTTGGCTAAGCCTCATGCCCTTCCATTGCTACCAGTCAGAAATGGAACTAAACTCATGTATTCTCTGCCGGATTAATCTCTTGGTTTAGTGTTGCATTGAGATATGTTCTATGTATTGACATTTCATTTATTTTAAAGGGTAGATTTATCCTAGTATACTTTTTTAATGTTTATATTTTTTCTTTCACAGCTTTCTTCTACTGTCTTTGTACTGGAAGGAGGAGGGATGTGGTGAAGGGCAGGAGACCAAGCAATGGAAGTTATAAATGGCAATTTAAACAACCACTCTGATGTAATCCTCAATGGGTACATGAACAAAAGCTTTCAGGCGGCTCCCAAGGAAAACAACTCAGACAATATGGCAATTTGTGAACTAGATCCTTGTGAAGTAAGTGGTGTTTCCACGCAACTTCAGACAGAAGATTCACCACACAGGTATGAAAAGAAAGGAAAAGGGACTCGTATTTGGAGTTTTGTCAGTAGGCGAAGGGCAAACTCTGGACGTGCTAAGAGACCTCAGTCAATGATACTTACAACTGAAATCAATGAACCTAAGCCTAAGCTATCTTTTATGGACAAAGTGAGATCTTTTAAAAGGTTAAGATCTGCAACATTTTCCAAAAGTTCTGCTCTTCGGAACTCCAAAGCTAAGGTCCAGAGTCAACCAACAGAAAACATAGAACTTTCTATTCCAAGCGCTTTATTCAGAACGAGGAAATATGCCGATGGACAAAGACCTTATAGACATTCCTATGCAGGTTACATTGATGATTTAGACACATCTTTTGAAGATGTTGAGTTAAATATTAGCATTTCTGAATGTATATCTACTGAAAGCAAGTGGTTAAGAGATATGGGTGTTGGAATAAATGGGAATTCTGAACATATAGAAAATGAGAGCATAAGTAGCAATCGTAGACGTCCATTGGTCAGCACTAAGAGCTCAACTATTGCTGAAGGAGAAATTCAAAGACGAGGACTTAGAATTCCACCAGAACATCGTAGGGGCAGAAGCTCATATATGTGGAGTTATCTCAAAGGGATTTCACTAGCCACAAAAGATAATTCAAAATCATTTGATAAACTTCAAGGAACCACTTTCCAAAATATAGAATGCACAAATGATAATCTTCCCTCTTCTGAAACTGAGCAAAAATTTGAGGACAGTGTCGATATGGCCAAAACGTCAGACACAGCTAGTGGCGGCAAAACCAGGAACTTTGGTGGGGTTTTTAAGTTTTTCAGCAATGTAGCAGAAGCAGCAAGAAAATGGAGAAGCTCCACCAGATCATCTGCATCAGATGATCAAATTTCTCAGTCAACTCCACGGACTCCCAGGCTACAAAACTCTTCTGTTAAGGAACCTCTTATTATTGAAAATGAAAATGCTTTGACTTTTGAGCTTCCACAGTCTCCTGATTCAGGTGTGTGGGAGACCCATGTCCAGGACAACCTGTCAGTTGAGGACATATCGCCCAATACTGCAACAGAAGAAGAGCTTTGTGAGCCAGTAAAGGAACCTACACATATAGCAGATAATACTGTACATTTAGACAAAATATGCTACACGGATGATGAGCCAAAAGATTCTGAAGAAGCAGGATTTTCCGCGTCCCAAACTAAGGAATATAAGTGTACTGATGGTTGTAATAACATCTCTGATGCTTCCTCTGACCATTCCCAAGAAGAACCTCTGAATGAGTACAAGTTTCATATGGGTTATGACAGAAATGCTGACAACTCATTTATGACTCTGTCAAGTGTACAAGATGAGGATGTATTTGAGTGCAGCAAATCTCATATTAGTTTATCATCCACAGCTTCCTCCTGTGAAGAGGTAGGCATCATATTCACCTTTTATTTCTTCTTCAATAGTACATCTAAAAATGGTGGAAAATGTGTACTGCAGGATAGGTTGTCCCTCCATTGTATAGGTAAGGCAATGGAATTGTGTTATTAATTTATTTTCCCAAGAATTATTGTGTTCAGTTATTATTCTGAGCAATCTGAAGGCTGGAGATTGTTTGACAGACTATAGTCTGCATCTTGTTGGCAGAGTATAAGCAGGACCAGTTTTAGGGGCTGGAACACTGGACAATTGGGACTCCCAAGACTGGAGAGTAAGGAGCCACTCAAGAGTGGAGTATGTAAACCTTCACTGCCCTGGGTTACCAAGGACATTACTATTAAAAGGGTTTATTTGGACATTAAACTTTATTTCGTTGAAAATAAATGGGAATGTGTGTTGGTACTAAATTGTGTGGGCATTGTATGGAAGCATTATTTGGCATGGTTTGGCAGTATTCAGATAAAAAAAATAGGTTAGAAAGTGCATATGTATTTGTGAAATAATAAAAACTGTTTAACCACTTCCATACCAGATGCTTTAACCCCCTTCCAGACCAGACACATTTTCCGGTTTTTTTGTATGTGCGGTTTTGAGGGCTATAACATTTTTATAATTTGCATTATTCAACCAATTTCTGCATCTTTTTTAGTGACACATAGGGCTTTATTTTTATGTTTTTATTTTTGCGTGTTTTTTAATTTTTTTATTTAATAATTATTATTGTTATTATTGTTTATTTATATAGCACCATTAATTCCATGGTGCTTTACATTTGAGGGTTAACATACGGGACACAAGATATACAAAACAGATAATACAAACAGTGACCAACTGGCACAGTGGGATAGAGGGCCCTGCCCGCAAGGGCTTACAATCTATGAGGGAAGATTTTTTTTGGGGGGTTTTCATTTAGTGGGTTGTTGTTACCTTCAGTTCTCTTCTGGCCTAATTCTGGTCTATACACTTAGAAGCTACACTTGGAAGATGCAAAATGACCTAGATCAAAATGATCAATGCACTTACATTTATACTAGCTAGCAATACATTTGTTTCATTAGTATCAGGTGTGAAAAGGGGTGTGGGAATATGGAGATAGAATCAGAGACTGCTAAGGAAGGCTCAGGTGAGAAAAAAAAGGGGGAGGAACCAGCAGGGAATGGAGACAGTGGCTTCAAAGCTCATATAGTTAAAACAGAGTGCATAACATCATACCAATAAAAATGACAATTGAAGTGTTGATGTGAATGAGGCAGTAGTGTATCAATATCTGAGTCCAAATGGGGAAGGCATACACTTAGAAGCTGCACTTGGAAGATGCAAAGTGACACAAAATGTTACTAAAAAAACCTTATAAAATAGTTTTTACTCTCCGTTACGGTAATTTTTATTTTGTATGGTGTCATCGGGGGTGGGGCTATAACCTTTAATAAGGGCGTTTTATTGGCGTATTATTTTATTTATTTTTTAAATTATTTTATTTACATTTTTTTTTACTTTTCTAATTTTTTTTTAATTTTTTTACATTGTGTCCCCATTAGGTCGTAATAGACCTTTGGGGACATCTGATCACTGTCTTTTTTGTAGGGAAGGCTGATTTCCCCTGTAACTGGGGCTGGTACATTTAGCCCCAGTTGTAGGAGGAATACAGCCTCCTGCACGTTACTTGCACATTACTATAGAGCTGATATGGGTCCTGTAGGACCCAGCAGCTCTAACAGACTCTGATCCCGGAGGATCACGTGACCGCCAGGTCAGAGGTGAGCCGCATCATGGCGGCGCCCATAGATGTGTATACAGAGCTCATTGAGCGCTGTGTACACAGCAATCGGGAAGGTAATAAACCTTCCCTGCCTTCTCTCTGGGAGCTCCGGCTGAAGTTACAAAATCGTGCAGCTGCTGAGTTCTGCTTGGATGTACCTGTACGTCCTTGCAGAACTAGAAAACCACCTTCCGGACGTATATACCCAATGGGCGGTCAAGAAGTGGTTAAAAATAGCACCCAGCTTTCTATAGAACTGGCCTTGAGTAGTAGAACGGTAGTTTGTTAAATGAAACTATGAACAGCGGTGAATGTCCCGTCCTAATTTCTTAATTCTACTGGTGGCATCTTGTTAAAAAGGATATTTTTAATTTATTAACTAATATTTTATGTAACACATCTCCAAAACTCAGAATCAGGGATGATTTGCTTGCATGGAATCTTTTTGCATATTTACAGATATTTGCTTTTCCGATCAGTTTTTATAGAATCAGGGAATGTTTCTTAGTTTTGTTATATGATGACAAATGCAGCAATATTTTAGTAGTTTTCCAAGTAGTAGTTATGCCTAGATTTAGACTAATTGAGGGCATGAATGGTAAAACTTGACATATCTCATAAATATTCAGCCTATTATCTCAATAATGACCATTACAATAAAATATAATAAAAATTATACAATTCTCTTCAACTACTACCCAAGGGATATCAGAAATGCTGTTCTTCTCATATTTCATTCTGGTAAAACCATTCTTCATGTTCTTCATGTCACATCCCCTGTTGTTTCGGATTACCTGTGCTGTTCGAGGTCAACGGTACAGAGAAAGTAGAAGTAAGGGAATGCCATTTTTCTGACCAGGCAGATCAGTTCTGTCCAATGAGTTGCTGTCCTAGTAAATGTATTAATGTGTTCTCTTTTGTTATGGCATACAAATAGTAATGCTAGTGGGAGAGAGGACATGGTGTAATATAGCTGTTTTCTGCTAAAAACAACTCTAAACTGTCTACTTTAAAGGGGTTGTACCAAGATATGAAGTAATTCCCTATTTATAGAATAACATTAGAACCATCACCGATCCTGAGAATGGAGCTCTGCTTCTTCAGTCCTGCCGCTTCATTCATTGTCCATGGGAGCACTGGTGATAGCTGTGTACTGTACTTGGCTACCTCCTGCTCTCCCATAGAGAATGAATGGCATGGCAGAGCACATACTAGGCCTTAGGATTTGAGAACTGGAGCCCCATTCTTGGGATCATATGTATCCCAGTGGTTCGACCCCCACCGTTCATGAAGTTATCCCCTATTCTATGGGTAGGCAAAAACATCATATCTTAATACATACCCATTAATGGAACTGAGCTGCAAAACCAGACTCCATGGACAAGTTTGGCATTGTTTCTGAAAAAAAAAACAGTCATATTTTTCAAAACCTGTACACCACCTTTCTTTTAGAATGTTTTCTATATAATTGTCAGTTTGCATTGAAAAAAATTCTATCCAGTTTAAAATAATTTAAAAACTGAATGTTCATCCAATTCCTTTAATCTATCGTATTATGTAGATAGGGATAGCAATAGTTTTCCTTGATAAAGTCTATAAATAAACATTAGCGCACATATTCACAATGCAAATCATTCAGATTTCATTAGCTAGATAGGAAAATCTTTTCTTTGTGAATATATTTGATTTCTGTTGAATTTTAGTCATTTTAGATTACCAGCGAATGACAAGACTGTCACTTCAGACCGCTTAAACATTGTGAAATATTAAGGAAACATATTACGCTGTTACCTGAATTTAAAGCAGAGAGTTGATCTGGAATTAGGCAAAATTAGGCATGATCACATTACAGCAACATTAACAATTAAGTGAAACAAAAATGGAAATTATATGAAGAATATGATGACATTTTTATTAAAGTAACATTCATGGTGTAGTTTACAAATAGGAGAAGCACAAGATGGAGTTGTATTGGGGTACTCTCTAGACTCTCTAGATAGCTATATGTTTGTGGACATTTGACCACTACATTTTGTTGTATGTCTCATTCCAGAAATATGTGTATTAGTATACCATTGGCTCCTCATTTGCTACTAGAACTCCTTTCCCTCCGTTAGGCAGGCTTCTCCCTGGATTTTTCAACATAAATACTCACATAAATTACCTGTGAGAATTGGTTTCCAGGAATACATGATGAACTCTGTGGCAGGTTGCATTTATTATATTAATAAAGACTGTAGGTTACAGGATAGACTTGGAGATACTCTGCCGCCAGAATACAAACTGTGTACATTATTAACCAATTCCTTACTAGATGAGGTGGGGGTACTCACTTTGAAACTGCATATCAGAATAAGTGTATAATGCTTTTTGAAATTTTTCCCACCTGATATTTAAATGTGCATTTTATAAGTCCAGCTAGAAACTGCAAGATCTCATGACTCAAGCGTATCCATGAGCTATTATAAACTCAATCTCTGCCCACCTAACCTGACTGACAAGCCCATTTTAGTGCATATTCTACCCTGCTGCTGAAATCTCCTACTGCTCAGTACCAGCTGCAGTGGAAGGAACTTGTCAGTAAAGCTAGCTGGGCAAAGATTGAGTTTAGCTCATGAATACACAGAGCTCATGAATATACAGGACTCATAAACTCTCAGTCTATAATCTAGTCTGTATATTCTCAGTATGTGTGTGTTTCCTCTGGATTCCCTGGTTTCTTCCTACACTCCATAGACTCAAATACTCTTAGGCTGAGGCCTCACGTTGCAGAAAAGCAGCTTTTTTGTTGCAGATTTTGCTGTGGTTTTTTTGAGCCAAAGCCAAGAATGTCTACAAAAGGAATGGGAAATATATAAGAAGTACTTATATTTCTACCTTCTGCTCAATCCACTACTAGCTTTGGCTCAAAAAATTAGGGTATTTAGACTCAGCCCTACTAGGACAGAGAGTGATGACAATATCTGAAAAATCTGTGGATTACATTGACGCTATATAAACAAGAAAATTATAATGCTCATTATAATATCAGGAGGAAAACATGCCAAATAATAAACCATGTATTTCTGTAAAAACAACTCTCTTTGTGTGAGTTATGTTTCATGAGCTAGTGGACCACGTTTCCAGAAGAGCATTTCTAGTAGCAGATTGGGAAGTCAGCAGAATATTATTAATGCGCACAGTTCTGGAATGAGATCTTCAACAAATTATGGTTCACATATTTACATACCTATGTATTAGCTCTTTAAAGTGAATTTCCACCATTTAAAACCATGTCCATTTTCGGTCCAACATTCTGTGTTGATTCATTTCCTAATATTTCTTTAATATGGCTGGAGCTCAGTTTTCTTCTGATACAGAGATCCAAAGTTCTTGTCAACCCATGGAGATAAATGATAAAGCTGTGCCTGCCTGCAGCCGCCAATAGAGGAACTTTCTGCAGACTGTTTTATTATTGCGATAAATATATAAACAGTATGTAGTAGACTCCTAAATCCTCGTAGTGGCAGCTGTAGGCAGACAGAATTTTATTAGGACCCTGCAATGCTGCTAGTTTGGCCATATGAGTCCGACCTTAGAGAGTTATCTCATCCCTGGCCCCAGTAGTGTGTTATGTCTAATTTCTGACATTTAATCTGACATCTTCACTGTTCTTTCCTGAGTCAAGGGCATAAGCAGTTCGCTGTAAAGTTAGTTATGAGGGTGTTCACCTACAAAAAAAAAAATTACATTGTTGTATAGCGCTGGTTACATAAAAGCAGTATATTCTGTTCTAGAAGTGTGTATGCATGATATTCGCAGGTAGAGTTAGAGTTTGGGTCAGGTTTCATGTTGTTGGTGGAAATCACATTTTTATCTATTGTCAGGCCTGTGTTACACAGCGACTAATATTGTGCAACCCCATGAAGCAGATGGATAATAATATAATATTATTCCTGAATTCCGAATGATGTCTTACTATCCTGGGTAGTAGGTGGTATGTTCCAGCTTCAACTCTATCTGCATCCTCCAGATGCAGATAGAGTTGAATACAATAGTGAAATAGGGAGCCAACAGCACGCTGCTTCACCATTCACCCCCTATCGTAGTTGCTGGCTATTTGGACACAGGCAGATGTAGTGTAATGATGTCACTATCGCATGCTTGCTCCAAGCTGTAGACACCATAGAAACTCCAAGGGAGCAGGGTGGTCTATTACTTTTTTTTTTGCATTTTACTGTGGGGGCCACAAGGGCGACTTTTATATTGTGTAGGGGCCACAAGTGGGATATTATATCTTGTAGGGGTTCACAAGAGGGACATTACACTGTGTGGGGGCTGGGTGAGAAAGGGCAGCGTTTTCACAGCCCAACACACTTAACCCCTTCCCGCTGGTGACATTTTTTATTTTTCCATTCACAGAGCCATATGAGGGCTACATTTTTGCGGGACAAATTGTTCTTTATAATGGTACCATTTATTATTCTGTACAATTTACTGGGAAGCTGAAGAAAAATTCTGAATTGGCTGGAATTGGAGAAAAAGTGCATTTGGGCAACTTTCTTACGGGCTTTGTTTTTACGGTGTTCACTGTACAGACAAAAAGACATGTCACCTGAATTCTATGTTTTGGTACCAAATTTACCAAATTTATATAGTTTTATTTACATTTTAACCCATTAACAAAAATCTAAAACTTTGCAAAAATTTTTTTTTTTCGAAAAGTCACCATATTCTGACACCCGTAACTTTTTTATATTTCCCTGTACAGGGATGCATAGGGCGTCTTTTTTGCGGGGCAGGAGTCCTTTTTAGTTATACCATTTTGGGGAAATTCTATTTCTTTGATCATTTTTTCTTTTAATTTTTACCAGAGGCTAAACAGCGAAAAAACGTTGGTTTGCCACTTTTAATTTTTCTCCCCCACTACCGCGTACCATACAGGAAAAATATTTTTATAGGTTTGTAGACCTGGCGTTTTCGGACACCTAATGTGTATGTACTTCACAGTGTTGAAGTACTTTTATATGTGTTCTAGGGAAAGGGGGGTGATTTGAATTTTTTATATTTTTTTTGTTTGTATATATATATATATATATATATATATATTTTATTGCACTTATTAGACCCCTAGGGGTCTTGAACCCCAGGGGGTCTGATCATTAATGCAATGCTTTACAATGCTAATGCATTGCAATGCACTGCAAAATAACGACACTTCTATTGTAGGCTGCATAGAGTAGCCTGCAATAGAAGATAATGATAGAAAGGCCTGGGACCCGGCAGCTATGACGGCTGCTCAGCTCCTGTACTACTACAGCTGATGTTGGGAAAGGATTAAATGCATTGTCCAGTATCAATTCCTCACAGTTTTCTAGATATCTGCTTGCTGTCATTCATTCTGCTTACTACCAGTGGGTAAAAAAAATCAGTCCATGGTCATGTGATATACAGTCCATGGTCATGTGATGAACACACAGATGCACAGCTCCTTATAGTCACAGCACAGTAATCAGGCATCTGCCTGGTAAGGAGCTGTGCACCTGTGTGTTCATCACATGACCATGGACTGTATCACATGACAGTGGACTTATTTTTATCCACTGGGAGTAAGCAGAATGAATGACAGCAAGCAGAGATCTAGAAAACCATGAGGGATTGATACAGAAAGAATATTGGAAAATTCTACAACTTTTTATTATGCAACCAATAACATTTGTCTCTCAGTATCTATCTGAAAATAGGCAACCCCCTTAAAGAGGACCTTTCACATCCTCATGTATGTGCTGTTTTACACACTGCTAGAAAGCCGATAGCACGCTGAATTCAGCACACTGCCGGCTTTCCCGTTATGTGCCCCGGGGCTGGAGATATCGAGATATCGGTCTTAGTTCCACTGTTCACCGTCAGAAGGGCGTTCCTGACAGTCTAGCTGGGCTGTGAGGAACGTCCATAGCCCTGTAATGGGGGGGCGTTCCTCACAGCTCAGCGTCATCGCTGGGCTGTAAGGAACGCCCCCTCTGACACTACAGGGCTATGGACAAGTACAGTTGGGGGGAGCGGGTTCCTTACCGCCCAGTGATATGACGCTGAGCTGTGAGGAACGCCCCCCAGTACAGGCCTATGGACGAGTACAGTCAGGGAGGGCGTTCCTCACAGCGCAGCTAGACTGTCAGGAACGCCCTTCTGACGGTGGATGGTGAAACTAAGACCACCGATATCCCCGGGGCACATAATGGAAAAGCCGAATTCTGTCGGTTTTCTAGCGGTATGTAAAACCACATATACATGAGGACGTGAAAGGTCCTCTTTAAGATTACTTAACATTGCTCTAGCTGCTTGTTGAAGATTTTAGTTTCTGGTGCATATATGCATATGCCATAAATATTAATAATCATAATTATGTTGCATCTGATGCCAATGGACCACTGATAAAGACTGACCTATAAAATGGTGGTGTTAAAGAATATGCCCCATTGAATTCAGAGCACAAGCAAAGGGTCTGCTAATAATGGAGGAGTCACCAAGCGGGGATGTTACAGCACAATGTTATTTCTTCATCACTGCACATCAGAGCTTACCATTTCACTGCAGCAAAGTGGCTGACATTATACTGTTACTTCCAGTAAAGGGATATAGCCGTCAGGTCTAGAATTGTATGAGTGACACTGACTGTCATTCTAAGCAATTTGATACAATCATTAGATGTGGGGTGTAAAGCTCTTGAAAGTGTCTCAGCACCATCTGCTGGCCATTCATAGATAAAGCAACATTTGACTTGGATTTATAAAATGTACCCATTTGTACTACAGATAGTCAGCCATATCCTCAGGTGGCGGAATGTTTTACACATAAAATTACAAATTTAACACATTAATTTTATGTGGCTCTGTATTAATGCATCTGCAATTGAGGTTTAGATATTGATGCAGATGACAGACAGTAGTGCAAAGGGTCATGTGTTGTGGCTTTGAACCCACAGCATGTCAGTTATTGCTTCGCGCTTGACCATGGTTTTCATCGTTGGCATTGCAAAGATTGAAAGCTGGAGCGGCACATGCAGTACATCACAAGTGATCTCAACGACTCAGAGAAGCACTTTGTGCTATAGGCATTTAAACGCTCTAACAAGTGCCATATCCGCTTTGTTCTCATCATTGCTGGAGGTTCTTACTTATGGGGCCCCATTGATGTTCTCTTAAAATATTTCTAATGTGTCACACTATGGTGTGTAGAGTTCCCCTTTAAGCACGTACCTATTAATATTGTAGCTATTGCAATGCACAATATGAAAGCATATACTGAAAGTGTCCTGTCCAAAGATTCTGTTTTAATCCAGGATCCATGTGACTCTGGTGGGCACCTATTGCATTGTTCTCCCTATCTGTATGGTCCATGGTAAAAACTGAAGTACTTCATAGAAACTGCTCTAAAAATATTTCCGAAGTCTTGATTCAAATAGCTTTAATATGTCTTTCGGTACAGAATGTGTGGTTGTATACGTCAGTGACTGTACAGTCTGTATTATACATATTATATGTGAATCCACCCTAAGGCTGAAGCCATACATTGCAAAAAAGCTGCCTTTTTTGTTGATGATTTTGCTGCAGTCAGGAATGGCTTCAGAATGTATGGGAAATACAAAGGAAGTGCTTATACTTCTCCCTTCTTCTAAATTCACTCCTGGCTTTAACTTAAAAAATGCTGAAAATCTGCACCAAAAAAATTCAGCTTTTCTGCAACATTGGTACTTAGCCTAAGGCTGGGATCACACATGTAATTTTTTGTGCAATTTTTGAACCAAAGCCAGGAGTGGAAATAAAATGAATTGGCTTAAAAAGAAAAAAATACGTACAGTCTTCCTTCCTGTTACATCTATTTATGGCTTTTGTTGAAAAAAAAAGTATCAAAAGCTGCACCTTAAATTGCATTAAAAGCTACATGTGTATGTTCAGGTTTAGGCTAAGGACCCAGGTTGCGGAAAAACTACCTTTTTGTTGCAGATTTTGCTGTAGCTTTTTGAGCCAAAGCCAGGAGTGGATTGAGCAGAAGGGAGAAGTATAAGAGCATCCTATAGATTTCCCATTCCATTTGTAGCCATTCTTGACTGTGGCTCAAAAAACTTCAGCAAAATCTGCAACAAAAAAGCAGCTTTTCCGTAACGCTTTTTTGCTGCGGTTTTCTGAGTCAAACAAAACACTAAGTGGCTACAAAAGAAATGGAAAATATATAAGGGCTACTTACAATTCTCCCTTCTGCGCAATCCACTCCTGGCTTTGGCGCAAAAAACAGCAGCAAAATCTGCAACGGTTTTTCTTCAAAAAGGGGCCTTAGCCTTAAACTGATTCTTTAGAAAAAACAATTGTGGCCATAGGAAGACAACAGCCCAAAATGTAAGTATTTACTTGTGGCTTTGACACTTTTTTTTTAATGCAGCTGCGATGCACAACTCTTGCTAAGTGTGAATATGCCCTTAGCCTACTCTTTTCTACACTAGGACTATGGTTGATTATTAAAAAGAGAGAACTGGTGTTTCATAACATGTTCATGAAAATACTGTCTGCCTGAATAAGAAACTTGAATTGGCCTGTTAGCTGGAATGAATGCTTGGATAAACCAGCAGTGTCTTCTTACCCTGCGGGCAGGATTGAACTGCAGTTATATATATGTATTCTAAGAGAAGGTCCCACAGCCCCTGAGCACTTACTTCCATCATTCACTGGTCTTGTTAGGATAGGTAGATGGAGGTGCTGACCTGGAGATGGATGTACTTGCTGAACTATTTATAGAGCTACAGTCCACAGTGTGCCAAGTATAGAAGGTGTTTCTTACATAAGGACAGATACAGGAGGCCGTTGTTTGCAGATTCTCAATACAGCCAATACCTTGCAGAAGAAAGCTACATCTAAATCAGACATGTGCAACTCGCCAAATGACTTTCTGTTTATTGTGGGGAAATAAAACAGTTTGGGGTTAAAGGTTTTCTCATCAGAATTTTTCAGATGGGAGTGAGCTCCCCACACATAGTATAATACCATCTTATTACCCCCACACTATAATGTGTTCCTTAGTGCCTCCACACATATTTTGTCCCGTAAATGCCCACTCACTGTATAATGTCTCAACTCAGCCCCCACAAAGTATAATGGCCCCAGTCTCCACACAGTATATTGTCTTCTAACCCTATATACTATAATGCCTCTAGCTCCCACACATTATACTAACCCCATCCCTTCCACATTATATTACACCCAGTTGCCATAGTATAATGGCCCTAGCCCTCCCACAGCTTATTGCCCCCAGACCCTATATACTATCATGGATTACTGGCAGGGCCTGGTAACCAGTGACGGTGATCATTTAGGAGAAAGCAGGTGGTTTTTAACCATGAAACTGCCTCGTGTACACGCCTGCTTCTCTCAATTAGAAGTGATGTCATTTTACAAATATATTCCATTGTTTCCTTAAAACAAATAAACCAACACAGCAGGATAACACATTGAACCTAATGTACCTATGTCTTATTTCAAGCTTAGTAAATTGCTATGTAATATGCTGGAATATTCCATGGCAAACTGGTCTGGGACGACATGTCTATACTATAAGCCTGCTTATAGAAAGCTCTATGTAAAATACTGTAGAAAGCGGATTCTTTCTCATTGTAATTACAGGACATCAACTTAATGGTCTCTATGGTGCATCCTATTCCATATCAATAAGGGACCTTTCTATGACCTTCTGTCATTATTTGATAATTCCCGCAGGATTATATGTTCTTATTTGAACCCTGTTCGATTTCACCTTTGCATTTCTTTTTGGAAATAGTGACAATCTTTGACATTTAGTGTTGCAGGATGCCATGATTTCTGAATTTGTCTTCGCTAGGAACGGTGGCACAATGGAATTCTTGATATCTCCAGAGAGGAGGAATTGACTATGAATGAATTTGAAGGCTCAACATTTACTGATCAGGTGCAGCTCGATAATAACTTGCAAAAAGCATATGAGGAGGAAGATGAGGAATCCATACCAGCTAAGCATGACACCAATGCCAATGAAGTCTTAGATAATGACACAAGCCTAGCAAGTGATTCAGATACTGACCAGAAGAGCAATGCGTCCAGTAAAGTCATGACCTCTGGACTTTTAACCAGAGATGAAAGCATCCTCCCGGTGAGAGCTTTACATTTTTACCTTTCTTTAATATCTCTTGTTTTATATTATGTTAATTATTTATTCAACTTATTATGTTATCTAAATCACTATGATATTGTATGGGGGGTTATTTCATTAAAGGGAGTAGGAACTTTAGTCATTTGAGACAGGTCAGAAGCAGGGACATGACTTTAAACTCCTGTATCCCAGTACAAGTCTGTAATGGAGCCTGTACCTACCATGTGTAATTTACAATATTAGTATATTTTATATGTCAGAGAGACCTTTGGGGAGCTACCTCTGTATCCCTATAGCAACACATCTGACTGGAAAGCCTTACTAGGTAAAATCTGGGAGACACAAATACTGAGAATGAGTGTGGTCCAGCTATGTAGAGAAATGTAAATATAATCTGAAATTACTGTAATCTACAAGTCTTCTCGCTCATGAGGGTTCATACCTCCCATAACTTTCAATAGAATGATTGGGCATGTATAGACTGACTGATAGAACACATTAAAGGGAATTGTACCCTAAATGTAAAATGGCTATAGGTTAGTGAACCAGGATTAAGGCCGGGGTCCCACGTGGCGTAAACGCAGCGGCAAAAAACACTGCATTTTACAGTCCCTGCAAAATAGATGGGATTCTAGTGAATCCCATCCACACTGCAGAAAAACACCTGCAGTGTAAATGCTGCGATTTCCAAAACTGTCACGTTTTTGGAAATTGCAGCATGTAAGTTATGCCAATGGAAAGGCTGACAGTTTCCCTATAGGTATAATTGAAGCAGAAAGTCTGCAGTGGAAAACTCTGAGGACTTGCTGTGAAAAGCGCTGTGGGAAAAACAGCAATGCATTTCCGCCATGTTTTTTCCCGCAGCACTTTTTTGCTGCGGCCAGCTATGTGGGACCTTAACCTTAGAATAGTATTGGTTTTTCCTAACAAAGATTTTGGCACTTTACTGTTTTGCTGTGGTGGACAGTTTTCCTTAAAGGGGTATTCCCATGAACATAATCATATCTATATTTGTAGATAACTAAAAGTTAAACATTTTTGCAAATATAAGTAGTTAAAAATTCTGCAGTATTTTAAAGATTTTCTCTATCCATCTTAGTGGTGATTTTCTGTTGTCTTGATCGGTTGCCAATGGATACGACCACAAGTGCAGAAACTTTCTATGGTCTGGGATGTGTTAGGAACCCAGCAATGATTTTCTTATTGTAGCTGGGTTATCAGGCAGGGAAACTACATGTATCAGAAGATATCCAGGCCACAATAAGGATATCATGGCTGATTTTCTGACCTTAGAAAGTTCCCGCATTCATGGTCGTATCCACTGGCAACTGATCAAGACAACAACTTGTGACTACTAGATAGTTAGAGAAAATCTTAAACACTCTGCAAAATGTTTAATTACTTATATTTGCAAAAATGTTTACATTTTAATTATCTACAAATTTAAAAATGATCATGGTCATGGGAATACCCCTTTAAAGGGAGTCTGTCAGGTCCAAAATGCCTTCCATGGATAAAAAAGACATGGCACTCAAACCGGAGGTGCTCAGAGAGGGACTCACTCCATATAAGTACGACATAAAGAGATCTGGCACTCTCAAATGTAGTATAGACTTGAAATAAACTCCAGTTTTTATCCAGACAAATATTTTGACGTTTCGATATGACTTTCATCAGACATTGGTTTGTGAGAGGAATAAGGAGTTGCAGAGGCAATATGCGCACATGGAAAGAGTTGTATGGATAGTGAAAGGTGCTGCCAAAATGACTTCCAAGCCAATAACAGAGCAGTTTAGGTGCCTTTAATAGGAGTAGAAACATACCTTTTGTGGCCACAAAGCAGTAAGGAAACACAATGATAATCATCTTTTTATGGATTTTACTTACTAAATTTTACTTACAGACAGCTTCAAGTGTTGCAGCTCTCCTCTAGAATTGCCTCCCAATGCTGCCCCTTTATCTGTTATTGACATTTCTGTCTTCTGTCTTGTCATTTCTATGTCATGACAGTCTGTATACAAATCTGGCAATTCAGGCCCCGCCCCCAGTGCACTTTCTGGTTGACTTGCATATCTCTAAAAAGATGATTATCTGTGCATTGCTTGATTGATTTTTTTTTTTTTATGTTTTTTGCTCTTATTCAAGCCCACTACACAACACAGGCCTGGGGAGCAGGAGTTTAGCTATTGAGGGTGCAGCGGTAGCAGTCGCTTCTGGGCTCCAGATCCTGCGGAAGCCCCATAACACATAAAATATACCACTATTCTAAATGGCAGTGGGTAAAGAGGGTTACCATTACATATTTTTCATCGGGGCCCAGGTGCTTGAAAGATATTTTGGACCTGACAAACTTCCTTTTGATAACAACTGGAAGTTTACAAACCCGACAGATTTTTTTGTTTTTTTGGCCTTTTTTCAGAGAATATGAATGATAACACAAAAACTTTTTCTCCACTCATGGTTAGTGGTCGGTTGAAGCCATTTATTGTCAAACTTCTGTGTTTTCTCTTTTTGAATCATAATGACAACCAAAAACATCAAAATGACCCTGGTCAAAAGTTCACATACCCCAGTTCTTAATACCGTATATTGCCCCCTCTAACATCAATGACAGCTTGAAGTCTTTTGTGGTAGTTGTGGATGAGGCTCTTTATTTTCTCAGATGGTAAAACTGCCCATTCTTCGTGCCAAAAAGTCTCCAGTTCCTGTAAATTCCTGGACTGTCTTGCATGTACTGCGTGCTTGAGATCTCCCCAGAGTGGCTCAATGTATGTAAACTTTTTACCACAACTGTATATGGGTTGTCACTGCTGAATTAGCTTCACGTTTCAGTTTCTGAGAAGCAAATTCAAGTGTCAAGTGGCTGCATTCCTGTTGTGAATACAAAAATAGCACTATCATTATAAATAAAAGAACTATAATTACCAAATGTTAGCTTCTTCTCTAACTACTGATGTACTAACAGGTGGCCATTTTTAGATTTTGAGTAAAATCCTCTTTAAAGACTCTATGGTTGTTCCAGTTCCCTGGTTGCCACTGCTGTGACTATTTCTTATTTGACTGACATCTCCAAGAATTCTAAAAGCAGAAATCCCCTTAACCTGTTAAAAGGGGTGCCAGAGATTAGTCAAATTCTCACCAAGGGGAGTTAGGGGCAATTGGAATTAAATAAGAAAAGACTATTTTCGTAGTAACTCTCCCACTGTTCCAGCATCACTGTTCCACCTCTCCCCGACAATCTTTGCTTACTTGGCTGCAGCTATGACTTGTCATCTACACATGTGACAGCTGCAGCCAATCATTGGCCTCAAGTTGTACAGCTCGAGACTTCTGAGGCCAGTGATTGGATACAGTAGATACAGGTTTGTCATTGAAGCAGCCAAGTAAACAAAGACTAGCAGTAAGCTCTGGCGCAGTAGCACTAGAAAGGCGGGGATTCACCAAGTAAGGCCCGGTTCACTACTTTCCTCTCTGCTTGCTTCGTGCGGAAACCGAGCGGAAACCACACAGACCCCATTATAGTCTATGCGGTCCGCGGGTTTCCCAGGTAAACCGCTTTTTGATGCGTATAGGTTTCCATTCAGGGGGTCCCCAAGCGGACTTCCCAAATGGAAACCGAATGCAGATGTGAACCGGGCCTAAGTAATCTGTCTTTTGTTATTTTATGCCATTTTCTCTACCTTGGCTACATTTTGTCTAATTTCATACCACTTTAACCCTTTGGTTCTAGCAATCTCCTTTTTCATTTTATTTTTTTCAAAGGAAATTTTTTCTATTTTCTCAAGTTAAAAGGGTTGTCCAAATCTTTTTTTTTTTTTTTTTGCTGACCTATCTTCAGGCATGTGTGTGATGTAAACAATGAAGAAGTCACAACGCACTGCAGCCCCTTCAAACAGCTGATCAGTGGGGGTCCTAGGTGTCAGAACCCCACTGACCTGTTATTGATGACCTACCTTGATGATAGGTCATCATTAAATAAGAATTGGACAAACCCTATAAAGAATAGTAAGTAAAATAAACCTAAACAAAGACACAATAATAAAGTATCTGTTTTCACTTACACAATGGTTTCACGTGCTTCACTTTACAGAACACAATAATTAGTATTCTTAATTGTGCCAAAAGAAATAGCTTCTCACAAAATGTTGTTCACATTAATTTCCTCAAGAAGAAATACTTGGATGAGATAACATACAATAGGTGTGGCATCTTCTAGTAAAATGTAACCAGATGAACATGTAGAGAACAATAATGCTCAGTATTACATCTAGAATCTGGATCTACTCATTAACCACAAATATAGAGTAAGTTTGCAGATGTTCTGATTTATACTTCATGCGATTAGTTTGTTGTCTGTGATAACTTTGTAATTCTTCTTTGCAGCCCCTGAGACTCCCCCCCACCCCACTTACTGTGCCCCCTTCTTTCAAGTTCCCACTGGATAGATGTATGTCACTACCTCTGTCTCAGAGCACCCCATCTGGACTCGATCAGGTTGGATGGATGAAAAGGAAGCTAATGAGCACAGGTTAGTACTGTAAATGAAGGTGCGGTTGCGACATTAATATCTGTGATACACTTAGAGTACAAATTTTGGCTAGTAGAAGATTGCGGGGAATAAAATCTGCCAACAGGAAGGTGACTTAGATCATTAGCCAAGTGGCTTATATTTAATAACCATATGTTTACAATAGGAGAGGAAGATCTGGGTTCAAAGACTCTGGAGGTCCGAAGAGACAGCAGGAAAGGGAGAAGATGGAAGCCTATAAATCCTCAGTCCCATCAACTTCCAGTGCACCAGGTATGCATCACTTTCATGTTTAAGTACTGTACGAGTGAGGTTTATGTTCTTGGTGAGAAGAAAGTCCTGGAAAAGGTGAGGGCTAAACAACCTGGTAAAGCATGAAAATTCTGTTGAATGTATGAATAATTGTTTCTTGCATGTATAAGTGTATTGCCATTCCATCACACCCAGTGCTGAATTATGCTAGCTACAGGGTGAACCCTACGGCCAGGGTGGACCCTCAGCATCGTCTCCATTCCCTGCATGAGTGGTACACCGTTACTACATACAGAAATGCAGCATATTAACCAACCTATGTGTTCATATAATAAACTGTGTAGATTATTTAACAAATTACCAAGTATTTTACTATATAGATACATTTGGTGGGTGAGATGACATCTAGGCGCAGAGGCAGGCTGAACAGTATCTTCTCTCACCAAGTCTGGCTTTACCAACATTGCTGCAGGGGTTCCAATCACCAATTGTCTTGCTGCTACCTGAGGCCACCTACTGTATGAGCACATATATCCAGCAGTAGTCTACAAATGAAAAAAACTTGGGAAAATATTTGCGTGTGGCTGAACAGTGGCGCCATCTAGAGATTTTTACTGTTGAGTCATAGGTCTTCAGTCCAACACTGGACTTTTGCCTATGAAAAGGGCCAGCCTTAGGTGCTGTGTTTGGCACCCACCTTACTTCAGACCAATAATTTGCACCAAAAATTTGGCATTATTTTAGGAGAATTTGGCATATTTTAAAATTCCTATAAGTCATGCCCTCTTTTCTAGACACAATGTCATACAGAATGTCAGCTAAGTGACAATTACATTCAGCATGCACTACAAAAATAATATTGCAAATGCCTAAGTAGTAGTGCTACACTATACCTAGGTAAATATAGCCATACAGTACTCAGATAATACCAACATGCAGTGACCAAATAACAGTTCCAGGTCGCACACCTCTGCAACCTGCCCTGATAAAGAGTCCTGGCTCTATTTACAGTGTCCTATTGCATTGTCCAGAATAATGTTCCAAGTTCCATGTTCCAACCAGGATTTAAAGGCTTCTCTTGATTCCTGGTCAGGGGGCTCCCCAGGAGACAGCAGCAGCTAGTCCTGTCACTTAGTACAGAAGACAAATTGCCAGCCTGTTCAAAGATGCTTGGGAAACAGGCACTGGACAAACGTTATAGAATGCCCCTATTGTACATCGGTCGGGTTTAAGGAATGTGAGCCAGGTATCCCTAGGTGTGATTTAAGAAATGTGAGCCAGGTATCCCTAGGTGTGAGAGGATTTTCTTTAAAGGTGCTCCACGGAAATAATGTGGAGAATATCTGATCAAGAACTGGTCTAGAATTCTTTTTCTGGAGAATTAAAATATTTGCTGTTATGCAAGAAGAATTTCTAGTGACTAAATTGCAGCATATCTGTTCCTAATTCCTAATACTAACGTCTGTGAATATGCAGCTGGTGCACTAGAAGTTTCCGAAGCCTCTGAAACTCATGAACGCTGCTCTAATTCCCCAGAAAGTCTGCATTATTTATTTTTAATAAGCCTCTTCTTTCAAAGAGACTCCAGTGCGGAAAGTAGAAAGTTTGCTTATTCTATATTATTTTATTTGTTGACTGTAGGACAGTCTGTTTAGTAGTGGGGTTTGACCACAATGAGATGTGACTGGGTAAGCCACGCAATACCAGTTCCCATGAAAATGAAAGGGTTAAATTGAGGCCAGGTTCCCAGTAGCTATGGGTTGCAAGCATGGAACTTACTTATAGCTGGGGTGAGAAGAAACTATTTTTGAGAACGATTAGCATGACACATCCTAAGGGGGCAAGCCATTGCGATAACTACATCAAACAGTATCTCAGCTGCATACAAATAGATCAGGTGCACTGTAGTGTGGGAGTGAGACAACAAATTAACTCTAGTGCATGGGCTGGCACAGCATGCCAAGCCTGGCGTACAGGTTTAGAAACGAAAATCAAATTATTTCAGCATTTTCTTTTCAGACCGCTATAAGTGAAAGTGGGAAATCAAATCCTTTGAAGATAACTATGCTTTGAAGATAGTAGAGGGCTAGCCATGTCTTCTAAATACTGCTGCAGTGACTCAGAGCTCGAGCCCTACTTCTGATTTCCAGTTAATTGGGCAACACAGAAAGAAGATCAATTAAGAAAGTCACTTTTGCTGAATATTTTTGTAGGATAAATCTGGGGCATTTACAGTATTTTTTGCATGTGGATTTTGATAAATAGTCTACATACACTGGATTCTGGGCTCTGGGTGCTCTAAATCTGCTGCACCCATTGTCTCCGGAGAGTTAAGTTCAGTTCAGTGCTTGTAAAATCTGTTTGATGAAGATCTCAACAAAGGGAATCGAAGCAATCATTACAAGCGCCCCTTATAAAAGCAGCGGAGGTCATGGATTAGTAAATAGTTAAGTAGTGTTACTCATTACCACTCATTAAGATTGCGTGCGGTCCCCTGGCTGCAGCAGTCTAGGGGTTGATAACATACATGCACTTTCCATACGCTTTGTTTTACACTTGACACGTCTGTATTTCCAGGAGGTGTACAGACCCCAGTGGAATTGTTACACTGACTTGTACGGTGTACAGTAGGAGTTAATGACCTGATTACAGCAAGGAGAGAATTCTGTGTCATTGAAGATTTATGACTCTCATTGATTCTAATCATGTCCCACAGTACCCTTTTTCTTAGAAAGAAGCCTATCCATGTGCAAGCAGCAGGAGATCACTGTCAGGAATCACCATAACCCAGTATTACATGAAGGGTGCTGTGCTCCTATCACTGTGTATTATACCTAGCCAATTATAGGGAGGACTGGGAAGATGGATGAAGATGTATCTTGGCATGGATGAGTGTCACACAGCAATGCTTAGAGTCGTTTCTGTTTAACACAGGGTATAGTTCAGACATTTGGGACCTGCATCATATATTGCATGCCTGGCCAGTTTATAAGCCAATTCTCTCTGGATTTTTACTTGATCCTCTAGAGCTTATCTTGACTTACTTCACATTAACTGGACAGTGAATACTGCGATCAGGAAGCATATATCCTTTAATAACCTACTCCTGGTCTATAACAGGCAATTTTGCTTATTGCCAACTACTTATAAGAGTCCATGGCAAGTGAATGTAGCGCAACACCTTAAAAAGTTAAAGGGCCCTGACTAAAAGAAACCTAAACAACCCCATAGTGTTGAACAGAATGGTGATAATGTGGGTTTCGAAAGACGCCACTGTCTGAAATGTCTCTTCCAAAGGAAATCTAAGGTTATAAGGTAGTTCATGTAAAAGTCATGTGTGGAGTCTCAGTCTTCTCTTACACAGTGCCCTGCCCCTCCTGAGATGATTGGCATCCCACAGGCCAAGCTATATCATTACAAACTAGCTCTGGTGACATCTGGTGCATGCACAGTTAAAGGGAGTCTACCACCACCAATATTGATTGGATTTAGATTTCTCTTTAGCTCATTCTCTTGAATGTTCACTAACTGTTCAGACTACTTAGTTTTATTTTATAGAGCAGGAGTAAGCAATCTTTTTTGTTCGGCGTGCCGATTTTAATTAAAAAAATCAAAGATGAGGTACTCAGAGTGCCGGTCAATAATTGTAAGTCTGACGACCCCTAAACTAAAGTCATATACCACAAACCATAACACAGAAGTGCTGTCACAAGATGCTTCAGTACGCATGCATTTACTGCTATTTCCTGGGACGCTCCTGTACTTTCCGATTAGAAGCAATGAAAGTACATGTACAGCCCGCAATTAGTGGTAAATGTGTCCAGGAGCACCGTATGACCGTTCTAAGGTCAGAAAATCAGCTATGATTTCCTTATTGTGGCCGGGATATCTTCTGATACATGTAGTGTCCCTGCCTGATAACCCAGCTACAATAAGGAAATCATGGTTGGGTTCTTGACAACTCCCAGACCATAGAAAGTTTCTGCACTCGTGGTCGTATCCATTGGCAACCGATCAAGACAACAGACTGTCACCACTAAGATGAATAGAGAAAATCTTTAAAACGCTGCAGAATTTTTAACTACTTATATTTGCAAAAATGTTTAACTTTTAATTATCTACAAATATAGATATGATTATGTTCATGGGAACACCCCTTTAATGCAGAAAACACACAGTTATACAGTATTAGGTCCCATAGCGGTCCCTGCACACGGTATTATGTCCAATAGCGGCCCCTGCACAAGGTATTATATCCCATAACAGCCTCTGCACACAATATTATGTCACATAGTGGCCCCTGCACATGGTATTATGTCACATAGTGGCCCCTGCACATGGTATTATGTCATATAGTGGCCCCAGCACACGGTATTATGTCATATAGTGTCCCCAACACACGGTATTATGTAATATAGTGGCCCCAGCACACGGTATTATGTCACATAGTGACCCCTGCACACCGTATTATGTCACATAGTGGCCTCTGCACAACGTATTATGCCACATAGTGACCCCAGCACACGTTATTATGTCATATAGTGGCCCCTGCACATGGTATTATGTCCCATAGCGGTCCCTGCACATGGTATTAGGTCACATAGTGACCCCTGCACACCGTATTATGTCACATAGTGGCCTCTGCACACCGTATTATGCCACATAGTGACCCCAGCACACGGTATTATGTCATATAGTGGCCCCTGCACACGGTATTATGTCCCATAGCGGTCCCTGCACACGGTATTAGGTCCCATAGCGGTCCCTGCACACGGTATTAGGTCCCATAGCGGTCCCTGCACATGGTATTAGGTCCCATAGGGGCCTCTGCATACGGTATTTGGTCCCATAGCGGTCCCTGCACACGGTATTAGGTCCCATAGCGGTCCCTGCACACGGTATTAGGTCCCATAGCGGTCCCTGCACACGGTATTAGGTCCCATAGCGGTCCCTGCACACGGTATTAGGTCCCATAGCGGTCCCTGCACACGGTATTATGTCCCATAGCGGTCTCGGCACACGGTATTAGGTCCCATAGCGGTCCCTGCACATGGTATTAGGTCCCATAGCGGTCCCTGCACACGGTATTAGGTCCCATAGCTGTCCATGCACACGGTATTATGTCCCATAGTGGCCTCTGCACATGGTATTATGTCCCATAGCGGTACCTGCACACGGTATTAGGTCCCATAGCGGTCCCTGCACATGGTATTAGGTCCCATAGTGGCCTCTGCATACGGTATTTGGTCCCATAGCGGTCCCTGCACACAGTATTAGGTCCCATAGCGGTCCCTGCACACGGTATTAGGTCCCATAGCGGTCCCTGCACACAGTATTAGGTCCCATAGCGGTCCCTGCACACGGTATTAGGTCCCATAGTGGTCCCTGCACATGGTATTAGGTCCCATAGCGGTCCCTGCACACGATATTATGTCCCATAGCAGTCCCGGCACACGGTATTAGGTCCCATAGCGGTCCCTGCACATGGTATTAGGTCCCATAGCGGTCCCTGCACACGGTATTAGGTCCCATAGCTGTCCATGCACACGGTATTATGTCCCATAGTGGCCTCTGCACACGGTATTAGGTCCCATAGCGGTCCCTGCACACGGTATTAGGTCCCATAGTGGCCTCTGCACACGGTATTAGTTCCCATAGCGGTCCATGCACACAGTATTAGGTCCCATAGCGGTCCCTGCACACGGTATTATGTCCCATAGCGGTCCCTGCACATGGTATTATGTTCCATAGCTCTCTTCAGACCCCCGAGTATAATAAGTCCAAGAGAGGTGACAAACAGAAAAAAACAATGCTACTCACCATTTTCTGCGCTCTGCAGCCGCTCTGTTCTCTTCGGCGCTTCTGCCTGTAGTCAGCAATCGCTGATTGGGTCTCTGGGGTCACGTTGCGTCATTATGCGTAATGACGCCAGACGTGACCCCTGAGGCCCTGTCAGCTGTCAGAACCGCCTGCAGATCGCACAGCCGCCGCGTAGCGCAGGGAGCAAAGTGAGTATCATTGTTTTTTATGTTTCATCACTTCTCCTAAGCCTCCGCTTATTATACTCGGGGGTCTGAAGAGACCCCACAGTATAATAATAGCAGTTTCGTTTTGGCCGTGTTTGGGACGATCGAAGCTGCTGGGTGAGGACTCAGCTGCCGTGCCAGGTAAATAAGCCTCACGTGCAACTCTTGGCACGCGTGCCGGGGGTTGCCGACCCCTGTTATAGAGCATGCGATTCTGGACCAGAATGTAATGCACTTTAATTAAAAAATATGGCTGTTTTTTGCCTGAAAAACCTGTCTAAAATTTTGTAACTTGACATCTCTTCTAGCTAATTTGCAGTTTACTACCTGTTACTAGCAAAGGTAATCCATTGATACCACACAAAAGCAAGATGTGTTCACTGTCTTCACACAGTGAATGGAGATGGGAGAGGTTGATTCTCCTCACGACCTCCACATTTCTGCAAACTGCATGGTCTGTGCAAAGGATTGATCATTCTGCAAATCTCACAGTTTACACTGTAAGAAAAGTTTTCTATGTACTTCTTTCTGTTTGTGTGATTACAGATGGGGTATTATTCGCAGACAGTAAGTTTTCCTGACTGTACACTTTTTTTCCCTGTGTTTTAGCTGTTACCCTGTATTTGCAGTTCAGTGTTCCTGGATCTCCTATATTATGGTCACTTTGGCTTATCTTAGCTATTTCTTTGCTATTGTACAGTTAGTTTCTCCTAGCAAAATTGCATGTAATAGGATAGGGGAAGGGGACAGACTTCTTATTGTACATGCCCATGGCCTCAGAGACACATGCAAACTGTGCTGAAGCCATAATGGGGATATTAGAGGTAGAAATACTGATAGGACACCATGTATGAAGGCTGAAATGAATGGGTTTTTAAACAAACCATTTCCAATCAGTTTTTCTGATCTTAAGGCGGATTCATGATGGACGGATACCAGACGCAAGTGTGAACAAACCCTTATTGAGTCATAAACCAGACTACCCAGCAAGACCCTGCAGATATGTCAACATTCGTAAATACCCTTTAATTCTGTTAATTGATAAAATAAACTATAAAGACTTTTTGTGAAAGCATTCTTACTTTCCAGCTCACCCTGCCTGACAGTTTTGCACAGTCCTGTATTTTCACTATGCCAGTAACCGGCCGTAGCAAAATATAAGTGGTTTAGAAGTGATTTTGGTTGTGATAGACTCCATTCAAGCAAAGGGTACTTACCATGGTTCCATACCCTGTGCATAAGCCATATGCTGCCAGATCTGGCTTGTAATGATGTGTCCTACCGTGTGGGACGCCGGTCAAGCCAGGATGGGAGTGGGATTGTGTGACTACTCAGGAGACAAGCACCACCCACATGATTCTTCACAGTTTGAACAACCATACTTTATTACATAACTTTTTCCTCTATGCTGCAAGGCTTTATTAGTTACCTGTTTCAGGCTTTGGGGTTCCCTTTTAGGCATACTCCTTATTATTGATAGAAATATTATGTATATAGGCACATGGACATCTTGGAACTTGTAAGAAGCTGTAATTTGGCCCTATGAATTATAGTAATGTCCTGAAAAAACATCACAAAGTATTTGTATGTATGTTTGCTTATCCAGAATTAACAAATCTGATGGATTTATGTATAAAAGGAAAAATATACTGAAATGTCTCTTTTGCAGCATCTTTACCTTAGGATATAAGGAAGGCATTACTATTGTCAAAGCATTTTAGTCTCTCTTTAACTCAAAAACAGACATAATTGTACTGTGATTATTCTCAAGTGTTTATCTAGCAAATGGAAGAATTTGCAAGATGATCCCATAGAAGCTTTGGAGCCGTCTCTGACAGGTGTACAGGTTTAAATTAATATGATAGAAGTTTCATATCTTAAAACGAAAATTGATTTGTTTGAGAGATTTAGTCTCTTTCTATTCCCACTGAGTAAATATGAGAACGCACTATATTATTGGAATATTGTATAATCTTTTTTTTTTAAAATGGGATTCAAGGAGCTTAGCTGTATTCTTCAATATTCTTCAATAGATTTAGAATTCATTGAACCCAGCCATACTAATGTTTTGTTTTGTCTGTCTTTTCAGTTCTCTTGTCTGTCTCTCTATCTTTAAAAATATAAAATCACAAAGAATTTCATATTGCTAAGAAAGAAACACAATACAACCCTGTAGTAATACAAGAAGTGTACTGATATAATTGCACCTCATTGTACAATAGACATTTGCTGCTTTGTAAAGTAAAGTGCCCCCCTCTTGTTTCATATAACCCCCATCCTGTTTAGAGGGACAGTACTCAATTGCTTTTCCTTTTGCAACCCTTATAGTAGAGAAAGATGTTTGACCTCTGGACTATTTCCCAGTCTCCTCCTTGATAAGGTTAGGTTTGCAGTGTATAGAAAAAAATTCAGAGCACTATCCAAAAATATGTGCATTCAAAGCCTTAGGTATCAAGATTCAGATTTATCAGCGGATTTTGCCACTCATTACAATGAACTAGATGAAATTTGTAGGAAAAGACAATAGCCAGGACTTGATCAAGATGTATATTTCCATAGCATTCTAAAATCTGTACGTATATTTTACTGCATATCCATGGGGTTAGGGTGGGTTCACACTTGCGGTGGCATTCGGTCCGCCACGAATCCAACCTAAATGTCAGAAAACTGGATAGGGAAAGGTTTGCGACGCTTTGCTTAAAAACCCATTCACTTGAATGGGTTTTTAAAGCACTGAGCGGTTGTGTGCTTACACCCTCTGCGCTGCAAAGCTGGTTTGTTTCATTGGACACAAAGTCCTGCATATCCGACTTTGTTTCCGGCGAAAAAAAACGGCTTTGCGGCGCAGAGAGTGTAAGCACACACCCGCACATTGCTTTAAAAACCCATTCAAGTGAATAGGTTTGTAAGCAAAGCATCGCAAACCTTTCCCTACCCAGTCCCTACCCAGTTTTCCGACATTTAGGTCGGATTCATGGCAGACGGAGTGCCGCTGCAAGTGTGAACCCACCCTTAGAAAACCCTCATCCACCTGCATTCAGTATATGATAGGTGCAGAATTTTAGTGCAGAGCAGAACCATATCAGTGACTGAGGAAGGGGAAGGCTTGTGTAAGTTTACATTGTCAGCTGGGAAAAGAGATCTCCTCCCATCACATGCAAACAAAGCACTTGTTGTGGCAACCACTCAGGTATGTAAAAGCCCGTTTCCAAGCCACAAAACCACTGAACGCATTATGTTTTTGTTTTCGGAACTAATACACGGTGACTAAAGGAAAACTGCACATGAGTGACCACCTCTCCAATCACAGGGTCCACCTCACCAGACAGGACAGTGGTCATGCACACATCTTTTGGAAATTGGTGTGGGTTACATAGGTGGAATCTGCATTTATCTGTCGTCTTCTGCCATATATGTCCCCTTTAATTGTGATTTAAGGGGAATGTGTCATCAGAAAATTAATTATTTTTTTTAAACCAAGTTTTTATGTGAAACATATTTTTATAGATAACACCACTGACCCAGTGCTGACAACAGAGCATTTCTGAATCTCTCCCATAGACCTCAATGAGATGGCTCTAGTCTAGACTATTGCTGACTGTGGTCATGAAACTGTTGTAAAGCAAATACTGACAGAACAGGAGAAAAGTTCAGACAAGATGGCAGTCCCCAGTCATGCACATAAAATTGAATAAAAAATCTACAAGCATAAAAAACACTTTAAAAAAGGTGATATGTTTCAACATCTTGTTTAATAAATAAAAAATATGGTGATATATTCTTTTGAGAATATCTATGCAGGAGAGTTAAAAAAGATGCTAATGAAAAATAGCAAGTGTTAGGCCAGTGGAGTAACTGTCATGGGGCTCATGGGTTGCATAGAACTATATATTGCATTACATGATCATGTAACTAGTGCAGGTTAGCACATGGTCAGTATTCTAGTACTTTCCGGAAACTGTGCCTAAGAATTACACCCCAGTTGACGTTGTTTGTTGCATTCCCATGGTGTGACTTAATTAACTTAGGTGGGGATGGCTCCCTTCTTAAGGACTCCATGTTTAGAGATGTGTTGGCTGGCTTTGAGGACAGTTTGTGCATCACCCTCGACAGTGGAAGTGAGCTGATCATCGTTGTGGCTTGCTATCATAAGAACTAGGCCTAACTTACAACTGTTGTTTAATATCTGTCATTTGATAAAGGTTTTGCTGGTGGGGTTATGGGTGAGGGTCCAACAGACAGCACACCCACCGATCAGCTGTCTTCAGTAGTTGATACACAGAGAGTGAAATAGGAAGCATACAAGAAGACTGCTCTGTTCCCTGTGTTGTGGACAGACCAGGGTATTTGCAGGTCAGCTCCCATTCATTTGAATGGGACCTAAGCTGCAAAGACTCAGCGCAGCCACTACTCAGAGAATAGAGTCTGCTTTCTACTCTATTCTCTGTGTATCAGCAACTGAGAAAAGCTGGTTGGTTGAGTTGCTGGGTGTTGGACCATCACCAATCTGATATTAATGACCCATCCTTAGGAATTTAGACCTGAGAACCCCTTTAACTGTTTGCCACTGAAGATTATAATTTTGTATGCATCATAAACAATAAGAAGGACTTGTGGAGTGCCTGTGTTCCTCATTGGGCAACTTCAGATGACTCGCAGAGGTTGGTATCTGGGCTGTGGCTTGGGAGAAGAAATGACAGGCACAGCAGAACAGTGGCCATGGAGGAGTGCAGTGCAGGACTCAGAGGAACATCCTTATTGCCATCATCCCAATGACTGCCCGTCAGCACCTGTTTCAACTTCAACAGGTTCCAAAGGCTTCCAATAATGGAGGCACTTTCACTTGAAGCACCTAAGCTGGGATAGGTAGGCTTTCTCCTCTCTACCTACATTGTTCAAGCTGCGGAGAGTAGGTCCAACAAATCAAACACTAGGCCCGGCCACAGGCTCAGAGAGGCCTAGTCAAAGGCTATGACCCCTGTGACAATTCTCCTTAAAGTCTAATCTTACACACATAAACTGCCTGATCTACCAATAGCAAGGGGTGAAGGAAGCCTATACTGTATAGAGCACCCAAGCCCCCTGCTAGTACATGCTAGGAACTTAGGAATGTAGAGGGGAGGTTTTCTCTGTTCTGCTTCAGCCTCAGATGATCCAGACCTACAATTAAAGATGCAATTAGGTAACCATGAACAAAGACACAACCAAGTTAAATATAATTTGCAATGCAATAACATTGAAAGAGACAAGCGAATATTAAGTTAGTGTTAAAAAGCTGGATTTTCCATATGAGATGGTAGAGTTTATAGTTAAGAAGTAGAATAGTTATATTGTCGTCTGACGGAGATCTGGTCCAGAGTGATGCCCCAGTCTGTTAAGAGTGTTTTCTAATATGACAAAATGATGTGACATATTCGCTCCTGTCTACATAGAAAGGTTTCCATGTGCTCCTAGTCTCTCCTGTGTACTGAGATCTGAAATGAATTATTTCATGCTGATGGATGGGAACACAAAATGTGCACTGGTATTTGCAGTGCGATTTTTTACTTCTACTGCACGGCAAGGAGAATTGTTGTCCTGAGCATCTATTTTCACCTACAGTATACAGGACTTAGTGCTTAGAATTAGGGTAACTGCAATTAACGCATCCTGGAATCTCTCAAGGTGTCCATACACATTAGATGAACATCAGCCCAACCCACCAATTTTGTTAGGACTGGCCAGCCTTCTAATGTGTATCAGAGTGTTCCAACTCTTTTCTGACAGCATATGATAGGGAAAGAAAGATCGCACTGTCGGATTTCCTGATCCTTTTTACACCAGAGGAGTCTGGATGCAACTTATTTCCCACTCCCTACTGAGAACATATACCATGCTCAGTTTCCAATCCGGGGGTTCTAGGAAAATCACAATAGAGCACCTCTTTATCAGTTAATGTTTAGAGATATCGTTTAGGTAAGAATAAAAATTATGTTTTTTATCAGATTTAACTGGCAGCTAAAATATATGTGACTGAGTTCTCCTAACTGCTTCCTCCTGTGCAGTGTTCCTATAGAAACTACATTAAAACCTATGGTGTTTCTTAGCAAAGGCAGATAGTACAGAAAACAGCTACCTGATCTCCGGGGTGTTCGCACTTCTGTACTAAATTGTAAGTAAAATAAGCTTGAAATTCCCTTCCCAGCCATACAATACTCTTGCATAATAAATATGCTTTTCATCAGCGTCATGCTCAAGTGGATTTCCGTGAAATATTCAATTCAGTTTTTGCCTGGATATAGCCCCCCTCCCACCTTAATAACCAGGGGGGGACTGCAATGCTGAGGAATCCCTGCTTCCTCCAGCTTGTGAATACTGAGCAGCATTGTTGTGCTACCTGGGCATCTCCATAGCAAATACTGTTTACTGGATCCGGTGGCCTGTAGAGGCTCTGTAGTGATTCTGCCATGAATCCACACTCTCAGGGAAACATAAATCAGAAGTACAAAAAGGAGGTGGCATTGAATTGCATTTACTATGAATGCTGTACTTGAAGGGTTTTTCCAGCCCCATATTGAATATAATAATAATAATAATAATAATAATAATAATAATACATTTTATTTATATAGCGCCAACATATTCCGCAGCACTGTACAATTTGTAGGGTTCAAGTACTGACAAAAAAGATACATTACAAAGAAATATTCAATTCACACACTGGGACTGAGGGCCCTGCTCGCAAGAGCTTACAATCTATGAGGTAGATGGGGTGACACAGGAGGTAGCAGGGGCGGCTACAGACGTAACATTGTTTGAATTTTCATACTGATGATCTAACCACAGGATAGGTTATCAGTAGGATATCTTTCAGGGATGTAGCAACCTTCAGGTGCCAGAAGTTGCTAGTGGATGGGTGGTGCGTGGAGTACTACAGCTATGCAAGTAATAGGAGCTGCACTGCAATTCACAGGAACCACTGTTATGCAGCATGCACCGTCTCATCTATTCAAGTAATAGAATCAGTAAATTTTAATTTTGTAATCTATTTGTATGATATAAATTCTGGGTGTACAAAATCAAAGTTTACTGCTTCGCCGCTCCTATTTCTTGAATAGCAGTGCTCTGCATGCGCCGTCCCTCCACTAGCAGCTTCCAGCACCCAGAGGCTGTTAGAACAAATGATCACGCATCGTTCATCAGTATGAAAATTTGATATAGGAAAAGAAAGGAATTTGAGGCTGAATATGTTAGACAAAAGATTTCTGCTTCAGGAATTTGAGGCTGAGGCCCCACATTGTGGAAATGCAGCTTTTTTTTGTCGCAGAGTTTACTGAGTTTTTTGAATCAAAGCTTGAAATGGATTGAGCAGAAGTATAAGTACTTTCTATATATTTCCCATTCCTTATGTAGCCATTTTTGGCTTTCGCTGAAAAAAACAACAGCAAAATCTGCAACAACAAAAAAGCTGTGTTTCCGCAATGTGGAGCCTCAGCTTCAAACTCCTGAAGCAGAAATCTTCTGCATAACAAATTCAGTGCCAAATTCCTTTGTGTGAACCACTCCTTACACCTATCAATGCCACAAAACTGGTGAAGATGGGTTAGTAAATTCCCCAACTGAATGTAAGGCCAGACTTGGCGACCACCAGGTGGCTAAGATGTTGGCAAAAATGGCACGGCACGAGCTAGCCACCATCACTGTTTATAGCTTCTTTATTATTAGTATATGCTTTTTTACTCTATCCATACACGGCATATAGAAATACCCTAATACTCCATGCATCCTTGCTTGTGAACCCACAAAGTCTGAGGCTACAAACACACATTGAGGCTGGTGTAGTTTACTGATAAATCATTATAAATAGTTTGTCAATTGATTCCTTATTCCTACATTTTTGTGACCATTGACAAGGAACTATTTTTGATGGTTTAGTTGAAATCTACAGCAACTTGCTTGACTGCATGATATTTGGATGCCCCGCTGCCGCAAAGTGTTGTTATACCCTGACAATGCCTCATATACACAATGGGCATCAATGTGTTAAAAAATGTTCTCTTTTATATCTGCATTTGCTTTTCTCAAGCTGATGGAATGTCATAAGGGTAAAAAAAGAGCCTTCCTATATTTCACTTAGTGATAAAAATAGCATCACACAGCTAAATTGCTTAATCTATAGGCTTGTTGCTGCCTGCATTTCATTATAGTCCAGGCACAAGTTCAGATCAAGTCATTTGCACCAGCACATAGAGGACGTGAGCTGATGAAATGAATGAGAATTTTCAAGAGGGATATCTGAGCACCCAGAGATGTGCGTATGTCTATGTATCATATCTTAGCCGGTCTGTACAATAAGGCAAAATGAAAGCAGTCGGAGATCATGGCCGTCATTCCAGAAGCTGGGTGCTGATAACTATATTGATGTTACTGCTTGCCTTCAAGCCACAGATGTAAAGCACTCAATGATACGTTGCGAAGTTTAGGTAGCAGATAGTGGAATTACAGTATTGAGTCTCATACACATGGTTATATAGCGGTTCTGTACAACCTCTGAGTTGTGTGTAGCCATACTAATGCTGTTACAGGATTTTTGGGGGCTCCGCCATACCTCTGTATACCTACAATATTATACAGAACTTAGAATCATGGCATGCTTCATCAGATGCCTTGTTACTGGGTTTTCTTCACCCATGAAACATTTTTTGTAGGGTAGCTATCTCCGATACATGGTGCTGCCTAGAAAATCATGCAGGGCCCCAAGGAGTCTTTGCAGCTCTGCTGTGTGCATGAGGCATATGGTCAGTTGTAAAGCGCTATGTGTTAGAGGCGGTATTATTGTGGTAACTGCTGAACTACAAATTTTAACCCCCTGACCCAACCAAAGTCCCCTCAAGTCCCCTTAAGGTGAACCTGTCAAGTGATTTTTACCATCCTGAGAGAGGAATATGATAGAGGGAAGAAGCTTAGCAGTGTGATATATAGGTTTATATGAAACAGAACAGGATTTCAAAGTTAAAGGTAACAGCCATTCACCTCTATGGAAGTTATGAACAGCGCAGTGCAGCGCTGCTCTGCTGTTCCTATAATTTCCACCCTAGGGGTTAGGACATAGGAACAGTTAGGAACAGTAACTCCATCTCAAAGGCAATATTTTGGAATGGGAACAAACCTTTAAAACCACCTCTTGTGAGAAATCCCCTCCTATATATACATACTGTACATGTTAACTTGATAGACTACCAGACATACATGGAGGATTGCTTTATGGTGCTGCAATGTAATGCGCCGGTATCCCTTTCGAGTACTGTATGTTCTTTTTTTTGTATGAGGCATTTTGTGTGTATCAGTGTGTAAGTAAAATTGTACGTCCAGAGCTTAAGGCGCTGACACTGGCTGTCTTCAGACATAAGCATCAGATGGTATCACTGGTGTAAAAGGGCATATGGTCTCCTCTTTCTCTCACCCACAGAAGGCTCCATTTGTGTCTATCTTCATACTTCAGAATAGCATTGCAGGGCTGCAGACTGCTGAGGTTGCTCATTCTTGCACTAGCTGGAGTAGCTTTTGTCCATTATTCCGTAAGTGCACAGGTTGTGCTGACATTCTGTTTCACTCACAATCACTGAGATAATGTTACTAGGATGTTCAGTGCAGCAGGGGACATTGAATTCTGCTCGTACTCTATAATATAGGCTGCAGAAATGGATTTTCTGTCTACAGTCATGGCCAAAAGTTTTGAGAATGACACAAATATTATATTTTCACATGATCTGCTGCCCTCTGGTTTTTATGTGTGTTTGTCAGATGTTTTTATCACATGCAGAAATATAATTGCATTCATATTATGAGTAACAGAAGCTTATATTGACAGTTAGAATGAGTTAATGCAGCAAGTCAATATTTGCAGTGTTGACCCTTCTTCTTCAGGACCTCTGCAATTCTCCCTGGCATGCTCTCAATCAACTTCTGGACCAAATCCTGACTGATAGCAGTCCATTCTTGCAGCATCAATGCTTTAATTTTGTCTGAATTTGTTGGTTTTTGTTTGTCCACCCGTCTCTTGATGATTGACCACAAGTTCTGAATGGGATTAAGATCTGGGGAGTTTCCAGGCCATGGACCCAAAATCTCTATGTTTTGTTCCCTGAGCCATTTAGTTATCACCTTTGCTTTATGGCAAGGTGCTCCATCATGCTGGAAAAGGCATTGTTGAGCGCCAAACTGCTCTTGGACAGTTGGGAGAAGTTGCTCTTGGAGGACATTCTGGTACCATTCTTTATTCATGGCTGTGTTTTTAGGCAAGACTGTGAGAGAGCCGATTCCCTTGGCTGAGAAGCAACCCCACACATGAATGGTTTCAGGATGCTTTACAGTTTGCATGAGACAAGACTGGTGGTAGCGCTCACCTCTTCTTCTCCGAATAAGCTGTTTTCCAGATGTTCCAAACAATCGAAAAGGGGATTCATCAGAGAAAATGACTTTACCCCAGTCCTCAGCAGTCCACTCCCTGTACCTTTTGCAGAATATCAGTCTGTCCCTGATGTTTTTTCTGGAGAGAAGTGGCTTCTTTGCTGCCCTCCTTGAGACCAGGCCTTGCTCCAAGAGTCTCCGCCTCACAGTGCGTGCAGATGCACTCACACCTGCCTGCTGCCATTCCTCAGCAAGCTCTGCACTGCTGGAAGCCCGATCCCGCAGCTGAAACACTTTTAAGAGACGGTCCTGCCGCTTGCTGGTCTTTCTTGGGCGCCCTGGAGCCTTTTTGGCACCAATGGAACCTCTCTCCTTGAAGTTCTTGATGATGCGATAGATTGTTGACTGAGGTGCAATCTTTCTAGCTGCAATACTCTTCCCAGTTAGGCCATTTTTGTGCAGTGCAATGATGACTGCACGTGTTTCTTTAGAGATAACCATGGTTAACAGAAGAGAAACAATGATGGCAAGCACCAGCCTCCTTTTAAAGTGTCCAGTGGTGTCATTCTTACTTAATCATGACAGATTGATCTCCAGCCCTGTCCTCATCAACACCCACACCTGTGTTAATGGAGCAATCACTGAAACCATGTTAGGTGGTCCTTTTAAGGCAGGGCTGCAATGATGTTGAAATGTGTTTTGGGGGATAAAGTTCATTTTCTAGGCAAATATTGACTTTGCAAGTAATTGCTGTTAAGCTGATCACTCTTTATAACATTCTGGAGTATATACAAATTGCCATTAGAAAAACTGAAGCAGTAGACTTTGTAAAAATTAATATTTGTATCATTCTCAAAACTTTTGGCCATGACTGTACCTAGCTGTTTTTGTCTATTGTTATGATAGAAGACATAACTGGGAGATATAACTGGTATTAACCTACATGCCCTTTTTAAATGGAACTATTTCTAAAAACGCAGCCGGCGATGTACCAAAGTCTGACGTTATTAGAGATAGCAGAGCTGAGTTTGTAATTTGTCATAAATCTAGTAGTATCAGGACTGTGTTATCTTTGGTTCTACATGAAGCTGCAGAAAAATGTGATGGTGTTATCTTAGGTTCATGAGTTATCACGTAGCACAAATGACAGATTTCCAACAGAGTAAATATAAAGTTTAACTCTGTTGCAAATGCAAAAGCTCTTCAGTAGTACAGTACTCCATAATCTGCCAGTCATAAGATCGATCATATTATGGATGCTCAGAGAGACCCCGTCTGAGGCTACGCTCTTCCAGGTGTCTGACAGAGGTCAACCTTCTATTGTCTGATCACTTTGCCCATTTTCACCAATGACACATTTTACAATACAGATGTGTCCATCTTTCCCTTAGCAAGAATTTTGTTACAGATTCAAACAAATTCAACAAAATATTGTATTGTGTTATCGTAGCACTTGACAGGCTGCAAATCCTAACAATACCACTTGGCGGCTACTTACAGGATAGACGTTTTATCACAAAATCACATTGTTTTGTAAAGCTGATCATTGTATAACACAGACATCTGGACATGTCAAGCCGAGAACAATGCTAAGGAAGGACACCTCTGTACTTTATATTCCACCACTGGACCTTATATATTTTTAGAAATTTGAGAAATTTTGAATGCTTATGTTGGGATTATTTGGAATGTCTGCTGAGCTTATTTATGGTTTATTCTGTATGTACTACTTAATGGCACGTGTATAGAGTGATTTTGTATAGAATGACACAGGAAGATATATGATATTATATAGGTAGGTATAGATGTATGGTTATATAGACTGATAAGTAAATCTATAGGTGTTAAACAGGAGTACTGCTACAGGGGGTGCGGAGATGCAGTAGCTGCCATGTGTTGGTGCACCAAGTGACTCAAAAGCACCCGTTTTATAAATAACACAGGGTAGGTGAAGGGTGTTATTAGAAAACTTGCCCATGAGCTCAGTGTCTTCACCCTCCAACTCCAGTGGTTCATTATACAGTGGGAAAAAAGTATTTAGTTAGCCACCAATTGTGCAAGTTCTCCCACTTAAAAAGATGAGGCCGGCCTGTAATTGTCATCATAGGTAGACCTCAACTATGAGAGACAAAATGAGAAAACAAATCTAGAAAATCACATTGTCTGATTTTTAAAGAATTTATTTGCAAATTATGGTGCAAAATAAGTATTTGGTCAATAACAAAAGTTCATCTCAATACTTTGTTATATATCCATTGTTGGCAATGACAGAGGTCAAACGTTTTCTGTAAGTCTTCACAAGGTTGGCACACACTGTTGCTGGTATGTTGGCCCATTCCTCCATGCAGATCTCCTCTAGAGCAGTGATGTTTTGGGGCTGGGCAACACGGACTTTCAACTCCCTCCAAAGGTTTTCTATGGGGTTGATATCTGGAGACTGGCTAGGCCACTCCAGGACCTTGAAATGCCACTCCTTAGTTGCCCTGGCGGTGTGCTTGGGATCATTGTCATGCTGAAAGACCCAGCCACGTTTTATCTTCAATGCCATTGCTGATGGAAGGACGTTTGCACTCAAAATATCACAATACATGGCCCCATTCATTCTTTCATGTACACGGATCAGTCGTCCTGGTCCCTTTGCAGAGAAACAGCCCCAAAGCATGATGTTGCCACCCCCATGCTTCACAGTAGGTATGGTGTTCTTTGGATGCAATTCAGCATTCACTCTCCTCCAAACAAGACAAGTTGTGTTTCTACCAAACAGTTCTACTTTGGTTTCATCTGACCATATGACATTCTCCCAATACTCTTCTAGAACATCCAAATGTTCTCTAGCAAACTTCAGATGGGCCCAGATATGTACTGGCTTAAGCAGGGGGACACGTCTGGCACTGTAGGATCTGAATCCCTGGCGGCGTAGTGTGTTACTGACTGTGTTACTTTCTGCAGGTCATTCACTAGGTACCCCATGTGGTTCTGGGATTTTTGCTCACCGTTCTTGTGATCATTTTGACCCCACGGGGTGAGATCTTGTATGGTGCCACTGATCGAGGGAGATTATCAGTGGTCTTGTATGTCTTCCATTTTCTAATTATTGCTCCCGTAGTTGATTTCTTCACACCAAGCTGCTTGCCTATTGCAGATTCATTCTTCCCAGCCTGGTGCAGGTCTACAATTTTGTTTCTGGTGTCCTTCCACAGCTCTTTGGTCTTCACCATAGTGGAGTTTGGAGTGTGACTGTTTGAGGCTGTGGACAGGTGTCTTTTATACTGATAACAATGTCAAACAGGTGCCATTACTACAGGTAATGAGTGGAGGACAGAGGAGCCTCTTAAAGAAGAAGTTACAGGTCTGTGAGAGCCAGAAATCTTGCTTGTTTGTAGGTGACCAAATACTTATTTTCCACCATAATTTGCAAATAAATTCTTTAAAAATCAGACAATGTGATTTTCTGGATTTGTTTTCTCATTTTGTCTCTCATAGTTGAGGTCTACCTATGATGTCAATTACAGGCCTCATCTTTTTAAGTGGGAGAACTTGCACAATTGGTGGCTGACTAAATACTTTTTTCCCCCACTATATGTGTGTAGAGAATGTGGTGCTCTCTATATGTGATGATTTCTAGATGTCTCACATTGTAACCAGTTAATAATTTTAGTTGAGGGATATTCAGTGCACACGACACAGCTTCATATTTACAATCACTTCTGTGTTTTCCTGGGGAATCCTTCCAGGCCTTTCTGCCAGATGGGATGTACAGACACGTCCCTGCTAAGTCAGGGATAAGAAGCCTGGTCAATTTTTAAACAGTTACATAAAACCATGAGAGGATTGGAAGGAAAGATGACAAGAGCTTGTAAGAAGCAGCACAGGAACACAGCAGGATAATTCCTGCAAGCTTGCCCTAGAGCTGAAATAATATCACAGGGATCCCTGCTCCCTCCCCTCTCCTCCTTACTAAGGCAGCCTCAGATGCTGCTGTGTCGTCATCTGTGTGGGTGCAAATCTCTCCTCGGCCGCTTTCCTCTTACACACTGCTGTGGTTTAGCAGGGTAGCATTACAAATCACGATTACAGAGGAGTGTTCAGTCTTGTAGCTTTATCCTGGAAGATGAAATGGAAACAAAAGAATGGACCATTGGTGATAGAATCATCCAGATTGCGAACAACGACTAATATGTACCATTAGCTTCTGTAAGCACATTGATCACCTAAATATTCCATTCCTCTGCAATTCCTGCAGATCTCTGAGGTTTGCCCTTACTAAATATGTTGCTAATGGATTTCCAATGATCCTAATAACACATGGTTTGTCATGTCAAGCAGAAAGCTCCAAGAATCCCACAGAGACTCCCATGTGAGAGCTGAGACCCTCAACGAGACTAAGAATAAATGGGTTTTACTGATAAATGAAAACCATCAACAAGCAGGCTTGCTGCTGACAGATCATATGTTAACTTTATTTGTATTGTAATTTTGACTTGTACAGGTCGGCTCATTGTGAGTACTTCATATATGTATTGGGCATTCGCCATGTACTAGGTAATCTAATGTAAGCAGATAAATAATTATTTATCAATCTGAAAGGAGAGAGATTTACTCTGCTCACAGAATATTACCGAGACTCAATACAATTGTAGCAAATACTCAGCTATAAGAAAATTTAGGACTGTATGACAAATTAGCCTCTAGTTGTAAACCTGAATGTTTCCATTGCCTGATAACAGGATTTTGCACCAGTTTGTAGTTTTCTAATAGAAGCCTACATGAGAACAGCCTCTCAAAGTATAGTAGATTGGTCAGATACACTATTGTAGTTGCAACTTGACTTTGGCATAAGATACACCAACATCTGGTGCAAATTTGCACCCTGTGGCACATTTACTGTAGTTTTACTATAGATCAAATTTTTCCAGACTCAAAAATGTCAGTGGCTTCTCATGAAACAGGTGTCATTTTATTGGAAAGGGAAAGTGACTAAAAAGCACGAAAAATTTAAAAGTAAAATTCTGACCTAAAGTCAGTCAACTACTAGGTTGTATAAACTAAGGCTAGACAGTCTGGATAAGGCTAGTCTGATGATGCACCAGATTTACCATCCAGCACCAGTCAGTGTAATAAATACTGTATGGCAAATTTTGTCTCTTAGCAAATGTGGGACAGTATCTTTTTCAAAGACAAAGATGGGCAAAAGTGATTCTGTCAGAACAGATACGGTAGGTGGAATGCTAGTACAGTGGTAAAAATCCAGGACTAGAACACTTATTCCTGAACACTTGTTTGCCATGAAGTTTAAGAACTAAGACCAATTCAAGAAGTCTGCACCACAAACTCCATTGAGGACACTTAGTGTATGTACATTTTTTAATGATCAGCAGGGGTAAAGCTATAGTGGGTGCAAAGGTAGCAATTGCTATCGGACCCTGAAGACTAAGGCCCAAAAGTTTCTCCAAAACATAGAAGACACCAGCATTGTAGATAACACATAGTAAGTGGGGGTCCCATTTCAGATTTTGCATTGGGGCCCAGGAGCTTCAGGTTATGCCTTTGCTGGGTAGTTATGATTAAAACAAAAATATGTCAAACAAGGCGCACACACATATATATATGCTTAATTGGAATACATATGTGATTTTTCTCTCTTTCTTAATATCACCTATAGGTAGCTACCTTGTAAGTCAATGTCTAACCCATAAAAAACCTTGAAACATGACTAGGGAATAGCCGAAGACAGCTATATTGCGGGGTTCTTGTTCCTTGCACAGAGAAGGATACTAGTTGGCTAGATGAGATGACTTTGACACAGCTCTAGGTGTAAAATAACATTTAGGCTAAGACCCCATGTAGCGAGCTGCAGCCAAAAAATGCAGCGGAAAAAACTGTAGTGGAAACGCAACGCGTTTTTTTCCGCAGCGTTTTTCACAGAAAGTATACAGAGTTTTCCTCTGCGGACTTTCTGCCCCTATTATACCTATACGGAAAACGCCAGTGTTTTCGTAGGTATAACTGACATGCTGAGATTTACAAAAATGCAACGGTTTTTGAAATCGGAGTATTTCCGCTGCAGATTTTTTTCTGCAATGTGTGGATGGGATTAGCCAGAATTTTTGCAGGTACTGTAAAACGTTGCAGTTTTTGCCATGATGTTTCCGCCATGACAAATGTGCGGCATGGGGCCCTGGCCTAAGGAAGTTTTGTTTACAAACCAGTCATTTCTGTATGCTCCAGAGTTACACTCCCTCTTCATGCAGTTGCATTTGTAGTTGCAGATTTGTTTGATGGTTTAATAGAACTTTTGGTCTATATCCACCTTTTCTTCTTTGTTCTTGTTGGTGAAAGGAGGTGAGGGGTTTTTAATAATTAGGATTAAGCTTTCAGGGATAGGGGAGTCCCAGTGTAATTACGGCTCTTCCAATGTAATTACAGATTTGGATATCTGATGGTCCTTGGCGCAGAGAGTAAAGGGAACTTTTTTTTTTACACTTGTTTATGTAAAGCTGCAATTTTAGATCAGTAGATATTAACCACTTAACAGACTTGTCTGAGATTTGTATAGAGAAGACATGGCTATAAAAACTATTTTTCCACAATTTAGGGGTATTGCTTTAGTTAAAAGTGTATGGGAGGGGGGCAGCATTTCCTGTACTGGATGGAGGCAGCCAGTGATTGCTTTGTGGTCCTGTGTAACAGAAGGATTCAGAAATAATCTGATCCCTGTTGCCTGCAGTCTTGCTATACTGTGGTCAGAGCTGGCAGCTTTAGGTCCTCCAGAGTGATCATAGCAGAGCTTTTCTGCTCTGGCGTATAGAGAGGTGTCCAGTTTGAGAGTCCCATCCCCTATTTCACCTGATCTATGTGGGCAAATATGAAGAAAGACACAATAATAGAAAATAGGTGCTCTATGTGAAAGATTGTTGAAAAAAGATAACACTCATAATATGTGTGTCCACACTCAACTCACAATCTGCACTCAACATTCATATCAGCTCAGACAGGCACTGTAGTTCGCCGGCGCCCTCCAGTCATCCCACGATACAGAACCAAGTGGATAGGTCACTGGAGCACTGCAAGTGTGCAACATACACTTTAATCCAATACACCTTTATGACCACAAAGTGTGGCATAAAATCAAATGAACAAGTTTCCATGGGTCATACATGCAATACTTGTGCTAACCTGTCCAAATGCACAACCTGTAATTCTATAACAGCAGACGAACTATTTGAGTACCGTTGGCAAGAGGCAAGGCAAGCAGCAAGTAAAATAACTGGTTTCATGAGCAGTGGAAAAACAGTGCCTGGTCAGATGAATCAAGATTTCATCATGCTGATGGGTGGGTCCAAATTTTCTTGGCACACCATGGTATCTGTGGATGATACCCATGCATGGCACAACAAATTGCTGCAGTTTTGAAGGCCAAACTTAAGCATAAGCACACAATATTACGCGGCTGATGATTCATCTTTACAAACTGAACAAGGTTTTTTTTTTTTGGGTATTTCAGAGCACCCAGTTGAAGTTATATTATCTTAGTATTGTGGAAACTATAGCACTGCTTCAGAAACAGTGCCACTCTTGTCTTTGGGTGGTGTCTGGTATTTCATCTAAGTCCTTCCCCGAATGGGGATAGGAAAAGGACCAAATGTACAAGAATGATTTTTGCATAAAATATGCACACATTTTTTTTCCCTAGATTTCTGACAACCTTAGTAAGGCAAAAAACAAAACCTCCAGGCATGGAGTGCTTTGATTTTTAGCTTTTGTGACTGTGTAGTACGTTCTTATGCTTTCTTCTTTCTTACATACAGTGCTCAGATAGTACCTATTAATGGGAGTCTACCACCTCCCCCAAGCATTTTCAGCAGTCAGCTATGTATTACAGAGCACATTACAGTGATGAACATCATACCATAGTGACATACATACCATATTTCTGTAATGTGCTCTGTAATGTGAGTGTGCTTGTGATAAGTGTTAGACTCCCTTTAAGTGGCATACACTGCCCATATAAGGGTGTGTTCACACGGAGGAAAATTTTCTGCCCCCGGAGGTTTCGCTGCGGTCAGCCGCGACGGGATTCCGATGCAGTGCGTCAGCATTCTGTCACGGCATCCCGCTCCTGATAAGGCCCGGATGAATGGGCCTCATCAGGAGCGCGTCTCAAGCCGCGGACACCGCGGGCGGAATCATCGGCAAGATAGGTCATGTTGCTTTTTTTTTTCTGCTAGCGGAAAAAAGCCGTTAGAGGGAAGAAAAACACTACTGACTCCCATTGAAATGAATGGGAGGAGTTTTTTGAGGCAGATTTTGAGGCAGATTCCGTGTCAAAATCCACTGCCAAAAAACTCCGTGTGAACACAGCCTAACACACCATACACTGCAAAAATACTATTCTCTACAATGCCAAAATAGCAGTGTGACATAAATACAAACATACAATGAAGAAATAAAAGCATCATATACATAAAACAAACTAATAACAGTTCTATACAAAATACATATATAAAAAATACTGCCATACCAGTAACATCAAGACTTATGGTAGTTATAGCCTTGGCTGCCATACCATCTGAGACATCCACTTCAGCAAGGGTACGGTACGATAAAGATGGGATCAGGATGACAAAAATGGCATTTGGGCATATATTTTTAGTTATATTCTTTATAAAAGCATTTTTAGAGAGCAGTTAAAATAATGTAGGTAAGATAAATGTGTTTTATATTTCTCTGTCTATGGTAAAATGTTTATAGAAATAGGAATCAGACTGACAAATTACTACCTGAATATGAAGAAAGGCAGTTTAGCTTTTTGTGTGCATTTTCATTTCTACAGTAAATGCACATTCCTTTCAAAAAATATGGTAATAGGAAAGTCTTAGACATCGCTGACATCGGAAAGACAATTTGTTTTACGTACACTGTTAAACATCACTGTTTCTATACAGATTCTGACACTATATACTGTAATGAAATGGCAAAGGGGAATCCATTTTTCTTACACTATTGACTTCCTGTTCTGCAAAACAGTTGCCTGCTGAGTCTTTCAGTAGTCTATTGTGAGTGTATTGTAAGCCTCAATAGGAGACTGTTGTGCAGAATCAAGAAGACAAATTGCAACTTTTTTAGCACTTTATAACAGCATATAGCATGTCAAGTGTACAGTGTTCTGTAGAGGATAGAGATGACTGCAGACAGTATTTGTGTGGTTTATGGGGAATTCCAGGGGATTTGCCAAAGAAGACAAACATGATCATTTTGTGATTTGACATGGACAGTGTGACACATTACACCACAGGTAAGCACCTAGTTGCAGAACTATATCAGTGAAGGAAGGCATATCAGCATAGGAGTTAACATTGGATTTATACATTTAGCATATACACTGATGTAGCAGAGCTGGATTCGTGATTTTACTCTTTTGTTTGTGGAATAGGTTTAATTGCTTAATAACACTATGAGATGTGTCTTAGATTAGACAGAGATGTCACTGAATGCATATTTATCAAAATAATCTTATTACCACTTAGTTTTAAGCATTACTAATAACTTATATTATCAATAATCAATCACAAATATTGATCAAATTGTGTTTGTAAATCAGGAATTATTTGGTACTATCATAATTTAGTAATATCGATGAAAAAGAAAACTGGGCTGAAAAGAACCTTCTATGTAGCAAAGGGAACAATTTTCAGTTTTGGAATGTGAAAAATTTTCCTCCTGCAAGGATTGTTTGACAGAACTGTGTATGACTATTGAAAAAAGTAGTAAAAAAAGTGCTAAATATCTTAAAACAAAGGAATGTTATTTAAACAGATATAGGACCCTTGGTTGGGCCGAGTAACTGAGGATTCTGCTGAAAATTAAATTGGTAGAGTTTTTTTTTCTTCTTTTCTCTCCCTTGCTGGGTAGGTGGGTTGTGGGTGGTATACGGGGCATGAACTGGATTACTGTGATTAACTGGTTTCATCATGTAATTACTGATTTTTGTGATTCGATGATCATTTTGATTTATATATATATATATATATATATATATATATATATATATATATATACTCAATCTGATATAATAATTATATATGATTCATAGATAGATAGATAGATAGATAGATAGATAGATAAATAGATATATAGGAGCTAGATAGATATGTTTAGCAAGAATTCCTACTGGGAATATTGGAATATTTATGCTTATGTTTCCGGTAATGTGTCGGAGTATACCAAAATAAACAAATATTGCCCCTGCCCAATGAAATTACAACAGTAACCATTAAGGGGCATTCGTTATGGAAAGACCAGTGTGTTCCCATACACATGCTGTAAAGTATGTCCCATCTGTGCTGTGAACATAAGAATAATAACAATATCAATGATATACCTATCTCCATGAACATTTTATTTCAATTATGTTATAAACATATAAATATTAAAAAAAATAAAATAAAATAAAAAACAAATACAAATTTTATGCCATGTAAGGGTGGGTTCACACTTGCGGCGGAACTCCATCCACCGCTAATCTGTCCTAAATGTCAGAAAACTGGATAGGGAAAGGTTTGCGACGCTTTACTTAAAAACCCATTCACTTGAATGGGTTTTTAAACCAATGCGCAGGTGTGCGCTTACACCCTCTGTGCCGCGAAGTCTGTTTTTTTCGTCGGAAACAAAGTCGGACATGCAGGACTTTGTGTCCGACGGAGAAAAACCCACCCTGAGGCAGTAAACTTAAATGGGTGAACATGGCACATAAACATTCGGATTGGCAGACAAGACTAGATATTCTTCCATAGGCATTAGAAATTCTTATGCTGTCCATACGTATAAGATAGCTGTTGGAGCTACACTATGTCTCCTGATCCCCCCCATACACATGCACACCTGGATTGGCTGAGCAGTACATGTATACTGACTGGTAAAAGGGAGAAAGTTGCTGTGATACTCCTCTGGAGTCCAGAGGACAATTGAAATAGAAGGGTTTAGCAGAAATTACAAAATGTGTATGGCCAGCTGTAGTGCGAATGTAGAAGTAGTCATACCCTCTGTAGTCTCCAGCATGCTGTAAAACATCAGGTCCAGGACAACCCTCAGGTTGTCCTAGAAAGATCAGCAATACAATTTACAAATGCCCTATCTGAGATATCCAAGTTAATCCTAGCAGTAACCTACATTCAGCACACTAAGGATCATCTCTCATTGTGGTGGAACAACATGCCCATTTTCCCTGTAGTGGCATTATAAGAAAGTTGGACACTTATTGCCAGGTTCCTCTACAGATTATAGCTGACTACTGGGGATCCCAGAAGTAGGCCACTGGGTGATCATTAACATAGAACACAAAAGCATTGTCTAACCTTGAAAACCCCTTTAATGTTCCTCTAAAAGCAGTTGTATGGGTAAAGAAAATAACTGAGGGTAGGAAAGGGAGTAAATAAAAAGATATATGTAACTCACCTGTTTGCCCAGTTAGACCCAGTCCTCTTTATCGAACCACTGGCTTTAGAGGTCACATACAGTAGTCAGCTACATCATCACTTTAAAGCAGCGACATGAGTGACTTCAACACGTGACCACTAAGGCCAGTGATTGGCTACAGCAGCCACATGAGGAGCCAGTGATGTCATCACTGTAGACGTATAAAGAGGGACAGGGGCCCCTGTACTGGGCATGCTCTATTGTTGTCCATCAAAATGGACTTGGCTAAGACATATTGACACACATGACTATAATGTCCATGTGACAACCGTTTCAAAAATGGCCATCGCCTATGGCCATGTTAATAAGTCCCATCCTTGTACTTGCACGGATAGACATGAATGTTTTTCATGGATGCCAGTCCGTGAAAAATGGCATGGCCCTGTGAATAAGCTCAAACCCTATTTTTAGGGTTATTTTTCTACCGTTCCCTGACTCTATGAGGCTATTTTAGTCTGCACACTACAATATCAGTATCTATCAGTATTTAATATAGGTAGTGCCATCAGGATTGCAGATGGTCTAAATATCTTCTTTCGCACCACTATAAAACTAATATCTGACTACACAGCTGTAGGGATCCATGGAGTGAGTCACACAGCCTCCTCTCGTACACTTCCTGATGGCTGGCGTGAGCTTCTTTTTCAGTTCTGAAATATTAATTTACAGTGAAAAAATCAGGGCAAACAATGGTCAGTAGAACAGTGTTATATGCCAGGGGGCACACTGCAGGGTGACAGATGTTGCCTTGATAGCTGATCACTGCTGCTTAGATAATAATGATGGGGCACACGCGCTCACTCCATTAAAATCGCGATTGCAGCAGCAGAGTAATTGTAGGTTACGGCTGCAGCTGATTTCCATTAATCGTAAAACAAGTTTTAGGGTTTTTTTTATTACTTCTTAATTCATGTATCTACTTCCCACCCAAGGCAAAGATAAAACATAGTACATTGACTCTCAGCCAAAATCTATGATCAACGTGCGCTATAATATTCTGTCTCACAACTGGTTTGCGTAAGAGACTGAACGCTCTTTGCTTGGATTAAACGCACAGATTGTCATGTAAATTGAGGTTTGTCAGTTGGCAGATAAGGAACTCACAGGACTACATTTACCTCAGTTCCAAACTCCACTTCATGGCTTGAATTTTAAGTAGAAGCCCACACAGCTAAAATCTCTATTCTACAAGCAAATATTTAACACTCGTGCACGTCTTAAAGTGGAACACACACAACTGGCAAGAAATAAGGATGTAAAATCACAAATGCAGATGGAATTATTTATGTATTTATTCACATTTGGTGAGTCTGTTCCTCTATATAGGCAAATATTCTAATGTACTCATGTTACGAGAACAGATCCATATACGAGTAGAGGGAGAGGGAAGCTGTAAAGATATCCAGCATCGTCAGGTTGAAATCATCGTCCGATTTTCTGCGACTGCCCAATAGTTATGAACTGCAAAATTCCATGTACTTGTTGCCAATAGAATGATAAGTAAAATCATTTTTAGACACAGAAATTTGTGCAACAAATCTGACGTGTGTGAATATCTTATATTTTATAGTTTACAATAAATAGAAACACTGTTTGCTTTCTACTGATGAATTTGCAGTAAAAATCAGGGCTTGGACACTTCTGGAGTACAAATGTATTGTATCTACCCTTAAACAGGTATTCCTATCTGAACATTTATGGTTGCAGCCACAGGCTATGGCATAAATGCCGAATTCTAGGACCTGCATCTGTCTCATGGATGAGATGTCCTATCCTCTGCCTCACACCTGCAGTGAAGGGCTGTACATTGGTTGGTCTGTCCGTTTGCTTGTTCAGCAGTTCTAAAAATGGTCAAGCAGGCTGCCTTAGTTATTTTTGGAGCTCCCATACAAGTGAATGGTGAAACTTGTGAATGTGCAGCCATTTCTCTCTTTACTGTGGCTGTGAGACATGGCTCAAGGGACCCAGACAGGTGAGACATGTATGAAATATCCTTGTAATATAGCATTAAATAAAGCATTACATTCCCAGTTGGGAATACTCCTTTAACTTAGCACAGAATAGGTAAGACTCCAATTTCTCATTAAACAAATTCAATATAGTACTGTGACATGCTAGCAAATCTCTAGACAGGCTACCGTTCACAACACAACCACTAGGTGGCTGCACAATCTATATGATAGACATCTTGTTACAGAGTATCACAAAATCCTATGTTTTTGTTTTAAAGCTGACCATCTCATGCCTCAGTGAAGAGAAAGGACACCTCTCTAATACAAGAAGTTTTTTTTAGGAAATTGCTTGAAATACCAAGCATTTTCCTATACAGTATTAACCATTATTAGACTAGCAGGTCGGTATATTATTAAAAGGAAACTCAGACTAAAACACTTTGTCTAGTATGTGAGTGGGAGTTATTAACCTACATTATCAGTGATTAATAACTCAAAAGGACTACAAGGTCCATCACAATTCTCTTATATTTCTGAAAATACAGCCTTGTGTTGCCATTTGACCCTGGCTGATCCTATGGACCACATTTATGGGGGTTTGCTAGTTCACTTATGGCTTATCCATGAACAAGAGAGAAACTCATAGATCAGGCAGAATAAAGTGCAGCTTTGGTTCCTTCTAGAACCTCCCTCATTAGAACTCATTGTGTTAAATGATAAATTTCTTTCTGTTGGAGGGAGCTCACTGCATGTATTTATTATTGAGCTAAATAAAACTGTATAAATGTATGCATGTAGTGGGCTCCCCCTAGCAACGAGTGTGGGCAGCCAAACTGCTATCATTTAACTAGTGATCTGGAGCTCTGTTTAGAGCTGTAAACAAAATGTTAGTTCGGACCCTTAGAAAGAAGTTTGTAGAATTAAAGGGACCCTCCAGGTATCCCCATATTTAAGTTAATTTAGCCTATTATACTGTATATGCAGCATTTATCTGAAAATCATATTTTCTTCACTTTTATACCTATCATGGTCGTGAGAATCAATTCTTGATCCACTGACTTCCTGGTGAGTTTGAGATAGACTTGTGTTTATACACAGCAGCCAATCAGGAAAGGCAGAGAGGAGAGAGCTGCATTCTTAGCCAATAATGAGAGAGCAAACAAGAGAGGAGGCGTGTCTCAGACTACCTCAGACTCACAGCAAGCACTGCAGCTAAACTGTAGTCACAGACCACAGCTTTCCATAATGTTATTAAGCTAAAAATAACCAAGGAGCAAGTACTGAGGATAAGAAATAGCAGATGAGCATCCATTATAGGTACTAATTTGCATTTTTTTTAGCTTACAACAGCTCTACATTTTTGGCACATGTTCTAAATCTATTCATTTCCATTAGCTCCTTCATCGGTAATATTAAGGGTTAAAGTGATTGTCTCAGATCCACTTTGAGAATGCAGCCACCCATGAAATCAGCAGATTTCCATAAATTCGATTCCCAGAACCCCTGGTTAGACAGCTTACCTATTTGCTGGGTGAAGCCTTATCTGGCCAGAAATTTTCCCTGTAGTGGTCACTGTAGGGCAAATGTAGTATTACATGGCGATTATTCTTTCCGAGCGGTTCTGCTTTGGCTCATAGTGGGAGGTCCCTGAGGGGACCCAATCTGTGGTGTCTGTATGTTTTTATAGAGCATATCGACAAGGTTTGACACAGTGGACTACTTATCTGTCTCTGCTTTTGGCACCAACACTGTGGAAAACCTTCTGTTAGAAATTATAGTGGTCTTATTACATACTTGTAATGGATACAGTAAATTTGTTGACTGAATGATTTTTTTTTCCCTAAGGGTGCAGAAGATATAAATGACAATACCTGAGTATAGGGTGATGCCCACTTCATGTATGACGTGTTATACATAGTGTCTCATGATGCACAGCTGGTTCATGCCTGGAGTGTATTAGGATGAATGGTAGATTTTCACAGGAACATTTGGCACTATGAAGAAGCTTCTGGCCATCTAAGACCTTGTTCATTTCAGGTTTTGCTGGAAAACACCCGTGTCTTTCCACTGCGTACTCTGTGAATAATATTGTATCAGTCTAATTACTGCTGACATTTTGTATGTAAGAAGCGTGGACTGCAGAAAAGCATGAGAAGATGTATCCTGGGCTCAGTCAGGCAGACCTGTGAGATTGCGGTTGTTCTCAGCCGGCATCGTCTCTACTGCAGCCCACGCAAGGTACCTGCCCCAGGCGCTGTTTTAATGACAAAAGTGCTGAACGGGCATGGAGGAGAAATTATCTCCTCTACAAAAGAGGGATAATCCAGAGTGACTGGCGGGGAGGTGTGAGCCTGATCCAGAGATGTAATCTGACAATTCATATCCGCGCTACAACCAAAAAGAACTCATTACAAGTGCCGATTTGCAAGACACAAATAGATTAACCCCTTAGTTGTCTCTTACTTAACACTCACAAACATGCCGTCCGTGCTGATGGCTACTACATTTATATTAGCAGTGGGTATTTTTGTCAGGACTAAGTAACCATTTTTAGCCACCACAATTCTTTCACTTGGCATATTGCAGGTGTCCTGCTAAGAAGAGGGTGAGAGTGGCAGAGGGATGGCTTTGACCACTAGAGGTCACCAAAGATCATAACCAGTGAATATATTTCCTATAAATTCTTTCCTTGGCTGAAACAAATCTGTTACTGGCAAACAGAGCACATCAAAAAGTTGTTTGTGACACAGAAAAGTGATGATGTTTGGTTGGCTTTTGGCTGTATCCGCCTATTGTAGGTTATTATGTGAAATTAGAAAGGAAATTAAGTGCCAAGAGAGTACAGGAAGGTAGTGCCAGGGGCAGCAGTATTACTTTCTAATAATAGTTATGGTATATCTATAAAGCAAGTAGGATTGTTTGGCAACAACATATTAAATAGAGAGCATGTAGCAAAGAATACTAAAGTAGCATGTAACCTTACCTGCAGGCTCAACATTTCTAGAATACATTTTCTTTTTACAAGGGAGGTATTATGAACTTGGATGTTATATACTGTATGTAACATGTCTGTGATTGATATCTTATCTGACTGTATTTTAATATGTAAATGACTGTTATCTTAAACATAAAACATATTGCATGACAAACTTTCCCATACATATAAGTATACATTTACATGTGCTGCTCTGTCTGTTCTAATGATATGTAATGGCGGACAGCAGCGGCTGGTGAGGGACCTACTGACTGTAATAGGATCTGTCATATATTCGTCTGGTGTCCTTTTAGTCCCCCTATAATTGTAAGATGAAAAAGTGGTACTCGAATTACATTTTTGATTGGGCAGACTCTGCACCAGGCAGACACAACACGGATATGAACATAGCGTAAGGCTGGATTTACATTCACCTTGATCAGCCATACAGTCCCATAGTACATGAAAAATCACTTCCAACATACTGTCATTGCTCAGATTATAATAGTAGCTGTAATATTGAACATCGAATATCTGTATGTGTTAAAAACCCTCAGCTCTAGATCTGCAAATCAAAATATGTCACTTTGAGACTACAGTAGATTTTTCCCAAATTTTACACAACATAACACATACTTTACATGCAATGATGAAGACAGAGAAGCCTGGAACAGTATTCTGCATTGGACAGGTCCAATAAGTAAGAATATTTAATACAGTATATTACTCAAATGCAAAATAACTCTTTTTCTATGTTTCTTCAGTTTATAGCTCAAAAAGTTGTCTTTCTGTACTAAGATGTTGCAAAGTCTTCATTTTCCTTCCTAGGTAATATTAAACCATTTGTATTGGTAATTCGGAGAAGGAGTGCTTTTTGTCTTCAAGAAAAAAAGAAATGAATTCCCCCTCCCCACTTTTATCTATGTACTGCACATTTTACGGCTATTTAATTCATAGAAACTGGATTGAGACTCTCAAGTACAGTAGGTTGTCAACCAAGAGTGCTGCTGCGGAGCAGGCATGTGAAATGTGTGTTTTGGGGGTTCCCGGCCTCTAAGCTGCCTTTAGCTACTGTTAAAATTTTCAATTAAATGTGGCTCAAGCACTTAGAAATGATTCCATATCACACTATGAATGGACTAACATACAATATCAATGGAAGTGCTAGTTTTGAGCACATTTTGCCCATTTTGTTTAATGGGATGTAAAATGTGCTGTTCTGCAACAACAGTATATATTATACATGAAATAATTATTATGTAAATCAACATGTAATTGTGTTCATAGGAAGAATTAAAAATGAATATATATAAGTATTCTCCACTGCCTTGCCTTCTGCCCATAGTGTATCATTGTGCAATCCCTTCCCTAGGTAAGTGGCTCACATGCACCTGATATAAAAGAAAATGTGATTCATCAGACTGGGCCACGCTCTTTTATTGCTCCAGTTTTGATCTGTACATGCCCATTGCAGGTACTTTTGGCAGTAGACAGGGTTTAGCTTGGCCACTCTAACCAGTCTGCTACCATGATAAGTGATGCATATACACCTGATGTAAAAGAAAATGCGATTTATCAGATTGTGCCATCCGCTTTTAGGTTGAAACCCCATGTTGAGGAAATGCAGCTTTTTTTGTTGCAGATTTTGCTGAAGTTTTTTTGAGACAAAGTCAGGAATGGCTACAAAAGGAATGGAAAATATGTAGAAAGTTCTTATACTTCTACCGTCTGCTCAATCCACTCCTGGCTATGGTTCAAAAAACCGCAGCAAAATCTGCAACAAAAAAGCTGTGTTTCTGTAACGTGGGGCCTCAGCTTTACTGTTGCATCGTCCACTTTTTTTAAAATTTATTTTTATTGGGTTTTTCAAGACCATCTTTAAGAGAAATAATACAGTCAAATAATGAACACTGCAGAAATAAGTGTACAAAATTCAAGCGACTTGGGTAAGAGATCATTTCCCAGTTGTGATGCTTACATGCCCATTGCTGGTACTTTTGGCAGTAGACAGGGGTCCTGCAATGCAGTCTGTAACTATGCAGCAAACTGCAGTGCTCTCGATGTTCTGCTTTCTATTGTAACCTGCATGCAGTTTTCAGCAATTTGTGCTACAATAGATCTTCGGTGTAATCTAAGCAGATAGGCTAGCCATCACTTTACATAGACCTCACCCTGCCACCAGTTAAACCACTGTCCTTCTTTGGACAACTAGCTATTAACCACTGATCATTATAATGTAGGGTACTTGACACTCTTCTGAGAGTCATCATGCCTTCATAATCTTTAAGCAACAGTGTCAATGCAAATTCAGAGAGAAACTATTCATGAAATCAGAGTTTTGGATGCTATCTGTTCAGCAGCAGCTCTTCTCCAGTGTGTGGTACCATTTGGAGGATTGTACAATGGACGCCCTGGCTACTTATTTCTTCCTTTCTGGACACTTAATAGATGTCCTTATGTAAAGTGCCACTGCTGATTTCCATTATGTTGATTGTGCTCTTGTTAAAGTCAGTAAGAGTGCAGCCAGGTCACACCAAAAAATGGCTAGCCCCTTGTTACACTTGTGTCATGGTTACAGTCATGTGCAATTAGTCTTAGTCATAGAGATTAAATTATTGTTGACAGACCCTCCTGGTATCTATCAACCATCAACTGTCTACTGGGACTGTTGAGGTGGCAATACACCTTCAATAGCTGAACGCTCATTTAGCTTATAGCTATTCTTCCTTGACTAGGCTGAGCATGCATGTACACTGAATAGAGTGAATGGAATAAGCTGCTGCCAAATGCTTCTGGTAGTGGCTTATATTCCCAGAGAACAGGATATAACACTTAACTTCCTTCCTGGAGAGAGAGTGGGAACATCCCTATACACATCAGCTCCTCAACAGGTATCAAAGATATTTTGGTGTGAATCCCACCAGCCTCCAGGAAGATGCATAAAATAGAGTGGGCCACTGATTTGAAATGTCTGCAAAAACTTTGCCCATAATTACCACCGGTATATGGACAACTTTGCTGTGTGCTGTCATTTTTTATTTGCTTGGAAATTTCCTAATTGTTCTGGCGGATGTCTCCCAACCTCCCAAATCATACCCCTGGACTGAAGCTAATTTATGGTGAAAAGTTACCTTTGTTCTATTTATGCCTGCCATGGCTCATTACATGCAACAATCAATTGCTAGGCATGACAGCTTCACCTGGGAAACTACTGTAGATGTACAAGCTACTAGGCTGGGTCCATAAAGCTTATGCTTCTTCATAAGGTCTAATATGCATTTATGGTATATTATTGTTTGTCAAAGCTCCTTGCTACACAGACAGTACCCTTTGTAATCCTCTAGTACCACAGACACAAAAGACACTTATCGCGGCTGCTTTTAGCTATGAGTTGCCACATCAAGCACAAAACTAGTATAAAACATATAGTAAAAGATTACAAGAAACCAAAAAGTTACATAAAAAACAGAGGTTCATATTGTACTTCTCTCCATTTTTGGAGACTAGGTTAAATGGGTTTACAGGGCTATTGATATTAATGACCTATCATTAGTGAACAGGAGCTGATTGGCAGTGACCTGATACATCTATTATACAGTGGATAGAACTGTCTCCAGTCCAGGAGAAACCTGTTAAGGAAACCTGGTCTAAAACTATGTATATGTCAGTGAGGCTAAGAATGAAGTACCTGTGAGATGGATTTGTAATGGAAACCTATTCTAAAACTGTGTGTATGTCTGTGAGGCTGAATGAAGGACCTGCAAACTTGGTTGATATGGGTCATGTGATTTAATATGGAGGAAGGCCCTTGATGTGGAAACCAGTGCTGATATATTTGCTCTTGTGAATCTGTCAAGAAGGGTAGGTCCTAGAAAAAGGTTCTAGAAACTTCTGCCCGATTTATCTGTATGACAGATGTGGTGGTTTGGTCCAGTCCTTTAGTTTTGTGTAAGGAACAAAGAAGAGAAATCCATATATATATATATATATATATATATATATATATATATAATTTAATACAGTATAACCAGTGCATATTGATTCCATGGGCCATAACTATAGCTAGCTGCTATGCAGTATGTATTTTAAAGTAAGTTGCAATAATATATAAATATGTTTTAACAGTTCGAAAAGGGGAAAGAACCTCTCTGGCATAGAAAGAGTTACAGATTCTATTTAAATCCATCACCGGAGTAAAGTGTTAAATGTCTGCGTGCATGAGCAGTGAAGTGCGAGTGAGCGTGCAGCAGCTCTAGTAACTTTGTGTTAGGACCTGGGCTGTGGGCTTTAGCAACAGATAGCATTTCTTAGCAACCAGCTTCTAATTAAAGAGAGTGTGGGAGTAGGGAAAGCGGCTGAGAAAAAGTTGAAAGAATAGTGGTCTGTTAAAACAAGAAGTTGTGACTGTTTCCAAACAGAAAGCTGACAGTACCCAAGTGCCAGGGCACATACAATAAAGGTCACTTGGAAACCATTCTCAGCCCTGTGCAAATATCAGTTATTACAATTTTTCTTTCTGGCAGGTTGTCCACTATTCACCCAGCAGGCTGGCATGATGCAATACAACCATTAAACTCGCCTGCATGGAACTGCATATTTATTTTATTTACCTAGCGCCAACATATTCCACAGGGTTTTCTAGAGTAGGGCTCACAATCTAAATTCTGAAACAGTATGTCTTGGGAGGAAACACGCACAAACATAGGGAGAACATAAAAAATCCTTACAGATGTTGTCCCTGGCTGGATTTAATCTCCAGTGCTGCAAGGCAACAGTGCTAACTACTGAGCCACCGTGTTGCCCATATGGTGTAAGAAAGGGATGATATAGGCATGGTATGGGTCTGAAATGTGGGATGGTTGCCAACACCAAATAGTTTGTCCATGTGCCGTCCCCATCCTTAATCTATTCTTGTTAAGACTAAGGCTATATCCACCTAAAAACTGTTGAGGATAAAAACGCACTTGTACATGTGTTTTTTCATTGTGTTTTGCCATTTTCTGCAGTGATAATGCAATTAAATGACATACTAGGCCAGGTTTATTAAAGGGATGGTCCAGGGAATTGCAATTTGCTTACCTGCTCTAGGGATCACTGATGATGGACCCAGAGTTTTGGCGACGTCACAACCCCCTGGTCATGTGGTCAGGCTGAGGAGTCCTTACACCAGCCCGCCTCACCCTACCCATGTTTGCGGAAAGTGGCCAGCAAAGCGCAGAATTGGGGTTGTGTTGCATCTTTGGTGCAATAAAGGGCCTTTCATTTTTTTCCACAATGTGAGAATGAGATTAAGTAAAATCTCATTTACTTTGCTTAGACCGTAAAACACAGCGGTTTTTTTTACCCCTGTGTTTTTACAACAGGTAGAAATACTGTGTCTCCAAAACTTGTAGCCTTAGCCTAAAGAAGTTTTCAAGTTTTTTGGAATACCTTAGTAATAGCTGCATATAAGTAAAAATGATGAATATACATCTACCTTTCGAAGATCCTACTACTGTGTTGCTGGATTCTCAGTCACCTTATGGGCTTTGTTTTCCATGTGCATCATTTGACTCAATTTAGAGTAATTTGCAAAGCTTTGAATCTCTGCAGTTATTATAGAGCCATAGCACTCCATGCATGATGCCAATATGTACCTAATAAAGCATGTAATAGAACATGCTATGTCATATATGTAAACATATTACAAAAACATTAATGTCTCTATGTGAAATCAGCATTATACAGAGGTACAGTATGATACTGTAGATTTTTATGGGTGCTATATCAAAGAGCTGTTAAGCAGCCATGGGCATGACCCCTTATTTGCATAATAAGTGCGAGTACAGTATATTCCTAAATTGTTTGACACCTGCTTGGCCTTCTGCTATCTGATTTCTGCTGATACTGCTCTCATTAAGCTATCCAATGACTTCTACCATTTCTGAGTCTGAAGGTGAGTACATCCTATTAAATGAGTGGACCTTTCAATAATTCTTCATAGAGCTGGCATCCGACTGTTCAAACCAAGTTTTCTTCAATGCCTCCATGACTGCTCATTTGAGGTAGCCTTACACTTTTAGTCAGCACTAGAGAAGCCTGTGCAGTTATATATAAAAAAGTAAATTCAGACTTATTATACCTCATTATACTTATTATACCATGAAAATTATTTATCCCTTATCCATACCTTACCCATAAATTGCTGATCGGTGGGGGTCCTACTCCTGTTTAGATTGTATAGGTGGATGCAGTACGTGTACTCCTTATCCATTCATTTCAATGCGAATGCTGGAGATAGCCGAGAGCTGTGTTTCAGCTTTTTCCACTGCTATATTCCGAACAGAACTAAAATGTAAAAGTTTGGCGGTAGTAACATCAGTCGGGCCCCACTGATCAGCAATTTATCCCCTATGTTATGGATAGGGGATAAATACATTTTGTGGTGTAACCCCTTTAATTATATTATCAGAATTGTGGAATGAAAACTGAGGCTTTGTGGATCCTAAAAGATTCAAATGACATTGATGGGTTTATAAGTTTATAATTTTTACTGGGCAAAGTATTGTACAAGAATATGCTATGCTACACACCTAAAGCAACAAAATAGAGGCTTGGAGGAGGCAACTGTTGGCATCTTAGATGGTAAAAAACCTTTGAATATAGAGGGGCTGGCCAGGACATCACTATTTATGACCTTTTCGTTGGATGGGATTGACTTTGCAGTTCTAGTAAAGTGCAACTATGTTAAACAGCTGATCGGCACTGGTGCCTTGACTAAGAGCTCATTCACACGTCATGACCATGTACTCAGTTATGAAAAAGTACTTTTTTCATTGCCAAGTGTACATCTGAGGGTAATCCATTTTCACATATTCCTCATAGACCCAAGAAATAGCATGTTCTATTAATTAATGGATTGGTCACAAAAAAAAACTGTTGTGTGACTAGATCCATAATTTTAATGGGGCTGTTAAAAAAATGGCTAGTACATGGCGATGAAAGCCTGCCATATGAATAAGCTCTAATGCCTGGGCCCAACCTGGTGTAAACACCGGGGGTAACACCATGGAAAAAAACACAGTGTTTTACAGTCACTGCAAAGTGGACGGGATTCTGACAAATCCAAGCCACGCATTGCAGAAAAATACGCGCAGCGGACACACTGCGATTTTCCAGAACCGTTGTGGTTTTGGAAATTGCAGGATGTCAATTATACCTACAGAAACGCCGACGGTTTCCCTATAGGTATAATGGAAGCAGAAAGTCTGCTTCCATTTCACTTTATGTGAAAAGCACTGCGGGAAAAACCGTAATGCATTGCCGCTGCAGTTTTTCCCGCAGCACTTTTTTACTGCGGCCCGCAACATGGGGCCTTAGCCTTAAACAGGATTCCATACAAAAACTAAAGAAACGGGAATTGATGCAGCTATAAAATGCATATCCATAGATAATACAGATGGTCAGTGATTAATCTTTTCATAGATCTCATTCCTATATACCAGATATGCAAATGATCCGTCATCTTTGAAGACAGATTGTTGAATAACGTACCCAACATATGAAAATTATTCAATGACCTGTCAGGTGGGTCACCCAATTTTACGCCGTCAATTCCCTGGGGTAAATTATTTGCTGCGCTAAAGGCAAGCAGAGGGCTGAGATTCATTTTGATTTCAGACACCTTGCTTTGTATAAAGCTCCTGTTTGTTGAGTATTAAATCCTCCCACAAAGGTGTCTCTGAAGGTTTTAGGAATCAATTGACCCCCTGTTGCCACTCACGCTCCTTGCATCGCTCCTTGCATTGCGACAGTGTGTGTTTGCCTAACAGCCAATGGGAAGCCAGCGTGGGTACCACTCTGGCAACGGGTGATCTATCACCATGGAAACTGTAGAGCCGAGACATTTCATAGAGATGTGTTGCAGTTAATCTTTATCCCATCAGTGCTGGGAGGAGGGAGCACTTGTCATTATATTTCAAGGGGCTTCTCACTCTGCAGCACTTAATGGGTTAAACCAAGAAAAAAAAGAAACAGCAAGCCTACAATGCCAGACTGGCGAAAGCCGCAGTATCCCATCAACTCAACTTTAATTAAACCTTTGTTGTTGGCCTGTGGCTAAACTCTGGTCAGGGAGGGGTGAGGGTGCAATATATAGTGAGAAGCAGGTTTTCCTGGGATTTCTCTCTGGTATGGAGGTTTCCGTCACGTGCACGTCACTTCATGAGCGCCTTCTTAATCCCCACATCCCCTCAATGTGAAGGCTGCTCAACAGGATATTTCAATGCAAAACTCAGCAAGGGACACAGATGTAGGAGGGGGCAGGCAGCATCTGGCAGGTAAAGAGAGATGTCTGTATGTAGGTAGTCATACTCAGCAGGCAGTTCTTTCAAGGGGAAAATAAAACACAGTTGCCCTTGGTGTTTTATCCCCAGAGATGCCAGTGCCAAACAAAAAATATACAACTGGGCTTTTCAATTGGGCTTCATCAGCATAGTTCTCAATTATGTTTGAGAACCTCATCCGTGTTATTCTTCTTTTGATACTGTGGTAAAGCAGTTGACGTCTATTTTACTTCTGTACTTGTATCTACTAGAACTGGTAAATATTTTGAAGTTTTTAAAGGCAATGGATGTTTGTTTTTTTTTTATTATAGATTAAAAACATTTTCCAAATAGGTGCTTATGAAAAATTCTCAACCATTTTCCTCTACAGTGCAGGCAGCTCTGTCCTGTTCAGAAAGAACTCCATTAGAAAAGCTATCTGACAGCTCCTTGTGTAGTCCTTATCTCTGTGCTCTGGGGAGTTAATAAAAGCTCATTAAGGCCAGGGCGCCATGTGGCGTAAACGCTGCGGTTTGGCCGTGGCGGAAACGTTGCAGAAAAAAACACGGCATTTTGCAGTCACTGCAAGGTGGATAGGCTTCTAGCAAATTCCATCCACACATTGCGGAAAAATATGCACAGTGGACACTTCTGCGATTTTCAAAACTGTTGTGGTTTTGGAAATTTCAGCATGTCAATTATACCTACGGAAACACAGGCAGTTTCCCTATAGGTATAATAGAAGCAGAAGGTCAGCAGAGGAAACCTACACTTAAGGCCTTAACCTTAAGCTGAATTCTTATTCTTATGATAGAAAAATGTTTTTAGCCCATAATAAAAATAAGTACCAAGAAGGTGTCCATCACTGTAAGGGAATTGCCAGTTGAGCAATTCCCCAGTTCTGCTGCAGAAACCTGAGAGGAAGGGAATACAGAGACAGTGAGCCCTAATGTAGACCCAGATCCTGTCCCTGCCTACTTGTCACACTGTCCTAATGACAGGAATAACTTGGAGCCGGTCCCTACTCTGAATAAGTGACAACACAGAACGCAGACAGGACAAACAACAACAAAGGGGAGGTCAGCAAGCCAAGGGGTCAGCAACAGTCGAGCAATGCAGTACAGAATCACAATCCAAGAGAATAGTCAAAGTCAATGCCAGAGGTCAGGAGTAGGAATACAGGTAATAGCAGAAAAGGAGCTAGCAGGGACAAAGTCACAAGACAGAATCTCAATAGCCAGCAACCATGTGTGAGCCGACGATCTGTTTATGGCAAGTCCATGACCTGCCCCAGACTTGATTGGTAGACAGGCCATCAATCACACAGGCAAGGCTAAGATTAACTGTTTGAGGAGCAGAGAGAAACAAGGTGCAGGAGATGGGTGTGGCTGAAATTCAGTTACATAGGGCAGTGTTCAGACTGAGCATCAAGAACCTTAAGCAAGGAATCAAACTGAATATGCCTCCTGCGCTGCAGCATGCAAGCGGAGGGTGGCGCAGAGACCCGAACAGGCAGAGACGTTACAATCACCTTTATAACATCATGAGGTTATACAGAAAAGAAATGGGAAAAGCCTGTAGTGATGCTTATGGTTGAAAGACAGATACTTAAAAACATATCAGAGCTATGACATGTCATTTTTAATAAATGGACTCTAGTATTTATAATATTTGACCACATGGACTGATATTTGGCAAAAATTTCCCTATGTTCAGTGATGAGAAAACACAGCCAGATCAGACCCCCATGGATCATATATACAGATATACTATACTTTAACTCTCCTTTTAAGAAGAAAGTTGTCTTTTTAGTGTCACATATAGGTAGCTGTCCTGCAAGTCAATGTCCGACCTATAAAAGAGCCTTGAAACATGACTAAGGAAATAAGTCAAACTGAGTTGGACATTGACTAACAGGGTTGCCACCTATAGCTGGCGCTATAGGGACCGGTTTATTATTTTTGAAGGAGAGATAAATTGTATACTTTCTTTGTTATTTGTTCCCTTTAAGACTTCATCCCTCAGCTAGACCTCTTCAAAGAGAACCAGTGACGTCCAGAGCTACCTCTGAAATGTGAAAAGTCTGCCGATACGTGTGCATCTGTATTCATAGCCTATATGGAAGAAAACATTTCTAGACTTAGTTTCAGGTCCCTTTGTAACTACTGGCTCTGTACATCAGCGGTCATAGAATTAGGTCTGTTCTGCATCAGCATTCTGTGGAATGGATGCAGTAATTGTTAGTTCACATAAAGGGTAAATGACCTGATAACTTTTCTTTACCTTTGTTTCTTTCTGTTTTCCTATTTGCATATTCTTCTTAATGCACTGAATTACTGTATCCTGGATTACAGTCTGGCATAGAATTCATATATTGGCAGGAGTCAATGTCTCAGTAAGTATTACTGTATATAGATTGTGCATAGAAGATAACTTACCACAAAATACTCTATATTGTTTCTGCCACTCAAAATATTTCTTGCACTGTAACTTCTTTGGTTTGTACAGTTCCCTTAGGTCCAACAGAACAGTTTCTTATAAACAAGTAAATAAAACCTGAATATGTCTTCTATAATAAAATACTCCAACAAATGTTATAAAACTAAACGTTTATACAGCATTTGGAATAATAGTTATGATGATGTCACAGTGCAGAAATGTTATACCTTGTGACATCACAATGACATCATAGTGTTTATAATCATATATTGAAGTGTTTTTCTACTCAGTTATGTTACATAATTAGAACAGGGATACTAAACATATCAATATACCAGTAAACACCAGGCCCTTCAATTGTGAGTGGCTTAACATGGCACCACAACGGGGAGCACAGTTTAATCTTTGCTATGGTACCCTTTGTTCTGTATATATCACTGGCCATATATATCAACTATGCCAGTTATCAAAACCCAGTTATAGCGCATATTTATTTAGCATTTGGAATAACAGTTATGATGATGTCATAGTGCAGGGATGTTACGCAAAGCGACATCACAGTGACATCAATACATGATTATACATTTTGAATGTACAGTTAATGAACATCCTGATAAAGACATTGGACAGTTAAATCTACAAACCTCTGCAGTAGTTTATGAGAGAGACTTCTCACTGAATGTGCTTACATGGAAATGTTCAGAATTCATATATATCTAAAAGGCAGAGTTTAAGTGACCATTATGTGATGATATTCAGTCCCATTGGCTTATAAAGCGCTAAATTAGATCAGTGTCGTAACACACTGAATCTGTCTAAATCCTACCCAAATGATGTGTAAATAACTGCATTCTGCACCGAAGTGGAACTACTGAGTGCACACAAAAGTCCAAAATTATATTAGACTCAGTACAGTAGAGCGGCTCCCTGTGCAGTGAAAAGAGCACAACTGGAGCTTGAAAAGAGCTAAAATAGGGATTATTGATTTGATGAGGAAAATATAATCTGTACCAGACCTAGCTCAGCACTTTAGTAGCTGTTCAGCTGCAATGGTCAGTAATG